>CM040765.1:3205341-3935341 GCA_022829145.1 Albula goreensis
TGGCTTCAGAATCTGGTACGTGATAAGGTACTCGGGGTAGGCCTGGAACAGACACACGGCAAACAGGAACCAGTGATGAGATCGTACGGGAGCTGAAAACTTTTTTTTAAATGAGCACAGATCACTGTCCATCAGAGGAAAGCAGCAGGTCAGTGTCTCAGATGAAGCATCGGATTGTGTCTGAGCTGTCCCATTTTCAGGCCTGAATCAGCGTTTGTCCTAAACTTTGTCAGCAAAAAGAATGTCTTTTTTTCCCCCCCACAAGGGCAGTTTAGTGAGTTCATTTTGATAATCACTTAACTCAAAAACTTTAAGATGCAATGATTAATTGTATTAAATTGTGAGGGAAAGTTAAAGACAGAGTTTAAACATCAGTTGTCTTAATGTAGATTCAAGTGTCCAAACCTTCCTCAGAACCCTGGTAATAAAAACACTATTTAGGGATCCCTCTAACACATGAGAGTTTAGGAGAACATTTTTATGGTACAAATTTATACATTCTGCCAAAAACCGTCCAACCCATCATCACCACATGCTCATATCAAGAGAGGTGAAGGGGTCGATCTTAAAACCGAAAGGCAGCCAATTCAATTTCCAGTTGGGACATTGCAGTGGTAACCCTGAGAAGAGTACTCAACCTGCCAAACTTGCTTTACTTAAGCTTCAGCGCCCTTCCAGCCATTAAAATGGAAAGGGCTTTTTAAATTTGAGCAATACAAACAGCCCTGGGTAATAGAATCTGCTAAGCAAACAGACGGCATGCTCAAAAGTAGACACAGTATATACCCTTAAGTAATGCGGCAAAGCAAATATCTCTATCGTGTATTAATGCATTGGTAATGCAGGCTAGATTCATTTGCTACATCGGCTGTGGAATTACATGCTCCCTAGAGATATTTCTAGAGAAGAAATTTTAGCATGCTGTGCAGTCTATATCTATGCTCTACATTTCTGATCTCTGTACACCCTGAATGGGCCTTGGATCTCGAGCTATGCCTCTTGTTGAATTTGCCGCTGTTATTTGCACATAGTGTGGAGAGCATGCGCGATTGGGTCTCACTCACCTGTTCCCCTCTGTAGATGACGTACTCTGCGTAGGCCAGGCCGTTGACGCTGGGCCTCCCGATGACGGAGTGGTGTCCCGGGGGAGCGTGGGCCATCTTCATGGCACTGAACTGCAGGAAGGACTTCCCCAGAGTCACCCGGCAGAACAGCATCTGCCTGCGTTGTTTGGGAGACACGCCGCGTTGAGATAGGCTACTGAAGCCACACATACACATCCTCACTCACTCACTTGTATAGACTTCCATGGCTGATTAACTGTCCCAGTAAGCCAGCTTTATCCTTGCATTCCCCCTGCTTATGACTCTATACGGTGCATTAATGTCTGTAACTAAGCGAAGCAGCATTAATGTCTATGACTGAGAGAAGCAGCATTAATGTCTGTGACTGAGAGAAGCAGCATTAATGTCTGTGACTGAGAGAAGCAGCATTAATGTCTATGACTGAGAGAAGCAGCATTAATGTTGGCAGCTGAGCGAAGCAGCATTAATGTCTATGACTGAGAGAAGCAGCATTAATGTCTATGACTGAGAGAAGCAGCATTAATGTCTATGACTGAGAGAAGCAGCATTAATGTCTATGACTGAGAGAAGCAGCATTAATGTCTGTGACTGAGAGAAGCAGCATTAATGTCTGTGACTGAGAGAAGCAGCATTAATGTCTGTGACTGAGAGAAGCAGCATTAATGTCTATGACTGAGAGAAGCAGCATTAATGTCTGACTGAGAGAAGCAGCATTAATGTCTGTGACTGAGAGAAGCAGTCATTAATGTCTGTGATGTCTGTGACTGAGAGAAGCAGCATTAATGTCTGTGACTGACAGCATTAATGAGCCGAAGCAGCATTAATGTCTATGACTGAGAGAAGCAGCATTAATGTCTGTGACTGAGAGAAGCAGCATTAATGTCTGTGACTGATCGAAGCAGCATTAATGTCTATGACTGAGAGAAGCAGCATTAATGTCTGTGACTGAGAGAAGCAGCATTAATGTCTATGACTGAGAGAAGCAGCATTAATGTCTGTGACTGAGAGAAGCAGCATTAATGTCTGTGACTGAGAGAAGCAGCATTAATGTCTATGACTGAGACGAAGCAGCATTAATATCTATGACTGAGCGAAGCAGCATTAATGTCTGTGACTGAGAGAAGCAGCATTAATGTCAGTGACTGAGTGAAGCAGCATTAATGTCAGTGACTGAGTGAAGCAGCAGTGGAAAAGGGAATGTGCGGGACTGAGTAAGCCAACATGGAGGTGATAAACGAGGGCGCCCTTTCCGTGACGGGGAGGAATGATGGCCCCCTGAGGCTCAGCTCCCACACTCACTCAAATCACACGTTTTAATTGCTGGCCCTGCCTCAGCCTGCATCTTAATGCTGTCTGATCCTCCGCGTCGTTTGGAAAAACGAATGACAAAGCTTCCCAAATTACCTTCCTCTTCATAAACTGTAGGGTCTCTTCTCCTCAAATAACCCTAGTGAAGGCACAATTCTGAAACATTCATTCTTCTTTGGTTATACCAAGTGTGACTAGAATTGTTAGGGTTCTGTTCATATTGTAGTATGCACTGGACAAAGTAGCACCAAAGCACCCCAATACGACTAGGGTCCTCTCTTCCTTAGTCCAGCCACTAAGAAAGTGTATGGAGTCTGATGCTCATCTCTCACTGTATAGTCACCTGACTCCTGATTGGGTGGTTGCGTGTGAGGAGGAGGGGCTGGGGGAGGAGTCTCACCTGTGACAGATGTAACAGGACCGGTCCTTGTGGGTGGGACACCCTGTCCCACCCCCAATTCCGTACACATACTGGTTACTCTTAGAGGAGTTCTCGGCGAAGTAGATTCCAGCGCCGAACATTCCTCCGATGTAGGCGTGCCGCTCGTCAAAGCCTTTGTGGATGATGGCGTTAATGAATGGGGACCCTGAGGGAAAAAAACGAGAACTTCACTGATTACTTCTTTACATTTCTTGAAACATTTTACTTGTGAAGAGGCCAAGTGTTCTTGTCACATCCAAGTTCAAAACAATGAAATTAATGTGTTTTTGAATGTGCCCACATCTCTCTTTCCAAACACTTGCCCTCTCAGAAATGTCTGTGCTTACTGTAATGAAAAAAAAAACAACTTGGTCCTTGACTGGAATTCTTGGCCTTTGGCAGAGGGTGGATTTTATTTTTACCAGTAAGCCTGATCGTCTTTTCATGGGACACAAAGTCTTTTGTTAAAATTTTTGTGGTTTTCTACTGAGCAGCAGTCAACATAGGTCTTGGAAGCCAGACGCACGAACTTAATCAATTACTTAAGTACTTAAGTGCTAAAACACAGCAGTAACACTTTACTAAAAACACTGAAGGCGGCTTCAATTGTGCCAATTTGACATTTGCAGGCCGTGATTAAGCAGTCAAAACAAACACATTAACTGGCTACAGACAGAAACAATAAACGAAAATAGGGAAACAAACAAAAAGCAGACTAAACGTGAGGCCGGTGGGCAGGCGTAACAGTAAACGGACAGGATGTTCGTCTCACCGTGGAAGAGCATTCTCTCGTTGTGATGGTTGTGGTTCTCGTCTGCGATCTCCTTTTGCCTGTGAGCGTACCGCTCTCTCAGCTTCTTGTTCACCACCTTCTGGATCTGTGGGGACAGCGGGGACGGGAAAAGCTCAGAGAGGCAACAGTCAGCACTCTGCAGGGGGGAAAGTGCTGGCCCACGCAGCCTGCCTGAGAACAGCTCACAGCCACAGATCCATGTAATTGAGGCCAATTAGGGTCGTTCTTGTAAAAAGAAAAAAACGATGACTGCTTTAAATTATTCTTTTTTTTATGTGAAACACACGACTGAGTGGAGCTTGGAAGTTCTCTGGAAAGAAGTGAGTTGGTATTTATTTGAAAATCCCTTCCAGGTGGTTATACAAGCCAGTGTCAAACACTGAGAGGATAGAGCAGACAGCTAGGGTGACTGAGAAACACTATGTCCAATAAAAACTTGCACCAGGAGTTTTATGTGCATTTTCTAAATAATGAAGACTTGAATTAACAAGTGCAAAAAGGAGAGTAACACCTGTAGGACTGCAGTGGTGTTGCGTTTTAAGGGTAGTATTTGTCATTTGTCAGGCATAACCTTTTACACTTGTAACATGAACAGGTTGAAACCCTAGTCAGAGATAAGAATGCTCTACACTGTGACTTGCTGATAAATCCAAGGCCGTTCACCACTCGACTAAACGTGATTTTGTGCGGGTGAGACTCCAGTCTATGAGGAAAGAAACTGTGAAATTCCCTGGTGGCACATGAGCGAACTCATTTACCAGCCAGATGGATGCTGGGTAAGTGTTTGCTCTTACCTTCAGGATGTTGTACCTGCTGAAGACGCCCCCTGCGTTCCCCCCATCTCTGTGTTCGCGGATGGTGCTCTGCAGCTGTAACAGGAGAGGAGCCGGGGGGTTAGGGGGCGACAATGTCAACTGTCATTACCCAAGCTCTCCCTGTGGCACACGCCGAGAGAGGGAGGGGTAAAGATGGTGCCCGCTCTCCTTTTGGTGGTGCTTACGTGCCTTAATTACAAATGGAAGCTTATGAGGACCAAGCTCAAGACATGCAATCGTAAGTCATAAAAAATACTAAACTATAAAAAATCTAAAGCAAACTACCAAAGCTACAAAAAAAAAAACTCCCCAGCAGTGCAGAGTGTACCAAGAGAAGCTATAAAAAGCATACACTGGACTGAAAACCTGCAGATATGCAGATTCCACCCACCTCCTCCTCCACGGACTGGAACTCCTTGTCGTCGGGTGCCAGGTCGATGAGTACCGTGCCCTGGCTGGCGCAGTGGAACGTCAGGTACGGGTTGGCACCTGCCACAGGTTAAAAAAAAAGGATTATCAGTGCATGACAGCGGACTCCTGTCGTGCCACCCTGAGGATTTTAGAGAGGGCAGACTCTCACCTTGCTGGCCTCCCAGCAGTCTCTCGATGCCTTTGATGAGCTTGTGCCGGTGGCCGTAGGCATTGATGCCGATCTCCTTCAGCTCCTCGTGCCCCATGTCAGCCAGCACATCCAGCGTTATCTGAAACGGAAGAGCAGCCAATCAGAGTGAGGCGGCCAAGGACATTCCAGGACACAGCCAGTGAGAGGATAGTCATCTTACTATAAAGACAACAGAGGTCAAACGCACCAATAGTGGCACAGATAATCACCTGGGCTCCTATAGTCATTGACTTTAATTTCAAAACAGAACATAACAGTCTGCACACTACACAGTCTGGACAATACTCTCACATCCATGTACATGCTTAGCCAACATGATGGTATCAGCTTCAAATGAGCGTTAATGAATTTCCGCAATACCAACTGTTATCATTTTATAACCTTTTGAATAAGGAAAATAGACAACTGTGAAAACACTAACCAGCAATAAAGTTTTGGTTAGTCTTGTGCTATGATAATCAATCTGTTGGAAGCTGACTGAAAAATGTATCAAGGACATTTATTATTGAATGCGATTTCATGCAATCTGAATGAATTAACTGCGTTTTGTTTATGTGTTTTTTTTTTTTTTATTTTTTTTTTTATTAATTGCTTGAATTTGTTCGGCATCCTTGGACACTTTAGTGTAAAGAGCACTGTATAAAAATGACTCAAAAAGTAACTGCACCTTGTTTAGCGTAAAAACTATGTCACACCATGTGCCGCAAACAAATCGCTCTAAACCGATTTTAAATTAAACAAACAAATTTGCATAATTGCTGATTATCTCTAGGCAGTGAGAATCTCTGCCCACTCGCTGGCTTTCCTCTCGGTTTAACGGAGGGAGACGGAGGGATTTAACATGTGACTGGGAATAAGCTCTCAGATCAGTGACAGAGTTCTCATTTTCTCTCCCACACACTTCCACATGGCTGAGTGGCTTTGGCGTGGGAGCCTGTGGCCGCGCGTGGAGTCTCATCTTAGCGAGAGAGCGAGGGAGCCTGCAGGGGGCCCCGCTCCAGGCTCTGGGCTTTCACGAGTTGGCGGGACAGCGGGAGCTGAGAGCAGCTGCTCCGCGTTATTTTTCACGCCCTACTTGCGCGCCGTTGCTGTCACGACCTGTCATCTACGGACAGACATGCTCCTGCTCTCAACGGGACCCGCTATCGCCAATACATCACGCCCACGACAAAGCCGCCCTTGGCCATTAGCAAGCTTGCAGTCACTGCTCTCCATATCCTGTGTGACCCGTGCTCTCTGCATGTGACAGTGATGTGAATGTAATCGCTGCGCTCACGAGCTGGCTTACAGATGATGCATTTGAGACACACGCCGCACTTACACTTCAGACTCCGCGGGGCGCGGATACTGCAGGCAACGGTCTGATAAATCAAGCTGTGTGATAGCTACTCGTGGGAATTTTCCGTGCGGACAAGACACAGCCCTAATGAAAGGACCGGTGCCAGCGGGAACAGGAAATGACACGCGGTGATGGTGATGAAGATGAAGAGGCTGGTGGATCGGAGAACTGCCTCCCGTGCCCCTGGGCCAGGCGGCGGGGGAGAGTCACCGCCAAACTCACGCTGCGCGGGAAGAAAAACCTCAACCGCTGCTTATTTTCCTCACTCGAAGTTTGAGGTCACACCAGGTTGCGGTCAGAATGATTCCGGGCTGGACTCGCAGTCATATCGGCTGGAGTCCGATACAGCCCAGCAGGACGTCCATCTGCACGGGCTGGTACCGGGAGACCTTACACCAGTTGGGAGTCCTCAGCAGAGATGGTCTTTCGCAAACCTCACCTCCCCCGCCGTCCCAAAGCTACAGGGATCTAGCCCATTCATCTATGTGCAAATGAGGGACTGGACTCTCCCGGCCCGAGGCTGGCTCCCGCAGATCTCTCAGGACAGGGGGAGTGGAGGAGTGGAGCACAGCGCTCTGCCTCTCGCCAACATTAATCAAACCGGGGTCTTGCAGGTCGGGCTCCGCCGCGCCTGCTGCAGGTATGTTACGGAACGGAGGGGGAAGCGTCTCATCATTGTTCTGGGTCCCGGGGACCCCCACCGGGTGTCACTCGATTGCGTCGGCCTGTGACGGACAGAGCTGGACTCAAACGACCTGCCCGTTAAGATAAAGAGTAGCTAATATCGAGAGGCATGTCGCTAAGCTGGAGTTAAAGTTTGGAGGGAAGAATAGGAGGCTATTCCTTGAGTGATAACACTGATTCGGCACTGAAGTGTCTCCCACAAAATACCCTATATGAGACAAGAGAGTGTATTTTGTGGGAAGCACTTCAGACAAGTATGGAGGACACATGGCTTGACACAGAGTTCAGACAGACGTACATTGCTAACGGTTCATAACTGGACGGTATATTGTTAAAGTTTAGATGCTGAGGGTATATAGCTGGAAATCAGTGTTCCCATATTTTGCGTATTGTCACAATGTTCCAAAGGAGGGATAGCGTGCTATACTGTGCATATGTATGTATATGGGCATACAAATTCTGGGACAAGTTTATCTATGCACTCACCTGCTCCCTCTCGAAGATGTCCCTCAGATGTTCCAAACCCAAACTCTTCAGGAACTGGCTAATGTTCATGTCCAGGATCGCTACTACAGAAAGACAGCAGTTATCCTCAGACATCGCACACCAAGAGAGGACATTTTCAAAGGGTCTTATACAAAGTCCACTCTGTCCTGGCACTGACATGAAGTGCTGCGATGAGGCCAAAGACACTTACTTATAAACCTGCCCTTAGCATTCAAGATCATGTCACATCAGTGTGTCTACATTAATTTTTTGTCTTGTAGGCCTATGTAATGCACTTTATAGCTGTAACTTTAATTTAAACTTCTTTTTCTACGACTGCATTAATCAGTGTAAATCAACAGAAAGACAACATTCAAAAAACACAGACACTATAATTGTGTTTCACTCATTGAGAAAGGAACAGAAGTTACATAAAACCACACCACACGTCTATCAATACACACAAACCCCTATGGACTGAAGGTATGGATGAGTGCGCACACACATACACACCACTGCACTGAGCTTCAGCTCTGCAGTCAACTGCTTGCCTGTTATCTGTTCTCTCAGATTGATTAAACCTCCAGTCCCTCAAGAATCAATTGACAGGATTGGTATTTTAGCTCTACGGATGGATTTCGTGGGCTGCGATATGATCTGAACTCACTCTCTCCCTCCTTCCTCTCGGAGCCCGTGGCCCCGTCCGCGGGTCCCGACGCCCCCGGGACGGCCAGCTCGGCCAGGGGTCCGGCCAGGTTGTCGATGCTGCTGGCGGCAGACAGGCAGGAGGGCGTGGAGGCTGGAGAGATGACCGAGGCGCTGACCACGGTGGCCTGGGGCTTGAAGCAGCTGGGCAGGGCGTCGGGGGGCATGGCGTCGATCAGCAGGGCTCTGATGTCATCAGCCTGAGATGGGGAGACACAATGGCAGGTATTTAACATGGAATCTGGAACATAAGTACCTCCAGCACAGATCCAGGATCAGTTTTACCATTTAATCAATTTCAATTGACAAGCACACTTGGATTCCGCAAATGCGTATGTATGAAGCTCTTTAATTGCACAATGAAAGACCACTGGTGTGGGATTGTGAATAAAATGAAGCCTTAAGCTTTGACAGCATGACTCATGTGTTTAGAAATGTTATCGTACATTTCTACTGACCAGAAAAGATTCATTCTGGGATCCTGGGTCAAACATGGCATCAAAAGCTACTGATAACAGATCTGGACTGTTGATTCATTTTCAGGTGTTTTGTTCACAGCTTAACATGTTTATTTTAAATACCATTCAGGAATCCCATGATGTCACTTCTCAGTTACAGCTGATATAACTCTGCCCAAAAAAGGTGTGACATGTCATCAGCCAGAGACTGAGGAGTGATGTCATCACACTGAGACAGGGAACAGTGTCATCACTCAGAGACAGGGAATAGTGTCATCACTCAGAGACAGGGAACAGTGTCATCCCTCTGATAAACAGTAATATGGGACATGAGTCAAGGGTAGGGATGTAGAAGTTATTACTGGCAGCTCCTATCCAGAGGATCAAGGGCTGTGTGCTGAACAGAGGACACGGTGCAGGTAGAATGTTAAATGATGCAGAAGCTTCGCTTTGTGTCGTGCTTCTAAGTCCCTCGCCGAAACGCGATACCTTCCACTACGCACACAGCGGGAGGCCTCTCAGTCTCCCCAGCTCAACGCAACAGGAGCGCTGCCAGAGCAATGAAAGCCTGAAAGCTCTCGTTCTCCCACTGTCCTCCGTTCTCACCTCGGAGCACACGGCAGTGAGACGGATCCAAGCTAACGCTAATCCCGACCCCTGCGGAGGCACGGGGCTGATTCTGGAGGATGTGTGAGCGAGAGCACGCGAGGTCACCCCCCCACCCCAGCTCTCCGCTGTGACAGTCTCTAACACCTGCGTCTGTCACGCCACTCTCTGCTGCAGTCGGTACGGCTCCACCCATGGTCACATAAGGTACTGCGCCCTCATGCGCCACTCGGAGTACTCTGAGAAACAGGGCTTCGCTGAACAGACAGGGGAGAAGTGAAACCTATGGAAATTGCCATTTCATCAGCTGGTCTTAATTCCATGGATTGAGGCTAGGGTAATGAAGGGAGACTATACTGAAGAAAAACATTTATCGGCACAGGCTACAGCTGGGAACCTGTGAGTCGATCGTTTGTGTTTATATACCCTGGTTAGATCAATGGTGTGTGTGTGTGTGTGTGTGTGTGTGTGTGTGTGTGTGTGTGTGAGAGAGAAAGAGTAAGTTCTGTTCACACTTTCTAAGTTGTAGATAAGAGTGCCTGCACACTGAATGGATAAATACAAATGACACAGGCAAGCTAAGAGTCCTGCTGTGGTCTCACACTCATTTAAATCCTTTCTTTGATAGTCTTGTGTATGTATATGGAGGTGCATCTGCATGTTTGTGTGAGGATATGTGTGTTTATATGTGTATGTATGTATATATGTGTGGGTGTGTGTGCATGTGTTTCAGTGTGTGTATGTATATGTACATTTGAGTTTATGTGAATGTGTCTATGCATGTGTATAGGTGTGTGTGTGTGTGTGTGTGTGTGTGTGTGTGTGCTGGTACCGTGGCCAGGTCGAGCGGGGTCTGTCCCTCCTGGTTCTTCATGGTGGGGTCGGCTCCGTGCGCCAGCAGCAGAGCGCACAGCTGAGTGCGGCCCTTCTGCGCAGCCTCGTGCAGCGGGGTGAAGGCCCACTTGTCTGTGGCGTTCACGCAGGTGTTGTATTTTATCAGCAGAGCCGCGATGTCCACATGCTGGGAGACAAAGGCAAGGATACCGCTTACACACACCAAGCAGCTTCTCACACCGCATTTCAGGACCGGGTACAAAACATTTTCAAATTTTCACAAGAGTTTGAATCACCAAGCGCATAATTAGCATTTTCTGCCATCATTTCTTCTCTTCCTGATACAGAACACCATTATCATGTTCAACAATAATGTCCAAAGACCATTCGCCCCCTGCTATTTGTTACTCAATATATCCACATGATAAGAGTAAGCAGTTAATAATTCTCTTCTTCAAGTGAATGATTAAAATTCCATATGTAATACAGACTTTCAAAGTTACAAAAATTTCATAGTTCCGAATGGCTGCCACTCGCATTGTGTTCATATCTCAGAGGTTGTTTGCTCATATGTTTTTATATATACTGCATATATGAAAGGGAGAGAGAGAGAGAGAGAGAGAGAGAAGGAAACAGGAAGAGATTTGCTTGAGAAGTGAGAGATGTTGAACAGCGGGAGCCAAATGTCACCGTCTCTTGTCGCGGAGGTGTGCGCTTCCCTGCAAGCTAACACAGCTGCAACAACCGTCACCTCTGTCACCACGGTCATGCCAACTGACAGTTCAAGTTTCCGTTTACAGATTTTATGAAATTCTGTGAAAGCAAGGGAAGAAAATGCTGCACAGTATACATTTTGTGCTTCGTTCGTCAAATAAATATGGAGCGGAAATAAAATCGTTGCACGGGGACTATGATTCGAGGACTGCGGAGGAGATGCACACATATGTTCTACGCAACCTGCCAGGTTTGGTCAGATGACCGGGGCACTCCTCCCTGACCCGCCTACTCTGGTCAGCTGACCTGGGCTGGGTCAGCCCAACCCAGCCAGCGGTGCCAGAGTGAGCATCTCTGCACAATGTCCGAACGTCAGCTGCCGAGGAGGTTTTGGGGAAGGTCAGAACAACGGGTTCCTACCCAGAGGCCTGGGACGAAGACCATACCGGCCCTCTTTGTGTGACTGCTGTCTTTTCCCAGTTTACAGGCCTCGTAAGACCCTGTGAGCACCTCGTTAAAAATTAAAAAAAAAACGAAACAAGAGGACCTTAAAACCGCAGTGTAAACAAAACAAGGCAACCATTTGGGTCGCTTGTTTGCTTAACAAGCTCGTGCAAAATGAAGAGCTCTTTCGTCTCAATGACATTTCCTTTTCTGATGAAAAGAATAGAGAAAATAAATCTTCCAAAGTTTTCGTTTCATCGGCGATGAAATACATCAGATTATAACAATGTCCGTCTGCGGTTCACCATGGAAGGATGAGGACAATGGATTACGGCTTTATCTCCCTAAAAAGCCTCTGTTATGAGCTCTGCTCATCTTGGCCTGACCTTCAAAGTCCGGAACTTTCCGCAGACATAATTAATGACATGAAATGCGGCCACAGCAGACCGTGTCGGGCTTTTCCCAAAAGAACGTGCTCTCTCCTAGTGCCACAATGCTAAATTAGCCAATGCTAAATTAAGTGTTCATTGATTTAGCATTGAACTCAGGAAAAGACTTTGAAATGGCAGCGAAAATGAAAAGAGCATAAAAAAAAGCAGAATTTTCGAATGTTTCAGGTACGTTAGTGTGTTTTAATGTACTCCTCAAGAAACACAGCAGACTGTAGAATTGCAAATTCAAATTCAAATTCAGATTTTAAGGGCCATGCTTCAAAAAAAAAAAATAAAATTCTAGGGACACCCCTGCGTATCAGTAAGCATAAAGTGGAAAACCCAGCCGGTCATAAAAAGGGGTTTTAGCGGAAAACGCTGGAAAGGCAGGGCTTGGCGACTTGGTCTTCAGGTGTTGTGATGCACAGGCTGTCGTTCCATTGCTCTTTGCTGAGGGTTTTGAAGCTTCCTACGAAATGTCGCGTCTAAGCCTCAATTTATTATCTGCTTCGATACACACAGATAATGACCGTCCCTACATCTGTTTCTCTCATATTTTTTGCTTAACAATTTCTTCTCCTTCACTGCTTTACCTTGCAAAGGCTGTTTGCACAATGTATTACCTGTCAGGACTGAAACCTTATTAAAATGCATAATTTATTTGCTTAGTAGGTGCCATTAAGCAGGCTGACTCATGAAAGCTGTATTAGGACTGCCTCTGTACAGACCCCCCTGGCAACAGGAGTGGTGGTCTGATCCATCAATGGGTCAAACCATATTGAAAAGGGGGGCCTTCATGGAGATCACCAGAGGTGACTGGGTTTTTAGTTTAGACACAATGAACAGGCAAAAATGCACTCATAAAACACGCATTTTATTTGTGCACACGTCTTTACTCTCTTTCCTTTATGGTTGGGCAGCAATTTAGCCATTTGTCAGTCCATCTTGTAGACACTTACCCCGTATGAAGCTGCGTTGTGTAGCGGAATTAGCCCCCCTTTGTCCTGTGCGTTGACGTCAGCTCCATGTTCCAGAAGGTACTCAGCCACTTCCAGGTTGTTGTACCCGGCTGATGGGAAGGAGAGAGAAGGTGCATTATGGGTAAAATGACTTTCCCTGGGAGAACAGCAAGGTGGCTGACATTGGGCCCTCGATTTGAGGCCACAGGCATGCGAAACCATCCTTAATTAGAACCTTTCCCTCTCACGTGCTCGTTTTTTTTTTTTTTTTTTGAGCGATTGTTCACACCTAGGCCTTCGCGTTATCTGCCTGCTCCCCGCTACATCTGAGGACCCAGGAGAGTCGCGAGTCCTTTAATCATGAAATTAGAACGCCGCCGCCCGCCAGAGCCATGCTAATTAAGGTGATTGTTATCGCGCCACGCGCGTTAGCATAACGATGAGGACGAGCTCGCCGTGGACGTGCTTGCGAAAGACGCGCCTACGGCCGCCGGGTCCTCGCGCTTACGTGAATGTGCTCCGCTCCGTAATGAACTTGCTCCGGAGATCTGTGATCATTAATGATGGACTTCAAAGTTACAGGCTTTTGGTCGGACTTCGTCTGTGACGAGCTTCCCTTACATGGATCAGAAGGGTTTAAAGCACTGGGGAGTGACTCACTTCAAACACCAACCATTTGTAGTACCAGTGACACTGTTTAGCACAAGATCCTTCACTTGATGATCCTGAAGTATCTGCCATGTTGAGAGATTTATAATTTGAATTATGCTACAGAATTCGAACACTTCATCAACACCCTCCTTCTACCTCTTTTCTCTACAAACAGGCAAGTTTCTATCGTCAGATACACAAGGGTGCTATATTTTGACGGTTACTGACGGTTACACCAACGCACCCCCAACACCACAGCCAACAGAAACTTACTGAAAGACCAACCATACATTCCCACACTTACTTTGTGGACGATAGATCTTAATGAAGGTTGATCTGCCAGGTTGAGAGATTTATAGCGTGGTACAGATTTACATTATTCGAACTCTCCATCAACACCTGCCTTTAACCCGTCTTTACCAATAGAGTAGGTCCAATGAAGCAAAATGCCCTCGGGTTCCACTAGATTGAGTAGATCTAGTGACTAGCTCCTATGGACTCCCCAAATACAGAATCCAAGACTTACTGGAGGACCATCTTATGTTCCCAGCCCTACTTTGTGGACTTGCAGACTCATAGAGATGCTCAACGCAGCGTCTCGTTATACTATTTGAAGGGTCGGCTGGCTCAGTAGCATATCAGACGGATGAGTTCTTTGACTTTTCCATGCCCTCCGTTCACAAG
The DNA here is from genome assembly GCA_022829145.1 of Albula goreensis. NCBI lineage: Eukaryota > Metazoa > Chordata > Actinopteri > Albuliformes > Albulidae > Albula > Albula goreensis. The sequence goes on from CM040765.1 coordinate 3,219,381, forward strand.
CACACACAACGCCCCGATGATGAAACTCCTAATTAAATAACTGCAACTCATATTGTTCTGGAGGAATACTTTTAGCAAGCTTTTATAATAAGCCTTGGAGTAGATCTTGCATTGTCTTTTTTATATTGAGACACTTGGATTAAGTGGAAAGAGAAAATTACACCCCTATTACAGACACACACACACACATACACACACAAAATTAATCAAAAGGAATCAGGTGGAATCAGGCCAAAAATCCTGATACTTCTCCATGACCTTTCCTTACTCCTGACTGTTACTGCAGAGAATGAGCGTGACAACCGTCTGCGGACGTGCATTTGAGGTTAAATTTCACCCCCACTAGGGAGAATGCCTTTCAAACATGCTTTGGGTCAGTAAGATTACTGTTGCCCTATGCCATTCAGTTCTCCTCTGCTCTGGCGTGATGGTATGGTAAGACAGAAAGGAGACGACTTCCTACATGTTCCTTTGCACAGTGAAACTCACAGTGAAGCTGTTTCAATGTGTGAGCTAAGGCCATCTGTTTGATGACACGGCTACGGCCTTCATGAACTCCCAAAACTAGGACTGTCAGATGGAGGTACGCCCCCACCTGATCGCCTCTGAACCTTCCACTCCACCACTGGCATGGCCTTTCTGAACTGCCAAAACTGTGACAGTCTGCAGCTGGCCATTTTACACTGCTGTGACTTTTGTTCTAAAACCGTCATGGTCTTTGTTAACTTCTTAATCTGCAACTGTTTGACAGAGATATGGCCTTTCTGAACTGCAAATAATTCTGCTCAACTCAAGGGCCAGACAATATATTATCTTGAGAAATATACGGTTAATTGCCCGAGAAAAAACTTGAAAATGGCGATACACAGCGATGCACACAAGCTAGAAATTTCCATTACTTAAGAGGGCAGCAGCTCTGAACAATGTTTTGATACAAAACCAACAAAATAATTTGAAACTGTAGGACAATTACTATGCAAATTACTATGCAAATAGCGACAATTACTGTCGGAAAATTACTATGGTCAAAATTTTAACCAAAGTAAATTATCTGTGAATGAAGCACTTTGAAGGTCTCTTGCCCTTTGTCATAAACTATCAAGGCCTCATTTACTTTTTTTTCCGGACTGAAAAACTCTGTGATTCGGCCTTCCTGCTGGGGGAGAAGGACGGGGGCGGAGCCTCACCGGCAAGGTGGAGGGGGGTGGAGTTTCGCCCCTGCGTGTCCCTGCAGTTGATGTTCTCCGGGCTGCACAGCTTCTGAACACGTGCCAGGCAGCCCTTCTTGGCTGCGTCCAGCAGGGCGGCGTCGCCCCGCAGCAGGTCCTGGATGTCGGTGTCGCCCTCCTTGACCATGTCCAGGGGCGTGTTGCCGTCCCGGTTCTTCTTGGTGGGGTCGGCCCCATGCTGGTGGGGGAGGGGGGACAGGAAGAAGGTGTTAGCACAGTGGTTTCCCAGCCCACAAACCAGTACTGATGTACTTAATGGAACAAACCGGTAAACAGCTGCAGAAAAAGTCACAACAGTATAGGAGGCCACACAGGTCATTTACTCCAGTCACTGAAGTTGTGAAATATCACTTCAACAACCTCCACACCACAGACAATACAGCACATAAAGGACACTGATACATACATACGAATAGAGCATATAGAGGACATTGACACATATGCATCATCATATACAGGCACTACAGTGAGAAGTGAAGGCGGTTTCTATTGGGGATGTCACCACCGGGGAGAGAATAAGAGCTCCTTCAGTTGAAAGTGCTCATTAATAAATAAAAATAATTAATAAATGGTCTGATTAAAATAACCCATTAATGACACACTTTCCCCTAGAGTCGCTAAAAGGACCTGACTTTGATCCGACATGTTAAAAACCTGTTTGCTGTGGGCGAAACAAGCCATCAATTAACTACAGATCAGAGACAGAGTCAGAACATGGACTGACTTCACAGAGTCACTGCTGAATTATTTCACATGGCTTAAAGCGGGGAAGGGCGACTGGCAGGCGGAATGGTTCTCGTCCAGACTCCGTTCGCTAACCGTGACTTCGGTAGCAGGATCCGGCTAATTATCGTGGGGACAGGACCGATGAAAAGGTTGGCGGTGTTCGTGACGGCGTTGCGGGCCTGCGGGGACATGTTGCACAAGCCCGCTCGAGTCTGAGCGAGAGCCGCGCACAGAGCGTGCCCTGAGACCCACCTTGAGCAGGAGCTTGCAGATCTCATATTTGCCCTTGGCCGCGGCCTCATGCAGCGGGGTGAACTTCCACAGGTCCGCCACGTTGACCGACGCCCCGTGCCGGACCAGCAGCTCCGCCACCTCGTAGTGACCGTATGAGCAGGCGTTGTGTAGCGGCACCAGACCTCTGCAGGGGGAGAGACACAGAGACAGTATACAGTAAATAACATGGTATATGAACATGGTGTATTGTATACACTGTTGACATTTGCCTTCATAGATCATAGATTCACTTGAGCTTATGTAAAAGACTGCTTTAGCAAGACTACGCAAACGTGTGGTCAGCTCAGTAAAGCTCAGCTGAATTTGAAGGAAGAAGGAGAAGGTGCAATTAGAGAGAGGAGTGGAGAGAAAAAGAGGGGTGGGAGAAAGACAGCAGGAGATAAGTGGGGTGGTGGGAAGAGAGAGAGAGCGAGAGAGAGAGAGAGAGAGAGAGAGGAATGAAGGGTGCCAGGGAGAGGAGGAGAAAGACAGGATGAGATTTCTTCGTTGCAGGTGGGAAGAGAAAGACGAAGAAAGACACAAACCAGAAAGGAGAACCGAAAAGACCATGGTAGAAAAAAGGAGAAATGGATACACAATGACAGAGAGACCTTCAATACCCTTTTATTAAAACCAGCATACATGAATCAACAACACATCACAATACAATGACAGAGAGAGGGGGGAGGCTGACGGAAAGATTTACATTACAATTGCATTTCCAGCCATTCTCCGCACATAGGCATTAGCTAAGCTATGATAACTGTGCTGTGAAGTGAAAAGCAAAGAATGAGAGAGTGAGAACAATGGAGAGGTAAAAAGCAGGCAGGTGGTGGACGCACCCTTTGTCTTTGGCGTGGACGTCGGCCCCGTGATGCAGCAGGTACTCCACCACGGCCACGCGATTGTAGCCGGCGCGAAGTGCAGCGGGGTGGAGTGCCGGCCCTCCAGGTCCCTGCAGTTTACGTTCTGGGGGGAGCAGAGTTGCTGTGGGGCAGAAGTGACAGCAGTGAGAGCGCAGTCACGTAGAGCGCTCCGCCGGGCTCAGTCCGCTCCCCTTTATGAGGCAAGATAGCGGCCGCTTGTCTACCAGGGTGGCCAGTACTGCTATCAGGGATTCCAGTCTCTACCTTTCACCATGGACACTCATAAGCTGAACTTAACACAGAGCCTTTAAATTACCCTCACAAAAGACCAGTTCCCTGGGGAGAGGCTTCCACACATACACATGGGAGAAAATGCTTTTAAAACCACACACACATTAAAAATATCGGAATGAGTAACCATCTCTCCGACCTTTTTATGAAAGCCAACAATTGAAAATAAGTGGTAAATACAGCTCTTTGCCAAAGCTCTCCTGTGATATGAGCAAAATGAAGGCCTTTTAAGAGCTGAAATTACAGCTCAAAGCTGAACAACAGCTGAAAGGCAGAGGGGTTAACTAAGGATGTAGGCATACTGCATACACATAAGTATATGTATGTATACAGGGGCTGGAGTTTGGAGTGAAGGGGTGGGGTTTGGAGTCAAAGGGCTGGGCTAAGAGTGAAGGGGTGGGGTTTGGAGGGGAGGGGTGGAGTTTGTAGGGAAGGGGGGGTGGGGTTTGGATTGAGGGAGTGAGTGTTTTACATGGGGTTTACACTGAGGATGGGAGGAAGATGGGGTTTGGCAAAACAAAGAGTTGGGCTTCGTACCTTCACAGTGTCCAGGTCACCAGCCTTGGCTGCTTCCAGAAGCCGGTAATCGACGTCAGAGTTCCGCACTGGAATGTTCTCTGAAAGACAGGGGTTAAAAGATTCAAGGAGCTGCACTGCCATACAGTCAAACAGTGCATGAGATGAAGTGTTTATTTTTGCACTTCATAATATTCACTTTGCAGTGTTGCTCTCTCTCTCTCTCTGACACACGCGCACGCTCATTACCGTTGAGGATCTGCTGGACGGACTCGTTGCCCATCTGTGCGGCGGTGAAGCCCTGCAGGGAGATGATGGAGGGGTCGGCTCCGTAGCTCAGCAGCTGCCTGCAGGTCTGGAGGTGCCCGGCCAGGGCAGCTCTGTGCAGGGCTGTCTGTCCCAGGGTGTCCAGCGCGTTCATCTGCAGGCACAACAACGCCTCCATGTTAGCCCAAAGCAGCGTATTCATCTACAACAACACCCCCATGCTAACCAAGCCAGCGCAATTATCTAAAACAACAACACCCCCATGTTAACACTCCCATGACAGCCCAAACCCTGACACACGACGTCGACAGAACAACACCTCCACACCCCCAGGTTAGCCCAAACCCTGCCACACGACCATGACACAACACCGCCACGTTAGCCCAAACCCTGACACACGACCACGACAGAACAACACCTCCACACCCCCAGGTTAGCCCAAACCCTGCCACACGACCACGACACAACTCCTACCCTACGTTAGCCCAAACCCTGCCACACGAACCACAGCAGGGCTGTCTATCCCAGAGTGTCCAAGGAGTTCATCTACTGACACTGTGTCCCTACAAAGACCCTGCAGCATCCCTGACACTTCCACAAAAACCACGATCTTTGTCTGCTTCCTCAACTCTGTTTGCCAGTGGAGATGAATGTGGGAGATGTTTCGGCACATCTTGAGAGAAAAATTGAATTCCATTTTCATCCATGGTGTTTTTCATTTGATTTCAAGGAAAGTAATTGCCAGTATTAATACATTGAAATGTCTGCTATCTGACAAGCACAAATTATTTTGAGGAGAAACTGCAAAGTAAAAAGAAAGAGACAGTCTTGAGCAGGATTTATCGTAAAGAACGCAATGTTCTGCTCAGCGTGCTCTCACAGTGGTTCTCCACTTCGGAGTTATTATATACATTTTCTCTCCGGTTTATTTTATTACAAGGGAAGTCTGGCTTGTTGCCGTTGGCTTCGGTCCCCACTAGTTTACCTGTTCGTCTATACAAGAGAGACTCAGATACAAGTGAACGGACATCCACCCTAGTCTAACCCCATAGTCTCCCCTCCCTCTGCTCTCTTCCATTCCCCCTGCTCCTCCTCCTCTCCCCTCCTCCTGTCTCTCATGGTGTGGTAGTGCAGGCAGGCTCTGGGAGGAGTGGTGCAGTGGGCTATGTACCGAGGCCTCAGTGCTGTGCCGAATGAAGCTTAGTGTAAATTTGCTCATTTCAAACGAACACAAACATGAATTAATCAGCCGTGCCCTCGGGCTGCTCCACTGCTTCATCTGAACTGGAGAGCTAAGTGTGTGTGTGTGTGTGCGGTTGGTGTGTGCGCAATTGTGCGTGTGTACAGTATGTCTGGGTATTTGTGTGTGTGCTGTGTGTAACTGTGCATGTATGCATATGGATAGGTCGTACAGAATGGCAAATACACTTCAGCATCCTAGATGTGGCGAAGTAGCGCTTTCATTTTCAAAACCTGACAAACACCCTGTCTGGGCAGGGACGCATCCGTATCAAAAGCAGGCTCCTTCGCTGCCACCAGGTAGACACCCTGAGACGTCCACGCCACGGCGAATCCATTTACAGGGTATCGGATGGAAAGGTTCCCCACCGCGCGTGGCTCTGCAGGGGGGCGGCGGTGTTGAGCGGAGGAAGCCCGCTGCAGGTAGCAGGACGTGGCTCCCCGCGGTTTGGCTGAAACCGTGAGAAAACTAGAAATACACGGTCTGCCCTGAAGCTCCTCCAAAACTGCGCTGCTATCCACAGACCTCGTGAGGAGGAGGAGGAGGAGGAAGAGGGGCCGTTCTTAGGCCTCATCCAGCCCTACGCCCCCCCGCAGCGTGTCAGAAATATCACGGAGCAAGGAGACACGGCTGCCGCCCGTCACAGAGTCTACGGTGCTCAGCAGGCCGACGCCTACACATCACCACCTTGTCAATTTCAACGAAAAATTTGCACATTCCCATTTGTGACAAATCCTTCAGAAAACATCAGCTCTTCCATCTGTCTGGGCCCAGGCCTGTTAGATATTCTGTCCTCGACTCAATCAACACTTTTCTTTATCTGACTTGCATACGAATTCGAGCATAGTTTATTTCTTCTCGAACGGGTTGACGGGTTGCTGCACTTGCTTCCGGGCGTGTAACTAAACCATATGATGAACCTGACCAGGCTGGCTTTGAAATGAGCCAAACTTCGAGAGGCTTGCTTAGCTAATACCCCAGTTTTCACTTTCTTCTGACAAAACATGGTCTTGTTTAGCTAGAACTCCGGCCGCTAATGACCGAGGCCAATTAAACCTGGGATCCAAAACAAAATGTAGGCTAAAACATGCAGCAACCAATCGGCAAAGACCTCCAAACTTAATCGCACAAACTTTTTTCGCACACGGATAGGCTTGGGTGTTTATCCAAAGATCACAGGGGGGAACCATGCTGGTCTACCCTGCAGCGATTTGATTAAAAAAACCGCAGATTATGGATAATGAAAATAGGAGCTACGGGAAGCTCTTTGCCGGACGTTTTTATCTTATCTCAATCTTCTGCTCCCTTCTCCCTCCATCCCGGGTGCAACGGCATTCTGGGTTAGCAACGATCTTAGAGGCGAGCCAGTCGGGACACAGCCTTTAGCCCGGGAGGGTGTTGGGAGGGCACTTGCGGACACTGAGTGTTTGATCAATCAATCAGTCCTTATCTAAGACAGCTCTCTGAGAGAGCCCATCTGTTTAAAGTACCAAATTGATCGCGCGATTCTTTCCACCAGCGTCACTGTTAAAGCAATACTATAAAAGATTTACCTCTTTAATGGGCTCCAGCTTCAGAAAGCTGTCTGACAGACTGAAATCTTTCCTCGCCAGACGGAGAAGAGAGGGAAGTCGCACAGTCTAATCTAATTGCTACAGACAGATTTGAATCAATGGTTTAAGCTCAAAGTGCCTACCCCTTTCCTTTCGGATACTAATTTCATTTCTTTTCATCAAGAAAACCAAACAGAAGCTCAGCATTTTTTGGGGATGCTTTAACTACGACAACAGACACAAAGGCATGGTTTGAGTGTTTAGAATAAAGAAATACAAACTGAGAATTCTGGAGATCAATATCATGTTAGGTGGCTTTGATGGTTCATTTTCACAGATCTCAGATCAGGGATAATGTGGTGAGAGGCATGTGAGTGACCTCATGCTGTATACCTTGGCTCCGTGTTTCTGCAGGACCTCCATGATGTCGTTGTGCGCCCTCTCCGCGGCAACATGAAGAGGGGTCATGAAGCTGTGAAGAGAGAGAAGTGTGAAAAGACAGAAAGAGAGGAGAGAGGGGGGGTTAGAAAAGAGAGAAAGAGAAGGGAGAACACAGGAGAGATCACAGAGAAAGGAACGTGAGCAGAGAGGAAAGAACAGGAGCAGAATATAGAGTGGAAAGAAAAAAAAACAGAGAGTAAGAGATGTGAGGAAGAAAAGCACAAAAATGAGGAGGCAGGATGGAGACGGAGAAAAGAATACGGCGATAATAAAGAGGAAAGAGAAATCAGAAAGAAGTGAAGTAAGGACAATAAAGAAAGGAACAAAGGAAGAGCGATCAGAGAGATGACGAAAAAAGAGAGAAATAAAAGCATGTCTGCAGTAAAAGGGAATTGAGAAAACGATGCAAGAGAGAGTGGAGAGAGGAACGGGTGAAAAAGAAATTTTGTATATGTGTTTATGCTAATGTGCACGTAAATGCATATATCTATATACATTTATCATTGATTTGATGTTTTCTTTTTTAAAAAATGTATAATGACTTAGTATATGCAATGTTGGTGTTATTTAGTTGATGTTGCATTGTTTTATTGTTGATTTACAATTTATGTATTTATTTGTCGCTGCAACTAGCAATCGATAGATTGGTCAGTCTACAAAAATTTTCCCACCCATTGGCTGCCACATGGAGGTCAAGTGTGCATGTGTGAAGGTGTGTGTTCATGCCAATTGGCTAATAGTGGGCGTGGCAGTGACCTGGTCGCAACTATTGTGAATTTGTGCTTGTTTTATGTAAACATTTTATTGATTTACAATTTATACTGCTTTGACAATACTATACAGATGTGGGAACATGTCAGAAAAAGCTAATTTGAATTTGAATTTGAGAAAGAAATAGAAAGAAAGACAGCAAAAGAGAGAGAGAGAGAGAGACAGAAAAAGAGAGAGGTAGACAATCCCAGGGTCAGCACGAGGCCCGTTCTGTAATAGAACTCACTCTTTGTTCTTCTCGTTGACGTTGGCGCCCTTTCGGAGGAGCAGCTCTGTGACCTGCTTGCGTTTGGGGTGCGGGGAGGCCACGGCGCAGTGCTGTGGAGAGAGCCGTTAAAAGAATTACGTCACCGTTACTGCGTCTGTCGAAACGGCCGCTGTCACACCCCTAAACGGAACCGAAACCATCCATGCTCTCTCCCCTTACACCTTCCATGTTCCTGCAGAACAGCCCTGATACACAAAATCAGGTCCTCTCAGGTTAGACTCAAATCAAGCTTCACTGGGCTTATGCACAGTACAAACTATTACATAAGGCTTATAAATATGAAAATACTATGATAGCAGCAATAAGAATGGAAATTAACTGTATATATGTAATATGTGGTAATATACATAAATTACCAGCAAGCTATTATTATGTTCCTAGCAGATTTCATTCATTACACCTGCAAGCAAAACAATGTTTCAGAACCTCAATGATGGAAACCTGATCTTGCGAATTAAATAAAGCAGCTGGGAGTTAAAAGTAGTGAGCCGTTATTTTTTATGACATTGGGCAGTATCGAAATGCAGGGTCTCTTGTTTGGGTCGGCGGTGGGCGATGGGCGGCGTGGGGCATCTCACCAGCGCCGTTCGTGGGACTGGGGGTGTTTGAAGTTGATGATCTCCAGGGCGAGGGTCTTCTTCACCTTGGCCATGTCCGCCTCGCGCGCCGCCTGGAGCAGGGAGTGCCCCTTAAACTCGTCTGAGGAGAGAGAATGTGCGGTCAAGGTCCAGCCTCCTGCTGGGAGCCATCTAGCACTGCCAGCTAAAGTCTTTCCCTAAAATCAGCTGATATCCTGCTCAGTCATAAGGTCACTATTTAAAACAATGATCATATTTTTCAAAATTTTACAAGCATACACATACATATATGAACGTATGTGTTATTGTGTAAGTGTGAATGTGAATGTCTGTGTATGGTTCCCCCTTTGTGTGCATGTGCATGTGAGTGACTGGGGTGTGTATGAGAATGTATGCATTCGTATGTAATTGTGTGTGTGTGTGTGTGTGTGTGTGTGTGTGTGCGCTGTCCATTATTGCGTGAATCGAAAGCCTCAGCATGGATTCACACCTGTATAACTGAACTGCTTTAATCGAAGAGCGATCGGTGAACTCTGACCCCCCCCACGCGCGGTTAACGCCAGGACCAGGGCCACAACTCAAACCTCAGCCGTGTCAGATCCTAACCTTTTCCCCTCCTCTGTCTCTCTGGCAACCCATAACCGCTGGCGCCATAGCAACCGAGCTGACATTTGAGGGACGAGATTCCGTGCTGTGTCGAGATGACAGCTGCAGGCTCGGCATGAAGAATGCTAACAATACAATACCCCTCCCCCGACACCCCACCACCCCCCGGGGCTGGCCGGGACATCCAAACGCAGCCGACAGAATTCCACAAGGATACGTTCCTTTGAAACTGGCAATCAGTACCTTAGCAGCCAGTCACCGCTTCACTAACAAGGGAAAGAAACAGACATTTCTCTCTGAAACCCACAGAGGACTAACAATGAAATTCTCCTTAACAAGAGAACATCTATGCATACTCTAGACCCAGAAACATTTTTATGAGTCCACCGAACAAGTTTTCCCCTCCCACACAGCATGATGTTGCTGAGGGCTCATACAGTATACATGCGACCGTGTCCACAGCGGGTCGTGGGCAGACGTTGCTGGGCCCATTTGTTCTGACGTCTGCTGCCGACGTTGTCACTTCTCCACGGTCCTCATGGGGGAAGCCTTGCTGGGGTTTAAATATTTGATGGCGGAGAAGCAGTATCATACGCTGAGCGCTATCAGCCACCGGGTACCGTGTAAACTGCTACTGAGGTGTGCTTAACACACACTGACAGAATCAAGCAATTCCGTTTCGTCGTTTCACTATACAAGAGTTAAACGGAGAGGGAGGGATACCGTCCCAGATTCTGAGGTGGATTCAGGATACAGCTTTGTGGGGTTTTGATAGCGTTTGTGTGAGTATTTATGCATCTTTGTAGAAATCTGGGTCAGGATCTTCAGACTGCTTCCTCATTTGTACAGGTAGTAAATGAAATATGGAAACGAACACGTTCCCGAGGCGAAGGGTTCTGGATGTGTCCAAGAGTTAAGGGGCGTGTTTTTCTGGCACCGTTTGGATGCGCTCAAACCTATGGCTGATGTCCATGATTACCTAAAGCTACCAAGTGATCACCTTCATGCCATGTTACAGTTTTTCTTTCCTTCTTTTCTGTCAGGTCAATGATGCCACCATCCACAGGATATGGAATGACATTGACATTATCTATATGTAACGGTCTCTTCGGTGACTGGACTGCACTGAAGACAACGCACCTCTTACGGAATATTCTAGAATGACAGTGGAGACCGTGTTTTCTACTTTGATCACCTACATGTGCGAGCTGGCTGGCTTTCTTTCAGAAGACTGGTGTGTTATTCCTCTAGCAGATTCCCACGGTCACAAACAGGCTGTACTGGCCACACATAACGGCAAAACAGTCTGCTAGCTGCATTGCTTTCATTACTACCTGTACGTGTAGTACAGTAGTAAGTGTTCTTCTGGAGGTCGATGTCGGTCTGTGATAGTGTAGATGAGCGCCAGCTTTAAAAGATCTGAGTTTGGGGCGGACGGCCGTGTCCGCACCTGTGTTCTATCACCGGCCATCTGGTCGAGTCTTCGCCCATCTGTGTGCATGGCACAGGCCTCTGCCAACGAGCGTGGGTACGTGAGTTTGTGTGCCAGTGTGTCCATCTGCGCATGTCTGGGTCATCACGTTTCTGTGTGCACGTGACTGCGTGTTCATCTGTTTCACCACGTCTGTGTGAGTGTCGGTGTGATTGTGTGTGTGTGAGCGTGTGTTGTGTGTCTCTGCGGGTGTGTCTACGTGTGTGGAGGTGCGTCTGTGTGCGCGGGTACTCACAGGTCAGCCTCTCCTTGAGCTCGGGCGTGGGCGCCATGTCGACGGCGCTCTTGCCGTGGCAGTTGGCGAGCGTGGGGTCGGCTCCGTGGCTCAGCAGCAGGGAGCACACCTCCACGCGGTTCTTGGACGCGGCCTCGTGCAGCGGGGTGAACTGCCACAGGTCCATGGCGTTAACACAGGCCCCGTGCTGTAGGGGGAGAAAGGGCCAAGCATTTAAACCCTGCTCTGTTCTCTCTCTACCTTAACAGAGCCTTAACCCCAACTCTCAAAAGCATCCCTAGCTACGGGGCACTACAATACCCAAAGGCCATTCTCAAACCTGTAACTGGGGCTCTACATTCTCCACTACCTTAACAGAGCCTTAACCCCACCACTCACAGACAGACCTCGCCATGGGGAACTACAAACCCCAAATGCCCACTCTCACACAGGAGTGACTAATACTTCACCACTGAAACTGGTATACACCACACCATAACACAGAAATTAGAACATTACTCTCATGCTAAGCCTGTAAAAGCACCACTCTCAAAATGGGCCAATTAAAACACTTCTCTAACAAAAGGGCAATTCAGTTCACTACTACAGCAGTGGAGCAGTAAAATCGGTAGCAGTAGAATTAGACTTGAAAGTCCATAAGAACAGAGCAAGGATAAAGACCCTTCTGCAATATTGTATCGGACAGCTGCTGCACTGTATAGCAGATCCCCCATACATTCTGCGGCAGTTTTTCAGTTTTCCAATTTAAATCAAACCGGCAGAGCTGCTGAGATAACAGTCGCCTCACCCGCTGACAGTAAAGGTATACATCGATACTATAAAAGCACATCTGTGCTTGAAACAGACGGGCTGGCTTGAGTTCAGTCAGAACGGTAGGGCATGTTGGCTATACAGGTAGTGGACACATAGGCAAGGAGTGAACAAAAATGTATCTAAAAGTGCTAAAAGATACATACCTAAAAGATCTCTTTCGCATCCATCAATAATTGATTAGATGAGTCATTCAATGTGAATTCTATGACCACGGTATCAGTTTAGAGGATTTTAATCTCTTGTTTTATGAACTACTGCCAAACAACAACAGCAAAACTTACACAAATGTTCCCATTTGTCCTTCCGCCCCCAACAGCCCATTAAGCTTCACAAAAACGTATTTTCGAGTTAACAGAAGCGGATCTGTCATGTGCGTAGATTGAGAATCGGGAAGCAAAGATAGTGTCTCCAGTGCATGTTCGCACACTTTGTTCATTTGCAGCTTTGATCCTGTCCTACTTTGCCCATGGTGGGTGAAATTAAAATCTCTCTGAGCAGATAAGGCCCTGAGAACTGCGGAGAGACGTTCGCTGACGCTAGATGCTATCGGGGCGGGGGTGGTTTCCAGCATCAGTGTTTACTGGTTCCTGAGGAGCATTTTTGTCTGGGGGTCGGCCTGGGTGGTGCAGTGCGGTACGATAACGAGCGGTCGTGGAACATTGTTTGCCGCGCGTTGTTTCCCTGGTCGGTGACATGAGGACAGATGTGACAAACGTTGTGGGGGGGAGGGAGCACTTGAGTCAAAAGGAAATGGCCTCGACTCAAGAGTGGGCTTTGCGTGTCTCATGAAAAACAGTACAACTTGGGTGAGCAAAATGGCGACACCTACTGCTAACCTACCGACCCCACCAAAGCACCGGATAGTCTTACAGTTCAGCTAGGACCAGCTTCATCCCACAAAGCCGTTTAGCTTCCCTCGCTTCTAAAGCCTCTACAGAAAACTGTATTCCTCTTTCTGTAGCTGCACAACACTTCAGTGCCAGTTAGCTGAACTATGCTTTGGCTAATGTGTATCTCAAATGAAGAACGCTTTCGTAACAAATGTTCATGAAGGTCGCAGAGGCCTCAAAAAAAAAAAAAAAAAATAAACATGAAAATAGAAGGAGGCCAAAACGGTCTTCTGTCAAGCCTATTCCCAGCTGTTCATGCCCTTATCAGGCAGGATTAGAAACGGAAGAAGAAACTCAATGGCAAACGACAAAACAACAAAGTACATATGGTGTCCCTGTGTGGGAAGGTGAATGCGTTCTTACCTTGAGAAGCAGCTCCGTCACCTCGTAGTGGCCGTACGAACAGGCGTTGTGTAGAGGTACAAGGCCGCTGTGTGACAAAGAAGGGGTAGGGGTGGAAAGGTGGGTGGGTGGGTGGGTGGGGGTTCGTTATTAAGTCCGCGCATTTAATTCGGTCTGAAAATCAGTCTTACTGACACAAAGGGCTTTGCTCAAGGACACTAACACAGAGCTCTTCCAAACATCTTGCCTCCCAGAAGAAGCAACCAGTGAATCGAAAAAAAAAAAATCTCTATCCAAGGCCTTACGGTTACCAGACCAGCAGAAGCTTTTTAAAATTCCTAATTAAAGTATTTGCTGATAAGTTAGCCAAGAGTAATAAGACCCATTGTCTTTTCAGATGAAGAAGAGTGATCCATTAATTCTGCCATGATGGCTAGATAAGAGAGACGCATTGAGTGGGAGTATATTTTACTGCTGCAGCCATGACTGGAATAAAAAAAAAAAAAACTAGCAAACCAAGGAGCGAAATCCACTATTTTCCACTTTTGGCTATGTGGTGCAGTATAAACCCAGCTCTCGTGCGCCTGCTAGCCTTCCGCGAAAGGTAATCAACACTTCTAATAGACCTAATCTCATTACAGAGGCACTGGGTGAAACTGCTGGTTTTCAATGCATGTTTTATTTAACAAATATAACCTTAAATCTAGGGGAGGATATGACATTAAATATTCAGTAAGATAAATGAATGAATGTAGTGAGTGGGCTGACTTGATTAAGCCAAAAGTGCTTCTTATCTTGATTGCTACTGATTTCAGCAGGGGCGAAGTGGAGCACATGAAAAACAAGACCGCTGTGGGTCACGTTTAAACCTCGAGCACTGCGTCAACATCCAACAACTTTACAAATTACACCTTAACATATGCACCTTACACTTATGCAGACAGACACCCAGAGACAGACAAGTGATTCATCTTCATTCAGTAGGCACAAGTACTGGGGTTGTGCTTCTCCATTATAATGTGCTGTTTCTATAGCACACAACATGGCCTCTTTATCATGGGGACGGAATCAGAAGTACACTGAGATAACTACAGAGGAACATGCAGAGCATGGTTATCACTGGCCTCTCTGTAAAGAAAGTATTAATGATGTGACGCTCTTTAGAAACTGGGCTGCTCTTGGAGACATATCCCATCATGCACGTGGGCAGTACTGATGAGACTGAGGTTTGGTCAGCCGTGAGACGGGTGGGGCTGGTTTACCGCCGACCGCTGAAACAACGTTAGTCTAATCAAGCATTCTGCTCTGTACATGGAAACACTATGATTAATTCAAGTGGAGACCGAGAAAAAGCTTGGCTCCAACCATTTCCAATTCTTGCTCCGGGCTCCTTTCATTTATAGATGCATAGGCATACAATAACGTGTGCTCACATACTCCAGCATTCGCTCACACGGATACAGGAACACACACACAGAACCAGACCCACCCTTTGTCCTTGGCATGAACGTCGGCACCATGCTGAAGCAGCAGCTGCACGATTCGGACCCGGTTGTAACCCGCAGCCAGGTGTAAGGGAGTGGACTGAAAGAGAGGGGGTAGAACAGAAGATGGAGCTCTTTAAAACACATGCAACATGCCAGACACCACAGCACACGGCGTTATCAACCACAAAGCAGTTGCTGGTGCAATTTAAATGTGAGACGAGTCCACAATCGGTAGTCAGTGCTCCGCCAGTTTAGCCTGAGAGAGTCTGTCTGTGAATGGGTGGGAGGGTGGACCCTTCCCTGCCTCATTCGCCTGAGGCTAACCGGCTTGCGCTGGTGAGGTCACTACCTACCCTCCAGCACCGCCGCAGTTCAAAGTTCATCAACTCACCCCCTCCCCCCCACCAACCAATATTAATTATATTAACACCAGCAGATAAATTCAGACTTGACTGCATATGCTGCAGCGCAATGGGGACCGGATTCACATATGTGCATCAAATCTCTTACTGATCTTTTCTTTATGTGTGGGTGATGCACAATGCTGGAATTAGGTCAATCTAGCAGATCTTGATAACATGGCTATAATAAAATGGCTCAAAGTGGATTGAGAGTCAGAATCATTTAGCTCCTTTGTCGTCCTAAACATGGAGCTGACTTCTCATTCATTTTCCCCCAAAATCTATTCCAAATCCATACACTTCGAGCAGCTACAATGATGGACTTTCAGACAATAAACACCGGTAACAATCGCAATCGACCTGTGCGAATGTAT
Source organism: Albula goreensis (assembly GCA_022829145.1). Lineage (NCBI taxonomy): Eukaryota > Metazoa > Chordata > Actinopteri > Albuliformes > Albulidae > Albula > Albula goreensis. The sequence goes on from CM040765.1 coordinate 3,235,040, forward strand.
CCGATGGAATTGGATATTAGCATTACTGTCGCTATGAATGTTACTGCATGTGAATTCATCATACACAGTGGTTATGTGGTTAGAGGCAGCATTTTCCTTACAGCAAACACTTTTAAGTAAACAAAAATGGAAAGAAACGAAGCTTCATGGCACACAACAGTACTGTACGTTTCTATAGACAGATGGGCAGCTGGGTAAAAGTCTAACTCACAGACACGGGGGGGTCGTTAGCATTCGTGCATCAGACACCAGAGAGACAAAATAAAACAGGAAGGGACTGCATAGCAATCGGACATCGTGAGGAACGGGGTTCGACAGAGTGACGGGAAGAGGGTGACACCAGGACCATGGTGCATTTCACCCGGAATGACTACTTCCCCAAGAAAAGTCTGCACTGGACAGTGTGACGATGTACAAGGATCGGGGATGCATCGGTCAAACACAGAAATGTGCCTAACACAATTACAGGAGAGATTTGTTTCCCGCAACTCAGCTTTCGAAATGGTTTCTGAAAAGGTTAGTGCTTTCTGCTAATTTTCCCTTCCGAAAAATGTTACTGCAAATCACATGACATTTATTTTGTCTGACAAGATTGACAAAATGCAGAAACAAGCTTTTTCGCATGCAAATGTTTATGAAAAACAAACAGAAATCAAAAACGAAAGGAACCAAAATGAAAATAAAATTTAAAAAAAAAGGGATTAATTCATTAGGAGTGGCTCAAGCTGCTGGGTGGGGGGGCACATGGTCATTGTGATGTCACAGATGTAGGAGGGGACAAGCGGTACAGGGGCTCCCTGTGAAAAGCAGGCAATTTGGATCTCCTAAAAAAAAGGAGGGTGGGGTCATTCCTGTGGGCTGCCCCGCCCCTCCCCCCACCACCCTGCCCCACTCCAAAGCATACAGGAGCGTTGGGTTTGGAAATGACATGTGACCAACATAAAGACCCAGTCCAAAATATGCATTAACAAGTCAGAGCCAGCTAACTGATAAAAAAACAAACCAAAAATAAAACATAAAACAAAAAAAAACCACAATAGTGCATCAATCTAAGAGCTGTTATTTAAAATAAACTTACCAGCATTTTTTGGATGTCGACTGATAGACAATGTCGCCAGAATCACACAAAAAAAAAAAAAAAAAAAAAAAAAACAGAAAAAGGAAAAACAACAACAAAAAAACAACACAAAATGATAAAATGAAAGCATCGTGTTATTATCTCAGCAGGTTTTTACAGAAGCTTTCAAATCACTTTCAGATTTATCATACATGGAATTTCTGAAATCAGATGATACTTCTCAATCCAAAAAATTGTGATAAAACTTGTATCAGGCTGACATGTCGAATGGGGCGAGAAGCTGTCAACACCACATCCTGATAGCGCTACTTGACGTTTGATATTTTAAGAAAAATGTGCAAGACAAGTCATTAAAAAATAAAAACACTTGTTTAATTCCGTCATTCAGTGTAATGGAAGTGCACGTTGCTGTCAGACCGGTACTGGTCTTTCTCATCCAGTTTTTTTTTAGTCATAGCTAATCAATGTCTGGCTGTCAGGAAGAATGGGGCAGAGAGTCTGCGTTGACAAGCAGAGGAGGAATCCCAGAATGCACTCTGATAATGCTACATGGTGAGGCCAGTGGGGTGAGCAGCAGTGCATTAATGTACGTGGAGCTGTTGGCGCGGTGGGGCTGGGAGACCTTCTCCGTACCGGCTCCATGGAGGTAATTAGTTCTACATCTCTGAGCTCCGTCAACATGGCTGGAGGAGAGGCCTGCCCCTCTGCCTCCCTTTAGGATCCACAGTCTATTTCGCTGCTGTGAGTATATGTGGGTGTCTGTGTGTGTAAATGTCTGTTCACGAGTATGCCTGTCGGTGAGTACAAGTACATGCCAGACATCTGACCCAGGATCATCTCACTACTCCCTCATCCCACTGAAGACTGAAACGTTGGAAAGGCTGCAGCTGATCCAGGACCAGGGCCGGGAATGGACTTCCCCTACATCTAACTCCGCTACACCAATATAAGCACACCATCAAGCCGTATTTAACTCCTCTCCACCAATCCAATCGCATATAAATCAATATTATCACACCTAACTCAATCGTGCCTAACTCCTCTCCACCAATCAAATCACATATAACTCAGTCTCATCACAACTCCAAATGAACAGTCAAAACTGTAGCCCCTTGTACGTCTTTTTCCCACCAGTCCAATATTTCACTAACACACAGAAGCAGGAAAAATAAGTGTTTCACTCGCGCAGGCACATATCGAGAGCAAGCTTTCTGTTCCAGGTACCTGCCCTTTGAAATAACGTACAAGAATGAATTCTGAACCCAACGAGGAGACTGGCAGCCTTCCACAAGACTGCAACAGATCGCATAGTTTTACTGAGACTGCTCTTGGATCCAGAGCTGGGTATGGAGAGTGGAAAGTTTCGTTTCAAAACTCAAAGCATTCAGCGGCATTATAACTGGAGCAACTGTGCCAGACAGCTCTCCGTTTTAAAACAAAGCTGGTCCTCATTTACACTGCACATGGGGGGGGGGGTGATCGATCCGTCTGATCATCCGAATTTCACAGCGCCACCACGTACCGCACTGCTAACACGGTATCTCCCTTCCCACAGTGCTCTCTGTGGTGCGCCGCCATCCATCAGAATCCAATATGATAAGCCACGATAAACACGTCAAGAGTTTAAATTCTAACAGCCGTGCAGCCGAACCTACTGACACTGCCGAGATGCTACTTGCAACTGCACAACTTTCACCGTGTGTTACTCTGTCACGTAATCAGCATTAATCATATAAAATATATTCATTATCATTGTCATCATAATAATTATTGACATGTTAATTATTATTATTGATGTTGTTATTGTTATTACTATCATTGGTGTAATAATTACTATCATTATTATTGCTGCTAATGCGTGGCTTAATGAACAGCACTGGATGGAGTGTTTAAGCTGGGTACCCGACATTCAGTAAGGCACAAGCCTGCATCGCCATGGCGACTGGGCTGTTACTGTAGCGAGGCACAAAGACAGAGGCTCCTCCCCCCAATCTGTCGATCCCAGTGACAGCGCGGATAGGCCCTCCGGCTCAGGGGCATCTGGTCGAAACACGGCCCCCGCTCGGGCTTCCAGGGGACGGATCCTCTCACGGCTTCTCACGCTGCGGTCTCGGCTCAAACGGACCAGCTGATGTCGGAGCACGCGGTCTCACTGAGTCAGTGTAATCTGGAGAATTTACTAGTGTGCTGAACCGGGTTAACCACGGCCCCATTTACCAGCTGTAACCCCTCTCAAAGGACCGCTCTCCCCATGGCTACCTCTCCCCCACTCTGCGTTTCATCCTTCATTAAGGTCTTATGATTCCATCCTTCAGCCATGACTACGGTTTCAAAAATAAGACTTTTTTTTTTTTCCTGAACACTGTGTTCAGAATGAAGACATAAACATGTTTAAAAATCTTAGTGGTCCTAATGCCACTGAAATGTAGCATTAAGAGACTGAAATGTATTGTGTTCAGATAGTTGCATAAAAGTATTGCTATACTTGAACATGGAATCCTTGGGGGAAAAAGAGGAAACTCACTGGAGGAGGGGGTAAAGGAGGGGGGGGGTTTAGCTGGCTGAGGCGGAATGACAATCTCCCTACAGCCCCTGGGGGTGGGGGTTGAGTCAGACGCACGGGTAGGGAACAGAGGTGGATTGTGGGATAGGTGGAGGGCAAAGGAGCGCAAATCAGAACTGCTGATGCTACGATGAGGTACTGAAGTGGTTAAACTGACATGAAAATTTCTTCAAATAAAAGACAAAATTTGGTAAAATGACGTGTGAAAAGCATAACGTGAGAAATAAAGTAAATGCAAATAAAAACGAAAACAAGTGGATGAGCAATGTGGAGTTGACTCGATTTTGATTGGTCTCATATAAATCACACAAAGCGTGTTCTGAAGCTATGCCGAATCAGGAGTGGGAGCAGCCCCCAAAGCCTCATGGGTAATAAAGCGGGGGGGGTTAGCAGCAGTCGTGTCGCGTGTGTGGTCTCTCTTCTAAGACCTCTGTCCATGATTAATTTATTTCATGCTGGTCTTTGCCTGAGATTAAACCAGCACAATATGTAAGAAGAGGCACCCAGCATCCAAATCAGGTTTCAACAAAAGAGCGAGCCATGCATTCGAAGGGGAGGAGGATACCCAACTCAGAAAGCACAGGGCAGCACAAAACAACCCTGCAAAATAAATAAATAAATATTTACTGCAAACAATAAGATAAGCACTTAGTCTCCTGGCATGAGTCTGACAGTGCAGAGGGATGGGGTAGGAAGTCCTCCAATCTCCACCGTAGGTCAGAAAGACGTACATTTCACTCACCTCCCTGAATCGTTCCTTTCCTTAATGTTCCTTATTTCCTCTTTCTTTCATCTTTTTTTTTTTTTTTTGGAATTGTACCCTGTAACCATGCCAACGGAGTGATTACTGGCTGTCAGCTGTTGCCATGGTGGCAGGGCATACTATAACCAGCGTGAAATAGCTGTGGTGGGGGGGCTAGCGGAAAGGGGGGTGGGTAGAACGTGGCTCTCCCTGAAGTGACCCCCAGAACCAGCCTGAGTGAAGAGGGGGCCTTCACTGAGGTTTTGTTTTACACCGCGGGCTTTGCATCTTCCAGCAGAAAGAACACAAAAACCTGCAGAAAAGTCCCCTGACCTTACATACACCCCAGGCCTGGCCCAATCAGTGGTTGAATACTTTAACACCTCAGGACCCCAGTGAAAATTCCCACACCAATTCTATGACATATTTTCCACAGAACTCGCTAAATCTAAAAGAAGATTTAAAAAATCTTAAGAACTGTGGTATTTAAAACACATCTCAGAACTGACACGCACACAAACACAGACACAGACACACAAACACGTACGCACATGCATAAATACATAAATGCACGTAAATGTGTTTGTGCACACGCGCCAGGTTGAGTGGATCAATAACACATTTCACCTCTCCCTGCAGAGCTGACATCTCATTGCAGAAGAGAAATATACAGCCATCCTCTTCACTCTGCACACAGAGGAGCTATTTACTGCGCGCGCACACACACACACACACCGACACAAACACACACACTGCACTCTGCTAGTTACACAAAGGGGCTATTTACACACACACACACACACAAACAAACACACACACACACAGCAAGCTACATGGAGGAGTTATTTACACACACACACACATGCAAACACACACATCCTCACCCACACAGAACTCTGCTAGTTACACAAAGGGGCTATTTACACACACACAAATGCACGCACACACATGTACTACACTCTGCTAGCTACATGGAAGAGCTATTTACACACACATCCTCACCCACACACACGGCCACACACACACCCGCCCGCCCGCGCACACACACACACACACACACACACACAGCGCTCTGCTAGTTAAAGAGAGGGGCTGGTTACTGCACACTCTCTGATACTGGGGTCTGGAGCTCCTGTCAATTTGGGGTAGTCTCTATATTACTGACTCCTAACCCAGCCCCTATTCATACCCACACACCCGACCATTTGACCAACTGACATGAATATGGTGTCTGAGCACATATACTATGGACCAGGGCACTATAACTGCATGAAAAGCCCCTGATGAACACTTGATCTATAAGACGCCAGACAAAAGTGAGATACGGGTTCTAGTATTGGGATGTCAGCTTGTGGTCTTTGGAATCAGGATGACCAAATTGGAGTCCAGCTCTAGTGGGGATGAGGATCAGGGGCTACACTGGTTCAGTGAGATCACAGAGCGGGATGAATGTTTAAGTTTAACCAAAAGACTGAATGTAATAACTCAGCAACACAGCGTGAAGTGTAGATTACTTCAGATTTATTAAAAAATCTGCCTGGATCTGTACTGTACCACTTCTGTTCTGAAAAGCCGGGACAACACTTTTGAACCTTCACCTTTGACCTTGCGACCAGAAACAATTAAGGACTCTCAAACCAGAGTCTCAAACGCATGAGACCTGAGGTTCGCTTTACACTTGAAGATGAGAGAAAGCAAGCCACGAAACACTGACACACAAACATGTGCACACACCCCTGCGCCTTTATTTACACAACGCAAACACATGCTAAGCAAATCTTTGCTAATTCTGTTCCACGCCCGCCCACGCCACTCCACTTCTGATAATCTTTAGGCTACAGCTTTAGATATGTAAAGCAAACGTAACCTAGCAACAGGAAGCTCGGCTCGCTCGCACAACGTCCGCCTGGCTCACTGCGAGCGACTCGCAGTCATTCCCGATGCAACAGCAACAAAGGGATATCGCATATTTCTCTGCCGCTGTTCTACAACTGTGTTTATCAAGAACGGTCATCGCACGACGCCCGGAAGACATTGAACAATTGCTGCAATACAGTGAAACAGTTACTGATCATATCAACGTGTACAAGTGTTGGCTAAAAAGCCTCTCTGGTGTTTCTGAGAGACAGACTCCTTTGAGATACTCTAAAGCCCCAAAAGCAATGAGATAAGATGCTGGAGGACTCTGTAATTTGGTTGGGTCAAAGAGTTCCTATCAGTGACATCTACAAAAGCAGCTGACTGCGATGGAATTCACCAGGCTAGAGACATGAAACACTTAGACTAGCTCCTCAGCCTGAATATACACAAACAGCTGTAGAGCGCGATGCCTTTTTTTTTCTTGTGTTGTTCTTATTGTCTTTCTTCCATGCTTTGGAAGCGCACGCTTTTGTAATTGGTGCCGACGGGAGAAGGTCAAACCGCGCTCGGCGAGAGGCGAGGAGCCGCGGACGCGACCTCTCATCTGATTTCCCGCGCCGCCTCTGCGGCGGCGGCGTGGGTGTGAGTGATTGGTTTTTCCTGGACTCGTGCGAGGAGGCGTCTTGCTAACGCTCTTCCCCTGTCCGCTCACGGCGACGATGCCCCCGTTCTCTGAGGCACTCCATCACCTCTGACTACCGCTGCACCATATCAGGAAAACCTGAGCATGGTGGGGGAGCTTTCCTTTCCAATCATTCTCTCCGGAACGCTGAGCGGGTTATGGGAAGCGTGGCACTGAGGGCCGCCTCTCAGAGCCGGCATTATCTGAGCTCCACACATTTCGAGTGGAATGCGTTTACTCCGTTTAGCACTGTAACATAGCTGAACGTTTGGAATGACTTCTGTAACTTATCCAAACACAAAAGAGTTCTATGTGACCTTAAAATATCTTTTTTTGTGTTCTTTATGCCTACCTTACATATTTACACTGTATGTTGTGGCTATATTGAATGGCCTATTGTTAATTCTCATTCTGGATTATCATCAGAATGTATGTAAAGGAATTCATATTGTCACAAATTAGGTAGAGTAAAAATTCAGCCCGTGAACAGAACACAGCTGACTAAAACAGAACAATGGCTCATATGTTGAAGAATACATTATTAAATAATACATGGACAAGCTACACTATTACAGCGTCTTCAATGTACTGTAGCTGTCATTCACAGCATGCAAAAATCAACCTTCACAAGACTGTAAAAACCTATTGCATTCCTAGCAAGAATGAAATGGTTTCCTTACAGATTCTCTTTTTGGTCTGTTTTCATTGTCTTCCTTACACATTCAATAAATGTGGATAAATCACGTTCCACAGGTTTTGCTATGATTTAACACTTAGCATTTTAATGCATTAGTTCACAGTGGTAAGAAAAGCTGAAAATTGCGGGGGGTGGGGTATATGAAAACAAAATTAAAAATATAAAATAAATGCCCATCGTGATTTCAAGCCTCAGATATCTTAGCGACGTTGTGCGACAAGAGGTGAATCAGCTTCCAACATATTGCTCTATGTTATTATGTCCGTCCTCTGTTGTTTCCACCAGCAGAGAAGAGCTAAAGGTGGGGCCCCATCTGATCCGTTCTGATCTCCAGATCTCTATTGTGGCTGCCTGGGGCAGCAGTCCAGTTTGCTCCTTACAACTATACAGTGAAGGTGTTCCTTGACTGTATTTCAGCTGCCTAAGGAGTCTGTCCCAAATCTATGGTCTTTGTGTAGCTGGTCTCTGGTTTGAGGAATCCTTCAAAGGGGGAAACGCTCCTCCTGTCTTGTCTCAAGGTTGCCACATCCTAATGGATGCGTATGACGGCCGCAGTCTGGGGCTGTAGCCGATCCGCAGGGAATAGGGATCGGCCCGCTAATCAGGGCCTCTGGTGAAGCCCGCTGAGGTATCGGGGGGTTTTAATGGAGATGAACGACTGTGGGCTGGTCACTGGAGCAACCCCCACCCCCTCTTCCCCCACCCAACGAAGACGAGGCTCGGGCTAACGAGGGGACCGCCTTCTGAGGTGAACGGGATCAGTGGGGCTCTCGGTCGCCCGCCTCGGCAAGTCGATTTTTTAATTGCCTGGCTCATTAAAAATCAGCGAGGGATACGCTGTCTGTGCGCTGCTGGGGGAGGGCATGCCGGTCGCCATGGTGCCCTGCCCCCCCTATTCTCCTCAGTCATCCTGGAACACTCAGGGGTAAGACTGGGAAGCTTGGAATTCCGACGGTCAGCGGTTATGACGTCTTGTCATAGAAACAATCCATCCACTGCCTCCAACCACATGATAGCCAACGCATGGCCATCATTCTGCTACAAAATGGCTGCCACATATCACCTAGCTGGTTGGTATATATTCATGGCAAAATTACTCAGTAGGGGGTTTAAACAATCACAACCCTCTTGTAACCAAAAAAAAAAAAAAAAAAAAAAAGATAACGTTCACATTGTTGGCAGGAAGTCAACAAGGTGCAATTAAGAAAGACACTAATGTTCCAACAGCATCACCACAATCACTTTTCTGCCTTTGTGGAATGTAGTATCAAGCACAGAATTCAAAAATGGTGTCGAACATCAGTTTAAACACGTCTGCCACTGGATGACATTGAAATGCAATGAATTATGTGTAACGGGTGCATAGTTTAGAAGTTATGGGTTTAGTTCATATCGCGTTAACAATCTCCCACAAAGGAAAGGTACAACTCATATTATGAATCAATAATACTTGAGATCTTAAAAGGCCAGGCTTTGACTCTCTACAAGATGGGGTCAGGTAACTGACAAGATACAATTGTAGTTATGCACTGCCCTCACATGTATACAGCCATTTGTACAGACTGCTAACCCCATGCCAGTTTAATGGAGGGTTATTCAACAGGAGAACAGTTAAAGAAGTGCTCAAGGAACAGTCACTGCTATTCATTTATGGAACATTAGAAAGAGATTCAAACAATGGTCACTAATGCTGATATATATCAGTTTTCTCGTGTGACCATGGAAACAAATCTCTTCTTAAAATACTGTCTGATAAGAATGACCGCAAAAACACACAATATGCAGAAATAAAGAGAACATTTCTGTGCCTGTCATCAGAAAGCTCTGACTCCAAAAGCAAATCGGGAAAACAAGTAAAGGGCTGCGACTTTCATTTTTAAAGGTTATACGTTTTTCCACATTTCCCTTTTGGTTTTTTACCCACTCACAGTGATATACTAGCAACAGAATATAATAGAAACAAGTTTACCATATATTTTAAAGGTAATGTAGTATAAAAGGTTAATGATGCAATTACAATCATCATACGAAGGTAGGGATCATAAAACTGTAGAGAAAATGTGCGTTTCTTCTGGATTCAATGAAAATGTTATTGGAGTACACATTATGAAACTACCATCCTGTCCACCATTAAGGAACACTGAAAGTGACACAGAAGAGACATCTCAAATTGCACTGTAATAACAGTGATTGCCAATTGTCTTAATGTACTGTTTTCCCTTCAGTATAAAAAAGAAGGAAGTGAATAGTACCTAAGATGTTTAAGTCAAATTAGTGGAGAATAACCTTTCCACACAAAAGCACACTTAATGTGTTCTGACAGTTAACTGGCATGAACAAAACAAATATACTACATTTATAAAATAAGCAATTTTCTTAAAATGTATTTAATTTTGTTTTTGCATAAGATACCATCTGACTTTGACACATTCACAAATTAGCTGCCAGTTACAGAAGACAGATCGTGTAAATTATGTCAACTGACCACAAAATGTGTTGACTTTAACATCGTGTCTGTTTTCTATCGCGTTGAGGGAGAATTCTCACTGAATAAAGCTACCTTGTGAGCCACTACATACATCCATCAGCCACCAGAGCTAGCTGTGGTATGGCTGCTGGCTGTATCCACATATAAGAGAGTGAATCCAAAACAGGCATTTACACAGACACCCAGTATGGTACCTTGTTCATTAATGCTAACTAAGCTAGCCAACAGCAAAACATCCTGTACGCCATTCAAATATACACACTGATAAAACTATTTTTTACACAGCAGGAGCTGCGACTGTTTTAAACTGAGCAAAGACTGCTTTCCTCACCATCCTCTTAGATTTATTTGCAAATTATTGAATAATAAACCTCACCTATACCATCTTTAGTATTCATCCTGTTTTGGGATAGTTTCTCAGAATCCTGCTAGTGCATTCAAATTTTCATCCTATTTGTTTTTTTTTTTTTTTTTTTTTGAAGTGGTACCCTGCGCCTGCAATTCATTTTGCTAACAGTCCTTGCATTGGTGAGATGTCCTATTTTCAAGAAAGGCTGAAAAATAAAATGAGCTCTCAATTTGAAGCCATTAAGAAATTGGAACAAAATATGCAAATGGATGCAGCTTTGATCATACTCTGGAAACATTTTAGATATTTAAATTAAAGGAAGGGAAAAAAAAAAAAATTGGCAAAGCCGCATAAATTCTGATGACAAACGGCAACGTTCTGGTGGAGCTAAAGTATTACATTATACAGCCCAAGAAAATAATGCACCTGTAAGCTGGATTTTTTATGACAGATGGAAAACGCGAGATTATACAAGCCAAGGGCGATGTTCTCTTAAATTATTTCTCCGGAGTAGAGGGGGACAGGCATTGTGTCGGCTCTTTGAATTCGCTCGGTGGCACGCGGCGGGTTTGAGTTACGACAGGAGATATGCACTGCTGGGCCAAGGAGATGAGAGGGAAGGAGGCTAAGGGGTGGGTTAGCGGTAGCCTGGACAGAGTTGGCACAGGGCAGGGAAAGAGGTTACGAGCAGGTTAGCGGTAGCCTGAACAGGGCGATCCTGGAGCAGAGAAATAGGCTAGGAGCTGGTCAGCACAGCCTGGATAGTAAGATTTTTGGGCAGTGACTCAGAAAGGTCCTAGTATGTGATAGATTTAAGAGCTCTACTGATGCTTGGAAAGAAGCAGGAGAAGGTCATTCACAACAACAGTTAGTGTTACCATTTTACAGGTTTATTTCTATTTTGTAAAACAAAAAACCAGGATGGGCCATTGCTCTGTTTCTTAAATCAGTACAGAAGCAGGACTGAACAGGGGTTTGATATACAGTGCTGCTGTTACAAGTTACCTTCCGTGAAAAGACAGCTGGGGCAAAATGATCACAAAAACATAAATTGACCATCCTTCTACATTTCAAAGATTATGATTGCATTAAAAAATTAGGATTTTTTCTTGTTAACGCGAGAAAACAAAGTTTGCAATCACAAATATAATACTTGCAAATATTAAATTTACAATGCATTTTTCCATGTTTTGCCCAGTTGGGCTTTGTTATCTCTGCTTTTGCAAAGTAAAGTGGGCTTTTATTCTGCTGTGGTCCTATTCCTCATTTCCAAGTCAGTCTGAAAGCAGACGCAGGAGGGAAACACCAGCAGGGCCTGGACCCTCAGACCGGATTAGTGTTTACATTATCATGGAGGACATTAATATGCATCGTGTTTCCTGGAGACAACAACGCATGCCCCCATTGGCTCGATCTGCCTGTTACCGCCATCAAATTAGGCTTTAAATACTGGGCAGGGGGGAGCTCATTATGCCTCCTCCGGAGCCTGGAGAGGGCCTCTGTGCACCTGGGTGCTCTGCTGGCGTTTGGGGAAGCAGGCTGGCATACAACCAATGGACGGGCGGGCAGGCCGGCCCTTCTGCTGCCAAGGCAGGGGTGGAAGGACAGGCCGCCCAGCGGCGGTGTAATCCGCCTCAGTCCAGCCCCACGAGTTACTGGCTGAGAGAACAAGGCTTGACCAATGGAACGTCACGCAACTGGGTTTTTATACCACAGACTTAGCAAAACTCGCTAACTTGTATGCTTGAAGTATCCAGTCACCAGCCCGACTTTTTGACTGACACTTTTACCAGATACTTTAGAGAAACAAATAATAAGCAACACTGCTATACTGTTTGACAAGATACATTTTAAATCAGAATATTGCTAACCCTTATATTTTCCATTTGATTGACACTTAAAACTTTGTACCTCCCATTATATACTCTGAAAATGAAAAGATTGCCGATTTATATCTAATTTCTAAATCATATTTAAGTGGCTGTCCAAAACATACTACATGTTAATCATTTTGAACACTTTTACCATATACTGTATAATTTGTGGTGGAAGGGTATGAATATTCAAGGGTATTTTTTCCCCTCAAAGAAATGTCACTGTCACATCCAAATGAACCCTTTTCACCCTTTAATAAAGCTTTATGAAGGCTGAATAAATTTCACACTTATAGGTCAAGCCTCCATATATTATAATAAATAACTATCGCTGTTGTAGCTGCACACCTCCTGATTCTATCTGAAGTGAAATTAGACAAGCCTTTGCAATAAGAACACCCGCTACACTAACATGCCTGCTTTATGCAAATTTTTATTTTCAAACAATAGCGCTATACGCCACATAAAAGAAACGTCTGTTATTGTAATGTAACTGCATCTGTTCATACATCTGGCAGTGGGAGCATATAATTTAAGGTATATGGGTTACAAATTATATAAACTGCATACCTGAAGGCTTTCGAAACCGAATGGTGGACATCATGGGCAACAATGAAAAAGGCATCGTGTGGTATATATTAGAAGTGTTTACAGACATGCAAAAATGAAAAATTGTGCTTAAGCTACATCACCCCAGCCACACAGTATATCTGTTTATTTCTGCAATGCATTTGCTTAGGCACTACTTGTGAACTGCACTTTATCTGCTCCAATCACACTATCTAGGCATCCACCCTTATAAATACATAGATCAATGCATTAAAACAACAGCTTTAATTAACCGGAGCTCTGGGTGACCTGTGTAGAGATTAAACACGCTGTTCTGTGAGCATATCTAAGGAAGGGTGGCCAACCTTAATGCTCAATGGATTCAGTTAAATAGAGACTTAAACAGAAGTGTCTAATTTGGCTTCATGACTCCAATTTGCTTCTGTTCCCCTTTCAGCTTCATTTTGTGCACTGGATTATTTCATTCGGGGTTATACAAGATAGCAATCTCGATCCGCATTTGCTGAGATGTCTCGAAGAAGAGGTTTTAAGATATTACGACATAGGTTGAGGAATTTTCAAATATACATGGAAATCTGATTGAAGATATGAGGAGCGGACTGAAATGTGATTAGGGTGAAATGGCGGTTGGCGGAGAGGACAGATTTGAGATGCTGGCAGGAGCGCGGCGGACGGACTCACAGGGAAGGCCAGAGGAAGAGAGCCTCTCGGCGCGCGCTCGGGGGACGGGGCATAAAACGCATGGCTAACCAGGAGCCATCTGTCAGCGCATTACCCGCTCCTAATGACGGGGGCCTGGAAGTTTACCGCACGCTGATCAAACGGAAATCTGATTGTTTCTGATGGCGCGGCGGAATTCTACAGATGCAGAAGAGTGGCGGTGTCGGGCGTGATGAATGGCGCGCCGTGTTCGCTGGTGATGACGCGCCCCCTCGATGCCGCCCTGCACGAACCGACAGAACTCCCCCTTTTTACATAATGAAGGCCCAGCGGGAGAGTGAGACAACCATGCGCTTGCTTCTTATTTATTTATTTATTTATTTATTAACCCTTTCAGCTGAGATGCCCCAGAGGGGGGTGGGACTCACTCACGTGACGTCGGCAGGGACTGAAAAAATGGGAGACCGCACTCCGGTCTTCCTCTACTCTCTTTAAACAAAAGAGCATGTGTCCCTTGATGTGTTTGGCGGATCTCTTGCAATAAAAAAAATACATAATTAAAAAAAGCCTCTAGATATACGAGCGGAGCCTGCTACGCTGGTTTCAAGGAGAGCCGTGCGGAGAGAGGAGAGACCCACAGCGAGGCACATTTCCAACCAGGACAGAGAGAGAGAGACTGCCTCCTGTCAAAGACTAGTAACATGCCTCTGTAACAGGCAGCGGGACAAAGGATCACTGGAGCTGCGGGCCAACTCGGCCCTGTTCAGAACGACCGCTACAGAACGCTAACGATAAACGATAACAGACGGTTCCGTGATAACGCTCTCTGCACTGTGTTATTGCTTATTCCTCGTTTCCAGGTTTTTCGCGGTCCCCGCTGGCCACTGAATGTCACATAAATGTGCTGCCACTGGACAATTTTATTGCTGAGGGACACAGCGAGAAAAATAACCACTGCGGCCTCACAATGGGCCAAGTAAGCTCTTTCTCCTCGTGAAAAGCGCAGTAAAACACGATTACGCCATCCGGGGCGGAGCGCTTATGAAAGGCGATTCTGAGACACCTCGCCTACTGTCACGTCAAACCACGTCCAGCACAATACAGACAAACCTGTACCCCCTACAAAAACAAATACAAATAAACAACTGAGAGGGCGTTGCGAAACATGGTGACAGCAGTGTTTTGCAACTCTCCCGGGACATGTTTGGAGTTGGTTACTTATGGCCACATTTCTGTGGGGTACGGCGGACCCCGGTGGCTCAGGGACTAAGGGATTATGGGATAGGACGGGAGGGCTCCAGTTCCCCTGCTGCTGTCCTAGTCGCTGAGGGACAGGGGCCATTAAACAGGAGGTGAAGGGTGAAGGACGGGCCTAAATTAACCCTGCCGAAGGACACGGGGGGAGGGAGTAAAAGTGGAGAGGCTGAGAGGAAACCGGACCCTGTTCCCTGTCACTAAAGTTAGGCCTCAAGCATGTCCAGGCCTGAATTGTTTTTTAAAGTTCCTCATGATCTTAATGGCTGAAGGCTAGGTCTGGTGAAGGACAAAACCAAAGACTCTAGGTACTGTCCGCTTCATGTCTTAAACCACAGGATGAATCAAATAACGGTTATGTAGGATTTGCAGTTACAGATATATTTTGAAATGATCCACAGTCTTACGTTGTGCAGAGAGGCTAAATGAGGACCACGCCATCTGCCGCGGGTTTTGAACACAGACCAGTCCCTTCAAGATTCTACCCCAAGACAATACAGCCTCACCTAAACTCACAGGTCAAAACGGTCGACTCATTTCACTCTGCCCAGGAGTAACAGATAAATAAATAAATAAACAAAAAAAAAGCTTTTAGAGAGAAAGCCATAACGTAAAGTGACAGACAAAAAGAGAAACCTGAAGGCAAACTGAAGCGTATGAAAAGGAAGATGAAATCACTGATGTTGGGGGTGGGGGTTAGGACTGGGAGAACGAGCAAGAAGATGATGCAAGACTGATCCGTGATTGGGACGAGTGAGCGTGGGAGCGGAGATGGGAGAGGGGGCGTTGACGCCATTTATGACTTTGGAGCAGACAAAAGGCCAAGCTCGTTAGCTAACACACGAGTGGAAAATGGCCGGCACTTTACGCTCGGTATATCAATGCAAAATGTGAGTATTTACAGGTTAGAGACACCCACAAATGTCCATAAATGAACACAGTAACTATATCAGTTGTCATACAGGCTGAAAATCAGCAAACAAGTTCCAAAAAGGTAGCTTGATTCAACGATAATTAAAACGAATTAAAGCTAATCATACTTAGCAAATAGAGAAATCTTTCAGGTGGCTTAACCCAAGTTCCAATAAGCACTGTTGGGAAGATCATGATGAAAATGCACACCTGCTGGGCCGACTCAGGCAGACAGATTTGCGTGTCATTATGGGCACCATGGGCCCTCATCCCACAAATCACGGGGCGGTCCCAGAAAAGAATTGTGGACCTGCAGAGAGATAATAAAAGCCACCCAGGTTTGATGGCGGCTGAGAAAATGGCCCGGCCGGGACTCCGCACTGCGGCAGCCCCGCAGATTTGGGGGGGAAACGACGGTTATAAATCCTTTTTCGAGTGCTCCTGTAACCCTCGCTGCTGCCGGGAGGGGGGAGAGCAAAGAAGAGGTTGGGGGGTTTGGGAGGGGAGGCCGTGGTCCTACGGACGTACGTTCCTCTCTCTCAGGCCCCCTCTGCCATGGCAGCCCAACGGCAGCCCTGGCCGGACTGGGCATCTGCTCCAGTAAAGGGCATGACTGGATGCACATCGTCAGTGAGAGATGAGCAAGATCAGCTCTCTGTCACCAGCTGACAAAGCCAATTTCAGCCACTGGCTAAATGTATTGCTTTGAATGTACTGAATGTAAATTCACCGAGGTTGAACAATATCCCAAATCGGCTAATGGCTAAGGGACATTTTAAAAGAACAACAGTTACAGGCCTGGCTGCTACTGCATATCTAAACAGTATCTGGTTAGTGAGAGCAGCAGCTAACAGTCGGCGGTCCATGACAAGCTAGAACAACACATGCTGTCTCAATGATGCTGATAACCCTAAGGTAAAGGGTAATAACTGAGAGCCATTGTAATGTTGGGGCCTGCTTCTTTGGGTGACAGCTAGGCTAGCCTCTTTTGTCAGCCTCATAACTTTACAGAACTATGAGTATATCCAACTAGACAGCTTCGAGGAATGTGCAGTGCTTGTAAACTGGAAGATGGTTACAACCAATCTTGATCTTGTGTAGGCGGGGCTCCCACTGGAACCTGTGATTCACAGCAGCACTGTGGATGACCTATAATTCAACCCTGGATAACCAATCAGATGCAAACCTTCTATGACATAACCCTGGTTAACCAATCAGACACAAACATTCTTTTCCAGAAACTGTCGAGTGTGACTCATTCACAGACCCCAAGACAGTCCTGGGAAATCTGATACAATAAGCTAAGCACTGATTTTTTTACAACATGTATCAAACCAAAGGCAGAGAGAAGACTGATGAAAGAGGTTAAAATAGCGGAGAGAAAAAACTTCAGCAATAAAGCACTGGAGCTAGCAGTGAAAGTCCTGCTGATAACAACACTTTAATCCCTCATGGGAACAGCTTGGTCAATCTCCACCAATCCTGGCTGCTCCTAAACTAGCCCGGCCCAATCAGAGCGAAGCATGTGCTGTGTCACCCACGCCTCCTTTCTGCAGCGGGTCTGCTGCAGTTACATCCTCAGTTTTTTTTTGGGTTCAAAGAACCTCGGCTTTCTGAGACTGGAGTTCTAAAGGGGATCCATGTCCTCAGATGTTGAACTCTTGACTGTGCAACCTTCTTTCATGACTCTGAATTTCTCTGAAACTTTTGCTGAGCAGAGTGAAAACCCACTTGTTGCCTCACCAATTCTCTTTCAACAGCAATTTTCCCCCTTGCAAGTTTTAGATCATTAAAAGAAAATCTTGCAGCAGTCATTAAACCAAAGGAACGCTTCATACAGCACTGAAACATCGGGGAGCCAAAGCCAACGTTGAGTTCTAAGTGCAGTACTTGGTTTGCTTTTGATAATCAATTTACCGATCACGCAACCCAAGTGTGACAGCGTGAAATCCACACGACTATAAACATTGGCGAAAGCCAAGCAAACCTTGTTATGTTAAGCTGTTTGTTTGTATATTTATGACCTGCAAAGCTCCTGCTATGCCATTACCGACATAGAGGTCAAAAGTCAGCATTTCCATTTCAGTGCTGTAATCCTTTCAGGAGTCCAGCAGTCATAAACAGCAACAAGCTGCAAGCTACTGTTGTGTGTTTACGTATTACCGTTTCGAGACACTGAATGGCTACCTCTGTGACCGTTTCGGAAAAGAGGTTGCAGCTATGCACCTGCAACGTTGCTAAAAGGTGGGCCTAACGTGTCAGAAATTTGGGCCAGCTGATTGGTTTATTGATTACTAGGCTTGTGAAGGATAGAAAAAGGTTGGTAAGACTATGGCAGTGACAGTACAAATTCATGGGTGCGGGGGCGGCTTCTTACCTTGCGGCCGTCGCTGGCATGGCAGTTGACGTTTAACGGGGTGAGCAGGGCCATGAGCTTCTCTTCGTTCCCGCTCCTGAAGCAAAACAGTGTTTTATAGAGCACGAGAGAGACATAAACACTTACACACACTGCATTAGCCATAGGAGAAAGAAGAGATGGAGGAAAAGGGGCAGGGGTGGGGAAGTGTTCTTGAGATTTCCAAAAAAAAAAAAAATAGGAAAACTGAAAAGCTCTCTATGATGTCTCTGTAAGAAAACGTTATCAGGCTTTCAAACTGACGTTTGATAGCCTCGAGTTACATTCACTCACTTATATGTCCTTGACACAGCTGAGGCAAAGCTTATCAAGGCCTTGTAGAGCACCAATGGATGTTAAAATGAAGAGATCCGTCTCTTTTGCCCATGAAAAACATTCAAGGACAGAGTTCGGGGTCCGCTTGGCTCTGCTGGTAGCAGTGCTGAAAACCAGGGGGCTGGTGGTGGTGGTGGCACCACAGAGTTCAGGAAGCCGTCAGCCACTTTCGCCAGCGGGAGGTCCAGGGCCGCGGATTAGAGCGCCCGGCTGCATCATGGCAGATTTCCTGAGCCGGGATGCACGGCTCGGGCTCCTGTCTCTGCCGCCTCATCACTCTCACAGACACGGCAGAGGCACCAAGGACGAAAGAGCAACAACAACAACAAAACGCGGGCCTTTTTTTGGTTGATGTTGTTCCACCGGGAGAGGGAGAGACGGTCTGTCCTCGGGATGCACGATTAAGCTCCACCAACCCCCCACCCGCACCTGCAGCCCCGCCTCCTCCCAGGTGCCAAAGCCCGGATCAGTGCTCCTGGCACTCCCCCACAAACGTACTTATAAGGGGACAAACTGGCCAGAACCAATGTTGTCTTCTAAATTTGCTTGTTGCCAGGGCGTTCCAACCCCCTCTTGACCAGGATGCTGACCCTCATTGATTCATTACGCCACAAAAGAGCTGTCAAGGATTAGATGAGGGCTTTCCGATTTCCAACGCTCACAAAAAAGACTCGCTGAACCCCATTTTATTTCTGATTTACTCAATGACAGCCGTGCTGTTCTTCTTCCTGTGGTGAGTAGCGCTAACTGGCTTTAATAAAACGAGAGGTCCTTCATTGAGATTCGAGTGGCATGCAGGGGCCCAGTGCAGTGCAGAGGCTACGAGATTAAAGTGGAGCGCGCTCAGTGACTGAGTTCCATCACTCTTCTTGATGTTTCTTTTTTTTTTCCCCCGATGATACCAATTTTCCTCGTTGCTCTTGCAACAGGGACGGAGATGGTCGCTGAGGGCAACGGCCACGACTGGGGTTGGAGTGCCAGCAGTTTCTTCAAACATCTGTACAGTAGTTTGTAATTCCGTCGCATGTCCAGACTGGTATAAGTAATTTATTCAACTGTACTACATTTTAAGGCTTAAGAGCTGTGGGTGGACATCAACATTGCTTTTCCTCTAACCTGAATCTGAATGGACATCAAAGTTTGATGGCCTTCTTCAAAAGTGGTACTCTCATTATGTAACAAATTTAGTCTGACTCCACTAAATGGGGATAATGGAGTAATGGGGGTAGAGGAGGCGAAGATGTTTTTCCAAACTGCAGGCCTGGCTGTCCCTGGCTTCTCCAAAACCCGTTCTGCTGCTGGTGGACCCGCTGGTTTGCTTCCAGACGCCATCTGTTTGTTTATCAGCGATATGTCCACGTTCCCTTAAAGGAAGCTAATCTCATCTGTGCTGCTGAGGAAGCAGAAGCCATGCGGAGAGAGGTTGGCCGTTCTGTCCATCACACGGGGACAGGAAGAGGAGGACCGTTGTCTGAGTTGGGGGAGGAGGCTTAAGTTTTGGCTTGGGGTTCCTCCTCCATCCTGTCCCCACTGGCGAGGAGAGTAGATGCCGGCGGCCTCGTTATTGGCGGGCTGAGATGAGCGACGGCTGGGCCGTGCGTTTGCTTCCGCCCCGCTGCCCGGGAGCCGGAGAGAGCTGCTCATTAACGGAGCGCGCCTTCTATCATGCCACGGCGGTCGTCCTCGGCAAAGTCCACGTGCCAAGCTTGTCTACGGCACCTGTCTGAGCCAGCGAGTGGGGGCTCAAGCAGGGGGAGGGGGGAGTGGGTATTCAAACAAACAGAGGAAGAGGAGGAGGAGGAGGAAAGGGGAGGAGGGAATATAATCAGTACTCACCTAGCCGCTTCCAGGAGTTCGTCCTTCTTGTATTCGCCTAGGTGATTACAAAAAATCATGGTGTCAGACACGAGCAGCAGCAGCAGCCGAGGCAAGCCAGAATCGCCAGGAGCCGGAGAGGCAACCGCGACGCTACATACAGGCGGGTTTCTATCCGCCACTCACACACACACGCGCGCGCTCGTAGAAACACACACACACGCGCGCACACACACACAGATGCAGCCTGCCTCCGTTCTCCCTTTCTCTCTCTCTCCGTTTCCCTCTCTCGCTCTCGTCGGCGTAGCTTAGCGCCCGCCCATTTGGGTGATGAAACGGTGACGTGGGCCGGCTCGCGGCTGCAGCATCTTCAGTGTCTTGGAGACGGCCGGCAAATTGACGCAGATTCAAGTCTGGTCCTCAAATTAAACAGCTCTCCTCCCCCACCAGACGGCCAATCACAGCGAAAACAATTCTCCCTCTCTCCAAAAGCTCCCCCTCCTCCTTTATTTTTTTTGTTGTTTGCATGGGAGGAGTGGCTACTGTGATAACACAACAGGGACGGAATAAATAATAAATATGGGGCTGGCCCCGCCCACGCCCCTCCCCCTAATTTCACAGCCCAGTCTTGCCTTCCAGACTGTCAGAACAGAGCCAGAGCCACAACAAAATCAGGGATGGCTCGTAGCCTCCCCCTGCTAGCCTCCCCACCCCCACATGTGCGCTCTCTCTCCTTCTCGCTCCCTCTTTCTCTCCTCCTTCTCTCAGCAGCAGGACCACAGAAGGAGGGGGCGGAGGGGGACTCTGGTAGAGAGCGGAGCTCTGGGTAGATCTGACACAACGGGACTGGAGGGGGTAGACGAGAGGGGTGGGTGAGCACAAACAAGGACAAGGCAGGCAGGCTGGCTTTTCGGGAGGCTTTTGTTACCTGCTAAGGACACGAGGGGCGATGACCGTGTCGGATTAGAGAAGGGGAAACCCGGACACGGGCCGTGCTGAGGGTGGGGAGGGGGTTGGGGGTGCAACAGCTGGCGGGGGCTTGTGGGGGTGGGGGGTTGGGGCTACAATACTGAGCTGAGGGGGTCGGGGGGGGCTGGGGGATACCGCTCGCTGTGAGCGAACAGCGCTGACGAGCTGATCAGCCGCTAATGGAGCAGGGCTGTGAAGCCGCCATGTGATGTATAATTCAGCGTGACTCGCGCTGGGGGCCGGATCAAAGTGGGCCGGGGGCCGCCGCGCGTCGACCCGGAGACCCACCGGGCCGCGCTGACTGACAGCTGCCACGGCGACGGCCCAGGAGACAGGCTGAGTGCGGGAGGGGGTGGGGGCTCGATGGGTAATGCATTCCATAAATTACGCCGTGTGTCGCTCCCTTGACGCGGTGAGTGGCGGGTGGGTGGGGACGTGCAAAACAAAAGCCCTGACATTACCACCGGCATCACCTGGCCGGGCGTCGGCAGAAATCCAGTGCCTAATCCTCGCTATCGGCGTTACGCCGATGATAACGGTGCAGAATGAGCCTCAGAAAGCATCCCTCCCCCGCTGTGTGGCATTATCGACAGGGAGAGGGCTGCAGATGGAATGTCATTAATGATCATTACATCTGAGGCCATTAACAAACAACCTGCCAATACCCGCCACATATACACTACAGTCACTGCTGCCTCCACAGACACGCCTTTCACTGCCAGTCTAATCACTTGTCAAAGTCGAGTATTACCAGCTACAAATGAGCTGCCACAGACTCTACATTCAGTTCTACGGTGCAGATTGGTACAGCATTAGAAGTAGAATTTGGAATCATTTTTTGTATATTTTACACAGGACAAACATCAATACATATTAATGAACCATGGGGATCCTGTGTGTGTGTGAGTGTATAAGCATAAATATATATGCACGGGGCTGTGATTGTGTGAGTGTTTGTGTGTTGTGGTTGTGTGAGCAGAAGTGTATTGTGAATGAGCGTGGTGTGTGTGTGCATTGTGCATGATGTGCGCATGTGCTGTGTCTACAGATAGTGTGTGCATGTATTCAGCATGTGAGTGTGTAAAGTATGTGCTTTATTTGTGCGAGCTGTGGTGTATTGTGAATGTGGTGTTTGTATGTGATTTATGGTGTGTCTTGATATAGTGCGTGTGTGTATGGAATGTATAGGGTATGTGCACAGGGTGTGAGGTGTGTTTATGAATCTGTGTGTGTGCGTGTGTGTGCATGTGGTGTATGTGGTATGTGAGGGTGGTGCGTGTGTGTGTATGAGTGTGGTGTATGTGGTGTGCGCGAGGGTGGTGTGTGTGTGTGAGAGAAAGAGAGAGGGGTGAGTGACAGGGCTCTGTGTTACTGCTGACTACAGGGAAAGTGAAGAGGACAAAACAGAAGTGGGGGTGGGGGCAAAGCTGACATCACTCTCAACTGCTCTGCATGCAAATATCAAAGTTGCCATTCCGCATCCGTCCCCAGACTGCAAGGGGCTCTCTCGGTGGACGAAAACAGCACCAAAGAAATCAAAGCAAAGACATTAACCCGCCCTGCTGTCAGATCCTGCGCTGTTGCAGCATGTCTCAGAACCTTCGTAAACCAATGTGAACGGTTCAGCGCCGTCGAGGGCTTGTCTCGCGCATTAGTTTACAGCGATGCGGCTGTACCTGTCACCTGTGCCCTGGTTCCTCTTTGAGGCCGCGTTTGAAGGCTGGCCAGGTTTGACTGAGACAATCAGTGGAAGAACGCTTTGTATGGCGTGCGTCATTAGCGTCGAGACAGAGACTGACATGGTGACGGGGCTGCCTGTCAGTGCTGTGATGTCTCAATGGCCATTACGCAAACTGTACGCTGGACTGAGAGGGCGGGGTTATGTTACTGCACTGACCTATACTGGATCTCCATGCAAAGTGGGTAGCCTTAGGGCTGCAGGCTGCACCCTGAGTTTGCAAACAGTAGCCACACCCACCATCACTTTGAGATAATGCTCTGGGGCTTGGAGTGACCCCCAACCCTCACAAGACCTCTATCCACGGCTCTGTGCGTCCACATGCTTGTAGCTTCAACGGTAAAGTGCTGGTACTTGTGTGTGCACATGAGTACGCAAGGACACCCCTAAACAGCAAGTCCTTTCCGCTTTTTTTTTTTTTGATTGAAAATTAACATCTTATATTTAGTCATTTAGCAGACACTCGTATCCACAGCCACTTACAGTTTACATATTACACAATATCAATTTATACGCCCAGATACTTAGAGTAGTAATTCAGGTGAAACTTACAGTTTATATCGTAAGCAATATCGGTTTATACAGCTGGATATTTAGAGCAGTAATTCAGGTGAAACCTAGTTTACATATTACACAATAGTGCTTTATACAGCCCAATATTTAGAGCAGTAATTCAGGCGAAACTTACTTTACATATCACACAATATCGGTTTATACAGACCGATATTTCGAGGAGTAATTCTGGTGTAACTTACAATTTACATAGTACACACTATTGATTTATTCAGCCAGATATTTAGTGTGGCAATTCAGGTGAAGTTCCTTGCATAAGGTATAAATGGGATTCAAACCTGTAACCTCTGAGTCACAAGACCATAGTATACTACTGCCCTAACTGAGGAAAGTTTGGAGACACTTGTGGAAGAAGGTCCATGTGAGTGATTTTCAGAATCCTGAGCGGACACAGCGAGAGTGACGTGAGCTGGGCCTAATGGATTGTAGCGATTTTAATCCCATGATGCAACCCGAGCGCGGTGAGGGCAAAGCGGGGAAGTCAGCAGCTTGCATTTAATTCGCCGGCCTGCTGAGCGGTGACTTCATTTGTCTGCGAGTCTTTTATTTCCAACAGCCACCTGGAACAAAATGATAGCCGCGGCGTTCTCGGATCAATGGCGGGTTTGTCCTAATTTACCTCGAAGGTAAAAAGACGAAAACTGATTAATGGATGTCTGGGATTGAGGAGGGGGATAAAAAAAGCGTTGCTAAGGAAGCTGATAGCCTCGGTGACGGATTACCACACCAGGCTCTGGATAATTCCGGTTCTGTTCACCAGTACTGTGCACCGAATGCTATTTCATGGGAGAAAATGGGGTTCGGAAATAGGTGCACCCAACTGTTGGAGTGGCAGGAGCGACCGCACGTTTTCTGGGGAAGGAGCAGGGATGCCAGCCTTATCTATGACAAAAAGACGGTAATATAATTGAGTTCTGGCATGATTTATTCTACTGGGAGAAACACTTCCATTTGCAGGAAACCATGAATCTGCTGCATAAGACAGCCAGGTTTTTTTTCGATTTTATCTTCATATGATTTGTGCAGTTAACCAACGCCAACGTGGGGATTCAGCACATCAACGCTTTCCTTTCAGAATAAACACAGAGCTGGACTCTGTAGTGCTTGGGAGCCCTTTCAACTCAATTTTTTATTTCTCTTATCGGTATATACCGGTAGCTACTGTGGATCCCGAGATCCCAGACCAACCCCTCTGGCCCCTGGTTTGAGTGCGGAGGTGTTTGGCTCACCTCGCTGATGCCGTAGAGCCTGGCGACTGATGGGGGATGATGGGAGTCCGACTGGGGACTTCCCAGTCTGATGGGGTTCTGTTTCACTTGGGCTCATAAATGTGAAGCATCTTCAAACTACATAGCTAGCAACTGGACACGGTTGTGTGGTCCTATAGCAGAGAAACTTTTAGGGGTTGTTTCACTTCCCAACAGTCATGTTAACCGTAGTCTCCACCCCCAAACTATCTTAACAGAATTTTGTTACAGGGTCTGAACTTGCGTTAATTGTCATTTCCAACTGGACCTACACAAGATCAACATTCAAGAAAATATGACCATGGAACAATCTTCTTCTGAGATATTTATGGAAAGTTCCACACTAGAGTGGCGTTACGATCAGTGCCATGACGTAAACGCACTGTGGTACACACGTAACAGCTACACCGTACACAAGAGTGGAAATATAACTGTCAAAACAAAGTTGACCACCAACACTGGGTTAATTAAGTGATTTACAGGAACCGTAACCTCAGTTACGTGCCAACATTGGTTTGGCACACCTATGCTTGTCACGGTCACAGAACAGGTAAATATCAGCGGTGTGGGCGCACGGCGGATGATATGAGCCAGCAAGGCATGAAGCAGCTGCGCTTGCGGCTACAAGAGCTTGCTGCGTGCGCGCTCCGAGAGATGAGCCATGGGACGCTACAGCTTTGTCAGCGAGATGTTACGGCAACCGCGGACGTGCAACTTTCAAACACATGAAAACGCGTTCCGAGGGTTGGCTGGCAAGTGGAATGTTGTGGAGTTTTGAAGTCATGCTTCGCCTTGCCTGTGAGAGAATTGTTTTGAGTTCTTTTGAGAGAGCTTTATTTTTTTGGGAAAAGCGACGATGGAAACCGTTTCCAGTACGCTGCGCGAGAAGAGGACAGCAAAGTACCTTGAGTGTCCTTGTCAAACCATACACACGCATTTATACAGCCATTAAAGGGGAAAAAAAAGCCCCCACACATAGTTTAATGCTCACTAGTGAAATTTAATAGCCACAAAACACAAATGTTTCAATGGATAAATCTTCAAGGGGCACCCTTTGAGTACTTAGCCGGACATAACTTTACTTCAGTTGTGTAAATTGTGTTAATTTCACTCGGAGTATTGCAGTTACTTTTATAGCTTTGTCCCCACCTGTCCCTGGTCTGAAATGCCTTGCTGGGCTGAAATTCTACAAATGCATGGAAGAGCCAACTACCACTTTGAGATAATGGGCTTGGAGTCAGCACAGCACGACCTGCACTCTCTCTGTCCTCCGGCCTCCCAGCTGCCTGGAGAGGAGGATTATGGCAGAGGCAAACTGCTGGGTTGCTCCAGGGGTGTATGGAGGCTAGCGGTGTGGGGACCGGGCCTGGAGACTGGGCAGGTTGGAGGGACTGGCTGACCCCAGATCTGCTTCACCTCCACATTGCTGTGGGTGAAGGGCTATGTTCTGCCACCTGGCCCACATTACTCCTGTAACGTACCTTCTGTGTCCGTCTGGACTGCATCCAAAGCCCTGAAAACTCTTGCGCTGATACAGACAGACAGTGCCAACCACCGAGGCACATTAGGGCCTGACACCAGGAGTTCCCATAAAAACCCCCCCAAAAAAAAGATATTCATAATTATCTGAGAATGAACTGCTTTCTGTACCAACTATAATTTGAAATTTACAGTACCACACATCTTGAGCTTTTTCAGAATATGTCCGTACATTTAACATTATTTAAAATTTATTCAAAACAGGCCCATATTCAAGGAAAAATGCATAGCTTGCAGTTTATACATTACCAAATAACACAATTGGAGATCCCTAAAGTGTTTCAGGAGAAAAAAAAAAAAGCCTACTGTCAAACAAACCTGCAGCTGACTGGCTGCCCTCGTATATTTGTCTACAGACCTCAATATCATGACTGCCTGCTCCAGCATAGTCTATTGTTTAAATATATCCTTTGGAATAAGTATATAAAAGCTAAATAGGTAAATCTGAACTGCAGCTCCCTGATTCAAATGTACTAACCTAGTTACGAAAACCCAGTTGATATCAGGTGGCGTGGGAGGGAGTAGGAGTCAGGAGGTACATAAACCAGATCAATGTCTGAGCCACATTTTCCATAATGAGAAAAGTATTTTATACGGGACATTAAAATGATTGGCCAATTCCATTCCGCATTTGAAACAGTCCAGGCGTGCCTTTCCTGTATATAATGTTTTTCATTTTTAAGTCTACATCCAAAACAAAATTCTTAAAAGGAAAAGTCCCTCTTCTTCCACATGCTCAGTGGTTCATATTAGGTCAAAGTATTGTATAAATGACTGTGATTGTTTCTAATGAAGAGTGTGAGCAGTGTTTATTCAGCGTTCTCTATGCATTAAGGAGGTGTAAGAAAAACATCGAAGCTTTCTTACAAAGCCTCCTTAAAAAAATCTACCCTTTAAGCATCTAACCATGATCATTTATTCTAACAATAATTAAATGAACATTCAGTACCATATAAGGTACAATACCAAAGCAGGCTAGTATTGTTTTAAACATATGACAAATATAATTATGCTTTATGACAGCCACAATTGAAACTGTTTATAATTAATTGAAATTTTAGTCAAATGGGGTGTATACTACAATCCTAAAGTCTGAGCTGAAGGCTAATTCATAGTCGCCAAAGAAGATAATGCAGACAGATGTCCGCAGGGTCCGCACGGACATAAATTATGTCAAAGTGGATTCTGAGAGGACGTCCAACTGGGGGTGTGAGCAGCGGTCATTTTTTGTGTCCACACACACCTGCCATTTCGCCTACAAGTGCACAAGCATCCCCTACAAGCGTCAAACGAACAATACCATCATTGCTTTAAATTTGCATAAAATAACTGCACAGGAATTATGGGAAATGTAGTCTGAAACTACATTAGCTTGTATGCTCTGAGTATCAAGTACACTCTACTATGAAAGGCAAGTATGCAGTTGCGTGTTTGCTGCCTATTTTCTACAGTGTGGAAGCACAACAATGCTTTGATCCAGGAAAACGTACCATTTTATACGGACTGAATTATTAGTGATATCCTCACTCTTGAACAAAAGGAGAGGCAATACTGCTTTAGCCTTACAGTAGCAGCAACCAAATCTGATAATCTCATTTCCTGACAGTTCTCTACTCTAAAGTCCACCAATAGGAGAAGCAAAGGACATTAGCGGCGCAAAGCCGGGAGGGGGAAAAAAAAAACACCAACAGCTGGAGAGACCTACAGGAAACAATGTAAATTCCTGCCCCAGCAGAGCTGACCAGATCAATAAGCCAGTTACAGTAGCCCATGTAGGCCCGAGCGCCGCAGAGAAACTAACAAATGTCGAGATGCCCTTGTACCCTACCAACAAAACAAAATACTAAATACAATTTCCTGCTTTGCAAATGCGGACAAGACTGCATGCTCTGCCCTGAGCGGAATGGGGAAGAAACCGAGTTCCTGTCTTCCTCCGCAATAAGCACTTAAGTTGGTATTGCATTATCCTTGAAGATTTCAAGGACAGAACATGCTTGATCAAATTCTCTCAAAAGAGCGTATGTCATATTACTCGTCGGAGGGATCAGGTCTTGAGCAGGAGCTCTGTAGATTTATAGACAGAATGATGAGGGCACAGAGAGGGGTTGGGGCTGCATCGCAAATCTCTCCTAGGGACAGAATAATTCCTCACCCCAAATACACACATGTATTTATATGCAGATAACAGACTTGGAAAGCGGTGCTTGCTTTCTTGGTTGTGTTTTTTTTTTTCTCCAGCTTGGTGATACTGAACAGGCTTCTTGCTTTGGGTTGCCTCTCTCTGGGCTTTGCGATACTTCAGCGTACTCTCTCCTTACTGACGGGCAGAGCAGCCGATCAGCCATGTGTAAAACTAGGCAATTACAGCCAGATGATAATGGCCACCAAGGCCAGCAGATAGCCCGGGAAGATAAATCGCTTTCTCTTCCATCATCAGAAAAACATCAGCTGGCTCCCTTTTCTGTGTGTGTGTGTGTGTGTATGTGTGTGTGCGTGTGTGTGCTCGCGTGTGTGAGAGAAAGCATGACTACAGAGAGTGCGTGTGTGTGTGTGTGAGTGTGTGTGTGTGTGTGTGTGAGAGCGTGACTACAGAGAGTACACGTGTGTCTGTGTATGAGCATATTTACAGAGAGAGTGGGTGGGTGTGGTGTGTGTGTGTGTGTGTGTGTGTGTTTGCGCTTCAGTACAGAGTGCGCATGCATATGGATGTGAATGTTTTGTCTGGATGTGTGGGTGTTTGAGGGTGTTTTTGTTCTGTGTGCAGGTGTCTGTGTGATTGTGAGTGCGCTGGGCATGTGTTTGTTGGAGTGTGTTATAAGTGTGTGTGACTATGTCAGAGTTAAAGAGATGAAGAGGCTGAATCTCAAAAAACATGGGAAACAAGAGCAGGAGAGCAAGTCTGCCACTGGGGCCACAGGAGGCAGGAGGAGAGCAGGGGATTATGGGGGGTGTATTCCTTGGCTGATGCGCCTCTTAAAAACACGATACCTAATGAAGGTTAACAAACGTGCGGCTACGGATAAGAGAAACGATATTTGGACCGTTCAACAAAAGGACTACAACACAACTGCTGCTATGATCAATGAATGCTTTGACAGAAGGTTTGAGCCTTAGCCCAAGAATGGCCTGGCAAGTGATAATGGCAGACCATTGAGGCGAACAAAGGCAAAGCTTCATTACAGCTACTGCCATTACCCTGCTTGGACATGTTCAACCTGCACTCCATTCCTATGTGATTGGCCAAGTAATAGCAGACTCCCATTGGCCGAATGGCTTGTTGAGGGCAGTACTGTGGCATAACAGTTAGAGGGACTCAGAGGTGGCGGGTTCGATTCTAAGGTAGGGCATTGCTTCTGCTGCACCCTTGACGTAGTTTGTACCCTCGAACCCAAACTGCTTAAGTAAATATCCAGCTGTATAAATGGATAGTATATAGAAATATGAACTGTTTAGGTCACTCTGCTCTGCGACCTAAATGTAACTAATGTGAATGAGGATCTGAAGGGGATCAAACATGGCTTTCTGTGCTGTGCGTATACCTGATATCACCACAGAAAAAGCCGTTTATGGCTCCCGGGGTTTTAATGGGCTAACACGAGTTTGATGAGCAAGTCAATGTTGCAGGCTTGTAAAAACGGCTCAATTGAGCTGTGATGATGCAGGACGAGTGAAAGTCGTGGAGGAGAGTGCTCTCTCTCTCTCTCTCTCTCGCTCTCTCAAGGCCAGGAGGACGAGCGAGCGAGCGAGGCAAGAGACAGGCAGGCACCTCACCTGACCGGAGAGATTATACCCCAGCGCTCTAACCTAAAATGCCCTGGACCTCTGGGGCTCCGGCTAAAGACTGTGTGTCACATCGCGTGCTGACAGCTGCCAAAACCTGGAGAGCTACTGAAAGGTTTTTCTTCGCTCACTCACAAGGCGTTTGCATGAAGAAAAAAAAAAAAAAAAAGGGGGCGCTGGTTCTGTCCGCCAGATTCCGTGTTCTGGAAGCTTCCGTCGATATGCCGCACCGAATGCTCCGTGTAGGATATAATCGTTCTGTGGGCTCACAAAAGAGATTAAGTTTTCACAGCAATAAGAGGTTTATCCTCTTCACACTGGGAGTCAAAGACGACTTAGCGCATCATGTAAAAAGGGGCTGAGGGTGGGAATGAAAAAGGTGCAGACAACGTTACGTGAACGGGAACGGGGAACGGTTGCACTTTGGAACTTTGTCCCAATTGGAACTTTGTCCCGTTCCTTAATTGATTCCAGGAGACAAATTAATGATCATAAAATCAAAAAAAGATACACTTGATTGAAAGAAGGTAAGCGGGGAGCGACTCGTGTTTTTAATTAGGAGCGAAGCGATTTGTGACCGTTTCAATTAGAGGCTGTAATTACTCTCGCCCTTTTCCTCTCACTCCTTTGCTCCGGGTGCTTCCTGTGAGATGCTGTGGAGGAGGCGGAGCGTTAAGGTGGAGCTGGAGCGATCGCTGTTTAAGTGGAGTGGGCCGTCGGTAGCGGTGGGTATTGATGCGCTGTTTAAAACCGCTGGCTTTGAAAAGGCTCTGTGCTGTAACCCAGGGGTTTGGGCTATGGCTGCTGGGGAGTCACAATAATCTGCTCGTTTCCCTGGAAACCCAGCAGTGCGGGCTCACAAACGGGCCACACTCCTGCCACAGTGGCACACGTGTTCTGCATGGTCGAAGAGAGTCAGCTCCTACAGGCCCTGTTCCCTGACCAACAGCTCACAGCTCTGAAACCCCTGCTTCCACTGTCCACTTTAACACAGACACCAGCGATGGGACCTACCGCAAGCCCTTCAAAAGGGTTCAGGCACAGACTCAAAAAGGATACTGGAGGGTTCTGAACAAGAGCCATACAAGGGACCAAACAAGGACACAAGGGAACAAACAAGGGCACTACAAGGGACCCAACAAGGGCCCTAAAAAGGACTAAACAAGGGCACTACAAGGGACCAAGAGCCCTACAAGGGACCAAGCAAGAGTCCTATACGACAGGTCTATTGTGACATTTCATCTCTGAAATTTATTCACTATGTACATTTCACCTCCTACCATGACAGCCTGAGTGTCTGTGAGCTGACATGATCCTTCCCATATTAGCCGCTGTGACTGCATGCTAAGAACAAAGGGAGCACGTTTTCCTGTGATACAGCTCTTCATCATTCTTTCAAAGAAAATGCATTTTAAACACACATAAAGACGCACACTTCAGACTGTGAAATCCCCGTGCTGGGTGCGAGCGCCTCTGACGCTCTGAGCGTTTGAAATGTCACCGGGATTGACTTCTCTCTCGTCGCTGCGTCGCCGAGCAGCTCCTCAGTGCAGCACATCCGGCTTACGGGGAGATCACGGGACCGTCAAACCGCTCTACAAAAGTGAATAATCTCATTGTGCTAATGCGATTTAAAAGACGTTTCCATTCAAATTAATTTCTATTCTCTGAAACTGCAGGTAGGGATACAGTGATAAGGGAAACCATGGGTAAACACAGGTGAACACTGATTATAGACCCAATAATCTTAAACTAACTGTTCTGCTGAATTGACCTTTTGGAGGACAGTACACAATATGATATAAAGTGTATTGAAAAGCGTAGTTGGGCATTTGCTTACTACATATCAGAAAACTTCCAATAATTGCTGTTTCAGTTTCTTTGGCAACTAGGTGCTGGCAGGTATTGGAGAATAAAGGGCTAAATATGATATATTTTGAACACAAATCTATTGTAAAATATTTTATTTGTGCACCTACAAATTCTCCAATGTCCATATCCCCTGGTAGTCAGTAGTGTCAATAGTGCGGTGAGAAAATATATTGTGACTTTAATACTGTTGTATTGTGGAAATGTGTCTTGTTTTGAGGAATAACTTTACCGGATTTGACAACAGAAAAGATGGTGAGTTCTGGTTTTCTGGAAAGTTTCAAATTATGTACTGTGCATGGGAGCCAAACAAGCTGCCTCTTTAAAATGCAGCCTGTTGCGTACAATTGTATTGTTTGTCTCTTCAACACAAGAGGATGCAGAATTAATGGGAAAGTTTTAGTATGTTACCTCAGGCGAAGTTCTGCCAGCAAAGCATGACCGCATTCTGGTCACGGAATTTAATGCTAACACTTAGTGGAAAAATTCACCTAAAGCATTCTTCGCCAAAAGCAGATTCCACGAAACCAGACTTA
Source organism: Albula goreensis (assembly GCA_022829145.1). Taxonomy (NCBI): domain Eukaryota; kingdom Metazoa; phylum Chordata; class Actinopteri; order Albuliformes; family Albulidae; genus Albula; species Albula goreensis. The sequence continues at coordinate 3,267,566 of CM040765.1, forward strand.
TGACTGCATGACGCACAGACTCACTGTACGCAAGAATATATTTAAGAGTTAAGTAATTAAGAATAATTCCCAACTAACAGTTCACGAAACAACACAGGAAGGCCTTTTAATGTTAGCAATGCTTCTCACTTACAGCGCCCATCATAGCTAGCAGTGGCTAGTTAAAATAAAGATGTAGCGACCGCTACACTGCTAATCAGTTACTCATATTATTACCCAATGGCACATACATATTCTCAAAGTTCATGGGTGTTTGTTTCTCCTTGTAGTCATCATCACATCTTCTGAGAGGACAGTGCTGTGTCGTTTACCTTGACGAGTGTTTGTGTTGGCTGTGTGGTTTAAAGATGGCGGTGGGGAGCACACTGGCAATAACTGAAACTGCATACTGATGCACTAGACCTGTGTGGGTAAAAGGTGCACCTGTTTTCCCGAAAGCCAAGTGATTATGCCACTGAATTTCTGTTGAGTAGTGAATAAGGTGTGGTTTGTAAAAGCTTGTGTTAAAACAGCAAGATCACAGCAAAAGCTATGCAGACTGAGAGGGGACTGATTCTACGTTATCGCAGTCGTGTCATGTTTTTTTTTTTTTTATTTGACACCGGTGTTAATAGGAACTTTCATGGTAATGAATTAAAAAGCTTAAAGGACTATGTTTGTCATTATGGTGCAACTCAAAAACCTCATGCAGTTTTAATGAACCAACAACATTTAAGTCTTATTTTTCTAAAGTCTTGGTTACATTTGACTCATTCCGTTTCCCTTAAGATTGCACACTGTCAGGCAGTTGAGTGGCTGTGTGGCTCAAATGGGCCGGTACACCGAAGGAAGAGAAGCGCGGAGTGGTCCTAATTTGCCTCAGAAAAGCACGTGGATGGGGATCGATGACGGACAGCTCCTCCAGCTGTGAGCCGCTGTCAGGCAGCGCTTGACGGCCGGCGAGACCGCCGCTCCCACGGGGGGGCGGTGTGGCTCTCGAGACGTCGCTCAAACGTGCGTGGATCAGCCGTTTGGGGGCAGGGGTGTGGGTGGTTAATTCACTCCTTAACAAAAGGCCTGAATCAAGACAGCGGCTTTGGATTCCTTTCCCCATTGCAATTACTCCATACAATCTGGTGCTGGGCAATAAAGCTAACACAGAGGTTCAGGCCGGAATTACCGCCAGCGACATTTCATTGAAATCCACACACAGATACACAAGCATATTTTCGTGCATCTCCACCGGGCTTGTGTTGCAGCAAGAAACCAATTCCATCTTGTTTTTTAATTACAATTCAGGTACACAACACAATGAAACCCGCTGTTGACCTTAGCGTACAGTATCGACTCTCCAATAAAGATGTGGGATTGGAAAGCTAATGTCCAAGCAAACAATCAGGAAATGGAAAAGGTACCTAATGAACAAAGGTGTTTCGATCGATAATCCATCTTCAATGCATTCATGCAAAACCACCTTCCGGCAGCGAATAACCAAGCTGTTCTGTGTGATTATGGGGGGTTGGGGGGGGGCTATCACCTGAACTCCAGCATTTCGAGACTGTAAGAAGGCAGCAGCACATTAACACAGACGTACAGCTGGATTCTAATGCTCTGGTGGTCTAAAAGAGCAGAGCAATTTCCTGCTTGGCTGCGACTTTGCAAGCTTTGTCTGAACTGTTGGGTAGCGCTAAATGTGGCTGGTGTGAACTGTCGGAAGTGGACATTTTCAAGGAAGGAAAATGCTGGCCTTTTCTTAGCAATTTGGTATGAAAGGGACACAAGAAGCCCGCTGCCCTCTGCCAGGACCCCGGATTTCAGAACCACTTTTGGGCTGTTGAAGACATGAGCCGTCTGAGATTTGAGCAGTTATGGTAAATTACATATGCAATTCTGTCTTTCGCATCCCCGCCGAGTACTAAGACATACAATGAGACATTTTATTGCTGCTCGGGCTTGTCACAGGGGAAGAGCCTTGTTGTTGATCGCATTTCGGCTTTTTGGATGTTTCAATTTGGTGGAGGGGAAGAGCAAGCCCCCAGGCGGCGGGGAGACGGGACTGACAGCACACACATTCATTAATTTTCCTCTGTTAGCAACGCTAGATAACTGGCACAATTGGGCCACAATGACATACCAACAATCAGGCCATAACGAAATACCAACAGGCTTTCTTCTGGTCTAAGCGTCTAAGTTTAACGGATTGTTTGTTGTCCCACCCGCTTAAGATGAGTAATGAAACCCATTACACAACATTACGTTATTGGTCTTAAAAATTAATAGTTCCACCACAGAAGAATGGTAGCTTCTTAAATAATACCACAGCTTTAGTTCCACCATGATTCATCATTTCAAAATGATCAATGGACAAAATAGTTGCGACAGACAATAAGGCTGAGGTATAATATAGTTTCAGTTTCCTAAAAAGAGCTGAAGATAACAGCTCGATAATTTACCAGTAACAACCACAGGCATGAAGAGTACAACTCTCTTAGCCACACCTCCTGGTTCCTCAATGCTGGTTGATTGACAGCAGAGGGGCGGTGGCGGGGGGTGGGGGGGTTGGTAATTTCATTCTTATAGTATTGGTCAGCGATATGGTCAGTGATTCTCTCAGATCTCAACCCGCCATGTCATGAGACTTGTCTTAAAAGCACTTCCAAATTGGTGACAGTGCTTTATTTAAAAAAAAATATATTAAAAATTCATGTCAACTATAGCGTATGTTTCTTTTGCAGCATGTGTCATGAGAGATTAAGTGTGCACACAGCACCTACAGCTAAACAGTGCAATGTTCGGCTGAGCTGAAGGGATGGAGTTGGAATACCTGTGAATTAAAATTGAACTATTTTTTTCCCCATCCCCCTCCCCACCAGCCCGCCAGCCCCTCGTTCTGATGCAGCGAGTATCATAAAAACACTCTGTCCCGGAGCGCGGCGTAATGATCCCCATTACGGATGCCGTCAGGCTGACCTTGGACAACCTTCTCTCCCCCACTTTAATCCAACCCTGACGAAGAAGCCTGTGAATGAAAAGCAACACGTCGCACAGAGCTCATTAAGCACAGGCCAGCTCCGGTCATCGCGAGGGGAGCGGGAGGTGATCACGGACCACTGTCCGGCAGAGGAAATCGATTTCGCCCCCACCCCCTTCCCCTGACCGCACACACAACAGGCTAGTGCATACCAATAAGACTGGTAATTAACCGGAGTTAATGTTGCCTAAGATAGCTTTTTTTTCTTTAAAATGGCTTTGTGAACTCCCATTATTGTTGCCCTGAAGAATGCTCAATAAGCAAAAAGAAATTAGTTTTGTTTGGAGCGTGGATCAAAGTGCTTTTATCAGGGAAAAAACCCCAACCTGAGGAACCGTACTGCAAAATGAAAAAATAATATTAAAAATGCATTTTTGCTGGCTGCAGATGACACCGAGCTACGGGAGAGATTGGGATTCACTTCCAGCACAGCGAGCTGACCTTCACAGACACTGAAGGGGACCTGGGTCATTCTGCAGCATGCTCAGATGTGAGAGTAAGCACACAGTGACAGCAACACTACATCGAGGGACCAACGCAGTGAAAGGAATCAACGGTAAAATCAATCATGTTAAAATGAGATTACACTACTGTGTAAATGGTATGCTGTATGTGGATCTAGACCCCTGTGACTACACCAAAACATACATATACATATCTAAACACACATGTAGCATACACAGACAGAGACATTCACACAGAGACTCTTACATACTGATGTGATTTGCTCCTAATGTCCTTAAGAAAAATAAATAAAAACTTTCATACGGATGGAAGCTTCTAGAAAACTGAAAATTATGCAAGCTGTGGGGGGGGAGGGGTTGAATCGGATGCCTGAAGTTGGAACCGAAAGACCAATTAAACAAATCAGAAATGTGGGAAGAGAGCTTTCCGGAAGGCCTGGAAATGGCTCTCCAAATGAATATTCATTCCACTTGTTTATCTTTTCATGACCACTGGAAGCTCGCGAGCATCAGGGGTGCCAGCATACGTTACGGAGCCAGACTTCGGTAATGACACGGAGGAGCTGTCACCGCAGCTCCTTTGGACACTTTTCAGAAGCTCTGTGGCGCGTTCCCTCAACGCCGGCCGTGTCAGTGCCATAAAAAGACGAAACATGGCGATCAGAACAGCAAGGTGCTTCGCAGTGGAAATGGCCCCGTTCTGAGCCCGGTCTGAAATGCAGAAACGTATTTTTTACAACGTCTTGATGAATGAGGAGACAAGATCAGTCCTCCTGTTTCAACCTGTGTTTAAGTGTTTGTGCAATTATGGCAGATAAGACCTCTGATTGCAGAATAGCTTGAAAACAAACTTGTAAAATATAGCAAAATTGTACATTCTACGGCCGCTTGAAGGACAATGCCATTACTTCCTTGAGTAGAGTACTGTACTTAACAGGAACTGCTTCAGTGAAGCCAGAAGTGTCATTGAGTATCCATTGATAGGCGCGACTGAAAAATGTAAAGGTAGTAAGCTGCCAGCTTAAATTCAAACCTTTAAAATAATTTATTTCTATCAAAACCAAGCAACTGAAAAGAACTTAAAATGGCAAAATGCACTGTGATTTCTGTTATTCTTAAACATGACATCTTTAGGCCGCTTTGTGTTTAAATGGTTGATATGAGATGTACCCTTGGTCTCTGGCTACTTGGAATTTTTCCTTTGCTCTCATTGAACCTGTCTTTACAAAGAAATATGCGATTCGACTCAATAAGGAAATGCCACACCTTATTGGTTTACAGATAATATATTCAAAGGGGAGGCATTTTGGAATTTGAAGACGCTCCCTCACTTCTCAGTGACAGGTGGTGAGACCTGGGGGAGGGGCTGCTTGTAAAAAGTGAATTTGATTGCTGGATTTGAAAAAGAGGTGACCCAATAAAAAAAAATTCAACCCCCTCATAATGCTGATTCCAGAATTGTCCGTGACATCAAAGCGGGTAGGCTGACTCTCTGGAGCAAAGACGCTAGGTTACAGCATTAAAATAGCGATGAAGGTATTCTTCTTTTAAATCATTTCATTCTATCATTTTCAATCTTGGAAGAAAACGGTTTAGACTTTTTCCCCCTCCCTTTGCCCACTTTAAAGAAATGTGTCCACAGTGTTTTCTCAGTCTTAGAGCTAGCTGCTTGTTTTTATTTCAAACGCGTTTAATTACGACCTCTTGGGTTGCGAGTTACTTCAATTGGCTATGGCTGGTGAATCCTTGCCTGGTCCCTGAAATCCAATGAAGATGGCGGCTCCCTCCTTCCCTCCATATTGCTGAGGGTTGCTAATGAGCACCCAGGGACATGAGGGTGAGCTCCTAACAATTTTAACACCTCGCCCCTGAACAGATCTCAATAAAAGAAAGAGATGAGAGAGGGGGGTTGGCGCTAGCAGGGCTCCAATTACTGGCCACAGAACAGAAGCAGAAGCGGTTTTATTAAAGCATCCCTCCCTAAACATGGATCCCACCATCGAAAAGTGCACAAATAAAGCCGCCCTTTCCAAAGTGACATTACAAAGCTTTGGGCTAACGGGCTAAATCCCGCTGAGTTTTTACGCTGCATGAGAAAAGGAAGTAGTACACGAAAAGAGACGACAAGCATCAAATTTTCAAAATGCATCCGAACGAGATGCCTTCCCCCCTTCACTGAGCTAAAGGCTAATGGTTAATTACCTCATGAGTGGAGTTTTATCTCTGAAGCTTTAAGTGTAGCGGAGAGCAGGTGTTAATGATGCAGATCCCTGCCAAAGTGCGAAACTCGTTGCTTTGATGGTGCCGCAACTCAGAACAAAGAAAAGCTTCAGCTATCAACCTGCATACCTTCACAGAACAAGTAAAAACCTCTGTGATTATCTCTTAACAAACAGCGCCAGCGATAACTACACTTGTGGAGATGACAGCATTGTGTTCCATGTTTGTTCCAGTTGTGTGAATTACGAGGCTAACGCAGTCTGATAATGTCACTCGAGTAAAGCACACAAAAAAAATTAGGCGATGAATTATTCAGTAATAAACAGACTCCACACGACTGGGATTTTGCAAGGTCTGGAAAAGGATCCGCCGCGATTCCCCGTGCGTGAGGGTAAAAATGGAAACTCCACTTGTTCCCCAAGATCGATATTCTCGAACCCAGAGAGCACCATAACATTTGGAGCTCCAGTCATCTCCTATGACACGATTCCTCTTGCAGTTCAATATTCAGACCAAAAAATGAGCTATCCTTTGTTTTGGTGTGTCACTGCAGACAAAAGGGCATGCGGTACCCAAAATCATTATAGATTCAACAGGTTCCATTAGTCGAGAAAGACCCTGCGCTGCTGTACTCATTAGTCTTGCACCTCTAGCTGCCTGAGTGGCATGCGGTTTTATTTCTCATTCAAACTCGAGGACGAGGACAAGGCACTGGAGCTTTTAGCAGGACGCATGCGGCAAAACAATCTAGGAATCTCATTCGCCGCCTTTCGCATTGAGGTTATGTTGATGATGGCCGCACACAGACAAGGTTCCAAGGGCCCGTCCCTGCCGACGTGCGATCGATGGGTCGGGATGGAAAATAATCATTTACCCAAGCGCGTGGAGGGGCACTATTGATGAGCGCTTTGTTCTCATCTACATAAAGGACTGTTGTCCACGGTAATCCACCTCAATGGCGACGTGAATCATTGCGCCTTCCCGGGACCAGACAACAAATAACGGGCGATCGATGCAGAAGTGCTGAGTGAAGGGAACTGGGGAGTCCACGGTAATCACTGCCATATGTGGGAGGGGAATGACAGTCCCTGGTCCTGGCGCCGTTTTCCGACTGGCAAGATAACGCGAATGGACTCTCTGTGCTCACCGGGCCCATATCATCTGTTTCTATGCAATCACACAGCCCAGAGGGCTTTCACAGATTAAAAGTAGATTTATAACCAAGCCACAAGCAGACGTTTTTTTGTTGGGCCACAATAGAGAAACGAGGTATATTTGAAGGTCCTTAACTCCCAGAGTTTCATAAACCACAATGAAAAGGTAATCCAGACTATCTGTTCACATTGGACCAGTGACACTATTGGAAAAAAAAAACTATTCTCAGAAGTCTACCAGCTACACATTGCTGATTTGAGCTCTAGTTTTCACACATTTTTTCAGTTGGCTGTCTTGCATTCTCTCTATTACACTCCTGCAGTCCAACCCAACAGAGATAGGCCCGACAGGCCAACCCAATGGGCCTTCACGCATTGCCCGACTGGCTGAGAACATTTCACGCCTCCAAACCAACATGCTGTGGTTTTCCTGCACCAGATCCCAGTCACTCCAGAGTCACTTTTTTCTGCGGGCTGTGCACTGCCAGTGACTGAGCTCACGATGACCGACCCCGAAGTATGCGAGGAGGCCGAGGCAGCCTTCGTCTCGGGAAGCATTAGTGGGGCGCCCATCGCAAGAGAGTGATGATCGGAGGACAGCCCCCACCTCACACCCCCCCCTTCAGCTGTGAGCCTGACTAAGCCCAGGGATTTCCTCCCTGCCACTGCACTGAGTGGATAAACGGATTAGCGCACCCACATGCGGAAGATCCTCCGCCGGCTCAGCCCCAGTTCTAATTGTCTGGGAAGAGCACTCCTCCGACAAAAAGGTTAATCCTCTCAATAAACAAAGTCCACTTTTAATTTATTCTTTAACTCCTTCCTCAGCAAACACTATATAAATATACCACAGAAAAGTCACAAGGTAAAAAAAAATATATGTATATCGGAAACAGAACATTGCCACCTGTAAAATCATATTAGCTATGTATTTAGGGTAGAATGACATAGCAAAACTTATGGAGAAACATGATATTAAAACATAAGGTGTATCTTCTTGTCACTTTTGATAATGGTGTGCCACAAGCAAATAAAAAAATTTAAAAAGGCAGACAGAGGGCCAGCTTGTGTCATGCTCCAAGGGTATGCCGGAGTATCGCGCACCAAAAGTCATCGCTTGCATAGCCATAGAAACCTTTTCTAGAAAACGAGGTGGAGAAGTCGTGCTTGTCAATATTTGTAGCCGTTTTATTTGCAGTGAGCTGTGCGAAGATGTTGTTTGGTACACCTGCAATGGTAGCAGATGTCTGGAGCGCAAAAATGCTGCATTCTCGATGGCAGTTTTGTCAGAAATTACCTGCGTTTAATTACCGTCTGCTCTGCAGAACAGATGCCACATTGGCACACCAGATAGACACAATATTAAGCTACTGTTTAGTCCGCACATTCAAAAACAAACTCTGTCTCAGGTAGTTTTTTTAAAACTAAAAGTAATTCAAATGAAAACATCATTGCCATTTAACTAACAACCACCAACACCAAACTGAAGAAATACTGAACTTGTTGAAATAAAGACAGAGGAATCTCGCAATAGCTGAGAGGAATGATCTTGAATGCAGAAATAAACAGCTTATGAGGTATTCTGAATTATGGAAAAACAACCCCACCCGAAAGGAATATGTTGTTAAAAATTCAGCTTGCTTAAAAGGTCAGTGATATCCTTTGGAACTGCCATGGAAAGAATTTTAATTTTATAAAGCATCAAAACTGAAATATATTTGAAATTTCAATTTCCCTTGTTTACTTTCTGTCATAACATAATGCATACTAATTGGAAAACCTATGGTAAGGAGCTGCACTGTTGGTAGAATTTTTATTCATGACAACATTTAACAATAAATATATATTAATTCAAAATCAGCTGTCTTCCGAGACAAGCGAACAGCACACACACAGTCCCCTTTATTGTGCAAATGTGGGCCTGTCAATTTATTGTTTTTACAAACTATGTATTGACAAGCTTAGTTTGGGGAAATTTCCACCAATTCAGACAGGCCTGTATCTCCTGGCCCATAACAGCCAATTATATGGCCGGTCTGATTACCCAGACCTTTGTACTAGTCATTCCTTTCGCTGTCTTGCTAGCGTATTTCAGATATGTATGTGTCCATTTCTGCAATGTTATTCCATGATTATATATAAATACATATTAAATAAAGACGAGGCCAACTAGTGCATTAATGACGGTTTTGTGTCAGTGTTTGCTGTTTAGAGATTCTTTGGGACATTCAGAAAGACGTTGAGGCATCTGAACTGAATAGAGGAAACACTAGCCTTTTAACATACTTGAGCACTCTTTGTAGAAAGGTGGTGATTAAGAAAAAAAAAGAACAAAGAGTATTGATCTGTCAGGGATGGTGTTAGTCTGCATATTCAACCCATGGTCTGTTCTGACTGAAAGCAGTCCCGTTGGGGATTTTGGTGCCGTATGTTGCTTCAAACCATTTCGGTTTTTTTGATGTATAAAATCAATCACAATTACGAGACTGAGCTATACGAAACGGCCAAGCATCCGTGTACTTAACCTCACGCTGTCAACAACAGCTGACACATCTCCCTGCCTGGAATTCCAGATACTGGCTTGGGGTTTGGGGGCGGTCTGACGATGTCTTCGTCGTGGTTGCACTTCCCCGACGTTCTCCATACTAAGAAGGGCCTGCCTGTTCCCGAACGGAGTGAAACAGATGGGATGTGATGTCGTGTCTCCGCAATGGACGTGTGACATGGGAACTCCGCGAACACCCCGCTCCTCCCCGTCATCTGAGAGGAGGGGGTACCCTCTGGATGGCAGCACGGAGCCGTCGGCCCCCGCACCACATGGCAGCCCAGACTCTCGCGGGGTTTTTGGCCGATCACTGCCACCCCCCTCCCCTTCCCAACTACCCTAGAGCCTTCAATGGGAGTAGATTGGCCGTGGGGGGGGGTGTTCGTGGCAAAGACATCCGATGTCAGAATGTTGAATAGCTCGGTGACTCACCCGCTGAACACAGGCTATGTCCTGAAGCCGGAGAGAGGCCTCCTTGCTGATTCACAGCGTGCAATCAGGGTTTCTCTGTTCCCTTTGAGTGCTAATGCCATTAGCACAAAAGCTTTCCCTACTGGGCTGCTGAATGACAAAGTTCTATTAGCGCTACTTAGGTCTTCATTTCCCTCCCATGCACAGTAGGATCCAGGGAGGGCGTGAAGATCCAGCCGTCGCTGCAGGTGCATACAAATGCACTTGGTTTCCGATGCTAATGCGCTACGTTCGGTGTTGAAGAAACCGGCCCGTTTTTGCGATGTTGCCAGGCTGATCCTGCAATGAGTAATAATTGAATCCTGTCTTGTCAGAGGCAAGAGGAGTCATTTAAATTTGTGAGTGAAGGTGCTGTGTTAAATAATTCACTTCAAACACAGCCGATGAAAGGAGACTACGAGTAATATCCATATGGTGAGTTCTAGCAGCTTGGGAACACTAGGTAGGCTATTTAATGGTCATAACCACCTGCAACAATGAACTAGAACGTCAACTAAGACATTTTAAATATTTTAATACCATCGATGGTGGAAAGAATTTACACAGGAAGCTAATAATGAATGCTACTCATACAGGGTTATAAGCACTGAGTTCATCTTCTGGATCAATTTATAGCCCTGAGGCCTTTTCCCAAGTGACCAGGGGGGCTAGCTTGGTTGCAATAAAAGAGTAAAACACTGTTTGCATCAATGGACATGAGTCTGTGATTTCAGATATATAATCAATATCAATGTTCGTTTAATAGTAATGCTAGCACTGCCGGCACTCTATTTTGGTCAAAATTTCACATCAGAAAAACATTTAGCGGGGATGTATGCCCAAGGGCCATTGGGGGAAAAGAAGAAAAAAAGATTTGCACTACTTACACTTGATAAATCTGGTACACAAGGCTCAAGTTACATGGGAATAAGAGTTTTAAAAATATTCCAGGAAAACATTTATAATGTTTACACAGGTTTCAGGTCTTTCATTATGTTTCTCGTTTTCTCGTGTTTTAAAAATCTGGTGTGTGCTCCTGCTGGGAAACTGTAAACACAGAATGCCAATTCGCAGCGACACCTCTGACATGGCAGATGGTGAAAACATGCTGTTTGCAATGTTTTAGGTTTTTTTTTTTTTTTTTTTTTTAGCATACCCAATCTCAAAACAAAGGCTGTCTTTGTGAGCTTGGATTTTGAAATGAAGAATCTAACCTTTATACAATTTATCAACAAACACCTGAATTCAGGTTCAATGCTTTCTCCATACAAACATGACACAAAGCCAAATTAGCTTGAGCGCAACCCACCCACGCCAACACGTTCCCGCATCTACACGAAACGACCTTCTCGGCTCCTGGAAGACGGAGTGCGTTCGGGTTCCGTAATCAATGGCTCAGAATGGGCTGGTGGATGATTTGCATCTCATTAATGCCCGGCGGCGCCGATGCACAATTAGGCCCATTTTACCGTGTTTCATCTATTCCGTCACGATGCTAAATGCCAGTGGAGCCCAATCAGTTTTAGAGAATCGTCTCCAAAATGAACCCAGTTCGGTTTCCTACTGCACAACACATCTATTAATAAACTACACTCCCCTCACATGCCCTGCAGTCTGAGCTGCCAGGCTAAAAACTGAAAATGTACGCGTTCTTGTGACGACTGGATCGCAGATCAGATAAGTCATCCAACAGCATAACAAAGGTGGTGAAGGAGAGAAAGCGGCAACCGCTTGCTGGTACATTCTGCAGCTACTGAAACAAAGCAAAACCCTTCGTATGGCAGAAAGACAGCTGCCATGGAGACGACAAACCGATCATCCAGATTAACTGCACATGCAGATGTTCTTTCTGCATTGTTGTTTATTCCCAGATAATACTTCACGACAACTAGCCTGAAAGTGTTTCCAACCAGACGCAGAACTCGAAGCATTTCACACAAATATTAGATGACAAATGCTTAATGAAAGAAACTTCTGGTCCCTTTTCCAGATCTTGCAGTTTACAACACAGTGGCGCATGAACACATTTCTTTGGGCTCAATACAAAAACACCGTCAGACTGTTCGCTGGGATGGGTGTTTGTCTATTCTTTCTCATAAACATTTTTACTATTTAAATACCAAGCAGCTCCACAAACTCGAGCAACTCAAATAAACAGGCTTTAACTGGAATATAAAAGAAAATAGACAACATTTGTTTGATGCTGAAAATCATGCACAAACACAACTGCTGGTGTACACGTGATGACAGCCCTGCTGGTCTGTATATCAGATAAAGAACACACAAGCTAAAGATTATGTTGTCCAGTACTGCCAAGCTGCAATGTGCCCTTTTCACATAGACTATTCTGAGACTGCCCTGGTTGAGGGCAGTTGTAATGGTATGGGTCACTCACACTGTGCCAGGGGATAAGGGCTTTGCTGTGGTCATTTTAATTATGCTAGCTGACTGCTGCTGAGATCACGGCCAAAGAAATGGACCCAAATTAACAAGGCCAAAGAGTGTCCAGATCGAGAACCTCCCAATTCCGGGGTGGGGTGGTTCAGTATGGGAAAACGGGTGGGCCGAAAAATAAAATGATTAAAAATATTCACCAGCACTTAGCTATGCATATTTATGCAAAAGTATGCATGCCCACATCTTCACCTTGAGGCAACGTATAAGGGGCAAACATTATGTCCCCTCATTACACGAGCACTGGGCAACTCGCCCCCACCTCCACTAAAGCAACGGGACTCCAGTCACAGCCACCTCTCACAGCTGTTCCCTGCCATCCATATGAAACCCCGTTGTTTTAACATCCAGAATGAATGTTTGCAGGCTCTTGCTAAGAGACAAAGGTACAATGGAAAAGATGTTCAAAAGGGTACCACAGAAGGAAGGCGCGATAAAGCAATATCACAGCGCCTATGTGTGTGTGTGTTTGTGTCTTTTTGAGCGCCCGTCGTGACGGAAATACATTCGGGCGGATGAGAGCTGTGGAGAGACACACAGCCTCTCTTTGTTCAGAGGTGCTGTGATAGAACCTCGGCCAGAGACGAGTCCCCCTCATTGACAGCCGGCCTTGAGCGGAGCCCAGTACAGGAGAGCCGCCCCTGTAGTTTTACTGGCTTCATTTGGCTGCCTGTGGCGTGCTTAAAGGCCAGAACCCGAACACCGCTCTCCGTTATGCAGCCTCACAATGCTGGCCTCGCCCCGCTCGCCGCCAGCCTGCTTTAGAGCGTACGCTCTGTACCGCTACAGACTGGATTCTTGCTAAAACAGTCCCAGCACGGGGGCGCATGCTGCGTGACCGTACAAACTATTAACGTTATGTTAAGGGAGAAAAGCGATGCTAAATTACTGTGTAAGCAGCTTAAGCTGCTCACCAGGGGGTGGGGGGGTGAAAGCAACACTGGGAATGCTAAGCTGCTCACTTGATGCATCCCAAAAAGACTACTACGCTTAATCTTGATCAACCTATCAGCAAACCCAGTCCAGTGTACTGATGTGACAAACTAGGTCACCTGCTCAGGCCCCTTTTGTAAGACACTACAGTTTCGGTCTTTTTTAATTTCAAAAGGACCACAATGTAAAGAAAACATGAGCAGTGGGATCCCATTCAGGATGTTATATACAACATTGCTAAGCTAGGCTAAATCCCATATACTTTTGTATTCAATTATTTAATTTAATGACTTGTGAAGTCCTTCACCTCAGAAATGGATAATAATGGGTAATGTGCACCATGAAGGCATTTTTCAGGTAACTATTCAAAGCTGAGAAGCACGACTGACTGCCTGTCACAATGGAATGTATAATCCTCAAACGTAGCCTCGATGCTACATACGGAGTCCTCTTAAAGATCCATAAGGTACCAGCAAAAAAAGATGTGTATCAGAGGAAAAGGAAAACCATTCCTGGTATGTTTCACCACTGGAGATCAGTGAAGGAGTATGTCAGTTTCAAAAACCTCTTCATTATAATTATTTCATTTGAAATGAAAACGATACAAGATTTTCAATTTATCAACTGTAAATTATAACCCTTAAAAGTCAGTTATGCCACTAGGGTAATAAGGCAGTTTATTTCAAAATATGCAAAAGAAAAAAAAATTTTATTAGAAATATTTTACATTACTGCATCAAAGCACAGGTACAACTGTTCATTTAATCCATATGTGGTCAGAAAATCTAAAACGCCTGTAACATAAGGTTGCACTTTTAAATCAGGCTGCTCAAAACCTACCATGTCATGTTAAAACAAAGTAAAATTTTGACAAATGCTGATTTTTTTTTTTTTTTTTAGCTGCGACTAGCAGCTCTATAGGTCACTTGGTTGGCTGGTTGGTCGGTCCACAAAATTTTCCCACCCTTTGGCAGCCACAGTTTTCGCCTTAGGAGGCTGAAATTTGGCATGGTGGTCAAATGTGTGTGTGTAAAGGTGTGTGTTTCTGTTCATGCCGATTGGCTAAAAGGAGGCGTGGCAGTGGGAGTGGCCTGGTTGCAGCTATTCACGCTCGTTGACCAAAAAAATGTGAATGCTCAAAAAAGGTTTATACTATGGTGAAGCAGAATTAGGCTGTTTTCTACTTTAGCATTCAGTGCCGCCGTAAAAAGCTCTGGAGAAGAGACTGATGGATGATGCCATTTTATGTGGTCCAAGGGAGCTGTGATTTGATTAGAAGCCAATTTTCTTGTTATTCACCTGATTCCCAAGATTCTCTGAGAGTGCAGGAGCACCTTCACAACTAGCAGTGTCAGAAATATTACGCATGCACTGCTGTTCGGCCTGGCGGCCATTTCAATACATACTGAGTAATATCTCTGAATAATTAATAACCGGTGAGAGAAAACAATATACAACTAAAACAACAACATCAAAGAGTCATAAAACTGAAATAAAAGTGATGTGTGAAGCCAGATGCGAGGTTTGTTAAATATGTGCTTTGAATTCTCAGAAGGCCTGAAGGTGTGAACAGACCATAAAAGCGCATTAAGAACACTTTTTAAAAAAAAAATTAATGGGTGTATTACAAACAATGAATAGGTTAAAAACAAAGTTCAAACTTCCTGTTATGCAGTTCATGGGCCCCCGTTGGGGAAAAAGTCTGTGGGAAAGCAAATCGTTAGAGAAAGAATCCAGACCAGCGGTTCATACGCCCGCTACCGCACAGAGCTCGGCTGGAATTAACCGACTCGTACAGCGGCGAACATTTCTGTTTGATGAAGCGAATAGTTTCACACTGTCACACTTAGCCGTACCACACTGATTGCACGTCATTATCAAAACCATAAAAACGCGGAAATGTCTTTTGAGAAGCGGCGTCCTGCCGCGAGGTAAATGTGTTTAAAAGGTTTTGGAAGATTACAGGCCTCTTGTTCTGTTCTTCAAATGCAAATGAAAATGTAACACAGCTTATAAAATATACCAGTACAGTGTTGCCTTGGCCTGGCTGGTATGCCAGCAGGGGACAGATCAGTAAAAAAGTGGAGCGAACAGTGAAAAGCAGCCAGTGCATACAGAGAACAATCCATTCAATATCTGTATCTATGACCATCTTGAGATTTCAGCTCATTAAAAATGGCTATTTCTAAACATAATGTTGAGAAAATTAAAAGGAGAGAATCACTGATTACATGCTACTTTAGGTAATATAAGATGCAGGACTGTAATTTTTATTTCAAGTTATTCAGCAAATGCTTAGGAAGAATGGTAGTTCAGCCTGTAATTTTTTGCAACTTTGTTAAATGTAAAGCTATTCCCCAGTTCAAAATGACTATCGTGATTTTATTTGTGCTTTTGCAAGACTGAAATTTGAATATTCAATAAAGCATTTAACAGATGTAAATTAGAACTCACAGGCACCCTAGAAACTATTTTACAGATAAATTACACAAATTGGTTAGCGGACCATACACTGTACAAAATCTAATCCCTGAACTACTCTAGGGCAATATAATTCAATCAACTGTTTTCTCTTTATGACACTAACAGTGTTCATGAGAATTTCCACTCAAGGAGTTTAAATGGTTTTCAAATATTTAAATAACTTGACGATATGAACATATTTCAGTTATATGTATATTTAGATACTGGTATGCATACTCAGTCACTAACGAACATTCGATCCCTACTCTAATTTTTCATGGCCGTACACGAAGAAACACACTTCAATGGCATACGCACATCGTGGGAAAATAAAGCACAGATTTTCTCAGTAATCAGACCCATATAGCCCTCTCTTAATTGGAGCTGAACTGCTATTCGTTCTCTCAGAAGATGAGAGGGAATGCTGGTCCCCTGACCACCTGCCCCTCAGCACGCCGTCAAGAATCCCTCCTCCGGCAGGGTCGAACCCGAGCCCGACCCCGGCGTAAGCCCCCTGACGGAGCGCTTGCCGCTCGTAAGCCGCGGTAAGGCAGGTATTAAAGCAGCGTTAAGCCTCGCTCCTGCTCCAGCCCTGACAGCCGGAGCCTGTCAAAGGGATCCTAATGACACGGGTTCAGGGTGCGAAGCGGAAAACTGGCCGAATAATCCGTGGCTCGGAAGGCTAATGCTAAACTTCACACAAATGAGATTCTTAAGGTGGTGACATATGCAAATGTGTTTTTTTTTTTAACCAAATCCACACATACCAGTGAAATTTCATCATCTATGTGGGCATTGCTAAAGCCAACCCTCAACACTTGTGCTTGGCCAGCAAAAGGTATCAGGTGAGTGATTAGACATATAAAGGACAGGTTTCTGATACCAAATTTGACATTTGAGTCTTTTTAAGTCCATGTTTCAAAGATCTGAAACTGTAATAAGTCTGTGTGTGCTGTGGAGGTGGTCTGGGTCACTACACTGAACAGTTAGTCAAAACAGACAAGAAAAACAGCTACATTTTTTCTAAAAACTTACTGTTGAAACACTATCCCAAGCAAATGGATGTGCAGAGATTTCATGCTAACTGCAAAGTGTATTTGGTGAGGAACATTCCGCTCGTGGACTTAGCGAATTTAAAATAAATTCAAATTATGGATGATTATTTACTGCACAAAAATTCCACATGGCTGTATTTCCACTACTTCTTTCGCCCTTGGATCACTCCGTCCAGTGTTATTTGAGAACAATTTAATGGCCGCCTCACAGACAGCTGGGCTGGAGTTCACTTCAGCCATAAAAACAAAGGGGGGAAGAGGTCACTGGACACAGCAAACGCCTGGAGATCAGGCATACTACCAGCACCTGAGTTGAAACGACCATTGAGAATGATCATGGTGATAAGAAGGTTTTGTCTGGTCTAAAACCAGATGTCACCCCCAAGTATGTACTTCAATCTGCAATCACTACATTACAGGCTTAATCTGAATTTCTTATTCTGTCATTTTTGGTCAGCGCTCTGTGGGTTGACATGCCTTCAGATGGTTAATCAGATTTGCCATTAAATTTCCTTCAGCTCTCACCCCCCCAGGGGAGAGTTTATCAGAGCAGGCTCTGCCATCCGGGGTTTGATTGTTGGCTCCTGTCGCTTTGGAACACGCCCATATGGCTGACATGCTAACATTAGCGAGCTGCGTAGATCCATCAGAAGCTTTAGTCTGCGGTGCAGCTCACAGAGCATGTATTGCAGAGCATTTGATATTCTGGCACATTTTCTGAGTTTTTTCCCCTCACAATTAGCCCTAGTCTAATTTGTCCGAGTCCGACATGTCTCTGTCTGGCATATAGGAAAAACGGTCATTTTTTAACAGAATGAGCCACTAACCCATGCGTTGCATAGGGGTGACAATGATCAAAGCCAATCATATTTGAGTATCCCCTCATGCGGGTGGCAGCAGCGATGGTATTTTCTGGCTGAGGGCTGGATCATTCATAAAGGACAGGAGGAACAATTGCAGTGCTTTCAGCCGGAGGCAGAGAGGCCCCCACAAAAGGAGAAGAAACGCTCGTTTGCAGCGGACTCATTAGTAATCATGGGAGACCGCGGGGTCCTCGACTCGCTTTGCTCAGCTCCGTTTCAGATGCGCGGAGAGGCGCCGCTTATTCCTCCAAACCACAGCATTTCATCTCAGAGCATGAGACAAACGCGAGCGCTGAATAAATAACTACCACGTGCCTGAATTCTGAAGCCAGAAATTTGGGTAAATCGTTTGTTAGCGTCCCCTGATAAAAGACCTCCATTTGCATTTGGAAACTGCATTCATTCTGTAGCATCTAAGCGCTATCCTGAAGCGTTCATGCTGCTTTTCTCCAGGCAGGGGACCACACCTGCAGCACACCTCCTGTCCCCCATCTCATAAGCCTGCTAATGACGTCCGCTGTGCTAACCGCTCCTACGGCTTCTGCTAATTACGTAGTTTCATTGAGACTTCATACAACCTCTTTGTCTCACCTCACGGACACCATGCTGTAATTTCTGCTGTATGTTCCACCAGAGCTGGGTCTGCGTCAAGGTGATCTGAGCGCGTGCGGCCTGGCCTACAGACTGCCCGAGTCTGACACCGTCCTGAGCTAAAGAGACCAGTGTGGAAGGACCAGGCGTTTCATTCCGTCTCGCCGCTCGTGTGGTGGAAAAGTGCGCCTATGCATTTCGACGTAACCGCAAACAACTGAACCGAGCAGTGACAACACCTCCTAAAACGAAGTGGACATGCGATCGTCCGGTCAGCGCCGCGCCATAATGAAATTTAGCACGCTTGCCCTGAGCTTGCCTTTGGGTTCTTTATAGTCTGGTCGGTTTCTGAGATTGTTCCTGAATGGAACCAAGCGATGTATCTATTTTGACTGTCTTTCTCTTTTTTTAAAACCAAAAGCACGCTCTTTATGCAAGTGTTCTCTTGTGAGGAGGGGTGGGGGGGGATGTCTGGAGAACAAAGGGTAACAATGTCAGGGCGAGAGTATGGGGGAGGGAGGGAGAGCTGGCACCGGCCGCTGCCCTAATCGCTCTGGACAGGCTGTCCCCTGCACAGGCTCCATCTGCCAGGCCCTGAGGCGTTAGCGTTAGCGGCGGCGCGAACCCGAGCTCAGGCCTCGCCCCTCCCTGGGTGACACTTTGCTCAGGTCCCCAGCAAAAAGGTCGCGCCTGTAAACACGTTGTCCCCGGCCCTCTGCCTCTAAATGCCAGCAGAGACACAACTGGCCATGGGTTTGAGAGAGGAAGGGACAGATCTCCCCACTGATCTGTAAATACCGCATGTGCCTGAGGGAGAACGTGTGGCGATTTTTAAAGCCGTGAGAACAAGGGCTTGTGGGAACCTCGCTGACGTCAACGTCAGCTCCGCTCAGCCTCCTCAGTCCCACTACACTTCTACAGTCCCACTTTGCGCAATAATTAAAAAACAAAAGTCCAAATTACCCTGCAGGTGTAGTACAGAAACTGAGAGGGGAATACGTGATCACATGCACACAAAAAAATGTTCTAGCATAACACCTAACTGGGCTGTTTCCATACCAACAGGTAATACTTGTATACTTGGTCTCTTCTTTATGGCCGTTTGACTGCACCTCTATAACTGTGGCTCATGTCACATGTAGATTCATGCACTGGCATGGAATAAACTCATTTAGCAGTGTCACAGAACAAGGCAAGGACTCGGCTCTGACAACGAAGCACAGTCTGCAGGTTGAGTCACCAATTACTTACATTTTCCCAGCCTTTTTTCCACCCTGAACTCTCCCTTCCTGTGAAACAATCCCTTATCACGAAATGCGTGTAGTCAAACCACACTGGTGCCAAGAGAGGCTGGCTATTGCAGATGTCTGCACTTAATTAGGGCTGAGGGGAGTGTCCGGGCTGCTCTCTCCTGGTCCGGCCTGGCCAATCGCCGAGCAGCAGGGGGTACCAGAGGTGGGACCCCCCTGGGGTGGCATCCTGTGAGTGACAGGTGCTCGCTGAGCTCAGAGTGGCCTGTTCTCCCACGTCACTGGAAGCGGACGTCAATCCAAAAACAAAGCAAGGCCAGGGGAGGCCTCTTGCGCCATTCTGTATTAAACTACAGGCACAGGTAACTGTCATATATCAAGAGCGATCAATTAGACTTTTTAATCACCCTCGTTAAGAGACCTGAGGCCTTCCGAAATTAATGTAGCGTGGGATGACGGGCGGGCGCATATCGCTACTTTGGAGAACGACTGACACCTGTGACAATCCACGGCATGCTTTGCGTGATTTTTTCAATCAAGCAAAAGGCAGAAGTCGCTGGCTTTGGCGGTTTTCAGGGATGAGTGGCGTGTGTGTCAGTTTGATTCTGCAGGCCTTCAGAGGTGCTAATTCAACGTTTTTTGTTTTTTTTCCCAAATGACCAATCGCCCCAAAGGAGTCCCTTTAAAAGCTAGCTAAACACTTGTGCAGTGGAGAAAACAACTGATCTGTCCAGATTCCAAGGTCAGCCTGCTTCATCTTCAGAGAGTGCCAGAACCAGACACCATATATTTTGGCTTGAAGCCTTTCGGTCTAATGATCTAATGATTATCATTTGAGTTTTGTTTCTCTCTCGCTCTCAGAAGTAAATTGACAACTGGGTATTTTCTTTGCTTTTGTCCTTTTTGCAGTCTTCAGAAGTGAACTGGCTCCTCAATGAACAGCCGAAAAGATCCATTTAAACATGAAAGAATAAAAAAAAAAAAAAAAAAAAAACAGGATGAAAAAAAACATTCTGAAGTGCTTATTGTTTGGAGCCTTGGAGTGAATTCAAGTGCAAACCTTCAATTTCTCTGCGACTTGGAAAGCCGGCTTCGTTTCATTTCCCTCAAAGTCACATTCAATGCTGCTCCATTGTTCACTGTTTCTGTGCTTATTTCTCTCTCTTCCCTGTTTCTTTTAAGAACTCGGCAGAATATTTTTCCGTTAATACCCTGGGAAATTAAATTAGGGTCTTCTTTATAGAGTCCCTGTCAGTTTGGGTAAACAGTGAGATGTTTGTGCAGGTAGTGTCTGAAGCCCGGACCCAATGTTCTGGATCAGGAATAGCCAATCAGAATCGAGTAGTGTCGTGGGATATGCTGATCTTGATGACGACCTGGTATGCACCTATTCCCCTCTGCCAACTGAACAGCCACACTTTCCCAACTGTGAAAGATCTTTCCTCAAAAAATAACTACCACCCAAACACACCGCGCGCACTGTTCTTTTACCGCCACTCGCAGAAACTGATAGGGCTTGCCTGCAACAATCCATTCAGCGACTATTCATCTTTGCAAGGACATATCAAACCATGTACCTAGCGGTGCTATAGGGAGATTTGCTTTGTTCAAAAACTGTAGATCCAACAAAAGGCTAACCCCCAGGGTTAATCTGAAATACATAATGGTTTTTTACAGCGGTATTAAAGACGAAATTCACCATGCCGACTGGAAATAGCTTGTATGTTATAAGATACGCTTTAAGCCTCAGGTGGATTCCGTCTAAATTTGTCAGGGCTCTGAGATATTAGTTCCCAGCTACTGAAGTTATTTATAGGTCAATATAATCCTTAATCAAGCACTGCGCATAAAGTTTGTCGGCCAAGACAGGAGCATCAAATAACAGGTCAATAAAAACCCCCGCAGATGCTTTCCCTTACCTCAATTACTCCCGTGAAATATTCCGCGTTCAATTAAATTAAGTAAAACTAATGAATTTTTTAAAGGAACGTAGCTATTGTGATAAGATGCATTTTCTAAGATGTTATACAATATGAAAGAGCCTCATGATTCCCAATGAGAAATCCTTCTGTAAAAAAATTGCATATTAATTCTTCAAAGAAATACTACACTCCCTGCCCTCTACATTGCATACTAAATTGTCATATGAATAGTCATGAATTTGTTTTTCAAACATTTGTAAAATATGCAACTAGCTCTATAAAACAGATAATTATTCTGAAGCAGAAATATTACTGCAGTGTAGTTTACTTGTACATGCATCTTTTTAAGCACAGATATTCACGGCAAGATTCACAGTGAGATGAGAAATATAGTTCAGTTCTCGGCAAGTGTATTGATCCTCATGTCAATATTTTTCCCCTGATCAGATCATGGGTGGGCCGAACCATAATTGCAACAAATTATTAGCGAACTCAAAATGACAGTTACACTGTTTTACCCGAGAAGTGTTACCTGAGAGGTTACGCTAAGATTTGCTTATGAACAAGAGCAAATGTCACTTTCAAAAGTATGAAATGGATGGCTGACAACGGAATTAAATCATATTCCATTTTCTGTCAAATCTATATGTAGATTTGAAAGAAAAATTTGTCCTCTTCTGGCTGTTGGCAAAAACTCATCTAGTGTTGGGATACGGGTTAGGTTGTTTTCGCCAGCTGTATAATATGCACATTACACCATTTCTGACAATTTAGAATATTCCACGGATGTTAAAATGTGAATTTGCTACCACAGGAGTCGTGTCTGGGAATTATGGGGGAGGAGGTGACTGGGAAGCCGGACATTATCACTTAAGGGCCAGATCTGGCACACAGGCGTACAGTTTCCAGCCACCGATATAGCAACTTTAATTTGGCTCTGCTGTCACATGGCATTTGTTTACAGTCTCTGTATTTGTATACATGGAATTAGGCATTTCCGTAGAGACAGCGAGCCTACACCTGATACCGCTGCAATCATCAGTGAAGAGGTATGATGGGTAAACATGGTCATTAATCAGTGTCACTATATTCATATTTAAAGAGTATTTTTTTTAATCCTACTACCTAGAGTGAGGAAAACCGCATAATGAATATATTAATGTCACTTGCAGGCTTACTTTCTCGTATGATTATAAAACTGGCTGCCTTCCCAAATAAAGTGTACCACCACACTTATGGCAGGGATTGTTTGGCGCTGAAGGCAAAGCATTTTTTTACGCTGCTTGCAACTGGCCATGGACAATAAAAGCATCACATAGCATGATGTAATAGACATGGGATACAAAAATGATTGACAGTTCTTTACAGGGAGGTAAACTGCCTATAGTTAAAAATTAAGAACAGCAGAGTCTCTTTAAATAATATATATATATATATATATATATTAAATAATACATATATGCTTGTTGTAAAGGCCTCTCTCATGAGCTACGTAAAAACTAATTTGGGTGAGGAAATGGGACTCAATGCAAATTGTACAAGATACACTATAATTCCATGGTCACCTTGAAAAACTTGAGGTTTCATATTTCAGGTGCTCTAAAATAGCCCCCTCTTTTTTTACATGTGTTACCACTAGGCAAAAGATTAAACAAGAAAACGAACCACCTTCAAAAGCGGTAACAATATCAAGTTATAAAATGTTGCTATATTCTTCTCGGTTTCCATCTCCACATCCAATCTGCACTCTTGTGGTTCTCACTGAAGATAAAAACAGCAGGGAACAGGAATGGGGCGGGCTGGTCTTGTAACTCAGATGTTGCAGGTTCGATTCAAAGCGAGGGCACTGTCCTTGTACCCTTAAGCAGTGTCCTCCTCCTGAATCGCTTCTATACTCTATAACTGGATAGTGTCTCTGAGCAAGACTGTCTGGTGAATGCCTAAACTAAATGCAAATGTAATCTGAGTGTGGTTTCACATCCTGTTCCAAAAGCATCATTTTTTGGTTTCCACAAAGTTCTTTAAAAGGTCAGCGGATCTTCTAACTGGCCAGCATCGACTGGGTCACTAGGGGGGCACGGCATTCACAGATCCGGCATTGTATTGGTCACAAAGGCCATCGATGCGGACGCGCACTTCACCCCCCAGAGTATGACTCAACCTCATCGATCCTGGCCCTCCAAATGGATGGCCACTATGGCACTGAGTGCGTCAGGGCTGGGGGGGTCGATACTCCCTTTGAAAAACGAGGCAGCCCCCTGTGAGGAGGTTGTTCCTTCGTCTAGTTAAAACTGCATAACAGACGTCAGGGAACAATTATGTGAAGTTTCCCTGTTTGCTAATTGTTCAGGTTTGGGACAAAAAGTTAGAAAGCGGAGCTATCGATGCAGGACAGCGAGGTAGCTTTGGGAAACGGACAACGGTGACTGCAGTAAGCGGATACATTCTGTCACGTCAGCACTGTGACACAAAGTGAGACTATGTGTTATGCATGACGGAACTGATCCAAATGCTAGTGAACGCTTTTCAGTGTTAGACACCAAAAAAAAGCTAAACTGAGTCCTACCAGAGTCACAGGTGATCAAAATCACTTATACCCCCCGCCCCCCCCCCATACCTATAATGAAGTCTGCACTTTGGGGAAACTCCCAAAAAACAACCCCCTGCTGACACTTTGCCAGGATCTGTGAACACATACGAAGACCATTTGCTAACCGTTTGCTCAGACAATGGTAATCTGTTTATTCAAATTGTTGCGGGTATGAAAGCCCAGAGAAACCCAATTACTGTCACACTGCTTTGTTTCAGGATAAATGTATTTTTGCAACAGCTGTATTACAATGCTCTAAAAAAAAAAAAACTGATGAGGTTTAAAACCTCTTGGCCAGGACACATCAGCAAAAAAATATTTACCTCAACAGGCCCTGGATAGCTACAGGATAGATAATTGAATTAAATAAGGATTTTAGCGAATATAAATAATAATGCTTAGAAATAAAATTCTATACAATATACAGGGTATACATGTATGTATTGTTACAAGTATTGTAAATTATAAAGTTTTCTTTCAAAAAAAGTGAAAAGTCAAAGAAAAGTAAATTCAAAGCTCAAACCTTCCTGCTGACGCCTTTGATCTTGATTCGCCATAGACACTATGCTAACAAACTTGATCTTGCTTTGCAATAGACACTATTGCAAACAAATTTCCCACTTTAAGGAGTTCCACTTTGGTGACTGAGCTTTTGAGCTCTCTTCTGCTTCAAACATACTAGGGGCCTGGGGAATAAAGCAGAAACTCAAACACAACAGTATGTGTAAAATATTGTATCCTATATGCTACAATGATATAGTTAAATTAAGATACTAACAATGGCGATCAAAATTCGATGAACTTGATCCGGTGCCTGGCTCATTCTGGATGGACACAGGTAGAGGGGGCTTCTGGGAAATGTAGTCAGGGGACATCAAGCTATTTGCGATATAAGATGAACAGGTTAAATACTTGACTGATTTTTTTGCATCGCGGAGACAAAATACTCTGTGAGAATCTCTGGAAATTGCCATCTCGTCTTCTATCTAAAACAAAAATAACAGAAGGAATGAACAACGTAATCATGACAGCGAAGTGATCATACAATTCTTTTCGAGTGCGTTCCAGGGTTTAATTAATTTTCAAGTAGCTGTGGTTTCGCCTGAAGAAACCACACCGCTCTGTTTATTTTCCATGTTTACTTCACCGTGCAACCTGTCATGTTTACTCCTTACATATGTAGTCCTTGATTTCTACAATATTTCTTTTTAAATTCCAGAAAACTACTGTATTCCCCGAGACTGCATCTCTAAGCTTTTGTTATAATTGCACCTACAAAAAGGCACTTAAATGGAAATCATTATTAAATTACTTACACCACACAATACAGGGCTCAATAATTAAGCTTTTTACAAAGGGACTTATACCCGTACTTAATGATAAACGGAGGGCATAATAAACGTGATAAAAGGAGGGCAATGGAAAATAATTCACAAATTCTAATTCCTCATAACAAAAACGGCAACACTTCTGCCACTACTTTATGAAAATGACAAACAAGCTGCGCGATGTGAGTGGATGTAGGGTTTAATATTACGGTCACGCTTTTACTCCCAGCAGCATCACAAGGTGGCATATAAAAGGCACTCCTATATTTCAATAGATAAGTCATCTCTGGCTATGGAGAGCCCAGCGCAGCGGGGTCGGTCTGACTGCAGGCATCAGGAGCAGGGACAGATAAGGGTAGTCGATATATAACAATTATCTGGAGTACTCCAGTGACTGGAGAAGTCCTCGCGGCACCATTTACACGCACTAGCTCATAGTACTCTGTACTTCTCCGGCAGCTGAACGCGCAAGCACATTGTACTCCCTCTGTTTCTCCGGAAGCAACAAAAAAAAAAAAAAAAAAAAAAGGGAAGAGGGAGAATTATCTGTAGAGTCTGTCCATAGCCTGTTTCTCTTCCTAAAGACAATCTCCGCTGTATCTTCTAATTGACAGTGCATGAGAACGGGTGATCTGATTAGCATACAAACATATTTAAGCTGCTTTGTGTTTCAAACAAATGCAGCCATACAATTCTATAAAATACTACAGCTTCCTGGTCAAGATTGCTGGTGACAAGAGGTATACATTTATAATAATGAGGCAGCTGGGTTCTGATTTGCCGTTGTATAGTGGTGGGATAATGACAGAGCCCAGTTAACCTTGCCATGTGCTGTCGATGGCTGGACAGGCTGTTACCATTAGGATCTGGATGACGGGTCCTGTTTTGGTGGTAAGTGTTGGAAAGCGTGTGAATCTGACGTAACAGGGAGTAAACAGTGTAACTGCGGACAAACATGCCAGCTCGAGTGCACTCGTAATTCTCAGATAGCTGTCCAAAAATTGGGGGCGTGAGAGAGAGAGAGAGAGAGAGAGAGAAAGAGAGGCAGCAGCCCTGCTGAGACAGCCACACATACACAATTAATGATACAAGGGCTAACACACACACTCACTCTCTCTTTCTCTCACATACACACACACGATCACTCACGCACACTCAAACACATGCTCACTTATACATGCGCACGCACACACTCTCATTCACTCACTCTCACACATATGCATGCATGCTCAATCAATTACACACACACACTCACACACTCAATTAATCACCCACTCTCACACAGACACACACACACGCTCATTCTCTTACGCAAACTCTGACACACTCATTCACACGCTCATACACACACGCACGTATTCATTCTAACACACACAAACACGCTCATTCACTTACACAAACTCATACACACTCATTCACACACACAAACACACACGCGCGCAAACAAAAAAATCCCCTAACACACACGCTCATTCACTTTACATGTGCAAACTCCTACACACTCATTCACACACACACACATTGAGAACCACACAAAAGCACAGAAACCCCTGAAGGAAAATGAATACATTCACTCTTTCAAAGACACACGGGAGGGACAGAAAAAGAGACAGAGTGGGGGGGGTGCACAGTGAAAGGAGGCGGAAATTAACTATTTGGAAACAAAACGTGCCAGTGGGAGAAAGAGAGAAAGAGGGATAGGATATGAGCACGAGGGAGAGAGTCAGAGAGAGAGAGAGAAAGAGAGAGAGAGAGAAAAGTTACTGGACTCACCGGTGAGGACAGCCTTGGCGGAGGGGTCGGCCAGGTCCAGCGCTGACTTGCCGTCGGTGTTGCGGATGTTCGGGTCGGCCCCATGCTGGAGCAGCACTGTGCAGGGGAAACACAAGCAATACCTGAGCTCAGGCAGGCACAAGCCTCCGCTGCTCCCGCCGCCACTGGCCGCTAGCGCTCTCCTCGGCATGGCGCAGGCATAAACACACATCGCACGCGGGCACCAACGCGCGGTTGCCGAGGAGGAGGAGGAGGAGGAGGAGGGGCTAGGCAAAAACAACGCACGCTGCAGCAAGACAGAGGAGCAAAACATCCCATGTTATTGAGGGAAGGCAGACTCCAGGCAAGACCATGTGACTGGATCTCAGGTATGAGAGCGGAATATCAAAGCTTTTTTTTCTCCATTCCTCTCTCTCTCTTTCACTCTCGCTCTCTCTCTCGCTTTCTCCGGCTCCCTGCTCCCTGGAGAGAGAGAGAGAGAAAGAGAGAGAGAGAAAGCTCTTTCCAGCAGGCAGGTTTTTAATCTCCTCTGGCCAGCGAGCCGACGGCAGTGAATGAAGGCGCACCTCCAGCGGGCAGTGTCCCCGAACTGTCTCTGCACTCTCCGTCTCCCCCTGACGAAGCACGCGCTACGCTCCCCCATCACCCCGTCCCCTCCACTCACACACACTCTCGTGCTCGTGCGCACACACACTCACTCACCCCCCACCACCACAACCTCACACTCCTCCCAACGCTCTTGTCTTTCACTCTCGGTTGCTCTTTCTCGCTCTCTCTGTGCTCCCTCACCCACACTCCCCCTTAATCAGCGGAGCCTTGGTTCGGCACGGCCACGCGGCGCCAATGAGGGTTTAAGAGGGGTGTTTCGGGGGAATGGCAGGAACTTTTGAGAAGAGAACCCACTGCTCCGTGTTCCGATGGAGGGAGAGAGAGCAAACGAGGGGGGTGTACAACTCGAACTACCGCAGCGGTATTCAGTGCTCATAAACACACACAGGGAACATATGCACACAGGCCAATCGAAACACACAAAAATATATGCATCTGGCAGACACTCTCACCTGCAGACTTATAGGCGCACTCATGAGGATGAAGGGCATTGTGTCAAACTCAAACACTCCAAAAGCCCACACATACCTTTAAGGAAAGGTACTGCTTTAGTGAATACTTCACTCTTTTTGCTAAGGAAGGTGAATTGGGGTGTTGCCCAGTTGTGATATCAGGCACTGTCTCTCTTTGAACCCCAGCTATCCTAAATACTGAATCCTTCCAGAGCATGCATAGGGCAGAGTTTTGGATGCCTATTTTAAGTTCAAACGCATTGTTTCCCCAAATACAGTTTCTTGTTAAAAAGCCACATCTGCGCACTGCCAGGGTTGTGATCCACGCAGAAGCTATGCGTTGACGTGCGATGTTAAATTAAGCACCCGGTTTATGAAGCCTTTCCTCGCAGATGGGTGACGCTCTCTGTAAATCACGGGTCTCTGAGAGACGTTTAGAATCACAACAGAGCCTGCTTTGGTATGCGAGTGTGGGAGCTGAGCTCATGCGCTCTCTGCTGACAGAGGGGTGACCGTGTGGAGTGTGACAGTGATGGGGTAATTAAAATTCGGAGGCGCGCACCTGACAGCCTGCCTATCCATCAGGTGTCAAGCGATATCGCTCTCAAGCTGCCTCTCCCGCCAGGCTTGCCGTCCGCCCACCCCCCCATCCAGCCTCGGCCCGGGCGCCGGCTCACTTCCGATGTTCCCGTGCTTTTCTGAAGGCGGCGGCACCAACATTCGCAAGCAGAACGACAAATGGGAGCCCCGAGTGATCGGAATACGGAATACCAAACCGAGCCGGCAAAGCCGTGGAGCCGTGGAGCGGGGACAGGAGCGCGCCGTCGCTCGGTTACACGGCGCAGACTCCTGCAGCACGGCAGCTGGTCCCAGCAGCCTCTGGGTATGCACACACGGGCCTGGTCACAGACTAATTAGATGTTGGGACGAGAAGAGCCAAGTGCTGTAATTATTATCTGCCGGTAAAAGAGCAGATTAATCAAAGCAACCCTAAGGGGCTGCGGGTTCCATAGGTTAATGCCCATCTTTTCAGACAGAAATGCCACTGTTATTTCAGCACTGAGAACAGTTTATAAAAGATGGTGGAGAGCAGGAGGGCTATCATAACTCCATGACACGACTGATGAGAGAAACCAGTGATCCCGGAGCCACTTCCTGCTGCCATAAAACTCAGTCCCCACCCGCTAGGAAACTCGCTTAAGACGGATAAGAGGGAAATGACTGGAAACGAAGCTGGTTATCCTCACTCACCCAATTTCCACTGATCGTGACAGGAAATAACACAGCAGCCTGAGAAGATGGGAGTCCCAGCGGCATCATTAGCGACAAACAAAAAAGAAAAAAATGCTTCATATTGATTTAACAACTGAAAACTGAAACGAACACGATTGATTTGAAAACACAGAGGAACTGCCGGGTGGGAGCAAGTACAGGGGTCAGACTACACTGGAAATCACTGGGTAACAGAAGCCATTTTATTCTAACAGTACGCAGTTCTGCAGTATGTGTGTTTGGATCTGCTGTATCTGGTAATCCTTGTAATTTAGCCATGCTATATGCTACTTTTTCATCCAATTTTAATGGCCGATGAAGCCTTTTTTACATCCAATTTTAATGGATAAGGATGCCGTTTTCAGTTTTAATTGAGTTACTCCAGGATAACACTGCTCAGGAGCAGAGAGGAGGACCATTCCTCCCTAAACCTTGCACATTTGCGAGGGTCACATGAGTTCAGCCACCACTGCTGCTTGAATAAAGAAGACGATCCTCCCAAAATATCGTTACCCAGCTACGGGTCACTCTTGACCTTTCATTATTGCGTTATTGATTCATGGCTGGACTTCACAATCCCTGGTGAAAACAAAACGGCAGCAACTCTCACTGCTGAGGTAGGACAAGGCCATTATGAAGGAAAGAAGACAAACACGTGTGCATGTTGAACGCCTCGCCACCTCACAGGGTTTTTAGACCCAGCTCAGCGGCAAGATCCTTTTACGTTACTGACAGTTCTGACATCCCCTCGGCTTTGGGTCAGCGGTATGAAGTTCGAAACGACTGTCGGACAACCTTTACCTCGGCTGACGGGAAAACGAATGATGCTGTACATGGGTTAAAAGCGAAATTGCACTCAATTCCACAACCGCATTCCTCAACAATGTCATGGGTACATATCAACCAGGATCGAAATCTTGAATTATTCAATGCTATTTTAGATTTTCACTCTCTCATTGGTGCACAGAAATTGCACATATAGTGACACAATTATTCACCATCCATATACATGCATAAAACATTCTTTCATCAGAAATTATGCCAAATTATGATATTCATATTTACATATAAAACAGTCATATTCACACTGTTTCTCCATTTCAATTGCCATTATGTCACTCCAGTTTGGAGCATACAGAAAATGATGCATGGTGGTAAATGGAGAAAAATTGTAATTCTTGTAAAGGGTGTTCACCAATGTTGACCAAGTATCATCAATTGATTATTTTTCAGAGATATTGAAATGGGAGGTACAAAAATACAAGAACATCATAAACGAAAAGGATGCTGATGCCACAAAGTCAGTCTCTAACTCTGCAATGTTTTAATTTTTGACAGATGGATTTATAGCACTGGTCATATCCTGGTACATGAGTACAGCTATAGGTATGTATCCACTTAGACCCAGGTGAGAGGAAATTCTATTGTTTGTTCGATTTTATGGTGTATCGTATTCACAAATGGGACAGAAATATTTAACAACAATGCTGTGTGGCAATTTCAATCAATAAATAATGCAAATTCCAGTCACTTTCAGAGTTACGGCGCTGTCATAACTGTTAAGGATAACATGCACATTTGACTTGAAAGTATTTAGACGATATTCAGGTGTTTTTATGATCTGAACACCATATTTTGAACACTTCAGTAAACAACAGTTACTATTGTAACTTCCTGCAGTTGTACAATAAGGCGCCTGTATTTTTAAAATGTATTTTTCTTACTTCTATGGCACCAAAATGTATTTCTTTGATAAGACAAAATAAATGTGGGATATTGTGAAGTCTTTCAATTTTCAATCAACTAACTCCAGTAAGCACACAGAGAAGGATTTTTAATGCAAATGACGTTGCAGAAGTGCACGGATGTAATGTTTTGTGAGGCATTTGGCACAACTACATGGCTACCTTAATTAAGACAATAATTAATCCAATTATGCCGTTAAGAGCCCAAAACAACCCAGAATTATCATCTTCTCTACAGCACCAAGGTCGTCAAGTTGAAAAATAAATATGTCCACTGAACTGAATTCATACAGGAGATGCCAGTAAAACAAAGCACATTGGATAACTATATTTACTCACTGTAATTCTAAAATTATATATTATTACATTCTTATGTGGGTATGAAAATATTTTTATTGAATTTCAAATTTTTCTGCCTTGCTTTAATATTAATAAAACTTAATATGTCCTGTTTACCTAATGTGTAATACATGTTGCACTATCTACAACAACACATGGCAATTTTAACCACAACCCCTATTTTTATAACTGTTTCGAACTGGCTACGGTCACATCACACTGTTCTTTTTTAGGATATGAACTGTTCAAGTTACCATGTTTTCATTTAATGGACCATTCTCATTTCTTTGGAAGTGACTGTCAATTTTCAAGAAGTAACACATCGTCTGTGATGTAGTGAAATTGAACATAATTAAGGTTAATGGTGTTAACAGTACTGTCCATTCCTGTTCTTATGATGCCAACCCCACACAACCATAATTACAATCGCCCCCACAGATGTCCATACGCGCACACACGCTCTCTGTTAAACTGCGGCCTCAGGCCTAACGCCCCCACAACCCCAGAGGTCTCGCCGAGGGATCAGGCCGCCGAAAGCAAACCGTTCATCCATGGTTTTTCAATAAGCTCTCACAAGCAAGCCTTTTTGTGAGGCAGTTTGCAGCCATGGACGAGTGTGTGTGCGTGCTCATGTTGACATGGTAACAACAACGCCAATCAACTTCCAGGATCCAAATTATAACATGAGTCAGAGCAAGGAAAATTATGCCATTTAGTCCATTTTTCTAAGCATCAATCTACCTGTTGCCTTCAGTCCCAGGGAAAGTAATGTTTATCTATTTGCAGCACAACTGTTATCACTAAAAGACTTTTCACTTGATAACAACCTTATTAGTTCAACAGAGAAATCACAAATTCATTATATTTTAATGCTTCCCTTATGATTTGCATGAACTACTTTGGCAGACAGCTACCCACAATCCACTGCAGTGAATGCGCTCACATAACCAGGGAAGTTTGTTTCGGTGCACGTCATAGCGGTGGTTATAAAATTCAACTAGATTTTTTTTTTTTTTTTTTGCCAAAAGGTAGAAAACCTTGAAGTCACATAATGGCAGAACTCAAAAGAAGTTTTCAACCTTACTGTCTCAAAAGAATCTGCTCTATTAAACAAAAACTTTAGGTGATGACAACAATAGGCTTGGACCATGGCCCATGAGCTTCAGGCTCTTGGTTTTAGGTAAGCGGACGCACACGGGGGGATGAATGTTGCCTTGATGCTTGTTCTGTGCTGCCTTCTGTCTCCATAGCCGGCGTTCATCACAGACGAGCCTGACCACGCCCCTGTTGCAATGTCGCCTGGCTGTCTGCCGCCGCGGGGTGTCCACCTCCGTCCCCCTCCCAGAATGCACTGAATCATCCGCGGCCTCCTCTTCCCACGTCCACGCACATATTTACGTGCGTATTTTACAGTCACTGCACCCAACATCAACCCAATGATGTGGATCCACTAAACTGTGCTGTCGTGCTCTATGTAATATTAACACTGTAAGTTACATTTAGGCAGATGCTCATAATTTCTATACTCAACTTATAAAAAAATAGTCAAATTCTGCAGCTGGAAATTTTATTAAAGCAATTCAAGTGAAGTACGCAGTTTAGTATTATAATGACAGGCCTTAACTTCAGATCGAACCTGCAACCAGAGTTACAAGTTCAGCTCCTTAACCCTCATTCCAGCTCCCAAACCTCCTGTAATAACACAGTTCAGAAAAACGTTTGTGTTATTATCATGTAATAACAATGCTTATAATGCATTACGTTAATAATAAGTAATACAGGTTATAAAGCTGTGTACATATACTATTATATGTAATACTGTATAAGCTTTACAAGACTACTAAATTGCAATTTGTGAAAAACAACTCAACTCCACAGAGCAGGGTACAATTTTCTGGTAGTTTATCATATAATACAAAATGTGTCTAATTAATGAAGAGGACTGATAATTAAAAAATGGTGCAGTAGTTAATTAGAAGTCTGTGGTAGAGTATTGGGACTTTAGTTTGATTGCACAAATCTCCACAGGAAAACAGCCACAACTGTGTGAGGCATCTGAAATTCATGTACTGCGGCGAGCCATATTTCCACGGTGAATTTAAACAATATTACAGCAAAAAAACCCAATAATCCTTATTGTGTTAATGCGGCCATATTGTATTTGCTACTGTTGCTAAGAGAACACAATAAAAACGATTTTCTCTTGCATTTGGAAACCATCTTGGCTTCAATTATCTCTGAAACACTCAGACTGTAAATAAGCATGCACCTTCCATTAAGCCGAATGCATTAAACAACAACAATGGATGTTGATTTAAGAAGGTGAAAAATGGATCGTCTGAAAGAGAAATTACACCGCAGAGCTCTGCAGTGTATACAGAGGGCCTGTCTCACGGAAATCCTTTACGGGCCTCTAAATCTACAAGGTGCTGTACAATGTGTAACCGTTAGTAAGATCAAAAACTGTCAGCCTACTATTTTGGACTTGAAAAAAATTGTTGAGCAGGCATGAAACAAATTTAGTTTTGCAGCACTACAAGACAATATACAGAGTGCCAGAAGTCGGAGTTGGTATCGGCGCCCCAATTTGGGTATCTGGGTGCCAGGCAGACAAAAAATTCTTTCTGGTAAAATACTCTTGTAGTCTTCTGTCCCCCCTCTCCACCTCCATTCCCCCAAGCGAAGACTGAAGTGCTCTGGAAATAAAAACAATCACTGGCGAGAGCTTCTCCGCAGAAGTAAAAAAAAAAAAAAAAAAAAAAAAAAAACGCAATTACTTCCCTCCACTACGTCTCAGAGGAGACCAGGCAGCAGAATCACGCTGTGAGCGCAAACGGACTGATGGCCTTCCCTGAGACTCGCGAACCGTCTTGCGGACGAGACATTTCATTTTATTTAGACCTATCCATTAAGTGTCCCTCAACCGAGATGGGTGAAGACGTACATAAATGGGTGAAGCTAAGTGAATTCCAGTCTCGGGAGGGAGAGTTGCAACAATCTGTACAGATACCGACCTAATCGTGATTCATATTTTCCATGATGGCATTTTATTTTTTTTCCCCTACAACATAAGCTTTGACTCACTCCTGCAGTGACGAGATGCTGAGGCGATAGCTGCTTTAAGTCAAATTGCTGACTGTCATTAAACATTATCCTGTTTTATACCTGAACAAGCATTTACCACCAACAATTAAACAATTAAACTCACTTAATTACGCACTCATTATGTACTATGTTATGCTGATTCGTGGAACTTACAATAAAAACATTACTACATAATATTCATGGCAAAGTGCCAATGAATTTTTACTTCAGCGTAATAACATTTGTCAAATGTAATTTTTCTGCTCTTTACAAAAAAAAGAATTTCTCATTAATGTCCTCTGACATAAATGACAATAAATCTGTGACTGCTGAGCCATTATATTTCATTCATTTTGAATAAAATATTTTAAATAAACAAATTCATTGCAAATATGATAAGCATTTTAACTTTGGCAAGAAATAAAATGAGGGGAAAAAAAAAAAACAGTAAAAGGATCTAATACGATGCTTCTCGTTAACCGTGAAACATAATGTACCAATGCTAACAAAGATTAATGTGATACAAAACATAAACATTAGCAACCGTATGCAGAGCAAGAAGTGGTTTGTTTCACCAAGCCTGTTCAAGCAAATGATGTGAAGAGCTATTGCTTCTTCTATTATCAGAATTCTTCAATTACCCGTTGAGTTAAAATGACAATTTGTTACATTTCTGCAACCTCCGTTTGATTGGGCTCTCTGTATGCAACTTGTCACAACTTGTTTACATCTATTAGTCTTGTTATGTGTTCAATTAGCACGGCTATAGGAAATAATTGTGCATTCCCACTAAATCAAATACTTCAAAACTAGATCAAACACGGAATTCTCTTACCAACACTGACTGGTCCTCTAATGTAGCTCTGTGTTGTGATCAACATGTAAGTTGTAATTATTGGCTATTATTTTAAACAGAATGTTTCCGTGAACCGATGAGAAGAAAGGAGAATTCATTTAATTTTTTTTGTATCTTGACAAATAAGAAAAAACACATGCAAAAACTAAAACCACCTACATATTAATTAATAAGGGAAAAACTATATAAGAAAATCCTACTAATAAGGAATTACCTGACACAATACACAAAATATAATCATTTAATCAATCAGTAAGGAGAAACAAAAGTATGACGAAATGTCCTGAAAATGTGAAAATGTCCCAGAAATCAGGCTAACTACAATTGAGAGGTAATAGCCGCTGATGCTTTTCGGTGAAGTAGCACTCAACCATCAGAGGGCTAGCCACAAAAAAAAAAAAAAAAGCTCCTTCTTCAAAAGGACTTTGTGTTCCTCCATTCAGTGTAAGTGAAGGCTCTGCCTGGTAATGAGGCAGGGTCGACTCGTTTGTTCGAAGGCTGTGCGGACGTGGTCCAGAATGCTCAATCGCTCATACACTGGGCACATAAAGGCTAAAGGCAGAGATCCTTTACATATACACACTATACATCGGTGACTGTTTATCATAAGCTTATTCGGTTGTGGGAGTAAAACCACTTTACCCCGACGAATCACAAAATGGCAACGGTAACTAAGGGATGGGGGGTATGGGTCTGTTGTAAATGAGACATTAACATGAATTTATATGAAACGATTTTATTAGAGGATGTTTTTGGGGGATTTTTTTTCCCCATCACATATTTCTGATACTAATATAGACAGAAAGCTGCAGAGGCATGGGGGAAGGGGCACGGATAAGGAAAGTAAACAAATCATGCAGAATAAGACTATTAGAAATAATGAGGATTAAAAAAATCTACTTAAGTTCCGCTCTTACATTTCAACCCTGACATTCATTCTCTTTGTGATACACCAATGAGGCAGGGCTGATAAACTGGGCTTGAAGCTTAACAAACACATTCGCGATACAGCATAGTCCAAAGGCATTCCAGTAGTCCTGTTTTTGCAGTTGAAAAATACCTCCATGACAGGAACATTGTTCACATTTTAGCTGAAATTAATTAGCCACCTGTCTGCAAATGCTTACAATTACAGAAGGCCCCAACTTGCAGTATTTCACTTTCTGACGAATGAACAATAGTAGACACTATACACATAAGTGCCACTAAACACTCGGCCCTTTGATCTCTGAGGAACACAACTCATTGCCCATCCTTTCGGATCAAAAAACAACAATTCTAGGACTGTCCCTGCAGTATCATCATACCCAGTGACAGAATAATTAAGAGAAATTTATATTAAGAATAAATAAGAATGAATTAAGAAATATGAAGAATTACATTCATTATTAACAAATATTAGTATGCTGTTTACACACAATTTACATCTACATGACTTATTCACATGTTGTGTAACTGAAAAAAAAAAGTTTGTAGAATGGCCTATATGGAAGCCATCTTTAAAAAGTACATCCATCTATCCAAAAAGTAGCTGCAAGAGCCCTGCTGCAGTCTAACACAACTGCGCAGCAAACATAACTCGGCTGCGACTCCACGGGCTGGGAGTCTTCGCTCCCACCCCACGCCCACGCCCTACTGCGGGGCTACGTTTAAAAGGATTTCCCGAAGAGGAGTTAAGCTCATTAACTCCCTCCCTCTCTCGTCTCTCGCTCCCCGTGTAAACTGTTGAGAAAAGGGGGAAAAAAAGGGGGTAGGGCGCCCATATCAATTTCCTCTTTCGTTCATTCCGTCCTCCCTCTCGTCCTCCTTTTACCCATGAACAAAAATTTACGCGAGGAGTCAAATAAGGAAAGGACTACAAAGACCAGATAAAAACGATGCACGAATACATGTGTAGCAGAAGTGGTGGAGACTGTTGCCGTCGTGATAATGGCTGCCCTGTTCTCACAAAGAGGATTGCGCTGTGTTTGGGCACGGTCACACCTCCAGCCCAAGCTGAGCCGTCCCTCTAAGAGGACCATCCGGAGTAACCTGGCAAAAAATAGCAACCTTCACGATAATCTCCAAAACTCACCCGGTGTACAGAGTGTGTGGGCTCAAGGATGAGAGGATTAGGGGTTTTTTATGTGTGTTTTTTTTTTTTTAAACAAATAAACATTAGTATGGGCGTTACTTTTCAAAAATCGCCATGGAAAATTAAGAAAAAGAAAACAATGCTAATTTAGGCTAACCTAAATTGGTTAGGAGCCTTCATCTTTTGCCAGCACTTTGAAGCAACGGTTTTATTCAGCAAAAATTGCCATCGTATCATATTTTAAACTTTCATCATGCTGTTTACTTTAAAGCTTGGAGTGATGGGCCGGTTCCAATATGAACACTTTAACATTTTGGCTTAAAAAAAAGAGAGCTCAACTGACAAATTCTAACGCTGCCGCTTCTGGCTGTGTGTCCCAGCACTCTAATTTGCATAGAAATATTCAGACTCTTTACTTCTGTCAAATCTGAAGAGACTGAACAATTCTCACTCAGACTGAACAATGACAATTCATCTAAAACAACCCACAGCTTTCATTTCGCAGAAAGAGAGCACGGATAAAGCTGAAATCATACAGTGCCAATTCGGAGCATTGACCTCAGCTCATTTCAAAATGTCAACGTTAGCACAATGTTTCCTCATGTCCATTCTCCACATTGCCTGTTGCAGAAAATTTAAGACAAGCAACACGTGAAAAAAGGAACAAAAGAAAGGCCAATCAGAGTTCAGGTTTCCGATTTAGATGTTGTAATGTGATTAAAAGGGCAGTCCTATTGGTTGGTAAATCTGGCAATTGTTTTCATTCATGAACACAATTAAAACGGTCCCTTCCAGCTAAAGCGTAAAGACAATTTAGATTTTACATGCGCTACTTCATACTAATCTCAAAAATAATTTTACAGTTGTATTTCTCACTGCGGACCGAGTTCATGGTGGCTTTTAATGTAATGGTGTAACACGAGTATCTTCAACCAGACGACAAAATGGATTTGAAATTGGAAAACCAGTTTAGACCCAAGAAACCATGTGAGATGAGTTGACTGTGTAATAAAATGGCGCCCTGTTTATACTCCTCCCTGGAAGGCTCTGAAGCTGAAGTCAAAGACGACCAATGGAGGAGTACATTATGCCACTTGACAGTTTAAGACATGTAAATTAGGAAAGTCGGTTCCAATATTATAACCATAATGGTCTTGTCGGGCTCACACACAGATATAGCCTTGTCTTCTCAATGAATGTAGCTCTAACTCAATTATGACTACATCCCCTGTGTTTGTGTGCTTTGGGCCAATAGCAACAATGCTTAACGGCTCTTTAACGGGGGCTTAAATGGCACATTAGATTTCTGCAGTCAAGCATTTTCTGTGGCAGCAAGCTCGTTTGCATTGTTCCAAAGCAGTCTGCAGTCATTTTAAAAACCAATGCAAAATGGAGAAATCAGCCAAATGGCACAGGATGCCTTTTCCTTTTTTGTTAAGCTTTAGTTGTCACCTAGAGATGGATCCCTCTGTATTTTTCTTGGCTACTCTCCAGTTAGCAGTCTTGGTAGGTTGAACTTTTCTTTAACTCAAACAACAGTTGAACTGTGTCACCTGCCCCGACCATCACAAACCTCCCTGAGACTCCTCTGTTGGGTGTGGAACTAGGCTTCACTGTGACATCAATGACATATGGGCTATGCCACCAGGATGAGCACAAAGTAAACACACATCCAGCTGGCAAACCAGCAGGTGCCGGCATGACTTAAGACATTTCCAGAGAATGATGAGACTGATGAGTTTAACAGTCTTACCCCCTACTTTTTCCAAGCACGGCTTAGCCATTTGTCAGCCTCCAGCCATTGGTGTTGATGGCAAAGCTGAGTATGAGCTGAAGTAAAGTTTGAATCTTCGTGACGGAAGGCGGTGTTGTAGCATAAGCCCCATGTGTGCCACCCGAAGACCAACAGACGGAAATCTAATCACACTCAAATGCGCTGCATTCGAAAGCCAGGAAGCAGGGGGCCTGTGGGACAGCTCCACTAGCCTGTGGCTAACGCCTTCCCCGGGCTCTCAAGAACCTGTGTGCTGATTGCCTCTGGCAGGAGGGTCCGTTTGGACAGGGTGGGAATGACAGCGTGCAGCTCCCGAGGAGCGCCGGGACCGCTCCGGAGCGGGACCCGCCTGGGCGACGAGCGAGCGTTAATCATTAAACACCACCCGCGGAGGCTGGCTCAGTTCATTAGCCGGCGAGTGAGACCTGGCCTCTTCCTAGTCTACCGTGCAGCTCATTTCAAATTGAAATGAGCCGTACTTCTCCGAGCACATAACTTCACAACAAAAACATGCAAAGGAGAGAAAATGAATATCAATCAGTGTATTGGCACTCCGAGCAGCATGCTAATGTGTTCTGTTTTTCGTCGAGGGAAAGAGCCGGGCTGCTTTTACGCGCAGCTCTGTTTTCATTGACGGTGGGGGTTGGGTGGGGGAGGGAGGGATGCAGGCTGGGGGAATATATATACCAGTCAGACCGCTTGCCTAGTAAAGCTTTGTTGCTCCTTACTGAGATCCACCTGATATGAAGTTCCTCTCAGAAAGTGGTTTCTTTCACATTAGAGAGAGCACAACAGGACCATGGTGCAAGTCTATTAATCTCTTTTTAACCTCATCACACTGGCTCTTCGATTGCTGGGGAAAGTGACGCTGTCTCATTGGATGCGGTTGCGTTATAGATTTTTGTCCAAATTAAAGCCTGTTGATGTCTGAAAAATAAGCTAGCCCCTCCCATAGGCTCCTGCTCTCCACTCTGAGGTTAAGAACACATATGGATGTTTGATTAAGGCTATCTACAGAGAACTGGGCCCAATTAGATTTACTGGGAGAAAACTGCATTTCCACCTACCTCTGAACCCAACACCAGCAATTCAAATTACAGTTTAAAATGATACATTTAATAGACTGTATTACTGCTTCATCGTTTCAGATGTTTGATGTTTATCTTTGGTTTTTTCTGGGCTTTATCATTCTGTTTGTGTCCTGTCATGTATATAATTAATAACCTTTTTTAGACTGAATACATAACTGTCGTTAAGATATCATATGTACGGTCATATGAACTTTAATATGTTGCAATGAGAGACGTGGTAGGCCTTCAATCCAAAGATCTTGCTGCTATTCCAGGCCTAGACAAGGATATCTCAGCAACCCATAAGCTCCTATGACCTGACTAAATTTACACACTATTTTCACCCATGTTACAAAATGGAGGAGCCCTGAAATTCCAACTTTAGCAGAAGTGTATGCTGCATCACATTGCTCAGCATTGGGAAACGGCTGTGAATTTTTACAGGACATGCTTGATATGGGTGGATTCACTAACACTTCTGACGGTATGGAGGGCCGATTCAGGAAGTGGTATCGTCAGCCGTGATGGAAAACTGAGGCCACCTGTTTTGATCAGCCACGATGTCGCGCTCAAATCCACTATCCCAATAGCAAACACGTCTTGTCCTTACACATCTCTAGCCAACGACTCCCCCCTTAATGACAGGATTAGCCTCTGATTTGAGCGTGTTGGGCTGCACCATTACCCACTTAGGAAAATTAATTAGCTGCACAATTCCGCAGAGCTAATAAAACTTTAGCATGAGGGGCTCTGGTTTGCTGACAGTTCATATTACCTGCCATCATATTCCACTAACGGCTCTAGCGTTGATTTTATACAAAGTGACCGACAGTGGAGAGGTCTTAGCTATAAGCTATAGAAAGGGAACATGACTTAGGGTCAACTAGTAGTAATTCGAAAAGACGACATCCCCCGCCTTAAACTACTTTCTGGGCAAGATTCTGGTCAAGTGAATGTAATCATTATCCACCACAGATCAATTCAAAATACACGGTTGTCCTCGGCTCTACTTCGACGTTTTCGATTAAATATGCATGCCATTTAGAAAGATCCTTCACTTGCGAGCGTGAAGTTGTTTCAAGTTGAATGGACAAATCAGCTAGATGTTGATAAATAAATTACTAAAGAGGGAAAAAAAAAAAAAACTATTTTCTCTTGCTGCTGGATACTCCGCAGGGCAGTTTCAATCTAATGTGCGATAGCAGAGCTAAGAGAACTATCATCTTGCAGAAGAAAGCAATCAGAAAATACATCATCTCTAATTACTCCAGACTGTCCACCACGGCGCCCGCGACACCCACAGAATGAGATTTCTCATTTGGTGCTTTAAAAAAAAAAAAAAAAAACTGTTATATTAGTTTTAACAATCAACAGGATTATTAAAATGGGTCGTCGACTGTCTCAAGCATTCAGGTTTATAAAATGTTCCATGCTGAGAGATTTAATCAATGCGGAGCCGCGTTTTTTTCCCCCCTTTCACTTAACGTCAGTCGCCTGGCTGGGTTTAGTTCCAGGAGGAGAACAAACGGCTCCTTGACGCCCCGTTTTTAAAGCACAACTGCGACTTGTTCAGTCATTTTTAACCCTCCAGCTGCCACGGTTGAAAGGGAAGTCTACAGCTGCTGGAGTGTCAGCATCTAGTTTCACAAACTTTGCTGCGCAACAGTCAGTTCAGAACAGAACGAGTCAATTTCAGAAAAAACGCATTCGAGTAAAATTACTTTGTTACAATGGCAAATTTCAGTCACTATTTCTCAGACATTAACAGACACTAAATGGTAAGGCCAGACATTATTAAATTTACCTAGTAGCATGTACTCAGGCCTTAAATTTTGAAAAACTTTAAATAATGATATGAAATGTTTATAACTAATAAACACTTCATGTTTTGCTGATGCTGATTGGTGTAGTCACACCATAATTTGACTACATGTATTCCCTAGACCTAGACAGTTCCCTAATACTTCAAAACATATCAGTCATCAAAAGCTGGCATGCAATGGTTTGTATGTTTGGACTGAACCATTCAGCACAGGGAATGTGGTTCAGTCCACATTGTGAACCAAATTATATTGATTTTTTACTGGACAAGGGATGATCATGAAGAAATGATAACAATCTTAAATCTCATAAAAACACACATGTACTATATGTCTCGCCAGTCAGAGGTAAAAATGTAGTTTAATTATTTAACCTACTGAAGCGATCCATACCTGATCAAAACCACGGGTCATTTCAAACTGACGGCAAAGCACAACCAACTTATCCAAAACAGCAAGTGGCCCCTGGTCACCTTGAGTATTTTCTGTTCCTACCTGACTATGACAGCGTCTTTCCCATACAAATAGCATTACATTGCCAGATTAAGTTTAACGGGATTTACGGTTCCCACAGCCAATGTTATTATTATATAACAGGATATTATATTGCTAAGTTTATTTTATTACCTGGATAGGAACAACAAGAAAGCAATGATCAAATATTTTCATGTTTACATACACATTGTTTATTTGAAAGAACTTATACTCCCTTGTTTTACATCATGTCATGTTAACATTATTGTATAGGTAGGCCTACATAATATCCAAACTGGTTTCACACTTAAATAGTGTACTTTGCGTGTTGAACAATAATGTGTCTTTCACCAAAAAAATCCCAAAGTACTTCTCTCCGTAATGCAAGTATTCAATTATATAGCCTAGTCTGTATTATATTAGTCTTGTTTCACCTAAACAAAAATACATACTATTTACATGACTACTAACAACAACAATAATAAAATTTTGACAATTACAATGAAAAATTTCAGAATTTCAACAATAACAACAGCAACAACTTGGAAGACGTCATTCAGAGTTCAAGTCTAATGACTTATATCACATGAATTTTACATAATATTCCATATTCCATTCATTTCTAGCCAGGTAAGTTATTAATTACCATACTCACTGGGCTGAGTACTGCTAAGAGCACTCATTTACACTGTCTGAAGAGCCTTTTGCTATTGCATAATGCTGAAATACACCTACGTGCTTTTATTCCACTTTCTTTGAAAAGCCCTGCATTAAGAAAAACCAGTTCTGAATCAGTGTCCATCTTCTCAGGCCTTCTAATTACATGGCTAATTCCACCATGCCTGAGACAGCAGCTGTTCCACAAAGGTTTCTCAAAAACATGCTGCTGCACCTCACATTGCACAAACGTATAGTTTACCACGTTAGCACGTTACCGCAAAGCACCACTGAATCA
The DNA here is from genome assembly GCA_022829145.1 of Albula goreensis. NCBI lineage: Eukaryota > Metazoa > Chordata > Actinopteri > Albuliformes > Albulidae > Albula > Albula goreensis. Next base: position 3,311,155 of record CM040765.1, read on the forward strand.
CTGTAGACTAGCATGAAGCAGTTATGTCGTTATGTCAGTGGTTTCCATATGTAGGCTTATCTGTTGTGGCCTGCCACGGTGTCAGTTCCTTAGCTTTCCATTTCTATGATATATACATGTTATTTACTTCTGCCATGTTGAGTTACAGTTTGTAACTTTTTCAGTGACTGGTTCGCATGAGCATTTAAGGTGTGCCTATGCAAGGTGACAGGGAAGACTGCTGGTTTGAGTGACATCAGCTACAAAACGACAGAAAAAATCATTAGGCGGTAGGGCTTTTGGAGTTGTTTGTACAAAAGCTACAGCTTCCCAAAACAAACAAGCTCTTTTGGATTTATGGTTCAGTCAACTGGAAATTACAGTTAATATTCACTTGTATTAACATGAACAACCTTGTTCCCTTAGATGCAGACACATCAAATTACGCATACATATCACTGTCTTGACAATTCAGCATGTATTGAGTTGTACTGCATGTTCTACAAGCCACAGGGTGGTGGGTGAAACGTCTCTGTTCAAAACCATTCATATTATGAAGCCATATAAACTTGAAATTAATGTGCACTTGTGGCTTGATAAAAAACTATAAAAAGTAATCTTTCATTTTAAATGCTTCCATGTCTTTGCTGCAAAATGATGCATTTTTTTATTTGTCTCTGGGCATTGATTGGAGTTATGAAGACAGTTTAGATATTGCTTATCTGCGCCTTATTAATTACAATTTCCACAGCGTAATCATAATTAATGACAAAATACAAAGCATGAAGAAAAGCTGAGGAACTTTCCAATATACTGTTTCATATTTCTCAGACAACCCTAGGCCCATTTACGGGCACATCGGAGCTTAAAAAGTGAAGATTATAAATAACGGTTCTAGATAAACTCTTCTGGCGCGATATTTTCTTTCCAAGAAGAAAACGGGAGGTGTTCCATCTGCATTACGGACAAACCGACTCAAATCAGAGAGCTGGAGAGCGCTCTGCTCGGGGGTGACTCATCCCTGTGCGTTTCGGTCGGCAGCGGCTGTGTCGTTATTTTCACGGCGGGGCCTTCGTATTTCTCATGAATGCGGCGAGCCGCGGCGCTGATTAGGGGCTTGGAATGACACCGACTCGGCGGATAATCGAGAAGAATGCCTCGCGATTAACCCTTATTGAGAACCGCTACTGAGGCGGCTCGCGCGGCTGAAATGAAACTCATGCATCTTTGGGACTTTCTTCTTCTCTATTTTTTTTTTTTTCATAAACAGCTGTGTTTCCATAGTCCTGCCCTTTTTTCACAGGCTGCTGCTACAGAAATGGACGTGGAACGCAAATTTCCAGAAGTTTGTAGAGAAGAGCATGTCTTCTGATTCTGGTTGTGAATAAGAGTTCTTTGAGATAAAAGCAACTGACTGAGCATGGCCTGAAGCAACCACTGTACCTCAAATACAAAAAAAAAAAAAAATCTCCCAAAGCAGAGAGCCCCATTTCACTGCATGTTCTTGCCTTTGCTTACAAAGCCACCCTCTAACAGAACAGATACGCCTATATTTACCCAGGAATCTAGAGAGACCGCGATCTTGCCAAGAAAGTGTGTGAAAATACCATGTGGCAAGGGTCTTGAACGTTTTGATATGGGAATGCCTCTCAACCACTTTCACTCCACAGGGTGTCCCTTGCTGCGACTCAATGATATTCATAAGACAAGAACATCAAACGCGGCGCGTGGTCCGGCAACGCTACATCCTGTTGAGCGCGGCAACGTGCTCACCTACAGTATTCCCAGACCAGCTGTGCGCATCAACGTTTTATGACTTCAAGTCGTAGTCAAGGCGCCACACAAGAATAGAGAAATGAAAATAAAGTGCTCTGCACTGTTCGGTTTTAAAAGGGCTCACAGAATCAATATTAAGCACATATAACATTACTTCAGTGTTAGTGGGGAAATGGAAAGTAGCATATCACAATATACAAGGAAAATCAGTATGACAAGCAATGTCAAAAAAATATACACATATGCCAGTACAAAATAAACCTGTGTCTTTAAGCTAGCAATATAAGCTAAGTGGCACTACCTTACTTAAATCTGAAATGTAGCGATGTCCGACTGCAGAATATTAATATAAACTGTTAGGCTTGAGACACAATAATGAAAGGCTATAAACTAACAAAAAGAGAAATGTAAGTTTACATGCCGTTAAATGCTTGCTTTCAAAATATTGGTGGACTTAAGTTCAGATAAGCCTAATGGACAAACTTCATCTCATACGCAAACATAAATTTCTTTCTTATGTCCCGAAATTGGAAGCAAAATATCATGAATATTCTACACTGAAATTGGCTTATTTAAACGTTATTTTTTTCAACAAACTAGTTTGCAGAAAAGAGTTAATAGCAGCTACGGTAGCTTCTGTTTGTCGTGTAAAAAGTTAATACAATTTGTACTGCCATACAGTCACATTAATGATAGCCACATTCCTTCATTTGTATGGCTTCCATGGATTTTCACACTTGTCAGAGTGGACCGTTCATTTCATATATTAACTATGTCATACGTATATGGTCTTGAGGCCGGGCCTCATTTTGCCAACAGCAAGACACATTTCCAGCAGTGCTAAGTGAAGAGCGTAGCCGATGAACACCAGACACTGGCGATCTGCGATTTCGTCCATATTTCTCCCAAAACGAAATTACGCGAGCGTTACAAGCCGATCAAGTAATGGAAAATGGAAAAATACAATTACCAAACGTTATTACTCAGAGACAACGTGAGTTGTGTTTGGGTTGCTTCTTTATCCCAGTCTAACTGCTGTTTAAAAACTGCAAAAGCACTCCGCTAAAAAACCGTTTATTACCCCACAGGAATTGAGGGCCGTTACTCTTGGAGAAAAAAAAAACATAAAAACAAATTGCATTTCCTCAGATGTAAAAAAGCTAATTTTCCCCGCTAAGGACTTAGACAAACTCACCAGTTTTACTTCCTTAAGTGACTCAACGCTTTTGCAGCTTGAGGTAGACATTAACAGACTGATATATTAGGCTATTGCGTGTAGCCTTATCTCTGCATGTTAGGATTCCCTTGAGTAGTATGAGCAATTATATAACTGTGGTAACTGCTATTTACTCGGTCTTCATTTCGTTGTTCATCCATCTACCTGAATCCTGCAACTCACAAATACTGAGACAACTTACAGAGGGCACAACCAATGAAATATCACGGTACTATTCTGGTGACAACCTTTATATCCAACTTTAAAACACCATCTGCTTCCGGCAATGTCATTCAGACCTGACAATCAGGAAATATAATATGAATGATGACAATAACAAAGAAGTATAGACTACATAATATGCAAAATGCTACCAGTGTAATATATTACAGAACACTTTTAAAATATTAAAAGAAATACAGGTATATATACTATATACTATGGCTAACACTGTAAGTCAAATACCAACAAACATTTTGTGGAGAAACGAACTGAGAATGAATGCATCTACTCCCTTCCATGACATTCAGTAGCTAAGGAAAACTGTATTGCCTTGACCCATGTTACGGCTGTCAAACTTTGGGGTTATGAAAATAAATGAATTTTTCGCATTTAAGTTGTAAACCGCCATCTGTCTGTGGTCCCTGCCTGCTGTAATGAGCTCATTTCATGTGAAAGGGCGTTACAAGGTCCTGCTCGAGCCACATCCTCGCAGTGCACAGTATCCCCGCTGTGTTTGAGCCCAGAATGTTTGATCACCATCAGTTTCGACAAAGTTTTAATGGACCGGTCAATTTGCGGTTCTGCAATCTAAAGGCAATCATCTATTCGCTGGCCTGGAAAACTACAACTCACTTCTCATTAATTATTCAGGAGAATGACGAGGCGGTCTCTCTCAGAGCTAAATCTTTTTCAGCTAGTTTGGTCCTTGACCTTCATGCCAATTGATTTAAGCCATTAAAGACATGGGGTACATATTTCTTGTGGCAAAAGTTATATGTTTTTACAGATTTTGATTTTCAACTTGACTGGACAAAGTTTTCTTATAAGTAAAAAAATGGGGATACTTACTTCAACAATGACAGCCAGGGCACTTATACTACACTTACTTCAACAATGAAAGCTGACAGCAGTTATTTTCAGTATAATCTTTTGATATTACAACTCCAACATTCATTCATGGATCTTGATATAAGCTTAGCAGACCCGTATGGTTCTAAAGCTTTATGAAAACGTGCATTCTGTATAGGCATAGGCCGGTAACCAAACAAACACAACCCCCTCGTTAGCCCATTAACATGCTAATGACGACATGTCTCCAAGAAAGAGACTCTCTGACACACGCTTAAGAGAAGAGACAGCTGTCTGCCAAAGGGGAGCTGCAGAACATAAGCAGTTAAGCAGCACCAAGTTATCAAAAATAACATTAAAACGCTGTCTATGTGTCTGATGTATCACATATATAGAGCGGCCTAAATTCAGCATGAGGACTGTCGACACGTGACCAGGCAGACATGTAGAAGTGCCTGGGTGGCCTTAGCTTGAGCGTTCCCACGAACTGACACTTCACTACAAACACTGCCATTTAAACACAAAGTCATATTTCACAAACCCAAAAAGGACCACAAATGTTTTAGCAAAAAGTTTCTGGACTGCAACGGCATCAATATCAACTCAATTAGTGAACTCACTGGACAGGGGGGTGGGGGCGGGGAGTAAATCCATATATGGTCGATACATTTTAGTAAATAAGACATGCATTAACCACTATATCTCTCAGCATATGTTTATGTAACGCTATGTGAGAGAAAGGGCATTGAAAACACAAAAATGAGAACGGTCTGGGGCTCGCCTTACCGATGCACACGTCGATCTTGCCCTTGATGGCCGCCTCGTGCAGGGGGGTGTAGTTCCAGTTGTCGCGAGCGTTGGGGTCGGCGCCCTGGCACAGAAGCAGGCTGACCACTTCGGCGTGGCCGAAGGAGCAAGCGTTGTGCAGCGGAATGAGGCCGCCGTCGTCGCGCGCATGCACGTTGGCGCCTGTCTGCAGGAGGTGTTCCACAACATCTTTCCTGCCAAACCCTAGAGAGATAAGGAAGACACACCTTCAAGATACGTCTTGTTAATCCAAAACTCTGTCTCTGGAAGGAATAAAACACATCTAGGTAACTACTGGCAACAAAAAAAAATGTTAATCCTTCTCTTTAACCACAAAGCTTGAAGCAGTAAAACACCAGTTTAATTTATTTACAACTTACAACTAATCGGATATATTCTGAGGGTTTATTCAAATTATTCTGACAGTGGCACAGGTTGGGATTGTTTCAGCCGATGATTTCTGACAAATTTATCCTGCTGATGAACTCCTCGGCCTTAAATGTTTTCAACAAGTGGCAGAAAGATTATGACTGTGTTTTTCCTACATAAAGGAGAAGGCTCCAGTTATTGATTATCTGTTTTTAATGGCCAAATGGCTGCACCTGTATGACAGCTGCTGGAATAAAAACTAAAGGTTGCAGTTTGTCTCTCTGTGGGGAGCTGTTTTTCTATTTGCGCCATCTAAGTAGCCACCAAATGGGCCCTTCTTCACTCCTACTGCACATCAAAAACAAACAAACCCAACATGTCTGCTAATGGCTAACGCAAAGTAAGCCATTAGGTAGACTCACTCATTCCATATCTAGGTATTTAGTGAGTAAGCAGGCTACCTAGTCAACCGATGTTTTCTTACTATAACCAATACAAGCTAACTTAACAAAGTGGAAACAAAACGAATTAAACGAAGACATGCTGTCTCTGCGCTTTATAGTCAATTAACCACGGTTAGCTATTTTCGTTAGCTATCATACTGTTAGCTATTTATCACAACATTCTGGACTACTATAACCAGTTCAGCCAAGATGACTACCGAACTTTCCACGGTTTTATTACCAACGAATATTGCAAATTATGTAACTTTACTAAATAGCTCCATCAAAACTTTATCTGCAAGTTATCACATCCAATCTATTTTGTTTAGTTTATGTTATCAAGGGTCGTGATTTGAGTTAGCGGCCAACTGACGATGCACAGACCTGCAGCGAAGTGCAGCGGGGTGGATTTGCGGCCAGCCATGTCCTTGGCGTTCACATTCACCGAATCCACCAGCCTCTTCACCCGGGATACGTCTCCATTGCGGCAGGCCTCAAACAGCTCCCGAAAAGCCCCGGTAGCCCCACAGCCGCCGCCCACCGGGCTTGTGCTGTCGGAGTCCGGGCTCGTTCCGCCGCTGCTGCCCCCGCCAGTTGAGGCTGAGCTGGTACTGCTGCTATTGCTAAGGGCCGGAGCGGGGATATCGGGGGAGGCCGGAGTCGCCTCCGGTTCCCCACTGCTATCCTGCTCGGCGCCAGCTGGAGCCGAGATTGCTGCACCCACCGGCGCCGAAGGCGAGCCCGGTGGAGTCAGGGAAAGAGAAGTGTTACGCGGAGGTGAAGACAGGTTCTGATGCTGCTGCGGCTGCTGTTGGGAAGAGCGACGAGACGTCGCCATTTTCACAACAATCCCTCTGGCAACAAAAACAGTTCTGCTTAACTTCCGGGAAATGGCTGATACATACTTCCGTTCCTCTTCTTCGGCCTCGGACTACACGTCATAGACGACACAGTGCGCATTTTTGCCTCCTATCGTTGGGAGGATATTAGTTTAAATGCATCAATCAGTGGCATTCGATTCGAGTCATAGAGAGCCAAAGTGCATGCAGATTTTTGCTTTAAGCTCCGTTCAAAAAAAAAATAATATGCAGACTTAAGGATCAACGAGAGGTCAGTGTGTAGTCAACTGTTTTAACTGGTCATTACGTGCCAAGTAACAAAAAACCAGTTTAGCCTGCGGCACATTGGAACCAGAATTGAAGACTCCATCCTCACCTACCTACACAAGACATGCGCACTGTAGAACATGACTGCCATTTAGTATTTGTCCCAAAACCGGTATTATTTCATTATTTAATCGCAAAAAGAGACGTCAGTATCAATTGCAATTTGCAGTAGTTAAATAAGGTGTGTTTCTCAAACGTTGTGTTCTAATTAAATGGCCTCAACATCTCACAGAAAAAGCTATTGTTTTCTGTATTGTTCTGGTGAGTAATGCACCATGTCATTGCATATTTGAAATTTATAAAATACATCGTTTTATCATAGACTCTTGAGTAAAACTGCTACTTGGAGTAGCTGACATTTTTGGCACTGAAATATTTTTGGCGATGAAATGAATCTAATTTCTGTATATCCAGCCTCCCTTTTTGTTGTTACCTTTAATTTAGATTTCCTATACATATGCATTCGAATCTGCACCATACGCTTAAGTGCTTTATTGGCATTGCCTTATACAAAATTCCATATTCCAACAATATTTTATTAACATGACGTTTTGGAGGCTGTTGAATAAGACCAGCAGTCTGTACAATGAGATGTCCAGGATTAACTTTCACCATCTGACCCAGTAGGTCCGATGTAATTCATGGCAATGCAACAGATTCCGTTATTACAAACACCACACATTTCATAAATATTTTACATAATACTCTTTTATATGACAGACTATGACAGCGTATATGACTTCTGTTACATCGGTTGATTGGAAGGAAATCCTGTGGTTTCGAGCATTTTAGGTGATTGGCGTGGCACAGAAATAAATTCTCGATTTCAAATACGGCTTAAAAATGTATTTATTTAGTGGAATTTTAAAGGTATTTTTTATTATACTTAAACAGTATAAAGCATAGATGTACTGTATTTTGTATTTCAGAATGAAATGTTTTGCCATGTGCCACACAGTGCCAAACTGTTTCCACGAAGGTTTTAATCCCCTTCATTTGATTTTATCTGTATGATTAGTTGTTGTTATAGTCCAGGCATTGTACCCAGCATGACACATTAAAATGTACTTGACTTAAAATCTAGAAACATGTTCCTGCAGGCTTAATTTGCCAGATTTGCTCCATTGTCTGCATAGATATTACTATTCAGTATATTCCACATCTGAGGCATACATTGATGATATATTAACACGGCATATTGTGAGAACAGCAGGCAGGATGTGGTGTGTGTGTGTGTATGTGTGTGTGTGTGTGTGTGTGTGTGTGTGGGAGGTGGGGGTCACCCAAGTGATAAATAAACTCCTGGGGTGATGACAGACCGCAAAAAATGCAAGATAAGCAAGAAATTCTCATTCTCAAAACAAGGCTTTTACGACATCAGGGTAAGGCACGAAATAGATACTTGATTTTAAAATATGGTTCGAAGTGAAGGCGTGAACTGAAAGAAATGACCAGTCCTCCCACATGAATCTTCCACAAACAAAGAGGTAGAATAGTCTCTTAAACAGGTCAGCTACCTGTCTTCCATAGATAAGTGCGTTTAAAGGGAAAACACATTTTAAAGGAAAAAGTCATCGCTTTAAATTCTCCAGGTAGGCACAGTGAACTCAAATTCAAATTTACACCAAGAAGATTCTTTGCAATTTATGTTTATGGAATGCAGCTGATGTGTTATATTCATATTTGGTGTCAGTCACCAGTTTAGCCCAGTGATGACTTTTTGTATTTTATTATCATTATTAGTATTATTATTATTAGTAGCGGAGGTAGTTCTGAAGTATGTAATAGTTGTTTGATATGTCCAGATTGCTAAATTCTGTCTAGCAAATCTTAGCAATGCCCATAAAAATACATTTACATACAATATGAGGCCAGTTTGTATAGCCACAAGTTTATATCATTGAAATTCATAATAAGCATATTTTTTATCTTGCATATGCCTCTCATTTCTCCAGAAAACTGAATTCATGTGTGAATTTTGATTGATGATTGCAACCTGTAGAATGCTGATTTACCTTACAGCATTGTCCAAAGATATATCCGTGTCATTTAGTGCCGTTAGTCTGGGTGGATTATCTTAGCTGAAACTATCACAGCTTTATCCTGAATCATACATTCACAGGATGAGTGAAATATTTTTCAAATCGAAGAGTTTTGAAACATCAGTCAAAAAAAATTGCATCAAATATGTATGCTTTTATCATCCAGAAAAGTGGTGAGAAGGCACTTCCACCCTTTCAACATTTGTAAAGTTATTAATATGCATAGCCTACTTAATGCAACTGGAAAGTCTAATATGCTTTAAAATACGACTATTTGTGGAGGATTTTTTGTCCGTCTTTCCAGGGGATATGTACGCATCAAGAATAATTTCATCATTTCTACTGAGAGCAGTATGTTTTAATGACTCTGGGAAATGCTGTTGATGAATAATACGCGCTAATAACAGTCTTGCCCTTACCAAGAGCTTAATGGGGGAAACAACAAACAAATCCCTGAAAGACTTAAAAATTTGGACGGGGAATTAAATTGTATCGGAGCAAAAACATACACATACAAACAGGATGAAAACTAATCTCAAAGAAGACTGATGGATCGGCAGGGGAAGAGTGTTTGCTTCCAGGCCGCTGTTTTCAGAGCAGTTGCAGCATGTACTACTTGTACCCTTCAGCCAATTTGAGAAGTCCATCTCTTTGAATCATTTATTCTAGATATTGCGCTATTGTCTACCTGCCCTTCAGACATGTGTGTCTGCTTGTTCTTTTGTTTTCATGAGAGCATTGACCGGTACAGAGCCACTGTTTGAATCCTCAAAACAATATTAGCATTTTCTACAAACGCTGGCACTAAAATTGCTTTGAAGAATTACAGTAGCATCTACTTCTACACACAAGATTAATGGAGTCCAGGAGAGCCGTGTGTGTCTGTTTAAGCTAATGTTTCCTCACTTGTTTTGGACAAGTGAGGCCTTTGCCTCACTGGGAGTCATCCGCTCAGTGGATTTGATTCATTACCTGCCGAAGAGCAATCTCCTCCCAGGTTTCTGAGTCCCGCGGAACTAGCATCAGTTGGAATTTCATTAACGAGCCGACTTTCCTGTGCGCTTTCAAATTCAAAGCCCGTCTGTTTCAGAGAAGAAAGTTCCAGTTTGCGCGATGCGGCTTGGTCAAGTAATGCGGCAACGTAAGCGATGAACCCTATTGCGGCACAGTCTTGACAAGAAATGAATTATATCTTTCCTTGCGAGGGGGTGGGATAAAATATGTTACTAGTGCGCCTTGAGTTAAGGACTGGAGAACATCTGTCAGAAAGATAAATGAACGGCTAATAAAATCTATGTGACAGAAGTAAGGCCCAAGCTAGATTGGGTTCGCTATCTACCAAAGTGCTGTGGCCTAGCTCTTCCCCGTACAGCTATGCTGCGTGGAGAATTTGATTATATACCACAAATCATTATTATGACATCAAGTCACCCCTACCCGGGACTGTATGCTGTTGTTTTCATACTGCAGAGTTTATCAGCGCTTTGTGGAGTCTGTTTGATTGAAAACATAAATTTAAAAAGACAATTGTGTTTGTATACAGTATTTAATTGAATAACAGTCAAAAATGTTTAAGCCGTTGACTTTTGTAAAATTTGACCTCATAGTCACAATATGCGATCCCGATCGTATGTTTAAGGCGTGCTCTTCGGCTACCACACGGCTAGCGTCCCCCAAATGGGCCGGAGTCGATTAACCTTCTTATGCCAGACAGGTATTGTATTACTGCTTTTGTAAGGTTTTTTATCTGTTCGTTTTCACACAATGAAAAAGGTGATATGTGATTGGATTCAAGTGGTTTCCCCTTAAGAAACGATTGGGAATTGCATTGGAATGATTACATTAATAAGATACTGCCTTGATGTTGCACCAATTGTGGAAATAGAAATGAATTTGCCCCTATCGTCCTTGGACCCTTTTCACGGATAGGAACTTATGCTTGCCTGATATTTTGTAGGAGGTCACACAAAGTTTGAATTCAATTGCCATTTGCATTTGTAATTATCCAGGACAGTTATTCTCTCTGTAGTTACACTGGCAGACAGGGTGTTGCTGGAACGCGTTTTGTAATGCCAGAAAATATCACAAAACACAATTCACTATTACCTTGTCAATATGTACCAGCCTACATCATCTCAAAGAGAAAAATCTGAATTGATCTACATTATCTTAGGGAATATCGATTTGAAAAATGATATTCAGGCTTTTATACGCTCATAATCGTTGTGTATTAGGAGATACAGAGAAACAATGGTGTCTGTATTGACTGTCGCATAACATGACAGATGTCTCTATTTTTCAGGACGATCAGCTTGTAACCGTCTCCTTGTCTGAGAACGTTGACTGGATCAGAACAGACTCTCTCTCGTAGCTGTCCGCGTGGGGGACGGGAGGTGGACGAGTTATCCTATCAGAACCTTTGAAAGAACCGCAGTGGCAATGTTCTGACTCAGTGGAGTTAAAATATCACAGCGGGAATTCCACACTCTTATTTGATGGATCAAAGCCCTGGAATTCATTTTTCGTAGATAACCTTCTTGCTCCTACACAACCAATCATAGCCGTGGAGAACACAGACAGTTTTCCAGTTCATGGACTTTTTCATTAACTTTTTCCCCACTTCTTTCCTACACACTACAATGCACTTTTTGTTTTTGGCCCCCATGAGGAGTTACAGCTCACAATGCAAACTTCACCAGAGCGGTGTTCATTTGGCTGTAATTACATCACTTCGAGTGCTCTTTTGCTGGCTGCCAAGGGAACAGAAAATCATTCAGATATCAAAGTATTAGTCAAAGACCATGTTCTTACAGGAGCTTCCAAATCCCCTACAACAATTATTTCTCCTTTCACAAAGGCTTGCCAACCCTGCCGCCTTAAAGTCAAACATGCCCAAGAAAACTTTGTAGTAGTTTAATGGTTTAATTCCCAACCATTACACATAGTATACATGCTGTGTAATGGTTGGGGAATTCTTCCAGCTCAGTGGTGGCCGGTTTGATTAACAGGTACGGCGCTGTCATGCATTTTAGCAAAATACTTGTAAATGTGCAAAATATGAATAATATGATGGAATCTGGGCAATCATAAGAAACTTACCATGCAGCGAAATAACATCAAAAACCACACATACACTTATGGCCGCCTTCAAGTTTAGCCTGCGTTCTCCAGAACTTGGACTCAACTAGATGTTGAATGTACAGCACAGGGATATTAGCCCATGCTGGCTACAATGATTCTCACAGATTTTTTTTTATTGTACTTTTTTATTGTACGCTGGAGACTGGGGAGGCCGCTACAGTGACCTGAATTTACTTGCATGCCCCTGCTAGCATTCCTGCTGGCGATGCTAGCTTTGTGGCATGGAGCTTTATCCTGCTTCCATTCTGCTGTTTTCAGAGCAGTTGCAGCATGTACTACTGATATCCTTCTGCCAATTTGAGAGGGCCATGTCTTTGAATCGATTATTCTAGATATTGCACCACTGTCTACCTGCCCTTCAGACATGTGTCTCTGCTTGTTCTTTTGCTGTCATCAGTTTTGACCAGAACAGAGCCACTGCTTGAATTCCAAAAACGATTTGAACATTTTCTACAAAGGCTGCCACTAAAATTTCTTTGAAGAATTACAGTAGCATTGACTTCAACACACAAGATAATTGGAGTCCTGGAGAACTGAGATAATTCACTATTGCCTTGTCAATATATACCAGTCTACATTATCTCAAAGAGAAAAATCTAAATTGATCTACATTATCTCAGGGACTATTGATTTAAAAAATCATATTCAGAAGTTTATACTCTTATAATCGCTGTGTATAGGAGATATGGAGAAACAATGGTGTCAGTATTGACTGTCTCATAACATTACAGATGTCTTTATTTTTTAGAATGAGCTGCTTATAACTGCCACCTTGTCTGAGAATGTTGACCGGATCAGAACGGACTCTCTCTCAGCGTTGCTGAGATTGGGACCGCATCTGACTGGCAGTCATGTTCACGTATTCTGTGGCACTCAAATGTTGCTACACTTGTATCAAAGAACCCAATGTGTGCAACAAAAACACACCCCACACCATAACAACACGAACACCGCTAGCCTGTGGTTGTATTCTGGTCCTCCTATCAGTGTGAAACAGCTGGAGCCGGGAGTGACCAGACCAGGCTGTGTATTTCCAACAACACAGGGCCCAGTGTGTGTGCTGCCTAGCCCACTGTTACTACAGCTTCTTGCTTTTTGCTGACCAGAGTGGAGCTTGGTTAGGTGTGATGGCTGCTAATCCCCATCCGTGAAAAGGTACAGCAAGTTGTGCAGTCTGATATATCTCTTTCAGCAACACTGTTGTACTTAACTGTTAGTGGACCAACACCTGTTACTTTGCACAAGTTGTGTTGGCTTTATCGCTTCTATCATCAACAGTCAAGATAAGATAAGATAAGATAAGACACCTTGTTAATCACCATTGGCTGGATGTTTTTTGGGTGTTGGGCCTTTCTCAATACGCCAATGACACTGTTGTGTGTGAAAACCTCAGCAGGACTGCTTTTCCCGATATAATCATACTGCTTTGTCTGGCACCTGTGGCCATGCTGCATTCAAAGGCACATGAGCCTTTAGTTTTGCCCATTCTCCCTCTGAATAGCACACACACACACACACACACACACACACACACACACACACACCTTTGTTATATGCCTACCTGATTGAAAAAGCATTGAGTAGCTGTAGTAGACATCAGCACCAGTGTCACTGCTGAAACAGACCTGATTGGACGGGGGAAGCTGTCACGCAGTTGGTCAGAAACTGTCACTGCCAAAAAAACAGACAGAATTTTGTGCCCTTTGCAGAAACTGAGCAAAACAGGATATGTCACCTGGATGACATGGAAACATGACAACAGAAAGCTGTTCTTTGGCTGCACTTTGGCAGTAGATAGGTGATAAAGCGCTCCAACCACTTAGACTCACATGGCACTCACATAGTACTTCTGCTCTGCATTTATGGTTAAAAATGTATGCCTTATCTTTGTATCTAGTGCTGCCTACAAATTTTGTTGCAACGAGCAATATTTATCATGAATTTTAATATTTGTTATTGATCTGGGAATCTATAAGCACATTCTTCCTTTTCTGCAAATTTTTGTCCCTATCTGCATTCTTCCATTTTATTAAATAAATTATTGTTAGCCCCGTCCAGGGTCACTCCGCTCCCAGAGAGGAAAATTTAATTCATTGCCTGGATAAGATAAATTGCTTTTGCAGAGTGTGTTTCCTGGGAAATTATAGTTTCATTTTAACTTGTCTGTACCTGTCTGATTCAATTTACCCTTTTCACCAATGCATTCGAACTGAAGGCATTTTCATGGAGCTGTGACGTAGCAGAAGGAGAGGTTTGTTTTATTTTTTGAGAAACTACTGGATCTATCTTAATATAACATCAATCTACAAGTGATCAAACCTTGTTGCATTAAATTTTTTTAAGTTCAGCAAACTCAACGTGTGTGTCAATTTTTTATTATCATATTTATTTTTTGTACATTACTACAGCATGGGTGACCAAAATTCCAAATACAAAAAGCAAACACGAGGCAGCATCTTGACATTAAAGCTAAATGAATAATAAAATGTTTCCTGGTTCTGGGTTATTACATTTCGCCAGCTCAGAAGGGAATCATGGGTAAAATGACTTTAAAATGACTAAGTGAGAGCGGTGCCAATCAGACTGGCCTACTTTCATTCTTTTGTCTTTGGCCATTCAATCAAAGTGCCCTTTTTCTTTCCATCGCATTACCTGAGCCAATGCAGCTGTATGCATTATAATGGTTATAATGAAACAAGAAGGGAAGGAAATGTCAATGCGAAAGTTAATGAAAATGTCTGGGCCAATCCTTTGAAACATGAGTGAATGAAAGTGGAGGACAATTCAAAGTAGAATAAAACCTGTTTAAAGTAATAGAATATTACAGGTAAAAAGTCATGAATATCGTTTTGATGCCCCTTTCTCCATGTGACATGTATACTGTATGAGTGTGTATGTGTGTGTGTGTGTGTGTGTGTGTGTATCTAGTAAGTCATGAGAGAATGATGAGTATTGTATTCTTTCAATCAAAAGGGGACGTCAGAGTTACTTTAACTCCGGAAACTGGGCCTCTGTATTAATGTAGCATGAATAACATTTTAATAGTAAATATGTATAATAGTAAATCATGACTGTGTCACGGTGTCTCATATAATTAGTCAGTATAACAAATTTGATATATGCTATTTATAGAATATGGAAAATTATCAGAGTATTCTTCTATGTTAAAACATTTTTTTACATTTTGCTGTCAGACACTCAGGGTTTCATGGACCACCACTCGAAATGAATTTATGACTACAGAGGCCAGAAATGGTGAGTTAATAATCGATACTCACTCTTGTGTGTTTAATCTTTTTTATTATTGGTTGTCCTCTGTGAAGTGTTAAATTCACAGACACACCACCTAATGCCGCTCTTCCATGGTGGGATTTACGTATTTATTTACTGAATTGATTACTGAGTGTCAGGTAAGTCTTGTGTCCTCTAGGGGGCACTGTATCCAATATAATCTCATAATTATTTGATTTGTTTTGTTTTGTAACCCAATGTCAAGGGAAGTGTTAACAAAGTGAAGTATGAATGCATCAATGACATCTAGAAAAGTTACTAGAAGGCAGAGACATTTTAGACAACAATATTTACACACCATGAAAGTGATGTCTGTTACCTTTTTTACAGCTAGAGCACAATTTCGAAATCCCTATCATATTTTGTCAACCATTTCTCTTAGGTCTTCCTCAGACTGAACACATCAAATAATGCTCCTCTCGTCTCTCTTCACTCTAGAGTAGTACTACCAGAGGACTGTGGGTTTCACTGCGAACAGTCAATTTTTGACCCACAAATATTTCTCTCTTCCATGTAAAAATGACGGATATGGCTGCTTTGCACTGGATTAAAAGTATGGGTGAGCTACAGCAATTATTACATTACCTGACCCCCTCAAGTAAAACTAATCCCGTCTATATTGGGCTTTAGTCTCTTTCACTGAGCCTGAATAGATTTAGTTTGTTCTTTGCAAATTCTGAATTTCATACCTGAAACCAATTTAGTCACTTCCGTATCTGTCTTATACTGTGATAGCCAGAATTGCAATGAGGTTGTAGAGTTGAGAGGTTGGGAAGTTTGGGGTGGGGGGTGCTTAGGGGTGTGAGTGAACATTTCAAGTATATCCAAAGTTTAGAGGCATGTTTTATGCATTACATCTCTTTCGTGAGCTGGGTTTATTTAATTATGCATTACAACACATGGACGCGTTTACAAAAGCCTGGACACACGGAAGCCATAAGCTGTAATTATACAAGATGTGAGTCAATGTTGCTTTTTGCACATGATTTATATTAAAATTGGTCTGTGAGTTGAAAAAACATAACCTATATGTATAGCAGTTGGTAATCTGTCGCAGCCCAAGACTAACACCAAAGCCAAATCAGATGCAAAACAGTTTTAGGAAGCATACAACATATAGAAGGGCACTGATAACATTCTACCAATAATTTATCAATAATAACTTAATAACTCAAAACTAAATTCTATTTATTTTACTAAGTATACTGAGGTGTGTTGTAATATATATAAAATATCACAATTGGGATCTCTTCTATTTAACTACCTAAAGGGTTAGATAAAATTATGGGAGTAATATATGGCAATATATCATACAGTATATGATAAACAATACATGAATATTTATTAACTAATCAAGAGTTGGGACACCCTTTTCTGAACAGCTTTAGGTCTTTTTGAAATGCAGTTACACTTTTTTAAAATCTCTTTAGATGGCTAGATGTGTTATGTAATATTGTACGCCTGTACAATATTACATATTACATATTGAACGGCCACACC
The DNA here is from genome assembly GCA_022829145.1 of Albula goreensis. NCBI lineage: Eukaryota > Metazoa > Chordata > Actinopteri > Albuliformes > Albulidae > Albula > Albula goreensis. Next base: position 3,327,956 of record CM040765.1, read on the forward strand.
AGTTATACCTGGTATGAAAGTCTAAATCTCTGTTAACAAATGAAGTCCTTGCCTTATGGGCCAGTATGGAAGTTGAGGAAACTGGATTAGATCATCTATCACAATAGTAATGTGTGACTTTGTAACTCCTGGAAGTTTTTACCAAGCAGATAATGTAAAGTCATGAATATCTGCAGGAAAATGCCCTTGATTTTGACTGGAGACAGCTTTGCAAAGTGGTAGCGCCCCCTAGTTGCCAGGAGTACATCAGTTTGCTGCTGGATAGGAAAAATGCCAGAAAAGCATACACAGTCCTGGAACATCTTGCCTGGCTGCTTGTTTTTTGTTTGCTCATATTGGAAGTCACAAAGTGTCTATAAAACAGGACATGGACAGAGCGGAGAGGAACGGGACATGACAGAACAAATGTGGGTCAATTTAAGCACAAGTTCCAATACAGAGGATGAGGGAACAGCGTGAAATTAAACGCAACCGAGGAATTCTAGGAACTGTTCCTCAGATACTTGCTATTATTTATCGTGAGCGATTCTAAATGAAAACAACAAACAGAATGCAAATGTCAGTGAGGAGGACATGTTGGATTTGTGTGCACACTGGATTGTAAAACTACAGTTTTTGTGTAGTAAACAAGAATGTCAAGCTGGATTTCCTGTATGAAAAGGCAATAAGTGCAGATGTTATACTCCCTGTATTGCATAACATGATTAGTGGGATCTTTGCAAAAAAAAAAAAACCTGATAGCTTAGCTTACTGAAAACACCCCCGATACGCAAACTAACCTACTTTCAAACTCAAGTTACCGCAAAACACACAACCCCCCCCCCCCCCCCCACCTCATCACCCTGATCCTAAGGCCCACAACAGCGAATCAGAGAGGGCCCTGAGTATTTTTAGAATGAACTGAATGAAGGTCAAGCTCAATGTCTACATTGCCCTGCCTCTTCTTATCTCTGGCCTGTCTCCATTCCCCTTTACCCCGCTATTGGGCCTGTAATGAATTACCAGTCTTAATGAACAGATATGTCCACCCCTCACAACTGGAACTGTGAAACCCCAAAGTATTGCTTTTTAACAGAAAATATGCAACTCAGCATTATGTGAAAGTGTACATAATACACATTTCTGGAATGTTATTCTAGACTGTATGCAAGCTTCCTGAAACCTCTCTTTCATTGCCTGTTCCTTCTATACTGGCCACTTCTTATTCACCAATGTATATTTTCTGTACTCTTTCTGTCCTGCTATGTTTTTTATTTCGCTGTTACTGTCTGCTCTGACTGTATGTGCTGTTGCTCTACATGTAGTTGTTGCTGTTCTGCCCTGCATATTGCACAGTTCTTTGAGCCTGTAGTCTAGTGGCTAAGGTACATGAGTGGGACCCCTGAGGCTGGTGGTTCAAGCTACAGCAAGAACACCATTGCTGTTGGGCCCCTGAACAAGGCCCTTAACTCCACATTGCTACCAGGGGGATCAGCCCTTGGTTAGCCTAATCAACTGTAAGTTGCTCTGGAGTGTCAGTTAAATTAATGTAATGTACTAATGAGATATATGCATTGTACAATATTTTAAAGTAAAAAATGCACTGTATTTATATTATATAGCAAAATGTATAATTATCACTGCAATCTGTATTCTGTGCAAGATGCATTGCTGTTAATTTCCTGTTCCTTGTTTCCTGCCATGCTGTGCTTTAGTGAAATGTATTGTGCTGCACCACTACACTGGAGAAAATTGCAGAAGTCAATTTTTGCAAAGGTCCTCTCATGAAAACATGATTACATAACAGTTTTGGCCTGGATATTCTGTCCGGGCTCATCTGCAATATTTCGAAAGACTTGAGCTTGTGCCACACGAGTACACCTTAATCAAAGTCCGTTTTTATTCAATTAGTCTCCCCATTTTATGGAGCAATTGTCAATTTTCTGTCTGGACTTGCTCTGCTTCCTCAGCCAGCAAATTTGATCTTCATGTGGGTAATATCAATTGAATAATATTTAGTCATTCATAATAATAACGTCTTAATACTTTGCATTGGTAGCCTTTATTCTATCTCAGTATCATGTTGCATGTCATTTGATGCACCACTGCATTTCGTCCAGCAGAGGGCACTCTTGCTGTGTACCCTCTCATGAGAGGCAACACCTGTCCCAAACTAGCGGTTTAAAAATGATTTCAATTTTTTAAAAGAGCATACAACAGACTGAAAGCATTAAAGGTTTTGATAAAGCCACATTAGCCTTATCATTGGTTTTTATTTTGTTGTGGCTGCTGTCCTTCACACCGCAGGAAAGAGTGACTGACCGTGAAAGATTGATTAGATTTTGGGGAAGCTCAAGTTCAATGTCTGAACTCCAGCAGCCTTGGATTGCTAAATAAGTGGGGAAGAAACATTTTAAGAGGACTGAATTTACCCTGAAATCAATACTAATGCACAGGGGAAAACATCCAAAGAAAAGAAAATTTGTTCACAAAGCTGAAAAGTATATCTAAATAATTTCTCCAGAACCATGCTGGCCTCAAATGATCTTAGTCTCTTTAAAGGCAAATGCAAAAGACTTTAGACTCTTAAGGGGATTATTCTATCCTGTTTTAGAATGAAAGGAACACCATTCAAATGACATGCATTCTTGTCTCTAATGAAATAGAAAATACTGAAAGAAACCTATGTTGTGATTTTAAGTCTATTCTGGGTACATGAGGGTTAATTTAACAACTTTATCACTAGAGACGATACCACATGCTAACTACCGGCCCTATGGTACTCCACTGTCACAGCCCTAAGCAAAAACACCTTTGGGTTGTCAAAAAGCTATGTAAATCAGCAGTTTATGATGATGTGTGGTGTGTCTGACATTGATATTAAGGATGTTCAAAAAATATATAAGTTGTGTAAAATACATAAGTCGTTTCGATCTCTTGGAAAGTAAACTTGAATAGTAAGTGTCAGTTTATGGAGGGTTGTTGAGGGAAGTGTATGGAATTTGGAATGACGATGGCTCAATGGTTAGCACTGTGTCCTCACAGCAAGCTAGCCAGACCCAGGTTTGGTTCCTTTTGTGTGTGGAGTTTGCATGTTCTCCCCTTGTTCACACAAGTTGTCTCCGGGTTCCCTGTTTTCCTCCCACGGACCAGAGACATGAAGAATCGGCAGGTTGTACTTGGCAGATGAAAAATAGATATTTCTGCAATAAATTTGTGTTTTGATAACCTCTGAGGAATATGGTTGAGGCATTATTTTTGATTTAAGTGTGACAGGTGTGTTTGGTCTGAAGGCCTTGCTCCTGTTCCCGCGGGCAGGAAGTGGTAGATGTCAGCCCTTGACAGGCTGGGGTCAGAGGTCAAACGGCCACAGGCAGAAGTAACAGCCCCCACCCCCTCCCATGCCCTGGCCATGCAGGTAGCGAGTGGACAGTGCAGTCTCTTCCTCCCATTGGTGCACATTTTTGCACAACAATGTCAACCTTGAACTTAGGGGCAGGGCTTTAGTATAGTGGAAGGTCACGCATACCTTTCAAGTTCACTTGGCCTCTATATGGCTCACAGTTTATAGCCTTTCAAATGCCTTGAGCTTTTTGAAGAAGGTTACTCGCGAACTATTTTACAAAAACATAATTAAGCACAAAATCAGGACTTCATTTTTACACTTCTCTGTCGCTGCATTCCCAAAATACAGCCTAAATTATTTCGAATTGAATTCCTACATGATTTTTTTTCGCGCAAAATGTACATTCAGATGCTGTTGAAATATAGCACAAAAATAACACAATGTAAACATGAATTTGGAATTGCAGGGGTTATCTGAGTCATAGTCATTGTGAGTTTTTGCACGTATTATTGAAAAAGATTATATTTGCTTATCCTCTTTGGCCATATTAAGACTGGAGAATCACAACAGCCCTGATTTAAGTCCGCTCTAATGTTGCACAATATTTACTTCTAATCATTTTAAAACCATTGTATGTTTAGCTGTTTGCTACCTGAGGTCTGCAAACATGTGTGTTGTCGGAAAAAATGTGAACTTTGATATCCGTGGAGAGGAAAGCAGGTGGTGCCTTTTTTAGTCTCAATTACATTTTATGTTGGTGGTGGCAGTCAGATTGTGGTTACAGCCTGATCAATAAGTCCCCAGCAAGCAGAGTTTAATATGAACACTAGCAGAGGTGATAAAGTAAGATAAACACACACACACTGATGAAGGCCATATGCAGAAACCCATTAGCCATTAGCCAGAAACATTGGACTAGCTTTATCAAAATCTTTAGTACATGATAACATTTCTGCACATGACATTTCAGATTGCGTGATTATTGATTGGACTTCCAAAATAGTTTTCAGGCTCTATATCTTACTTCGCGACATACTTGGCTGGCTGTGAGTTTGCTAATTGGTGGATGCGACAGTCTCATGGGCAGAGCAAATGGGCTCCATGATCCCATCATGCCTTGCTGTAGCACTCTCAATAGATCAGGAAGCAAACATATGGATCAATGTGATAGATTTTCCCCTGCGGTTCTACAGATGTTAAGCCCTGTAGTTCTGTTTGTTTTGATGGAAACACAACGAAAAACAGATCCGTAGCTTGTGCTTACGTTAATATTTATAAACACAACCTGAGTTAAGGAGTCAAATGAATCACTATCTACTATTCTTTTTGAACTCAAATAAAAAGAATAAAAACAAAATAATAAATAAATAAAATAAAAAGAATCTACTAATAAGGCTGTTATTAATTAAAATGTTCTATTTGACTCAAAAGTAAGAAATTTGACAAATTTATCCTTGTGTTTATCCTATGCTAACTCAAACATTTTTGTCGAACTGCATCCAATCAGACACACTGAGTCTCTTTAAAGGCATATACAATTTAATTAATTTTCTTTGTTTTTTTTTTAAATAAAGTTTCTTTGATTGGGTCTCAGCCATTTAGGAATGAACTTTAATCTTATTGGATGAAGCTATATGCATACCAAGAAGGGTGTCACATGATTCACTCTAACAGCCAATGGCAATCGCCCCATGTGCAAGCCATGCGCTTGTCATGCAGCCATCAAATGAGCAGACAAGTCACTCTTCCCTTTTCACCAACAAGAACTCACAATGCTTAAGCTGTGAGGCCTGTTTTTGTGTTAGTGTCTTGACCGGGTGATAAATTAATGCTTTGTGGAAAGTTCAAACTCTTGAGAGCAGAATAGATGACCAGATGATTGGTGATCTGTGGTAAATATCAGGACAAAAATCTGTTATGTCGGTTTTTTAAAAAATTCTTTCCTAATTGAGCCTGTGGTTGTACTCTGCACCCCAGAATATGTGACGAATCAGACGGCGCATCATCAATTTTATTTGAAAAAGAGAGTGGCCTCGCCAACCTCCTTACATATTTTCATAATTCCAACAGTGAGAGCGCTGAAAGGGGTGTAGATGAAGAGGATGTATACATCTCCCAGGGATCTGCATGTGGTTGAGGCAGCTAATTGAGCTACCTCGTCTGACAAAGACTGTGAAATTTGTGTCTATAATTTAAATTTATACAATTTATTAAAAGTATGTATTATAAGCACGATGGCACATTTTTACAGCTAAACAGAGATACTGTATCTTTGCGCATTATTCATTCATTGATTTTATTCTTCAAGCTTTCCTGGAAAGCGAACAAAACATTGTGTGTTTTACCTATGAGGTAAAATAAAGATAGGCTTCAACTGTAATTGTGATTGTAGATCTAATTAGAGCTCTTCGCTAACCATTAGGGTTCAGTGAGTTTGCTCCCAAGCCCAAGGTGATAACCCCATGTGTAGGCCATGCTCTGATCATGCAGACCCCATGTGAACAGGGGAAGCTGCCTTCCCATTGGTCCACAGCAAAGCAGGTAGAAATCGTAAATTACTTACAAGGCAGTGTGACCGTTCACACCAGGGTCAGCGGGGTCACTTTTTATAGCTCACCACCGCAGCTGGGGGAGATAGTGAGTAGCCTGCATAGGTTTCTGCTGGACTCGCTATGTATTTGAACATTCTTGTAAACACCATTGAAACACAACACACAGTCTAAACCCCTATTTAAGGGGGACAGCCAGAGCAATGAGTCAATATGGTCAACTGGACACTGACCTCAAATGTCAACTCCAGTGTCTAAATGTCTGTGATGAGTATATGAAGGTAGTATGGTGACGGTTTCTCAAAGATGGTATACATGTTGGCCAGCACACTTTTTTTTTTAAAAATTTTGTTAAATAATTTTTTAATGGGTGTAATAGTGTTCATTCTTCCCCTACATGTTGGTATCTTCTTTTTCTGAGCCCCATTTCTGCGTTTTTGCTTGACGACGTTGCATATTGTACTTGACAGGTAATAGATCTTTGCGACATTCCTATTCTAATAGCCCTCCAGATACCATAGACGCAGTTGTCTTGTGAATATATATACTTTTATTTGTTTTCGTATTATTTGTTGCTATAATCAATTCGGGACTTCCAGGATTTGTTTAGGAAATAACGAGATTAGATACAATCAATCGCTAAATGCTATGTGCTAAAAAATGCAATTTACTGTGGTCTGGTTTTAAAGCTGGCCCGTCTGCATTCCGCTGCTATGCACTCTGTGGTTTGTGAATTAGCGCTACCATTTGTAATGCTAAACCCACCCAAAGCAGATACTGACATGCTATCCTGCATCTGAGTGCTGGACTCAGACATATTGTTACCAACTATGGCCATGGCTCCACATTGGTGAGGTGGCAATTGGTTCATTTGAAGTCAGAGATCTAACATGTAGCAAACACACGTTTTTATATCAGACCAAACACTCCGAAAACTGTATTAATTTCGATCTCCCAAGCATTATGAACTGGTTCCAGAAATATGACTGATCATTTTTTAAGGATTATGTAAGGGCTTCCATTTTTCTGAGGAACTGTGTGCTCACTATACAGATGTTACCACCAGTAAAGAGAGCAGGTTTACATTCCAAAGATTCTCAGAGAATGTTCTCACCTCAGGGTAACTTATAAAAGTGGGACAACTGGTGTCTATCAGGAATGTTTATGAAATGAGAAATTTTCGCTGCTGTCTCAGGCTGTTATACTTTTGCAATTTTTGTTGTAGGTCAGACTCCCACACAACATCTGCTAGTTGTAGGAAAAATATGTAATTAGTCAAAAGAATGTCATGCTAAGTGTTTTTATTATTCTTAAAAATAGCAAAAATATTCATTAAAAAATCTACAATGTTTATACATTTTTTGTTAATTTAACTGTCCTATGGAATACTTGCAGATGGGAAGTAAGGAATGATGTCACAAATGACAACGATGTCACAGATGGCAATGATGTAACAGAGTCAGATGATCTAAATATTTTTACATTGTGACATAACTGAGCATTAATGAGTTCCATGAGCCCTCTCCACTGGTATCTAAAATGTTTACGTCTACATTTACATAAATGGTCCTTGCCACTTTCTCATGCTTGACAGTTTATTGTAGCAGCAGCTGCTGTACCAAGCCTGTCACAGGTTGGTCCAATTCTCAGATTGTTTTTTGTAGAAGTGAATTCTCACATTGTGTTTTGCGGAAGTGTTTTTGTGCTTTAATTTGCTGCCTCCACAAATCAATACCTTTCACCTTAGACCCGTCTGCACTGAGCTGAAGTGATTGGTTCGCAAATATTGATCACATCCTGAAAAGTGGCTGGTTTTTATCACTCTGGACTGCATAGCTTTCTCCTGGGGTGACAGAAATTTCAACTCTAAGTCATGTGCAATGGAAAGGGGGTGATTCTATCAATTTGCAGGCAGATTGCCATGCAAAATGCAGTACATCTTTCGTGCTTGCTCATTACCCCCAGTCTCTATAAAACCTGGCCTTTCATTTTTACCCACCCTCTAGATTACATTACAGTCATTTAGCTGATGCTTTTATTCAAAGTGACATACAGTTATTATGCTAACCAAGGGCCAGTCCCCCCTGGGAGCAATGTGGGGTTAAGGGCCTTGCTCAGGGGCCCAACAGTAATGGTGCTCTTGCTGTGGCAGGACTGGGGCTTGAGTCACCAGCCTCTTAGGACTATGTTTATCACCAAATGGATGAGACGATTGGAAACTTCCAGACTTTCAGACCGTTCAGTCATGTATTGTCGGAGGTGTTTTGAATGAACACTTAAAATTCCAGCCATAGTTTTGACATGCCTGTACGGCGTTGACAGTACACTAAAATTATCACCTTCGCCTTAAGAATGACGGCACGGATACAATTATGAAAACCAAAATGCAGGATTCATTTTGGCAGACGTAATGTCAATCCTAGTCTCTAATATAATGTGAATATTTGAATATTTTTAGGCTAAAATCTATTGGGTCTATTGTCCTGTACTGGTCTGGGACCCTCCTAACCGTACTATTTTGCAGAATTTTCTGTTTTCTTATGTTCCAGTTTACTGCTGTTGGCATAGCCGCTGCCACTGTAACCTCATTCATCTTGTTCTTCCAGTCTCTCTCCTGGACCCCTCCCCCACCCCATCTCTCTCTCTCTCTTTCTGGAGGTGGGACATGAAACCCGTCTGAGGAGCTCAGCGTTGAAGGATGAATAGAAACCTCGGTGGAATTTCGCATGTGGTCCCAGGAGCTGATATGGCCGCCTGTTTTTGTATATCGTTCCTTGTAATAAACTCAATTGTTCCACCATCACCTGCGATCAATAATTTTTGAGGGAAGACGAATGACAAACTTTCACATCAAAAGCGATGACCTCATAATCCTAAAAGAACTCTAACAGTGCTGGTCGTGTTGCATACAGTAAATCTGTTTCCGTAGCGCTGTAGCAGTTCTGCAGAAAAGATCCCAGGGTTAGAGATTGTGAATGAAGACTATAGGAGGTAGATAGGTGATTTGTACATGGACTTGGATTTTTACATTCGTCTGGTTTAAAGATATCTGCCTTCCGGTTACCCTATAGGTTGTGCATTGCTCCAGTCACATTGAGTAAGGGTATCTGCTCTGGGCTACTGCCAACATGACATTGCCACCTGTTTTAATGCTCCCAAAAACAACTCAACTAAATCAACAGCTGCTGTAAACTGTGTGACCTCACAATGTGCCCGTGACTTGCTCGCTTGCCTCTGTGTTTCAGCTAAAAGGCTACATAACCGTCCCGATGGCCTGCATCGCATAGATCCATTTCTGCAAAAGACAACCATGTTCTTGAGAACTAAATGTGTCCTTGAGCATTATCAAAATCAATTTTAATAACCTACATTTGGGAGGGAGATTCACAGTACCACCCCCTCCTCCCAACGTCCAATCAGAGTAATGGGATCACAGAGTTCCCCGCCTCGTGCGTTGAAGTTTCCACACTGCTCCAGCCTATTTCATGGTGAGAACTTCCATATCATTTTTCCCAGCTGTGATACCTTGATTCCTTAAACCAAAGGATTATGGATGACCACACTGAGCTGCAAGAAAAGTTAACCAAAGCATGGGTGAAACCCACATACGTACACTTAAAACCATTGCAGGACAAGCCATTTAACAGTCTATGAATTACAGTCATGACATTGTCCAACTGAAAACCCAAGAAACATTGGAAAAAATGCGTCTTGGTCTTTCAAACAGAAGATGGAATTGTAATGAAGATTGTGGATTAATTGTAAAATCTATTTGATTTTGGTGTATGGATTTTAATTTTTTTTTTGGGAAGCACCGTCTATCCATGCTTACCCAGACAATTCAAATCCTTACAAGTGTGTTTATAATCTTATAATGGAGCTTCAGTGCCTAGTGAATGATACCACATGGCTTTGAGTGGATTTTAAAAGATGACCCAAAGATGATCTCCAATTCCAGTGGCAGTTCCACTTGAATAGTATAAATAACATTGTACAAAATCTCAAAATCCCATTGAAAAATACAACAAATAGAGGTCAACTCAGAACACAATCATCTCAGCTTATTCAACCATTCCAAACTTTTAAGCTTCAAACCACACAAGGCCCGGAGGAAAGGTACTCTTCAGAACTAATCTATTACTTTTCCACGTTCTTTGAAGTGCACTCTGGCATAAGAAACATTCAGGATGAATAAACGTATGTGATCTTCAAACAGGCAGACAGTGAACCTTCGGCTTTAGTGTAAGTGCTTTGAGATGCGAGGATTGAACATGTTGAATGGTCTCACTCTGACCGAGCACAGCTGGGTTATACAGGCTGTTGTCTCATTGTGAGGGGTTTGGCGTGGAAGACAAATAACAAAGACGTAATACTTACACCGCAGGCTCCTTAACTGTTTTCACCACCTCTCATAGCAGTGACTGCAGGTAAACCCTTCCTATTAATTATTGATCGGTCTTGTGAGCATTATGGAGGGATTTTGGCCAGTTTTTCAATGCAGAGTTGTAGGTTGTAGATTGTAGGTTTTTGGACATGAACTTTTCATTTCAGATCCTGCCCAGGGTGACACCGTAGAAATGGCTTCATGACACTTCAAGAATGGCTTCAAGAATATCTCCTGTTCGTATGTGGATGTAATACGATAATGTTGTGCAGTGACAACTTCCCACTGATGGTAAGGGCCATCAATGGTTCAGTCACACCGGAAGCAAAGTGTCATGAACCAGGAAGGACCCAATCGCAAAAAGTCCAGTGCAGGGATTTATTGGGGCAGAATCCAAAATCGTAGTCAAACAGGCAAAGTAAAAAAACCAGGAAGGCATGGCAACAGAACAAAAACACAGTCCACAAGAGAGGTCGGAAGGCAGGCAAAGGTATGGCAACGGGAGGACACAGCAAAGGTACAAAATCGGGAGACGAGAATCAAAAAACCGAAAAACAGGTGATAACGGGCAGACAGGCAGGACTAGAAGGCTTGTAGCATGCACAGAGGACAAACAACAGAGATGAACTCGCAACAAGCAACAAAAGAAGAACAGAGAATAAATACACAAGACTTCACAAGCAAATAAGACACAGGTGTACAACAGGGCAGGTGAAACAGATAATCAAGGTAGGTAAGGAGGAGGGCGGGGAAACACAATGACAGGAAAAACAAACACACATGGACAGGGACCGAAAAACATGAAAACATCCGAACAAAGCCGACAGAAACACAAGAAACCAAAACACAAGTTACACAGTCGTACTGACACAAAGTGAAATTAGCCTGGCAGATGAATCCAGTGTGCAGTGAAAATGTGCTACCAGGGTGGTTCACACAGTGATCTTTTTGCCTTCCTGCCAGTTTTATGCTAATTAAATGTAATATCAAATGCTTTATAACTGTTAATAAAAGATTATAAAGACCAAACAAAAAGAAAGCTACCTTGTGTCACAGCCAGCTGAACACACAGCTATATTTTCAATCCATGGCAATAAAGCTATTATGCTTAACAAGACAAGACACAAAAATGCTCATTTTCCTAAGAAATGAACATACACATAAGTGACACGTCAATTTCAAATATCTTGGTGGATGAGCGGTATCATTGCTTATAAAGGCGTATGATTGGCTAATAAGCCTGGAAAGCATTAAAAAGCATCACATTTGTTTTCTCAGAAGGATAATGAGATCGTCTTTTGCCATCCACAGATTAACCTAAAACATATAATCCTGAGATGTCGTTTTATTCCACTGTGTAGTTGAGCAGGATTGTGCGAACTCCATGACCCAGACTCAGTCTTGCTTCATTATGGGGAACGAGTCATTGGGTGATTTGATTGGCCAGGCTGCCAGTATCTGTATTTAGGTTGAACGCTGTATTGAAGGCTGAGGTGACTCAAGGCCGGTTCTGGGTGAGGGACGCTAGCAGGTGAGACGTCGTCCTGGTGCCCCAAGCCTGGCCCAGAGCCCTTTGCATTGCTTAGCCGCCGTCGCTACATACATCTCCTCAAACACATACATTCAGCTGACATGGAAAATCCATCCCTTTCAAGGCAGGGTACTGTTACCTTGCTTTCACACCGCTAGCTTCACTAGCGACAGTGCATGGCTGGTTAAAACCCCTGTCCATGTCATTTATTGTGTGAGTGTATTTGATACTTTAAATGTGGTTGACCTGTTGTCATGGACTTGTGCACCAACTTTCTGAGTGTAGTGATCGCTACAATGAAAGGTGTCACCATAAAACATTTAGTAAAAGCGAATAAGATTACTGCTTAGGTAGCTATTCATCCGACAAACAAAATCAGACATGCCACTGAACCACTATCTGTTCCTCTGTTCAAAACTGGGAGGACGAATTTTGGGTGGAACTAACATTATGTGTGTTTAGAATCTGGGGTAACAGCAGGGCAATATTTCTCTCTTTCTATTGGTTGAGTGCTCTGGTGTGTCAATATTACATGCAGGAAGTGCCATGTTCAATTGCGATTTGAAGCTGGGGGAAACCGGTGACATGTCGTTAGCTGCAGCTTGTACTGCTGTTATTTCGTGTCACTGACTGTCATTGAAGATGAATGACTTCTGGCCATTTTCTAGCAAAGGCGAACTGGTGAGCTTGATGCTGTCTTCAGGAATTATGTCAAATATGAAATTGTAAGTCAGATAATCGAAAAGGCCTGGAGTGGGGCCTCAGGGTACCTCACAGGGTTAGACACCTGCCTGGGAGCCCTGAGATCAGGGACCTAAAACCCAGAAAACTGGGGGGAAATATTGAGGAAAAAAAGGCCTGGGGCATGTGGTCGTTCACCTGGAACTGTCAAAAAGGCATGTGTGCCTGAAATATGCTAAAGCTTTTCTATCCACTTAGCACAACTGCATATTCGCTCAAGTAAAATAGGTCAAGTTCTTTGCTCAAGTGGACTGGACCTCCCCCATCTAAAAAATGCAGACGTGGTTTTTGTCCAGGTCCAAGCCGCTGAACCATTCCAGTGCAACGCAGCCTACGGCCTCTTAGACTTTTGCCTTGATTGCGGCGGTGGAGCAGGAGCGATCATACCTAAGCTCATTATCTCCCCTTCCCATTGAACTACAAACTCCACTATCAGTGCAAAGCCAGCTGTTACATAAAGACTTGATATAAAACTTGATATCCCTTACTCTTGGTTACTGTTGCATTGAACGGCCCTTATATAGAGATCCTAGTCTTGAACTGTGATGGCGATATTGTTCCATACTTTTAGATGCTCTATTAATCTATAACCATGCTCTTGTTTTGGAATTGTGGGAGTCCAACGCCTTCCAGGAATTCCGTGTTGTCCTTCTTTTCCGCTAATGATGACCCTAAAATAGCCTTCGCTGTCCACTGGCACTGGGGCATTATCCAGAGCCAAGTGGTCGCCATGGTAACGCACCATGGCAGCACAATCCCGACCTTTCACATGTTTGCCCCCCTCCACCCAGCGTGCTGCCCCCCCCTCCCCTCTGCCCATGGAACATGGAACAATCAATAGCGCTGTATGTTTAGTCACGGCTCTGAATTGTTTTATGACTCTCAAGCATGACAGGTTGCTCAACTGTGCATAATTACACGGCCACGCAAATATGACCACTCAACCGCCTTCCCAAACCTTCGGATATAGGCATCATTTTACAAAACCCCCTTGGAAAGAAATTGAGAGTGTATTATCCTAAAAAAGAAAAACATTTCAGTTTCAAGTGGAACAAAGCCCATTTTCACCCAGGCTTGAAATTACAGGGTAAGATTTTAAAAGAACCCCTCAACGACTGTTTGATGTCACATAAAAGCTCCCAATTTGCTATTGGGTTGGTATTATGTCCATTTTCTGGCTCAAATGTTTTGCCTAAGTCACAGTTCTACAGCTGATAATGTAACTTCCCAACCCCTGCAACTGACCCATTGCTTGGTCAATCTGACAACTACCTCTGTCATTCAATACTCTTTCAACTCAAGTGTTGCAGACTCTCTAATTTGAGGTAATTAATACAGTCATTAAATGGTGTTCCTACTCCTACTCCTCCTCCTAAACAGTGACAGACCCCACTCTTCTCCCCCTCTCCCTCTATCCCTTTCCCTCCTCAGTATCCTGTCTTCCTTTGTTTTCGCAGCTGCTGGTAGTTAATTAGCTTTCATGTCAAGAAAAGACATGACATGCCAGCAGTAGCAAGGAAAGCAGTAAGGGAAGTCCATTTCAAAATAATCACAAAAATCAAGTGAATGGTTTAAGAAATCAACATTGAATAAAAATGTCAATTTAATTAAGTTATTTTACATTTGAACATTAATATTTGTTTATTGGGTTTTCACTATTGACTCTACCTTAAAATTTTGGAGGGAGGAGAGCCCTGGAGACATCTGGGAGAGGGGCATGAATAACGGGAGGGCTGGCAAGCGTGTGCTAAGGTTTTTGCCAGATCAAAGGCTGGGAATAATAAGATGGAAAGTTTACAGGTACACCAAAAAGAGATGTGGACATACCTGGTACAACACTTAACTATTAGAGATGGTTTAAATAGGGTTTCATGAGCCCTTTATCATGAAAAATCAGCCAATGACTTCTTGGAACCAATCAGAAATGTTTTTCTCCCCGTGACCAGTGTGGTCATTGGTCCAAAATATTGAGTCACTGACACTATATACGGTAGCTCCTCCCATTTTTGTTTCAACGAATCACCATCTCCCTTCACTACTAACTGTGGTACAGGAGCCTGTTGTGTACAATGCGGTGATAATTATTCATCACAATTTTTGAGTCACACAGAAGTCACAATCCACAGTCATTGACAGATGGGCGCAGTGCTAGCTTTGAGAACAGAAGAGACCTTTCTTCAGGTTCATGTCTGAGGCTAATTGAAGTCTCTGTACTGTCATCCATTTTAGGTCCCTCAGGGGAACAAAGTAAGCAGAATTAATGACAGCACCATCACCAAGCTGGCAGATGCTGAGGAAATTCTCATGTATTCGTAAAGTGGAAGAGTATTTGCCTTAGTTTCACTGTGTGCATGAGTGTGGGTTTGTGTGTGAATGTGTGTATGTGCAGGTTTGTGTACGGTCCTCAGACTGTACTGAGTCTTTTTCTTATGTGTTACCTTTCACAACACAAGAATGGTAGCACAGAGCATTACAACAGTTTAGGCATCTGAAGACACAAGAAATCTGACAGCTTTATGTCCTTCTGTCCTCACCCTGATAGTACAAGATGCCCCTGAATAGAGTTCTAGAAGATTCTAGAAGAATCTTCTGTTCTGAATAGAATACATACTGTATTTCACGTCTTTATTTTAGCCAGTTATTTGAGTCTTCCACATTCATTTACATTTTTTTTTATTTAAATAATTTTTTATTCATTTATCTATTTATTTATTTTTTTATTCATAATGGTTAGGGAGCTGGGCTTTCTCCTTAGAGTCAATGGGTTCCATTCCTGGGTCAGGCACAACTGTTGTATCCCTGACCAGGGAACCTAGCCCAGCTTATTCCAGTTAAATATCCAGCTGCATAAATGGACAGCGTGTAGAAATGTAGACTGTGTAAGTTGTTTTGGATACGACCATCAACTAAATAGCTAAATGTAAATGGAGCAGCTTTAATGCTTGTAGCTAATAGATTCATTGAGCCAGTGTAATTGGTAGAAACCAAAACTGGAAAACATTCCATTTTCTTCTCCCTCCTGCTGCTACAACTATCACTGTGTTTCAGAATTGCACATCAACAAAGCAAAATGTCAATAACAGGATGAAGCCTGGTCCCTCCAGAGGCTGTGAGTTCCCATAATCGGATATGTGGATAACTGTGCTGTACCTGCTTCATCGGTCTGTCAGATGACATCCATTTTGCTCTTCGCCCTGTGCTACAGTGAGGGAGTACAGGTTGTCTCCTGTGCCATGTCAGGGATATGAGATTCTGCTGGAAAAGAACAAAGTGTCTGGATATCAGCTAGCTGCTAATCTGTATCATTCCCCAAATATCAGACCAGTTCGTGTATAAATCCGGGCTAGGCCTACTGCAGTATGGTTAGCTTTCTGAACAGACCTCATTTATGTTTCAGTTCATTGCACTGGATTGACTCTTAGCCCTTTCAACTACTGCAACACATATCAACAGATAAGTCAGCTAGCCAGAAGCTTAACTGGATCTCTGGGGGCCGAGGCTAGCTAGCTAGCTACTGAATACACGACAATGAGTAAAATATGCAGACATTAATGGAAAATGTAAAGAAATTTAGAAGATTTTAGGTTTTTATTAATAGTAAAAAGGTTACATCAAATCTGAGGAATGTTTAGATTAGCTGCCATCAATTTAGACACATTTAGCTTCCAAAAAACAACCAGGTAATTTGTGGCTGCCTTTTTAATTTCTATAATCTTCAATTTATTTCCTGGATTTGCTTTAATTCCTGATTTGTTCATACATCCCCAGCCAAATGAAATGGACACTGTCATATATCATCTGAGTTCATGATGATCTGTGCATTGCTTTTACCTCAGAAGCATGTCTATGTGGCAGCACCTAATTTCAGGATACTCTGTGCTGTTCGTTTGCAGAGTGTTGCCACCTCTGGCCGATACCTGTAAATGCATATTTATGTAAGGACAAATAGGTGTCAATAAAACATTACAACCTTTCTTATGCTTAATTGTCTATAGCCTGTTTTCAGTTAAGTTGTTTTGCTGATGTTTCTACATCCTGAGGCATTATGGATATTTATTTTCAACATGTATACTGCTTAAAATGTACTCAGTCCAATCATTGTTTCCAAGTCAAATGCGATTGGTCACATTAACCAGGCACCACAGGAGGTTGGCTGCAGGGAAATCCCAGCTTCCCTTGGGTGAATTTGTTTTTAAATCACAGGCTGTGACATGGTGTCCCTGGAAATCAGGGGCTACTCTTGACCTTGAGCGTCTTGGTCCTACCCAGGGATAGGTACCATTTTGGGTCATTGTCTCTTTTGATGTTTGCCCTGGCTAGTCTCCATTGTAAACAGACACCTCAATGGCCTACCTTTGATGGCACAGCCAAAGTTGGCACAGGGACCACAAACTGGACAGATGTCATGCTCATTGCTGGAGGGCTGGCGCGTACACAGTGTCTGCATAGAAGGGCACGGAACCTCCTGGTCAAGGCAAGGCAGACTTTTCAGAGCAGCTGGACAGTCATATCAGTCCAAGATCTATAGTACATCGGCACATTTTGCACCAAAAAGTTGTTATTCCAAAAAGTGAACATTAATACAAGGGGGAAGTGCCTTTCTAAATCAGTAGTTTCAGAGAGACAGGCAGACAGACAGGCAGGCAGGCAGACAGGCAGACAGACAGACAGACAGACAGACAGACAGACAGATAGATAGATGTATTTTCTTATATAGCTTGTAGGGACATGTCCTTATCACTTTTCTGAAAATTCAAGTGTGTCCCTACCAGTCCTACGTTAGACACACACATGACGACATAAAAATGTCTCTGCAGTCTTGAACCAACAGTCTGTGGCCGCCAAGGTATGGAGTTTTGTCAGAATTGTTCCGGGTGACATCACAATGCACTCTGCTTGTCTTGTTAGAGCATTGGTTGCTATAACAATACCTTTATCTATTAGCCTTCAGTGTGGCCTCTGTACAGTGTGGCCTCAGTGTGACAGCCATCATTACAGTGTGGCCCTGGCCTCAGTGTGACAGCCATCATGTACAGTGACAGCCATCATTTCAGTGTGGCCCCAGAGTGACAGCCATCAATACAGTGTGGCCCCTAAACAGAGTGACAGCCATCAGAGCTGAGGAGAGGATTTTGGATGTTTTTCAAATATTTGCTTACGGCTGAATCTACGATAACAGCAAAAGAGGCCAACGCATGCAGGGATACACTTTCCTCATATACCACTGACAAGATCAATCATTTACCCAGAGCTTATCAGATCTACAAAATCAACTGAGTTGCTTATAGCACAGCTACTTTTCATATATGTTTTTGTAGTACCATGTCACTCTATTCATTACACTTGATTGAGGCCACAAGAAATTGAATTTCAGATGGTCTTTCACTTTTCTTTAGGTAAAGGTCAGGTAAGAATAATGACTCGTAAAAGGAAACATGTTGTGTTGTAACTAGAGGCAGTTATTTGTAATTATTCATGTTGGTTTCCCGAGTAACCCAAACCCATCCACAAAGCTTTGTGGTCATGTAGGTCAATAAACTACTTGCTAATAATGTCACGTGCAGTGTTCATTAAAAGCTTCTACACCAAGACTTCAGTTTACTGTACCCACAGTGATGCCAGTTAATAACTTTGTAGTTAATTCCAAATATCTGTATAAAACATACTCCAAAAGATATACATTTGAATAGTGCAAGCTGATTGTACAATAGCATCTTTGACAAGTTATCCCTGTGTCAGGGCCTTTGTCTAGTTTTGTCTACTCATTACTGGTATTGTTAAAGACCAATTTAATTCACAGAAAAAGTTGGAAGTGTTTTGGGAAAAATCCAATATGGATTGCAAAAAACTTTCAAGGGTTATTGTATGGTAGCATAACACATAAAAATTTGACCATTTTATATTGCTGACAATCTTTTATGTTGTAACAGCAGTTGTAATTTGTAATTATATTCACATTACCAATCTTTACAATCTGCAATAAACACTTATGCATGTACACCATAAATGATGTAGGTGCATTCATTTTAACAACATGGTATTCATTTTTCGTCCTCAAACTATTTATGACTGGAGCCAGGTAAAAGGTTCAAAGTTCAAATCCCACTCAATCACGGCCTATGCACTGTACACACTGAGGAAGTATTTGACCTGAATTACCCTGGCGTATCTGCAGCAATATGATGGGTGGTACGGAAAAACATGCCGCTGAATGTATGTCAGCTCAGATAAGGCCCTCCCGGCCACTCCTCTAATACCTTAGCTTGCCTCTGTGAAAAAAACTTCTAAAATACATTTTAAGAAAATCAAAGTAAATAATTTTGTTAAAACTAGTGCATGCTCCATATATTGAAATATTTCTGCAATATTTGGTATTGTCTCCACTTTTTTGTAACATACAATGAGGGAATGATTAAGGACATGATGATGAAAGGATGATTAAATGTTGTTATCATTGTTCAATGTCCAGCTATGGGAATTAAAGGCGTTCATGATATTTTAACTGCAGTCAACTCAGTTCATTACCTTATGCAGATTCAAGATCAAGGACCACCTTCCACAGACAATAAGTATGAAAATGACAACAAACTAATTTTTCGAATCTTTCAAACAAGAATAAATCTCCTAGGAATTTACTTCCTGTGATTCAGCTCACTTTTATGTTAAAGCCAGAGAGCCAAAAACAGGATTCATGTAAAATTGAAACAGATGGACTTTTTCCTTGTGAATGTTCAAACTGTCATTGGAAATTATGGTGTGTATGTTGATGGAAATGTAGCAGGCTGTTTAAAACTGTTAAAACTGCTCTGGGTGCTTTTGCGTCGGCTGTTATCATCATTTTATTATAGCCGTTACTCAATTTGTTGTTTAGAGGGTTCTCTGAACTCAACGCAAATAGCCTGCAGATTGCATTTTCCATGGCATGCAGAAGACGAGAGGAACATTACCATGCATCATTTTTGTCATTTGTAAGAGCATTTAATTGTTCTTACATTTGTTGTGTTACATGATAAAACATCTTCCCAGCTAGAACAGGACTTATATTAGGGAGAAAAATATTACACACATTCTCCTCCCAAAACATTTCAAAATACTCCACAATCCCTTTTTTGTATCTTTCAACCCTGTATCTATAAGTTGTATACCTTAGTGACATCTGACACTTCCACTTTTATTTCATTACTAAATCACGCATACAACCTGTTCGGCTGCAGCGAAGGCTATTCTGTCGCAGATGGATTATGTTGCCGAATTGCTGTTCATTCTGTCCCAGACTGATGATGTCGTAGGGTGAGCTCTGTGTCAGATGGATGATGTCGTTCAAGTGGGAAATTTTCCCCTTCTGTATTTTAACTTTTAACTCATAGTACTTTAACCTGTCTTCCTGTATATGCTTGCTGTAATGAAATGCCAGCGGTTAACAGCATGAAAAATCTTGCATGGCCAGATCTTGGCAAACAACCAGAGAAAAATGATAGCAGTGTGAGGGGCTACTCAATTTGCTCGTGAGTGGGAAATAAATCACACACTGCCTCACGGGTAATGAATATGTAAGCATATATGAGTCCATTGCTGCCAGTTGGAAATGTGCTGTGTGACATGTCAGGGTGTAAGATCTATTCCCACGTTACAAATGAGCAGAGATGGAATAGTCCAGCTTCAGAACTTAAAAGTACTACTACTGTATGTATTTGTTCTACCTGTGCACTGAAAACGGTGATTCCAAGAACTAGCTCATCTACCCGACAGAATAGTGGGAATCAACTGGTAACTTGGTAGGGCGAAGGTGTAACTGGGTGTGTGTGAGGGGGTGGCCAAACCTCACTTCCTGGGACATGTTATCCAACCCTTGTGTGTGTATATTGTGTACATCTTTGAATAACAGTTTGCAAATCAGAACTGATTTTCACATTAGCCGAACCTCCTGTTGACACAAAATAAAGATTTTATTTGTTATTTCATAATTCCTCTGGGTAAAATAGCTCAAACATAGCTTGGGCGCGTTTGGATAATGATACACTACAACACTAGGAGTATAAAACAAGTTCAGACTGGTTCAGCTTTGTAACTTCTGGTTCTTATTGACTCGAAGAGTTTAGTGGACAGTGACAGCAAGGTTGCTTCTTAATTTTGTTTATCTCAGTTTATTATGAACATGTTTGGAGCGCTATTTTCGGTGCCTTTCCTATGATATTCTCACTGCTGTTTCCTCCAGGTGTGTCTCCTCCAATGGCAAGAGCACCAGTTTCTCTAGGTTGTCTCCTCTTTGTACTGTGTATATATAGAAATTGCATGAAATACAAGTTACAAGCACGGCCATTCTGGCTCCACTGCACATACAAGAGTACTTCAGCTCAGCAATGTTCTCCCATGATTGAAGAATGTTCTTTGTTTCCCCCTTAAACGTTCTCTAGAATGTCTCAAGATGTTACAGTTTTGTCAAGATAACTCCCTGCAATATGATTGAATTGTCCTTGTTATACAATGCAGTTGGTCGATGGTTGAGTCACCTAGAGCCGACGTTTCTAATTAGTACCCCACGTAAATTAAACCATGATTAATCAAAAGAAGTAACAGGTAAGTGGTGTATTAGTAAAGTACATTTCCAGACTTAAGACCTTCTTACCTCGCATCTAACTCTTATCCTGGTCAGGTTCACAGCACTGTACTGGTTTAAGCTTCAGAAAATCTGATAATGTTTCTTCTTTTTATTATTAGCAGTCAAAGGTTAAAGAATCTGCTCCTTTTGTTAATACGATCATTTATGTCTTACCCTCTTTTCAGGATTTCGCTGGTGTGTATTTGGCCAGTAGTATTTGGCCCTTCTCGTTCCCCGCTGGGTGCAGCCTTCAATGGACCTCGCCAGCGATCTAACCCAGTGACATCGCTGCGTGTCACCCGCCATAACCGCCCGATCTGCTCTGCGCAGCACGGTGATGTCGGGCCGCAGTCGGGGCAGGTGCAGGCTCCGCACAGGCCCCAGGCCCCGTACAGCTGCCGCAAGTCACATGAGCCAATCAGCAGCTGGGTTGCTAGGAAGTTAAAGCGAAGCTTCTCGTAGGTCACCTAGACAGCAACAACAACACAGAGCAACAACAGGCACGTATCACACTCACAATCAGCTGCAAGCCCTACCATGTATAATGATGTCAAGGAAACCTGTTGCAATACATTCCGATTTTAGCCAGTCCACATTCAGAGTATAGAAAAATATTTCCTTTTTCTCATTTGTAAATGAAAGTGACAAAAGTCATAATGAAGTGTTATATGACACACAATTTTATGTGATTACACCAATTGCAAAATTAATTCCAGCTCCAGTCTCTGGATTTATTGAAAATCATTTATGGATTTTTAATCCATTTTGCTGAAAGGAAAACCTCTTAGTAGCGTAATATAGCTTTTACCTTGAAGGTGTTGAAGTCAGTTTTGCTGTCATGGTACAAGATGCGAAGCTCCCATCCATCAAATATGGTGTAAAGGGACACATACTCCCACAGGTTGCTAAACAGAGGATATTCTGATTACTACAGCTAGCAAATGTCTGCATGCTCTGGAGATGTAGTATTTGTTTTCCTCTACCTAGCTGCTCAGAACAACACCTACTTAGGCCATGTGTTTATGCAAATAATGTTCTTGAGTGCTGTGTCAGACCAGAAGTTCTGGAATACAAATACATAACCAGGAAATATGTTGTTTTTTTTCTGTAACTGTGGTTAATTGGTTTCAATTATGTTTGTCGGGAAGGCAATTCCATATCAGTTTATTCAACTGCATAACTGAGGAGGCTGATAGCACATTTGAAGTTCCACATGGAACAAATCTTGGGCCTATTCCCTTTTCTTTATACATGCTCCCCTTATACAATGGTTGTCAGTTTATGCATTTGACCCTCTTGCTCCATAGCGTAAACCAAAACTAAAGAACCAAGGGGGATTTTGGACTCTGACCTGAATTCACAGGTCACTGCAATATCATCATTAAAACTGTGTATTCATCAATTTGAGAAATAGTGCCAAAGTATGACTGTCTCTTTCAAAGACTGGTTAAGACAGGTTGATAAATGCCTTCATTATAAA
Organism: Albula goreensis; assembly: GCA_022829145.1. NCBI lineage: Eukaryota > Metazoa > Chordata > Actinopteri > Albuliformes > Albulidae > Albula > Albula goreensis. Next base: position 3,350,565 of record CM040765.1, read on the forward strand.
CAGGCTGCATTACTACAGTGTCTTTTTTCTCATCGTTTGACCAATAAGTGTGACCCTTCTTCAAAACGCAGATTCAGAAATGTTGGGCTTGTCTCCAGTCCTGCTGTCTGTGTTTTTTTTTAAATAGATTATAAAGTTGTTATTTTTGTTAATATACTACATAGTTCATGCCTTGACAAACAATGCTGTGCTTATCATCCATCTGGCCAGCAATAAAATAAAAAAATGGCAAAATTAAGTGCATTACTTTACTAATTTGATCATTTTAAGGATTCATCTACTTTCATAATAAGTCAATTAATATGCAGTTCTTGTAGGTTAAAAAAATAAATAAATAAACGTACATCTCCCAGACTTCCCTGTCTTGCAGGTTGCAGAACTTCCTCAGACAAGCTTGGAGATGCCGACCCAAGCGCCTGATACAACAATGGAAGTTCTGCAGTTCCTCGTGCCACCTGGAGAGGTCTCTTTTCGCCAGGAGCAGTAATTCCATTTGCACTGGTCTCATCAAGCGCTTACACTGTCAGATGGAACATACGATGATTTGAATATACCTTCAATGGAGCTATTCATAGTTAAAAACACGAGACACAGCGTTGATGCCCATAAGAAGATATACACGTTCCAAGGCACGTGCATGAATAAAAAAAACGGACCTGTAACCAATAACAGAGCGTTCATATTCACACTTTTTTGTACGGTCTTAAGGGAGGGAACATTACCATTGATATGCACACATATAACTATAAAAAGTCACTTAATGCAGTGACTTTACTATTAACTTATTGAACAAAACTTAAGTTTGTTCTGGATTTACGTCGAATCTATAGTCTGATGTTTAGGGATGGATTTGAGAAATATAACGCAGACTTATCATTCACAGATAATGCAGGACGAGATATGAATTGGACTCGGAACCTTAGGACATAGGCATAACCCTGAGAATCAACATACCAGATGGTAAACGGTCCTGTCTGTCTTCTGCTTGGGGATCAGAAAGCGTCTGGATGGCATCGGGCAAAGTGAGGAAGACTCCGAAAATGGGGGGCCAGGTGGGACCTCTGTCACCTAAAATATGTGCCATTTATCAATGAAATATGCCCGTGGCCCAGTCTGTGGACTAGGTGTTGTATCTCCTTTTCTCACCACAAGCAAAAAAAATGTCATACCGCTGATTGCATCGCGAGCACAATTCAGTGCAAGAGGACAAGTGCACGCGAAACAAAAATCAACATCAATCAACAGAGCATGGAAGGGTATACCTGTGTATTGTAGAAAAAGTTCAGAATGCTTAATAACATAGCCTAATGACAATGCGAATGTGTCAGGGACCTAAGGATTTGTTGCCGGTGGTAAATTAGCAACTTGATGATGGATGAAATTCTTTTTTATAAACGTCCGGTCAGAAAAGTGCAAAAAAATTAAAAAAATAAAAAAATAAAGGTCCTGAAGTGAAACACAACCACTTAAAGAGAATATAGCCTTGCAATAGCCTAATATTGATTCCAATCGCCATTCAAAGTGCCACGCGACTACTACAGTGTCCTTTTGGTACATTAAGGTAGTGGATGATTAAAAAATGAGGAAAAAAAAGAAAAACATTTATTGGTTTTGGACGAAACATGTAATTTCTGATTTTCCTATGTGAAACTGAATTCACACAAGAAGCAGTGTTTTGGAACGTTCTATATAAAGAAACTATTAACCCTTACATAATCTGTTTTAGAAATAAAAATCAATTTACTGTTGTCGCACTTATGTATTTAGCCTACATCTATTAATAATTTTTCATTTTATTTTACAGGTTCAAAAAGATAGTTAAAATATGAGCAATTTAAAAAGTATTTCAACTTTATACATGAAGCATTCATATGAATGACTCATATTTCGATAACTGCTGCCAGGTGATACCAGTGACAGCAGGCAATCACAGCAAAGTTTGTTAAGGGTATCTACAGTTTCAGTTCCACACGAAGATGGGAACTCTGTGAACCACGTACAAGGACCACTACTTACAGGTCCTCAAGTATTTAATAAGACAGAAATGCGCCCAGAAACGCCACATATATTTTCTGGGAATTGTATTACTTACTGAAACGGCATTTCTCTCCGTGTAACTCTTATTTACATTTTCTGCTGTGAGCTTCAAATCCATTAGGCAGTGTCTAGGCCTACGCTTCCTCAAGGACACTCTGGCTGCGATAATTCTGAAGTTGTGATTCAAATAACGCATTAGAGTCCTGCCGAACCGAGTTCTTGTTTCCATTTAAAAATAGATGTGTGAGTTTTTGTTCTACTAAGTAGGTGGAATTGCATCACAGGCAGACATTCTAATTTAAAGCGTCAAGGTTAAATCAGGCTCAGCAATAGAATACTACACTAAACTGAATAATATTTGGTAAGGATAAAAAGTCACTATATTTATAGATTAAGGAAATCTCCAGAGATTTTATTTATTTATTTATTCATTTAGTATCCTATAGTATGGTGTAGCCTACTCTCGGACATGACTTTATAGACATGCTTCCCAATTCCATATCAAGTTTCGACATTTCACAACTTGTTAACGCCAAATCTCGTGAATGTTTTAACCTTATAAAGTCTCATGTTTGTTGGAGAGTCGAATTACTGTAAAAGACAAAAATGCAATATTTAACAAACACGTCTTGGACTGACAGGTTTTATTTAAAATGGAAAATTTTCTCCAAAATGTTCTTTAAAGTGGAAAAAGACATGGATTATTGTTCTCATACAAAGGTTTTGAATGTATATTGGCCTTCTAGGCTATATATTACAGATTTAGTGATGTAATTGCATTTGAAATATTTGTAAATGTGCTGGTCTTATAAAGCATATTATGAGAACTCTTCAAGTCTGCCATATTGTGTGCCTTTGTTGGTTTACAGTAGAAATAGGCTACAGTAGGGAACAGTAAGTAAGGTAACTACAGCGTATGTCTTAATTCTCCGTCCAGTGTTTGCACGAAAAAACATGTTATTACTGAAGAAACAGCGGTGTTTGACTCACGTGAATGTGTCTGGCCATACAGGCATAGGTTATCCAAGGTAATGTAAAGGATTGCAGGGGAGACTTTGTAAACAATGGATGAACCCGCGTTCACATAGGCTGTATGTGATGTTATACTGACATACATTTTACATTTTGTTCAAGTGGGACATACATTTTACATTTTGAACGGAGCTTCCAAAAAAATGGTATACCAAAATGACCGTGTCACGTGACGAAGCGGGGCTCTGTACCTCTGCGGTTTCGCTGCGGTACCATGCCTCCTTTTCCCCTGGTGATTGGCTGCCAGCTCGAATTCACGTGAACGCAATTTGATCTACAAGGATGGTTTAGATCACCGTGGCGTGTCTGAGAAAGTGTTACAAATGACCTGACCGGCACAGGAGTCTTTGTGTTGACTTGGCTCAACATGCAGTATTTCAAAGTAAGCTGTAGCTAGCCATAGTTCTTACATTACAAGACTTTTTTTTAAATGAAGCAATGAACACTTATGGACCAGTAGTACGGCGTAGAAATAGCTTTACTCTTCTCAACTAACCTTTGGTCGTGTTTCAAATGAACTGCACCAGGTAAGTTTGATCGTCTGAAAGCTGACAAGGCTTGTTGTACTGTAACAAAAGTTTTTTTTTTTCACAGCTTTTTCTCTTCTTAGTCTGCAGAGTCCATAGCATGCATGTTGTATACATGTGTTGTTAAGTTGGGTCATGTCCAACAGCACTTGCTTGATTTCCACCTGTGGTATTAGACTAATCTATCACTATTACAGCGTGGGAATCGGTGATAATTCCTTTATGATCCATTTTCTCATGAGTCATCTCATTTGCTTCAAATCACACCACTTTGATACACTATTCCTTCAATAATTTGTGGTTTATGAGTAATGTGGAAGTAGCCACAACTTCCACTGCACAGCGTTTCTCAAATCAGCTGTTCCGTGTCAGTAGAGAGTTTTATAAGACTTGCTTTGTAACTTGATGATTTTGTCACAGTTTGTCATCAACGCGTTACTTTTTACAAACGCCCGTAGTTTAGTTCCATCACATGAGAGTCAGTTTTAAAGTACAGCCTAATGGTTATGGATTGAAACTGTCAACAACTGCTCTGGTATTGACTGGTCCCATTATCTATCAACTGGAATAGGGAACTTATTACAAAGTATGTCGCTGCTGGTAAAACAGGAAGAGGGTGCGATGAATAACCTATAGCCTAACCATTTGCACTTATGTGCGAAAATAGTTTTTTTGCAAACGAGTTCAACTTAAGAGAGTTTAAAATCGTTACTCGTTTCTGTGTTTAAAAAAAGTATATTTTTAAAACATGTCTTCGTTATTAGCCAGACTATTGCAAGTAGCCTACATTTACCCCGGAACAACGAACTTTAAATACGAAACGTTATTTGGAGACATTGGTAAAAACCAGGAAGCAGGGCATCGGTGGAGGAAACACTAGACAAGCAGCGTCCAAAAACAGCAAATGAGCACTTACAGGTAGTTTTACATTTTTTTAATCGAGAAAAATCGTGTAAGATTTCTTTCTAGTAAGTTTCAGAATAACCGTGTAAACAATTGTTTTTAAAAATCTAGTTTCCTTAGTGTACATACATCCTCGGAATCTGGGACTGCAACAAAAGCAAAAAGAAGGCGTGACGCAATATAATAATCTTGTTTCTCTGTCATTAATGTCACTTTAGATTGAGACACTTTTTATTCTCTATCTTATTCTATAAGTTTTTTCTTTCTGTTGAAACGTGCGGAATTTACAGTAAGGCGTATAAACCTATTTACAAGTAATCACTAAGGCGATATTTTGTCTAGCAGGCTATAACAGGTCCATATCTGGTATCAGTGTAAGTAAACCCTATCCACGGACAGCCTACTGATTTGATAGTTCAGTTTTTGCAAAGTAACTGACAGATTGTACGTTTAGGGTTTGCTTTTATTTTTACTATGTGTGGAAGTGTAGATGAGTAGTTTATCTCTACAGCAACCCAAATATTGACTAACAATCAGTCTACCGACTGGCTATATCATTCTTGAAGGTCTTTAGGGTGCCAGAGCTGTAACCAAATCGTTCACCATCATATCCGTAAACTGTTAGTTCCTAAGGTCCACAAATCTAAAAAAAAGAAGAAGATATTCAACCTATAAGTTTACAAGGTTAATATGTTGATATGTATTCATCCAATTTCCCCATATATAATGCACTTTGTGTTGTAAGTCTCTCGCAATAAGAGCGCCTGCTAAATACCTATCATGTAAATCTATGTAATATGTTAAGTGGTTACTGTAGCATGTAGTTTCAAACTGTTCATACTTACAGAACGGACTGTCTATGTACACAGTGTGAGTAGCCTGGCTTTTAATGGATGCTTGTTTAAAAGTTGTTTTTTTTTTTTAAAACTAAATCAATGCAGATTATTAGCATTGCTTTTAGGAAATGGAGACATGATTACATGCGTGTTGTTTGCTAATCTATCATAAAAAGATAACAACTAATACGTCTGTTGGAAAAGCTATGCGCAGTCATTTCTGCTGAAGCAAGGGCTTTCTAACCCGATAAAGTGACATGCTTCCGATTTTAATTACATGCAAGCTATAAAAGAAACACTGTAATATTGCATCAGTTATATTTAGAAGCAACCCGAAAATGTATGAGGAAGTGACTGAGTAGAAATGAGTAAATAAGCAAATGGAATAAGCTAAAACACTACACATGAGGTCAAACAGAATGAGAAAAACAAAAAAATATCAGTAGTTGACAACTTTAATAAACCTTTCACAAAGTGGACCGCAACCATATCATAGTTGTGTATGCTTGGTGACTGTTCGGTCATGAACACCAGAGGGCGCCCTCGTATTAAATACGTATTCTTTACCCTGACGACTTCACTGCTGTCACTACAATTAAGAACACTGACGTTTGACGGAGTCGTCCTCAATGTTGTACTACTAAGTTTTACCATTTTGTGTCAGAAGATTATAGGTAGGTGAGTATGGAGAACATTCATCTTATGATAGCCACTGCAACAATGAATTACTGAATAACAATGTAATGCTAAAAGCAAAACTAAAGCCATGCAAGTGGATTCATTGTACACATTTTTAGTGGCATATAGAGTTCAACAAAATGTATAAAGTGCAATGTGTAAATAATTGTGACTTATCAAAAATGACTGAGGACTGAGATGTATTTTTTCATGATCAGTGGATTTGCTGTTTATTAGTTACTTGGCGATTGATTGTCTGCTGTCTTCGGAACAACTGAATGATTCATAATTTGGCATTCTCTGTGATGGATGTAATTTTTGCAAGTGTTTCTCACTGATAAAATTTGTGCAAACTCCTGAAAGGACCTTTAGCTGGAAATTTGATGTGAAATTTGAATTATGGGTTTTTTTTTATTTTGTTTGCAGACCATGTGTTATATATGTTGAAATCAGGTGGGTGAATGGTTTAGGACTTAGAGTAAGTGGTGGACATCTTATCTGTAGGACAGTCCAATCTGTGGAAATAAGTGAAAATGTTAGTGTAGAATGTCAAAAGAAGGTGTTCAGCTTGCCTGCTGTCCTTGAAAACTCTTTGTAAATGGTATACACAAATTTTTAAAAATCTGCTAAAAAAATATTTTGTGCTATCTCATCAGTTAGATTTCACTTATTATCAAACCTTGTAGAATCTATGTTCTGATCATGCAACTACCTTGAAAGCTCACTTGAAAATCCAATTCAATACTTAAAATTTATTAGGTACCGGAAAGTGAGGCATATACTTTTGAAGGCAAAACATTTTGAAAGTAAGATATCTGGAAACGTACTTCCACTTTGCAAAAGCGGTCGAATTGCTCAACTCAGCCCTAAATATTGCACAGAAGTACGTCTCTGATAATCATAAATCAATCCTTTAATGTCACTTTAAAGCTGAGTAAATTATAAATCTGATTTGACCTACATGCTGGTTTAAAGAGGCAGGTATGTGTTATACATTAATGAGCATAAATGCTTTGATACAGGTTTTACGTAACCAAAGAAAGCAAAAGGTTGATAACTGTTATGGGCCGCTCAGTCTTATCGCGTTTGACTATCAAAAAGTAACCCCTTTATCCACCTGGTGGCCTTGCCAAGTTGCCAAGGGCTAAATGTTTGCTAAAGGTTGTTTGATTTATATTGCAGTTTTCAAAGCATTTATATTGGAGGCTGATGTACGATCGCCTTGATAGTATAGCTTCTGTCTCTTAGCTTCAGCTCTTTTTTTGCTGCGTTGTGTCTTTAGGCTAGTCAAGTGGTGCTAATAGTTATTCTACTGGCGAATTTAAGTTTGGTCATTTTTAATGCAATTTTTTTGTGTCCTCTAGCGTGTTCAGCTTCTTCCCGCATAAATCCGCCATGCCGATTGAGTTGGCCATGCCGCTGTACTTGGGGAGAGAGGACTTCCACCGCCAGAGGAGTCTGAAGAGGGCGAAGCCGCTTCGGCCCTGCCTGCACCCCTGCGCCAGCCTCCCCCGGCCCATCCCCCAGAAGCCCAAGGAGGCCAGCGTCGTCCTCGACGACCGCGGCAAAGCCAAGAAGCAGGTGTCCTTCGCCGACCACAAGGGCCTGGCGCTGACCATGGTGAAGGTGTTCTCCGAGTTCGAGGACCCCATCGACATCCCGCTCAACATCCGCGAGCTGCTCAGCTCGGTGGCCGAGCTGTCGGTGAGCGAGGATAAACTGCTCCTGGACTTCGCCCAGCCGTCCGCGGACTACCTGCTGTTCCGGCAGCGGCTCGAGAGCCAGAACATCTGCTTGGAGCACTGCACGCTGAAGGAGAAGACGCTAGCGGGCACGGTCAAGGTAAAGAACCTGTCTTTCACCAAGGCGGTGAAGGTGCGCATCACGTTCGACACCTGGAAGAGCCACACAGATGTGGAATGCCAGTACGTGAAAGACACCTACACCGGCTCAGACCGTGACACCTTCTCCTTCGAGGTGGCCCTGCCCGGCCAACTCCGCCCCCATGAGCGGGTGGAGTTCGCCGTCTCCTACGAGGTGAACGGCTGCACCTACTGGGACAGCAACGAGGGCCAGAACTACAGGATCATCCAGTCGGCTCTGAAGAAGGACCCAGTGGTCAGCGTGGGCAGCCGCTATCCACAGCAGAACATGAACGAGCTGGGAATCCACTGCGACCCGTACGGCAGCCCCCGCTGTTCCCACGGGATCTTCCCAGAGTGGCCGAGCTACACGGCGTTTGACAACATCGGGCCTTACTACTGAGGTGGTTCATTAACACGTTGACCAGTCAGATCTGACCGTTAGCAAACACAAGCCTCAACATTTGTGGAAGGTCTTAAACACGTGCTAATCGATTAACCGCTAAAGGACAGGAGAGAGAGAGAGAAATAGTTCTCAGAGTCACACTGAACTGAAACTGAAATGAACTATCAACTGGCCAGACACGGACATCACAGTTGAAAGTACAGTTGGCGCCCTCCGCATTGGAGTCTACATACAATAGACCGCAGGAAGCTCTCCAAAGCCAAGGCTGAGGACCTTGGGGTTAAAGACCAGGAAGTGATTCTTTTGAGGCTGAAAGTTTCGTCAGCTTTCCAAGTGCAATAACTTTATCACTTCTTGTTTAAGAATATGCAATACAAAGCCAGTATTTAATGAGAGCAAGTGCTTTTTGCTATGATATGGGAGTAACGGCCGCCCCATGAAATCCGTCTGTCTGTCATTTGCAGAAGTTGTTGAAATCAAACATGTGTATCATGTGTTACTTTGCATGTGCCCACTGTTGTCTTCCGATTTCTACCTTTAATGTATGCTGTACATAACGAGTGTCTGTGTGTGTGTGCGTGAGAAAGAGACTTTGCAAGGGAGAACGATGTTTCATTTGGAGATATTGCCTGCTGCTATTGGCTTATTAACAACCGTGCTAAGCACACCAGCTAAGAGCACACCAGCTAAGAGTACGCCAGCACCTTTGTCCCCATAACCGTGTCTTGGCTCCGGCTGTGCTTTCCACATGTCTTCATGGTGCCTCCATCTCCCAGCCCCTCTACTCCCCTACATCCTCAGCGGCTCGGTGAGGGCCCAGGACCGCTTCAGAGACCATTGGCAGGTTATTATCCGAAGATGGTTATCAGAATACGGGCATTATTGTTGATCTTTCACTGAAAACACAAATAGGCATGTATTGGCAAGAAAAAGTGCCGAAGTAGACAGGCGTAGTCGGCGCACCAGCTTTTGGCTCAAACCAGCTGGCTCAGCTACAGGAACATAGCTAACAGTTGCATTTAGCCTGATTGCATCTGGTGGACACTGCACGCATTAATGTATCTCTACACACGCTGTGAGGACATCTCCTTAACGCCTAGAATATTGTTCCCAGAGTCACAGACTAGAGTTATTGAGGCACACGTGCGACGACTGAAATGGTTAAGCGTTTTGGGACACCTTTGTTCTTTTCAGAATGAGATTTTGGGTTGTCCGCAACAGCTCAAAGGAAAACGGATGCCTTTGGTTTAAAAAGATATATATGTATATGTGTGAGAACCGAATAAGTGAAAGGGTGCCGCCGCAAGGTTGCAGCTTGCAGATATTACAGGAAACGGTATTACAGACCTGTTTCCGTGGGTTGTCAGCTCGAAAGGAAACAGAGTAAGTGTGAATCCAGCCCCTCAGGGTTTTAGTGATTTGACTGCTTGGTTATTTGATTCAAATAACAGTATAGGAACTGAAGTAACTTTGTACCTTTTTTGGTTTAATCAGATTTAACTGTCACCAGTCCTGATGCGCAATAAGCCGTGGTCTCACCGTAGGAGACTCGGTTTATGTAAATACTGGCCATAAACGATGATGTTGCAAAGATTCATTCATACATGTGACTCCTCTCAGGTATTTTGAAGCTTTTTGAGATCAGTTGATGTGGAGGTTCAGTTTCACCAAGCAGTCAACCGCTCTTTTCACTTAACATGGGGAACCAGTCATGGGAGTTGCTTGTTTGCTTCTATTCAGTGATAATCTGGAAAAGGTATGGACAGAAAAAATATTAGATGTATTTATTTGATTATGCTTGAATGTCTTACATCTGGTGGTATGGCCTCCATGGACCAGTACACTTTTCCCTAATGCACCGTGAAAGGTAGATTGCGTTTAGCGCAAGAACATGCTGTTAATGCATGTTTGCCTTTTTTAAAGGTTTCGGGAAAACATCAGAGTAACTTGTAATGTGCGTTTTGTAGGCTGTGATTCAAGGGTTTTGACATTTTTTAGAACTTCATTTTTGTCTGTAATGACGCAAGTTCTCGTTTTTATTGTATTCGTTTAATTGTGCGACTCACTGGATGAACACTTTATGAAATTAATGTGAAGTTAAGTCATGTCACTGTAAATGGAGTTAAAATTTTCTGTCACAAAGACCATGAAGCTAAAGCTATCATAAAATTAAGTGTTCTACTATCTTGTAGATCCCATAGGTAACAAAATGATTGGATGGAAAAATAGTATATATATGTAAAATTTTAAGAGACTGGGAGTGTTTTTAAATTGTTGATGTTGAATCCACCACAGAAGGTCAGTATTGAGGGTTTAAATCTGTTGTGATTGTATATGTGCATTTAAGGTTTTAGATTAATTTGTTGTTCAGTTTTATCACGGTTACAGGAAAATTTGAATGTACTTGGATAAAAAATGTTGTGTCACCCCCTCTTTTTCTGTTGAGGCACCCCCTGAGGCAGGTGTTGAGGGTGCTTGTTTGTGTCAGTATGTTAATTTAATTTGAAATTTGCCTTGCACTTTATGGGAACTGTAACACTAATCAATGAAAAAAAATGGTCAATTCAGATCAGAACCATACTTTGGTAGTCAGTAAGTTGAGGTCAATATATTACGTACATTACGGTAAATGGTGTCAGGTGTTCATTCAGAGTTTGGGGTCTACTTAGTTTTCACTGGGTTTTTTTTTCCTCCCATCACTGCTTTTGCAGAACTGTTTCCGTTCCTTTTGAAATGATCAGTTTGTTTTCTATCTGGTTATCACAGGTCTTTGCTGCTTTTTGTAAATAAAGTCACTTTTTTCAAAATGCCATGTACATTTTGTTTCAAATGAGAATGTAAATAAAGCAATGTGTAACAGGTATTTGCTTCTATGGAAAAACTGAGGAAAAAAAACATTTTTGTCTGTAAATGTTAAAGTAAAATAAAGATCAATCCCATGTTTTCTTGGTTGGTTCATAGTTGTTATAAGGGCTGTAGTATTTTACATTCATAAACTTTATTGCAGTCCTCATTGTGAATTCAATATTTAGCCTGTATCTCCAGAATGCAAATGAAGTCATAGGAGAAAAACAAATAATCTAATGACCCAATCCTATTTAAATAATACTCGTGTGATAAAATTAGAGCTGAAACCTTTGGTTTTTTGAGAAATCTCTCACCCGCTGTGGACTTAGTTGCACCCAAAAAAAGTCTCTTGCGAAAGAGAATACCAATGCAACTGACGTCTGCCAGTCCAGACTTGAAGAACATCGCTTAGCTATTTCAATACCCTGAAACCCAAACAGTCTGTCAGGTCTGTTAGGCTATGAATCTTGGTCCCATTGCGCAAACTCTTATAAGTGAGTTTGATCATTCTGGAACGGGATTTTCCTGGTTCTTAACGACACATGACACATGTGCCACTTCTGATTTCCAATTTCACTTGTGAGTGACAAATCAATCCATTTTTCATAAGTATTTACATGTTTGTAAAACATAAGACACCACATTTTAAGAATGCAACGTTGTCTTATGCTTATGCAATGTCCAGTATAGCATTTTGTTTACTGTAATATTCATTTTTGCTTGTACAAAATGCATTTTAATGTGCCACTCACACTTAAAAAATTGTGGTGACATAATTACTTCTTTTATCCACTGCCAAGACACATGAGACTTCGTTTCATACAGTGCAGTAGTTTGTTTTCATTGGCAGCAACTTGGGAGTTAATTAATTGGCATATAACTGCAGAGCCCGATAACCGTGGTTACTTAATTTCCAGTATGCTTGTTATCAGACGCAGGGTGACAGCTAGCAGAATGCAGGTGCAGTCCCCTCCCGGCATTGTGGGAAGGGGAGTCCATTATTTTTCACTGGATAGAAATGCGTAACAGAGTTTTAAATCCTGAGTGCAGAAAAGTTGCCATCATCACCTGTCCACATTTGACAACCTTAGCAGGGGTTTCTCACCCTTGTTCTGGTTGTTGAATGGCTATGGGTGTGAGAACCATCTCCACACCGTGCCGGAACAGGTTAGGAAGTTGCGAAAGTTGACAACTCATTCCTGTCTTGGGAATTTTACTTTGTTATCGTCTGAAATTAATGATGAGCAGGGACGATGGAATGACACCACACCCCAAAACAATGCACATTCACATAAAACACGCCTGATTTATGAGTGCAAGAACACAGGCCAATGTAAAGCGCCCAGCGATCGTAAGATACTGATCTTAGTCATCTTACGCCTGGAGCTGACAAGGTATTATTTACATGAGGCAATGTGTGACGCATGGACGTGTTTAATTTTTTTTTTTTTACAAATGGATTTGGCCAAGATAAAGCTATTGACCGATATATATTTACCAATGTAAAAATGCACCCTGGTAAAACAAATAAAAATGTAATGTTTAACAAACATTTGTTACATACTAAAATTGAACCTTTTGCTTCATATTGATGGATGGTAAAATCATCAAAGGAAAGGCTAGTAAAGAAGTACAACTGACATTTAGTGTGGGAAAGTGAATTATTTCTTCACTACTAATCTGCCTACGTTTAGCAAGAGGTAGTAGGCTGAAGCAATTACAGGTTAACTCAATGTCTCCTATTTCCTCCTTCAGAAATAATACCCAATACCCTTATATGCTATTCAGTTGTTCAAACAAGGTCAAAGTTGCCTACAAATGCGAACAATCGGCACACATTTTCCTCTTAAGAATGGTATAGGCTATACTTTCCTGTGATATTGAGTATTTTCTTTTTTTCATCTAATTAATTCATGCAATGTACAAGAATAAAGTAACTTCTGATAAACAGGCTAAATTCACATTTAATTTTCAAGTGTGCAAACATTTTTCTGGCCCACACAGGGTAATGTGATAACATAATATCTGGATCATGACAGCTTTTGCAAATGTGTTACACCGAGGCAATACATTTGACAAGTTCTAACACCGTACCATAAATTGGTTCTGCATAAAGTGAACAAGGTACAACATGATCTCAAATGAACCGACTTCACAGGGTTATGCTTATTCTATTGTCTGTCCACGTGGGATCTTGCTCATGAAGTGGTCAAACTAGAAGCCTTGTCTGAGAATAACTTGTGAGAGAAGTATATGACATCTATCTGTGTGCGATCGTCTAAAACTACGCAATATCAGTTTTACAATCACAATCAATTGTGTTATGAAATATATCCAATGTCACAACACATCCCTAATTTGGCAGGGACTTGAATTGAAAAACAGAGAATTATGTGTACATCCTAACCACTAGGTGGCACCATTAGTCATTTTTGCACTTAGTATCTTCACTCCCCAAAGCGGAAACAAAAAGCATTCTCTCACAGGTCTTTCCTTAAAATAGCTGTAATTTCCGAAGTCAAACTGAGCTTTGTCAATATCTTATTGTATTGGGTATTAGGTTAAGAGAAACCCTGACTGCTCGAAGCTATATTTCAATTGCAATGGCAAAACTAAAAGCACGTTTTCCAGTAACACGTCTGAAGTATCACCCGGAAGTACATTGTAAGGTTGCCACAACCACAGCCGGAAACTGGAATTGTTTACGTTCCAGTTTCAAATTATCGATTGAGAAAAACTACAAGCATGTGGATGGCATTCTAAACAAACGTAGCTGATTCGTGTGGCTTTTTCTATATTATCATAATGTGGATTTGCATGGATGAAGTCTAACTGAAAAATGAAGAATTTAAGGACTTGAGTAGGGGTGGTAGGATGACATGGTGAAGTCGTGGTGACTAGGCGGGAAGAACGCGCGAAAACATTTAGTTCAGAGTGTGTGCACAGAAAAACATGGAGGCTTAGATAACTAGTCAGCAAACCCATCTGTGTGGTTAATAGTTAGAATAGTTCATCGGTAGTTATTGGGCTGGTTTGTTCATCATGGAAGACCAAAAGGAGAACATTTTCGACGCGGGCGAAAACGTGAAGGTGTCTCTCAGCTCAGAGGAAGACAGCAGTTCTAATGTACGTATACGCTATGTAGCTAACATACTGTGTGGTCAGCGCTAACAAGCTAACTGAACCACACACTTTAGCAAGCATTTTATTAGTCATCAACTTTAGCGTATGGTACAATTTAGTAGGCATTAAAAAATAAAAATGGGACTGTCAACTTTTTCTGAGACTAGATAAGGTTAGGTCAGTGTACTTTGTGAGTGACGACGTTCAATAGTGTTACCTTGCTTTAATTTCCCCTGGTAGATAGCAGTATTATAACAGTCTTTTTTGTGACTGGCGATTTCGTGCTGCTTGCCCAACTGTCTTTATATATGCATAATTGTTTTGCTGTCATGTTTTTATGAGGGCACGTGAATTTGTGAAAATAGGTAATCTGCAAGTGGTACAGCACTGATTTTTGTTTCTTAGTGTCAGACTCTACAACTGAAGTGTGCCATAGCATACTCAATGTAACAGTTTTGACATCATTTGATCTGGGTTGTATTGATGTAGATGTACATGATAAAAACCTGTCACAATGGCTTTCTGACTGTCTAACGCTGCAACCGCCTTCTTCACAGAAAAAGCATCTAGTTATGAATAAATTACTGCTCCTCCTTGTCACACCTTAAAAACGTGAGGTATTTACAATGTTGTCATTGCCCTTCTCAGGCCAAATCTTGCACCAGAAGATGCAGTCATACAGAAGACGTGGAAGCTTCTGCACCGCCTGCGAAGGGCGAGTTCAGTGACCCTGTGTACAAAGAGATCGCCCTCGCCAACGGGCACATTAACCGCATGAATAAAGAAGAACTTAGGGCAAAACTAGTCGAGCTGAAGCTTGACACAAGGTAATAACACATATAATAAGTGGGAATTCGAAAAATAGCTGCGACTAGGCCACTCCCACGACCACACCCCCTTTTAGCTAACTTGCATGAACAGAAACACACACCTTCACACACACACACACACACTTGAGCATCATGCCAAATTTCAGCCTCCTAGGGTGAAAACTGTGGCCGCCAAAAGGTGGGGAAATTTTTGTGAACCGACCAACCTACCAACCAATAGAGCGAGCTATAGAGCTGCTGGTCGCAGCTAAAAAGGTCAGCGCATTTCAAAGGAAGGGTGGAAAAGCGTGTGATTGGCCGAAAACAAAGGCTTGGTTGGAAGTCTTTTCCCACAAGTTGAAGCCAAAGAATCGCACATGGGAACAGTTTACCCATATAAGGATAGTTTTATTCAACTTTAACTAAGATTTTTAGCCTGATGCTAGTGCACATGTACATTTCAACGTTTTGTGGTAAAACAGCGCAGGCATGTTCTGTAACTTGGCCTGTAGAAATCGGCAGCATTTCACATATCAGTGGCTTGTAGCCCAGAACGTTCATATTGTCCAGTGTTCTATGTGTTTTTAAATGCTTAATCAGGTCTCACAGTATAGGTTTAAATGTTCAGATGATAGGTGCAAATGGCCGCTGAACTTGTCCTTGTGTTTTCTGTGTAAGGGGTGTGAAAGACGTATTGAAGAAGCGGCTGAAGAGCTACTACAAGAAGCAGAAGCTGATGCAGAGCGTGCAGGAGGGCGGGCCCACGGACACTTACTATGACTACATCTGTGTGGTGGACTTCGAGGCCACCTGCGAGGAGAACAACCCGCCCGACTTCCTGCATGAGATCATTGAGTTCCCCATGGTCCTGGTCAACACGCACACGCTGGAGATTGTGAGTCAGAGAGGGCTTGGGCTCAGAACATCGACTCACCCTCACACCGTCTCCACGGCCACCACTTATAGATTGAGGCATTTCTGTTGAGGCACATTTAAAGTTTCCTTTTGGTTGAAGGAAGAGCTTTATATTGATCAGTTGGAATTATGCACACTTGTGTTTTTATTTCGCATTAGCTTGAGCTATCCTTGCAAAGCTCAAAGTTTCATATCTGTAAGGTTCTGCTTTAAGAGAAAAACATTACCTCTGCACTGCAGGTCAGTTCTTACTGAGTTCATATTTTCTTTTTGCACAGGTGTTTGCTTTAGTTTTTTTTCCTCATTAAATCAATTGTTTATGATGGAGTTTGCAGGAATTTTCCCCCTCACAATTATTACCTTATGGGACATCAGGGAAATGAGAGAAGAAATATGCCACCTACATTGCCTTTATGTGGGACCTTTAATTTGGCCTGAAAATGCACTTATCTCATTTAATGAATGCTGTAGGCTATTGGTCTTTTCCACAAGATATTGATCTTTTTCACTGGCTAATGTATTGGGTCAATTCTCTACAGAGCAAAAAATGGACAAAGGGAAAGAATATGAATATGGTGTCATACAGTGCTTACATGTAGAAGATTGGAAAAACAAAAAAAAAATTAGGGGAGGAGAATCTGGTCTGTTCTGAGGGTATTATTTGTATGCCATTTGTATTATTTTATGTACCACAAAAATCAAACAGCATACTGTTTCAGATATGGCTGTAAAGTCTCACACAACTTCAGCTGTGTCTTCAGGCTCCAGGGGTCTGTTATAGCTCAGCATAAAAATTCAAAGGCCTTTTTTTTCCATTTGCGAAATTATCTCTTCATAGGCTACCTAAGTTTAATTTAAACTGCACTCTTTGCACTGATTTCAAAAATACACGTTTCAAAATGGACGCATACCAGGATTCCAGTCACATTTCACAACGTGTCTAATGTTGGTGGATGATGCAACAGTCGAGATGAAGGCGTGTTACATAATGATATGGCGTGTCCCCTTCGTCGAGGCAAATCTAAAGCGGGCTGAGCTTTAACTTGGCGCCATTCTTGTACTCTTACACCATTCGAAGCTAGCTCTTTGACATTAGTAAGATAGCGGTGCGGTCAAAGCTCTGGACTTCCTCAGGCTGGGCGAAAGTCCTACACTGGCCTGACACCACCTCCTTATAAGGCCTGTTACCAACAAACTTAGTTAAGTGATTCAGTTCTTTAAAAGCCTACTTCTCTTTTCGGGTTTGTTTCATGCTTAAATGTGAAAGGCGTGTGTCAGCAGTACAGTTTTTTTTCTCTCTTAGAACAATGCCAGGTATTTGTTAAACAAATATATAAGAGGTTTGTCAATATGTGTACAAGACCAGCCAGGTTCGTTATGCAATCCATTTGATTTAGTAATTTAGGAAGGTCTGTGTGGCAAACGCAGTGCTGTAAGAAGGAGTGTCACCATCTGATGTTTGACAGTAAAGACGCTTATTGGTTCGGGAGGATACTGTGGTTTTCATGTGGGTTTCTGTTTCTGCTTATTCTCTTTCAGGAAGACACGTTTCAAGAGTATGTCAGACCAGAGATGAACTCAAAGCTCTCAGAATTCTGTGTGCAGCTGACCGGAATTACGCAGGTTTGCCTGGCCCAGTTTGTGCTTTCGCTCAAATTAAAACAACCTTGTGATTGAAAACTGAATGGTTGTAGTGTAACTTTGCTGCGGTGGAAATATACAAAATGATGTGTATCTATCCACAATCCACGGTATGCCCCAGAACTCTGTATTAGCACAACAAATTCAGTGTGTGGTGAAGTTCAGCTTTGGCTAACTCCTCAGAAGAGTAAACTAGGCTATACAGAACAAAAGTTGGTTTGTGCGTTTTTTTTAAATCCCTTTTATAATAAGAGAACAGGGTTATGTAGTTGTGTGACTCACACAAACAAATAGTGAAACAGTTTACCATCCCTCCATAATAATGAAAGCAAATCCAGATGTCTTAGAATTTCTTTCCGCCCACACCTACACATTGCACGCAAGCGCACACCCTCTTCACCCTCCATTTTCCCTTTGTCCAACTCCACACAGCTAAACAGCTTTAAAATGCCCCTAAAATGTTAGCTGAGAAAGTTCCTTTAGTAAAGACAACAGGGCAGACGTCACAATGGGGACGTGGGGAATGGAGTTAACTAATGTGCTGGTGTTACAGATGCTGTACAACTATATTTATTTTCCATTTTAGGAAACTGTGGACAAAGCAGACACTTTTTCCAGTGTTCTGAAGAGGGCTGTGGTTTGGCTGCAGGAGAAGGAGCTGGGAACCAAATACAAATACGCTGTCCTGACAGATGGGTAAGGCCAGAGAACCATTAATTTTGCTGCCAGTTATACTACTAATATATTTCATTTGTGAAGTGCTGTCCTTCTACCCAGAACATAAGGTATGCAATGGTGCATCACGTCTATTAAGGAAATGCGGTCACTTGTAGATGTAGTGTTTTGTGTTCACAAATATACAGAAGACATAGACCTAAGCTGCTGTTCCAGTTTTAATCTTGACTCTTGGGTTGTCTCCTAGGTCCTGGGACATGAGCAAGTTCCTAAACATTCAGTGCCGCGTGAGCGGCATCAAATATCCCCAGTTCGCCAAGAAATGGATCAACATCCGAAAATCGTACGGGAACTTTTACAAGGTGAATTTTCCTTCTTTTTTTATCGGTCAGCTGATTTGAGAATTGGTAAATAGTGTTATTTTAGGGAAGTTAAAATGCACAAAATGAAACACTTCAATCACGATGATTTGAAGACGTTTAAATGAGTAGGATTTGTGAATATTCCATTTGAAACACTGGTACTTTGTGTGACATAGCATATGCCACTGCTAGCTTTGTAGTGAACTGTCCCGTGAATGAAAGACCTGTATCATTAAATCTAATGTATTTGTATATGAAATAATGTATAATGAACATGCAGCCAGTGAGGGGATAGTAAACGGCTAGCACAGGCTAAGCTCTATGGCCTGGACATTGTAAGTTCCGGGTTATGCCAAGAGTGGACTTTGGACAGGAGCCCTCTGTTTGTCTAATCTATTTATTTTAGGCTGTATTTAACCAGGAAGCCCCTTGAGATAAAAGAATCAAGACTGCAGCTTCACAGTAAATATATCCTGCAAGAGCACCAGTGACAAATGAAAATACAAAGGCTACGCACACCATCAAAGTGTCTCAAGATCAATGCGACTCAATTACTTATCAGAGATGTTCTCAAAATGTCTGTTGCAAATGAAGGATACGGGCCATGGAACAGCCGTTGTATTGACTTGAATGAGAAACTTGGAGAGGGACTGAGTCTAAATTGGCAGCAGTGTGGAGGAATGAACAATGACAGCCTGTGTTTCTAATCATATTGTTTTATATAAGAGGTGGTCAGCGGTCATCACTTTTGAGTTTATTTATTCTTGCCCATTGAGGATATTAAATTGTCGTGTGGTAGATGGAAACGTTGTGAATGAATTGAAAATGAAACTTGTTTTGTAATTAATATTATGACGACATCTTGTAATCCTGTAAGGGGTGGGTTATTTATTTCTGTGTCTTGTCATAAACTTCATTCATCCATCCATCCATCTATCTGTCTATCTATCCATCCATCCATCCATTGTCTTGTACAAAGTCCCGATTGTCATAATTGACAACATAAGACAGGACTAAGACCTTTTGAAGTCACCTGTTTCGTAGGTAAAGAAACAACATCAATCCGAGCATAAATAAGATATAGTAGCAGTAATAAAGCAGGTATGGCTAATAAGAAGAGCTCGGGGGGATGGGGAGAGGTCCATCTTGAAGAAGTGAGTGCTCAGTCTGTACCTGAAGGTGGTTTAGTTTGTAATTGTGTGTTTAGCTGTTTCACTGTCACAGTGAGTGAATCAGCCGGCAGTACGGTTTTTCCTGTTTTCTGTGAGTGGGCCTGGTACGATCACGGTTGTGTCTCCTGCCAGGTGCCGCGGACGCAGACCAAGCTGAGCAGCATGCTGGAGAAGCTGGGCCTGCACTACGAGGGCCGGCCCCACTGCGGCCTGGACGACTCCCGCAACATCGCGCGCATCGCCCTGCGCATGCTGCAGGACGGCTGCCAGCTGCGCGTCAACGAGCGCATGCATGCCGGTCAGCTGCTGAGCGTGCCCAGCTCTGCCCCCGTGGAGGGGGCCCCGCCCCCACATAACCCACGCTGCAGGAACTAGCCCCACCCACTGCCCCAAAACCCCACCCACCAAACCAACCTACACCACTATCAGGGAGTCCTGCCACTTGGCCTTAAATAAAGTGGGGCTAGCTGTATACATCTTCTGCATAACTTAATCTCAGCTTTGCACTTTCTCCTTTGTATTGTGCCGGTCTTGGTCACTTTTGCTAATGGATCTATACTGTACATGTGTTTGTAGAAGATTCTATAACGCACTGGAGACCCTGAGCAGAAGGTGTGACATTTTGAAACAAGTGAATGCTATGGACATGAATAAACTCCACCCCACGAAATCATGACTGATGGCTTCACAAGCTGGCTAATAGACTGATTTATAGCAGTCTGATTTACACTTTATTGTCCCAGTCCCTCATATTTTGTGATGTTCATTTGACTGCTGTAGATGAAGTGCCATATTGCTAAATCTTTCAATATAGCAGGCTACAGTGTTCCCTTTTAATTGCACAATTTATCATTGGCAATTTGCCTGGTTCTCTCTGTTTAATGTTGATCTTAATTTCACTGGCAACCAAACAGGGATTTCGCTGCCTCGTTACCTCTGTACAAACCAGAAATCTGCCGCCCCCTCTACCTCCTCTCGGTCCACCTGAATACCCGTTTGACATTTGACGTATGACCTTGGCCTTAAGCGACACCCTATTCTCGCTATCAAACCAAATCAGTCACCCGCGTGTTCCAGGAAGCACCTTGCGATGACAGGCCCACAGACAGCATGCTGTCTGACCGCTGCACTGCGCTTAGGGTTAACCTGCTGTAGACCCACAGAGCAGGCTGTCTTCAACGTACAAGGCTACTTTCTGTTTTCCTATTTTACCACACACTTTAAAATACTAGTTTGACACCATTAGAGTAAAGCTGAAATGTCACCCTTTATTACAAGTTTCAGAAGTTCTCCTAATATTTATTTTGAAATGCCGACTAGGAAAAATTGGTAACTTCATTTTATGGTTGTCTAAAATGCAATTCTGTTTGGACTGCACAGGTACAAGTTTGTTTGAGATTTTTTTGGGAGGAAGGACAAATGGGAATTAGGAGCTGTTCAGTCCAATTTGTTCTTTTTTAATGACAATAAAACTCTGAAAAACAAAGATTGGCCTGTGCTTCTGCTGTCATATTGTTTTTTTATGTAGTGTAAGGTCACCTGTAACCAAACTGTATAGGGTGGATTTTGTCATAAGAATACTTTAAATGCACTGTTTAAAAATGAATGCTTTACTATGGCACTCCAGTGCCTGGTTAAAAACTGGCACAGAGTAAGTTTAGCACACACTGACCTGCTCTTTCCCAGATTTTTCCCGATATCCAGAGGTGACTCTCGGGAAATGCACTCAGTCCGACTCCCATGTGCGACTGCCTGTTCTGAAGCAAACAGGATGAGGTGTTTAGGATTTAAGAGCAGAAAGCAAAACCTTTGGTGAAATGTGGGGAAAATTTCTGCCTTACCATGATTTAGTACAGCTAATTCTAAATATATGAATTCAGTGATACTGGTTGTCCACCAATGTTTATGGAAAAATTGAAATTTGCCTAAACCAAGGTCTAAACATTATACTGTTATATTTTTGGCACATTTTTTCATAAGGAGATTATGAATATGTTTTTATTCTTTACTTACCCGGGTAGTTCACCTGATAACTCTGCAGTGATGATCTGGGGAGTCAAGGTGGGTAGGGACTGCAAGAGATGATACAGCCAATCAGGTACATAGAGGTTGGTTAGGTGGCCAAGGTTGGTTAGAGAGGCAAGCTTTACTGGAATTTGACTAGAATAAAACCCCTACTCTTTAAAAAAGTGCAATGGGATCTTTAATGGCCACTGTGAGTCACAGCCTTGGTTTAAAGTCTTGGATCTGACATCAAGTTAAGATGTAGATTATGCCAAAAATAATGGCTGCTTAAAACCTCCATAGCATACGAATGGCTTTTTTAAAAACCCATAGCATGCGATTTCAGGGTTATTGTCAACATCATGTAATTGCAGCAATCCTTAACTTTGCCCCCATTACCTTGTCAAGATCATGCATAAAGTTAAATTTTATTCCTGTATTTTCATACATTATTCAATATTGCCATTTCGATTTCAGTCTTCAAATGAGAAGAAATGGGATCCTGCAGACAGATTATCACCCAGGATTAAAGTTTGACTGCACTGAAATAGAATCCAAATATTATTTGTTTGCCTTGTAGATAACACAGCATACATCTACGCATGCCATTGACACTGTCCCTACCGAGGCAGACCAGGTCAGGCTGTAATCTCTGGTGATCTCTAGCCCTACACTGAAGTCAAACCCATAGCTTTGCAGTCACACGCAAATAGGTGAAATCAGGCGGTACAATATGTGGTTGGATCAAATGCTTGCAGATAGTGCAGGTCTTCAAGACCTGGAGCAGAATAGCACTGCACTAGACCTTTTCCTGTCATACAGCTGACCCTAAAATGTAAAGCACAAATGCTTAAGTGGTATCACCTGTGATTATCTGTAAATGGGAGTGATTCCAGTGTTTATCTCTGAGTCAAAGGTAGAGTTCAGTTCAGGTACAACCTGATAGTGATAGCACACATGAGGTCAGGTTTATACTTAAATGGCCCAGTTAGCTACTTAAAAATAAAGCTACTACAGGCCAGAACATATAACAGTTGTATTGGTTTTACTGTTTACAATCTGACATCTGAAAGTCATTATGGGAAATATGCATTTGTGCTTTAAAATGTGCCATTTTGAAAATCCACTTATGGTGAGCCATTAAACTCTTATTCAGATTATTTTTCAATGTCCTTTAATTATAACAGGCTAGAATGGAACTGTTCGTATAAAGAATTCTAATCATTACAAGTTAATAACTCTTTTTTTACAAGTCCTGGTATCTAAAATTCAGTTTTAACAAGTAATGATCTGAATTCTTTGTATCAACAATTCAGTTTTAACTAGCTATAATTAAAGCATTTGCCCCATTCATTTCACTTGTGCCTTCCATTTTTGTTATCAGAAATTGAATTTTAAGTTGTTAATGAAGGAATTCTTGATATCAATAATTTGGACTGTAACTTTTTAAAACCGAATTGTGGGCATCAAGAATTCGATTAATAACTAGTTAAAATGACATTCTTAATATCAAATATGGTTTGAACAAAAGCTTAAACGACTTGCCATACAAAAGCAATTGTTTACATGTTTAATTGTGCTCTGTACTGCTCCACATTGTCCACTAGCCGGCGCTCAATATCAACCTACAATATTCTGATTTAAAATGTCCAGTTTTCGATTCCATGCTCCTCTGGCAAAATATAATTATTTCAGGCATTAAGCATGATATTTATTAGATACAAGAATATAGCAAAGCACAGCAGCATGTTATAGCGAGAAACTGAAGTACGGCGCCTCCCCTCCGGAGAACCTAACATTTTTAATGCAGATTACGATACACAGAAATTCCACACACGTTGTCTTGACACGCTGATGTTTTTGACATTTGTCGGTGAATGGATATATCGTCCCCTTAACCTGCACATACGTAATTTTTTCACTGGGTGGAGACAAATCCTCTCAGAATTCTGACACAAAGGACGGTAGTCTGCCTACAAAATCATGGATATTTTTGTATTTGGGCGTACTTTATCCACTGATATAGCACAAACAAAAATAGCATAATGAAGTAAAACTAACACAAACACCCTTCTTCCAGACAACCGTAATACACCTCTTCATAATTATTTACGATGCTCCATTAGGTCATTGATTTTTTTTTATGTTCCTTGGAGGTCGTGTATTTAGAACAGAAACCAGGCATTTGTAAGACGGCATGCAATTTTGACATTTATAAGGAATGACCGACCTTGGCTTGCGTTTCTGTAACTAAGCATGTGGGTAGTTGTAAAGCTAGCGAATAATTGAAACAACTCAGACAAACAGCGTTGTTCATTTCCTAACCACCAAGATCTAAAACATCTCGAGTTGTGATCTCTTTAGTAAAACAAAACAAATGCATTTCTTATAATGCTGTATTCATCTTACGAAAAGTAATAGCTTCTTATTAAGCTTTGTGTTTCACGATGACGACTGTTTTCTCCCTCCGTTCTTATTGTTTCTACTCCAGGAAGGTGGGCTCTGGATTCTGACGCAGTGTTTTCTAGGCGTTGCTGCAGCTCCGTACTCAAAGCAGAGCTACAACTGCAGTCTGCGAACACAGGCGGAGATACGCAGTGAAGAGGAGGATATACACTGAATGTCTCTTTGATTCTGGAACCTATCTGACCGAATTTTGGAATTGTGAATGTCTTGGTACCGGAGAACGCGCTGGCGGTGCCAGGCAACCCGCCTGCCTTTCCGACCGGACCGATTGGACTTTTAAACTGGACCCATTCATTGCGGTAGGCTTCTGTTGTTCTGCGTTCAGCGGCGCGGAAAAGAGAATGCATGAAATGTTTCTGCTGTCTTATTATTGCCGCCCCGTAGCGATGGGAGAGCCCTCGGTTTTTTCGCATAGAAATGCTTTTGATAGTTTGCTTTTGTTGACTTTGTGACGACTATGGTGCAGAACATGCGAATTGGCGAGGCAACGAGACGGACAACCATGCTGCCAGGATAATAGATGATTCCCCTCAATGAAAAGGAGGAGGTGGGGTCTCCCTGCAAAACCATGGCTGAAAGGGACAACAATCTGAAAACAGCCAGGTTGTGGAGGGATGCGGCCCTGCGCTCCAGGAAGCTGCGGAGTAATCTGCGGCAGCTCACTCTCAGCACCAAAAACAGCCAGAAGATCACACTGCCAGAGAACATCAGTGAGATTGAGGTTCTCAATTTGGGCAACAATTCCCTCCAGGAACTGCCGGAGGGGTTGGGCACCGCCCTGGTCAACCTGCGCATCCTCGTCCTCCGCAGGAATAAGTTTGCCACCGTTCCCCTGGCCGTGTTCGAGCTGGCCCATCTGGTGGAGCTGGACCTCAGCCACAACTGCCTGGGCTACTTCTCCGAGGACATCGGCCTCCTGAAGGGGCTGAAGAAGCTGTGCCTGAGCCATAACAAGATCCAGTACCTGCCGTCGCAGATCGGCACCCTGCAGTGCCTGGAGGAGCTGGACATCAGCTTCAACGACCTGCGGGACTTCCCCCGCTCTTTCTCCCAGCTCAAGAAGCTGCGCACGCTCGACGTGGACCACAACAAGCTGGAGTACTTCCCCCCCGAGGTCCTGCCGCTCAGTGACCTTGAGGAGCTAGACTGCTCCGGGAATAAGTTTGTGAGTTTGCCCAGGGACATTATGAAGCTGGAGTCCATTAAGATCCTCTGGCTGAGCGGCACGCTTATCTCCTCCCTGCCTGACAGCTTCTGCAATCTGAGCAATCTGGAGAGCCTGATGCTGGACAGCAACAACCTGACGGCCCTGCCTCAGTCCTTCGGCAAGATGCAGAAGATGAAGATGCTCAACCTCTCCTCCAACGCCTTTGAGGAATTCCCCCTCGTTATCTTCCAGATCACGGGCCTGGAAGAGCTGTATTTGAGCAGGAATAGACTGACGCTGGTCCCAGAGCAGATAGGCCAGCTGTATAAGCTGGCAAATCTGTGGCTTGACAATAACAGAATAACATATCTGCCTGATTCTATTGTGGAATTGGGGAAACTGGAGGAGCTTGTTTTACAGGGTAACCAAATTGCTATACTTCCTGACAACTTTGGAAAACTCTCCAAAGTGAACATTTGGAAAGTGAAGGATAACCCTCTCATACAGCCCCCTTATGAGGTGTGCATGAAGGGCATCCCTTACATAGCGGCCTATCAGAAGGAGCTGGCAAATTCCCAGCCAGCCGTGAAGCCCAGGTTGAAACTGGTGCTGATGGGACTGAAGAACGCAGGAAAGACCAGGCTCAGACAGTGTGTTGTTAGCAAACCGCAGGATGCTCAGGTCGCCCAGGGAAACAAAGGGATCGACGTGACGAACTGGATTGCGGACGCTGATCGGAGCCTCACGTTCATTGTGTATGATTTGTCCGGGAAAATAAACTATGACTTAATTAAGCCTTTCTTCCTTTCTCCTGGAGCTATGTACATTTTGGTGGTGAACTTAAAAACATACACGTCCAGGACTTTTTATTCCCACGTGGGGTATTTTCTCCACCTTCTCGGTGCCAAGGTGCCCCATGCAGTGGTGTGCGTCGTTGGGACGCACACTGACCTTTGCGAGGAGGTGGAAGTGGAGGAGAAGTGCCTGGACATCCACCGGCAGATTGCGCTGCAGGAGAGGACTGACACGGAGGCCCTGCAGGCTGTCGTGGGGCAGGTGGACCAGGCTCTGGGGCAGGGCTACGATGTGAGGACCACCAGCCCCCACATCCTATTCTATGGCGTCTCAGACAAGAACCTGCGGCGCAAGAAGTCCCAGCTGCAGTACCTGCTGAACCACCGGCTGCAGATCCTGTCCCCCGTGCTGTGCGTGAGCTGCGTGGGGGAGCAGAGGAATATCCAGCGGCTGAGGGAGAAGCTCATGTCGGTGGCTGACCACCGGGAGATCTTCCCCAACCTGCACCGCGTGCTGCCCAAGTCGTGGCAGATGCTGGAGGAACTGCACTTTAAGCCTCGCGAATTGTGGCTTTCCTGGTGGGACTCGGCCCGCCTGGGCCTGCAGGCTGGGCTGACGGAGGACCGGCTGCAGAGCGCCCTCTCCTACCTGCACGAGAGCGGCAAGCTGCTCTACTTCGAGGACAGTCTGACACTCAAGGAGTACGTCTTCCACAACCTGCCGCGGTTCATCGCCATCCTCAACGTCTTCTTCCAGAGGGACTCCTCGACGCTGCTGGAGAAGCTGCTGGCCGGGGGGGACGGCAGGGACCAGGTGAGGGCCTCCCAGCTGCAGCATCACGTGGAGGGCTTCCTGCTTCATGGCCTGCTGCCCTCGCACATCATCCGCCTCCTGCTCAGCCCCCTGATCCAGACCCAGCAGGACCTGCACCTCATCCTGGAGCTGCTGGAAAAAATGGGCATCTGCTACTGTATCAACAAACCCAGGAGCAAGCCGCTCAACGGCGCCACCGTCTGGTACAAATTCCCCAGCTACGTCAGCAACGAGGAACCCCACGCGGAAGCCTGGGTGAACGGCGGCTCGGCCCTCACCGGCCAGCTCTTCTCCGTGGAGCAGCTGCAGATAGAGTACAGCTTCCCCTTTCTCTTTCCCCCGGGCCTGTTCGCACGCTACAGCGTGCAGATAAACAGCCACGTGGTGCAACGCGCGGACGGCAAGCACCAGATTTTCGCCTACCGGGGCAAAGTGCCTGTGGTCGTGAGCTACCGGCCTTCCCGAAGCAGGCTGCAGGCAGAGACCCTGTCCATTGCCAGCCATGCCTCTTTGCCAAATATCTGGACCGCCTGGCAAGCCATTACTCCCCTGGTGGAGGAATTGAACGTCCTTCTGCAAGAGTGGCCTGGGCTTTACTACACTGTACATGTTCTGTGCTCCAAGTGCCTGAAGAGAGGGTCCCCCAACCCGCACACCTTTCCAGGTGAGTCATGTGATTTCTTCACATTTGGCCATTTTGACCTTTGACCTCAAATGATGTAATAATTAACAGTGTGTCTGCTTTTGTTTACTGGGGCTATGCAACAGTTTGCCCTCTTAGGGTGCTGTGGTGTAGGCTAGACTGCACTGGCATCTGTGTGCTTAAGCCATGTGACGCTGCCTGAGTGTACCCTTCCTGTAGAGAGCCGAGGGGCACAATGCGTGCACATCACTCTTCAATGTAAACAGACTGAAGGAAGCCATTCCCATTGCCTGGAAGTAAGGGCATTGCAGCCAGATCTTGCACCCTTCAAAGAGCAAAAGCAAAGGGGAAATATGTCATACTTAACCCTGCTGATGTTTGTTGTTGTTAGATAAATGTATTGTAGAAATCAGGGCAGCAATGGTGCATTGTTTGTGTGTATGTGTGTTGCTGTCTGTGTGTGTTCAGGATTCATACTGCTATTGATTCTCTCATACAGTAGTTACAGTAAGCTATGCAGCAGTTGGGATAGAGTCTGAAATATGCACTGCCCTGTCTCCCCGATGGTTAACGAGCATAACTCAACATGAATAACAAGCAGCTCACAATTTTCCATTATAACTGAGTGCACTGTAAGATTCAAGGCTCGCATTAAGAGTGCAGCTGTGCAGAGTCTGCTGAAAGGCTAAAGATGCCCAGCCGCTGCATCTTAGCGTGACCCCCTTACACCGTCATATTGAAAACCATGCGCTGATCTGTGAAATGGTGATTCAGAATAAGGTCAGGCCTGGAGGAAGGGGGGGGGATGGTACCCAGACAAAGACACTGGGCAAGGAGGCCTAGGCGTTGGCCCAGGGGTCCCAGCGGACTCCGAGCCCCACCTAGAGACACAAATTGGCCTCCGAAACAGTCTGCCTTCCTGCTGAGAGAGAGAGAGAGCTGGCTCGCTCGCTCTGACTTGGCAGCTGAGAGCGTTGCCATGGTAACAAAACACACTTTAAATCCATGGCAGCAGATAAGACATATACGGTGTGGGTCTGTGGAGGGCCCGGGAAGCAGAGTGCAGTGGGTTCAGCTCCAGTACCACAGCCAGAATTCAAGCACCGAATTACACACTAAGCACTACAGCTAAACCATACAGACGCTTCATGAATTATTGATTGAACAGAAGTTTGATTTATTGATCCCTGAGTGAATAATTGATTTGCCACCAGCAACTAAACAGTGTCAGACCACAACAAACAAGCAATCATTTCAGACATACCCCCCCACCCACCCACACACACACACACACATTCACGCATGCTGGTTTTACTTATAGAGTGGCCGCTGCAATCTGAATTTCGTGCAGAAAAGAGGGTAACAACCTGCTGTGCACCGTCCATTTTTCTCAGCGCTGTGCACCGGGCCTGGATCCGTTTAAAGATCGTGCAGGCCGACATATGATAAAAAACAGATCCCAGAGGTGGTTTTTCGTGCGACTGTTACAGGATAGTGCTGCTGATTTAGCAGTGCTGATAATTCTGCATATTTGAGTGTAATGGCATGGCTGGTTCTTTGTTATTTTGATCATGACAGGAATTTCCTGTCATTAGCTGTGCAGTGTACATGGTCATTGTTGGTATAATTGAAGGTTATGTAGTCTAAACTGCCATGTGAGATACCAATAGCCCCCTCTTCTGTGTACAATTGATGCCTGCCAAGAGCCAGATGATTTTTTTTTTTAGATTAGTTGAAATTGTAACAGTAATCTGACTGAGAGTGAACTCAGTTTCGAAATAAGGGTATTTCTGTGACTTCTCAGAAATTTCCAGTGAACAGTGCGTGCGGCGTGGGTGGATAGAGACTGAAACCATTCACAGGGATTTTTGACTTTTTTTGAGCTTGTGCTTGAGGTCTGGAAACCGGCAGAGGAGTAGTTTTGGAAGGGGGGTTTGTCTGCTGGATGTTTGCCAAATGCATTAAACCCCCCCCACCACCCCACCCCCACCCTCACTTCCCCTCTCCCCCTTTTCATCTCTCCGTGTCAGCTTTTAACTCCTCCATTGGTCCTCACCTCCTTCGCCGTGTCCCATCTTTGGCCTGGTAAAAGCGTTGACGCTCTTTGACACGCCTGAGGCTCTGCGCTGGTTTGAATCAGTTGACACGCGGGCCACACTTCCCATTGGCATTCCACAGCTTCCGGAAACAGCACCTCCGCTAAGGGGGAACGGGCAAGAGTCAGAAGCTTGGTGAAGTTAACTGGGCTGTGTGGAGTTTTACAAGACTAGGTGTGGGAGATACAGCCAGCCATGACTGGAAGCAGTGGGACAGTAAAAAGATATCTCGATCGGCTTTCACAGAAAATGAGGCAGACGATGCCTGTGAATAGACAGGAAGCACTGATATTCTTTGAGATTTTTTCTTTCGTTTCTTTTCCTGTTGGCACAAACTGGCTAAAAACCAAAAGGGTGAATACTCCCACTTTCCCTTGTTTGTGTGAGGTTTGTAGATCACAGTATAGAGCTAGCTCCAGTCAAGCATGACTCATCCAGAATAAATTGTACTTCATAAAAGGTATTGTGTCCCATGGCTGGTACTTCTGCTGTGTTATGCTTGACTAATGACAGCTGAAGCAGGTAAACTTGCAGTCGAGAAGCTCTCACAACGGTTCTAAAGCTGAAAACCGAAATGTGAGACACTTTTAGGTTGAACCTCAAACGGAAGTCATTGTCACTTGATTTAACTGATGTCTTTTTTGTCATTAATGATTCAGAAAACTGTATTTCAGAAATTTAGGTTCAAGGCCAGACCACTTTTATCCTAAAATCAAGTAGAAGTTCAGTGTGTTTGTTTCAATAAATCATTTGTATTGCACTCGATATCTGTGCTCGGTGTGTAGAAATATAATATAATAATATAATAAAGATTGGTCCCTGTCTTCCAGTATCTCTGAAATGAAAGCTCTGTGGGGGTGCGGTTTAGTGAGTGTTGACAGTTGAGTTTCGGCATCTGAAAAAAAAGAAGAAATTGAGTATTGGGGTCAGGTTCACAACCAGTCCAATCATACCAGTCGTACAAGGCTTGCCCCATTCATTAAATTCCTGGCACACAGCTGGTACGCAATGTGACCAGCTGAGTCCTACAATATAATAGGCCCTCAAAGCATTCTGGGAAATTCGGGGTGCTCATTAAATAGAGGAGTGGATGGCATGCACGTACCCGAAGCTACAGTACTGCTCACACGTTACGTATAATCGGAGTAAACACTTTTTAGTGTTGAGCAAATAGCTTTTCAGTCATTCTATCCTTAAATTTTGATTAGAATCGACTCTTTCTGACATTACAGAGCTGTTGCTAGCACTTCATGATTTACCAGAATGGCTAGTGCTTTCCCTGTATGTGTTTATTTTATAGAATATAGACTGTTAAAATAGTTTTCATGCTTTTATTATCTCATTACTTCCACTCATGTTCAAGTAAAGCTTTCTTGCATGCAGTGTTTAAATTAGCCAATCACTGGACCCTGAGCCGCCCTAATTTGAAAAGTGGGTGTGAATCAAACTCCCAAAGTTATTCAGTTATGAGGGAAATTCAGCCTCTACCTCCAGATTATGTCATATGACTACTGTTTTATGGTCCTGTAAATAATGGCTTACACATCATACACATACCTCTGAACTTCAACACCACTGGGAAGTTCCCCTGAAGAATATTTCAAGAGGACATTGTCTATGTAAGGGCTTGTATTCGTCTTATGGTAAGCCTGTTCCAGTCGACAACATATCACACTGTGCACTTTTTACTTTTTATACTTTTCTGCAAAAACAGAACAGTGAAGGGACTGTAGTATCAGGTGGCACGCATTTTTCATTTTACTTTAACCCTAAGGGGTAGCGTTGCTACAAAAGAAAATACCATAGGAACAAAATGGAGGAAGAGCCACTTACAGTGGTCTGATTTTGCTTATGTAAATATGGCATATTTTGAGGTATGCATCACTCTTGGTTTGACTAGATAACGGCGTAGAGAGCTGTGGAGGACACAAGCCGGTCTTTCAGCTTGGGTAATGAGGCAAGGCCTGATGGGGCATCGGACTCCGCTGCTTCTGGCATGAGCTGAAAGGAAACCGTTTCTTTAGCTACTGGACCAAATAACATGACCTCTCCTTTAACTTCCTGCATTGTCCGTTTTGTTGGGCCAGGGACTTTATTTTGGTTGTTATGTTTTGGTGACGCACATCTATGAGTGAGGGGGGGCGGGGCTGAAGACGGAAGGCATGTGTTAAATTTGTTTGTGTAATGTTTGGATCTCCTCCAAAGACTTCCTCTGCAGTAAAAGTACCTTAACTAAGTCTGAGTCATGGCTAGACAAAGTTTTCTTTGAAGCCTTCTTCACTTTCAAAAATGAACTTCCAGATACAATAAAGTAGTATTTGAACAAACGTATCTTTCTCTGCAGCTAACTTTGTTGTGGTGACCAATTAAGGCCTTGAAGTGGAAGTTGACCTGGAAATTGGGTAGAATGCGACCCACGGAGCAGGGGGCTGTGGTATTTGAGGTAGCGGTGGGTGAACAGAGTGGGGGAATGGGGAGGGGCATCATAGGTTGGGTGACTGGAATTTTAGGAATGGAACTCGACCCTGAGCAGGGCTCCAGGGCTCCCCCCACCAGCTGTACGTCTCTTACTGTAGCCCTGTCGATCCCGAGTCCGCAGGGGATACGGAGGGAAGAACCTGCCATTGAACTCAGTGACACCATGTTATTAAGCAATGCCAGATGGGAGAAAGAAAGAGTGTACGCTGGTAACGTTTAGATGCAATGTGCGCTAGCTTCAGATACAGTATGCGTTGTGGTGCGAATGCGGGTGACTGCCGTGCCAGCCTTCACCCTCCCAAACTGATGAAGAATGCTGCAGCTTCTGAATTAAAATAATACAAGTGATTTCTTTCAAAATGTGAAAATCTGAAGCATGCGTTATAAGCTATCCACACTGATTGAAAAATGTTGTACATCAGACAGGATATATATCACACATGACAAGAATACTTGGGTAAATTTTGTGTATGAGGTACATTCAATCTATATATGTTGATGTGTGCATTGAAAATATATCTGTTTGACTTGAATTTGCTTTTCTAAGTTTGTGATGAGTGCGGTGTCTCCTGGTGACTGGTGGGATTTGGTTTCTCTCTTGCATACCTTATTCAAGATCACCAGCCTCACTGTCAGCAATGAAATCTAATGAGGGATTTACACAGGTCTCCTGTGTGCGGTTTTCGGAACGCCGTGTGTGTTTGGCGGCTTCCTGCTTCCTGAAGAGTGCTTGAAAGCAAGCGGCCCACTGCCATCCCTCCCCCCACCCAACCCCAATGTGTCAAATGCAGGTTAAGGAGAACCAGAAACCGAGTCCAGGGACAGGGGGGGACGGGGGGGTACGACAATCTGCCAAACCGGCTGTCAGGTGGGAGAGCTCCTCAGCGGCACCTGTGTTGTTGCCGTGGAAACACGGGTTGCTCATTATTTGCTCGACAAAAACAAACGCTGCCATTTTGCCATTATCCTACCTTACACAATGCAATGACTTTTGATGGTATTTAGATCATTTCTTCGGCATTTTGCGTGCACAGAAATGTAAGCTTGTCACATCTGAAGCTTGAACAATACAGTACTTCCAAGTCTAATGTAAATTCCATCGGTACATAGCTTGCAGAAACAGAAGACAACATCCAGCTTTAAAAGAAAAGAACTTTTAATGCCTCTAGACAATACGCATCAGTGTGGTAGATAACAAGAGACAACAGCCGTCAGCTTGTCTCTTTCAAAACTAAGTCAAAAGTGTTTTCACTGTTCACTCGAAATGCAAAACTGAGCAAAATATCTTGCAGTTGGAATCTTGTCCTATTCAGCATTGTATTGCAGAAACACATGTCCTTGGCCTCTGTTTGAAGTTCCTTTGATGGACTTGATTAAAAGCAAAATTATTCCTTGAATGTCTTTTCTTTGAATTCCACTGTGTTTTCCAGTTGTAAAATACAAATAAAATCTTTTACATGGAAATATTTATTTCCTAGGCATCGCAAATACAATGACAAATAATTTAGAATTATTGTTGTTGTTATGTACAAAAATCAAATGTCTAGTTTTAGTCAGAATATCAAGGTAAAATCAATATTAATTAAGTATTGTTGCAATAAATGTATAGTTTCTTTGAGAAACTATGATATTTTAATCGCCTGAAAAGAAAACTTGTTTGTTAATAATTGTTTACTGTTTACTTTCAGATCAGTATTTCATAAAAAGTCAAGATTGTTTGAAAGGATGCACATTTTTGTTGTGAAATCAGCAATTAAATGCAGAATTTGCAAATCTCTCTACTCGTAATTCATCTCTAAAGGTGGACTGTGCAGCTTTTCATTGTGACAAATTTCAGGAGTTATTTTTTTTGGGCTACTCGTGCTTGCACATTTTTAAAAAAATAAATTGTTCACACAGAATTAGTAAAGCAGAGCAGGATTTACAGATTTGGAGTACTTTTTCCTGTCTGTCATCGTAAATTAGAGTATAACAAGAACACAGGTAGCGAGACAGAATGTTCATTTTCTACTTCACATATCTGAAATAGGATTACCATTGCTGACAAATGAAATTAAGTATATATTCATGGTTGGTAAACACAGAAACGAATATAAACTCCTTTTTTCCTCATGGCTCGATGTATTTACTACTGTTTACAGAGGATTTTCAAGACCACTGTGAAAGAGCACACAATATGATCCAGTACAACGACAAGCCATGGTCCTATTTTACAGCTTCCTGTCACATGGATGGTATTGAAAACAACATACCAAGAGAGAACTATCCATAGCGACCTGGGATACAGAGATAATGTGTTCAATTCATTAACACTCGAAGTTCAGATGAACATCTCCAAGTTTCAAACACATAGTTGGTCTCCAAAGCCCCGTTTATATAAGTGGCTGATGAGTATCTTTAGATGGAGGAGTATTTTTGTACATTGACATACCGTAAGCTCAACACTTCTGCTGTGTTCTGCAAAGTATCAAGTACAGATACAAAACGACCTCCCAGCCTGTTGTCCCTGGCCTTTGCTATTTGCTAATTGGTCATGTTAGGTGTGCTTATTTTGCTTCAGATACCCTCATATCCTTTTCCATCCCAGAGTTATGGTGCCATAGAGCTGGATAGGAGTTGATGTGAGGACAGAGAGGGGATAGACGGGGAGGATGAGCACGGTCTTAACCCTGAGTTTCCCCCTCTATGTTTTTGTGAGGAAAGGCGGTGGATTTCCAAAGCTTCTCCTTGACCTACATAAGGGAGGTGCCAGCACTGGTGTTTGAGCAGTTGCCATCCGCTTGCGGAGTGTGAGACGTGCGCGGAACGAGAACCTGATCATGTAGCAACAGCTGCTGGCCCTGACCTCGCCTTACGTGACCTGCCCCGCCCACTAAGTCCGTTCCCCTGCTGTCCATACAAGGGAGCTAATATCACAATTAATATCACAGTTAATACTACTATATGTGATATTTGGTTGGAGCTTGCATACAGTACTATGCCCAAAGCAGAACAAAAACTGCAACTTACAAGGTGCACAGTCTCACAATTCCCTATTGCCTGAGGTGGAAAACTAGCTTTAGAAAAGTGAATTTGTTCTACCTGTGCTACACTAACACAGATAATTTCACTTATTAGTTGATTTACCTGGCTGAAGAGTTGTGCTCATTAGAATCAGCTGTTTCAGTGAAAGGGTGGAACAAATACATGGTGGCACTTTTACTTTCTGAAGCTGGGGTTTTCAACCTCTGCCTGGTGATAAAAGAATATCATAAACAAGATATGTAGAGCTGTTGCACCAGCACCTAAAGAGTTAATATATTTCAGATACGTGACCCAGGTCTAGCAATTAATAACGCCGCACTGCTATTTACTTCAGCAAACAGCGCACAGTCTGGGTCTGAGATAATGTCTCCGTGGTTGTCTTGGTGACAGATTACAGTCTTCGCTGGAAGGACGCACATACATTTTTAGGATTCAAGCAAGAGCTAGCTTTTATGTCACTGATAGAAGAGCCGGTTTTGGATTTTCTAATGACCTTTGGCACCCGTAAAATCTGTTGACACGGTTTAGACATGGTAAAGATGATTCCTGTTGAGCAACATTGACTATATTTTTTGTGATTTGGCGCACAAGTAGTGGTTAACGTAATTGTGCCAGTGCCATTTATTTAAGTGTTAAAAAAATGTGACAGATCCTGAAGCAGTCCAAAAAAAAAAAATGCCCTTTTCATGTTACGGTCATTGTACCAAATGCTGTGAGATTGTAGAGATGTAAAGCGCAGAGGAAGAATTGGCTCCTGAGAGAGTTGGAGCGGCAGAATTTCAACACGCAGCAATAGCATAAGGTCAGCAATGCAGTGAAATAATATTCAGGGATTGTGTTTTTGAGCTGAATTGCAAGCTTGGTGTTGGCCTGGCCAGTATTCATTCATGATTCATCTGCAGTCATCTGTAACTTTACTCTTTTTTTTTTTTAATCGATCCATGTTTATTTTCATATTGCACCATTTGCAAACATTTTATCACGAAGCTCTTCACAGTAAACATGGTGATGACAGCATATTTCAGGCAATAGTTTGAATAAAAGAGTGACTCAGGTAGGCTATAGATTTACATCTCAAATGCCAACGTGACTCATTTTGACATTTTAGTTGGTATATCATATTAGGCAGTTTGACAATGGTGTTGCGCATTGATTCAAGTCCAAAATTGCTGTTTAAAATGACAGTCTTGGCAAGCAAATTAATTTTTCTTGCTTCAGTTTATGCCCACTTGCCCTTACAAATGTTCTTGTACGTATCCTAGACGGGGTGTTGCTATGCCGTTTATGGAATGACCTCTCTGAGATTCAAACAGAAACCTTAGACCTTCCTTCAGTTTACTCTTCATGCATAATGGCCACGTTAGCATTAGCGACCTAGCATCCAAGCAACTCTAGTTGTAAATGAAACTAAAATGTGGTTGATGAAAGCTCATCATTTTGACTCATTTATTTGCTCAATCAAGAAAACGAACAGTGAACTTGGGAACCTTTGCTTGGCCTTTCAGTGGCAGATGCAGAGACATGCTGTCTGAATGAACTGTGGTGACATAACTGTTCCAGTTACCTACTCCATGTGTTCATACCCTACTTTCCCCTTCCCGTTTTATGAGTGTTTCTTCAAGCAAAATCATAAAGTAAAACTGGGTGGGGGTTGGGGGGTCAGGGTGATTCCTTAAAGGGACAGGTCTTGAAATAGATGCTTGAAAGGTAATTCTATCCCCAAAACAACCCCAGAGATTACCCGGCCAAATCCTTAACGATTACAGAAATCGTTTGGTTCAATAGGTTAAATAAACTTCCATGTGCGGAATTTGGGGTATGTAACATCGGATCCCGACACTGCTGATTACAAATAGAGCAAGTGTTTGTGGTGATAAAATGAAGCATCCAAGTGCATTCCAGCCAGTCCTCCGGCTGGCTGATCCATGGAGACGTTGGACACTTATTAACGTTTATTATCTTTTTTTCCAAGGCCGTGGAGCAGGTGCTTGTGTGACACCGAGCGGCAACATTCTGTTCTCTCGCCCCACGCGAAGGGGAGGTTGCAACAGTGTGACCCTAGGGTTAATCAGTTTCAACAAGTGAATCTATTCGCTTTCGCTAGTGAGTTGACATCACTGCATTGTTTCACAGCTTGGAGTTAATAATTTCTCTGGTAGCAATTAGCATCCTGGGTGGGGACAGGCTTGAATTAAGAAGAAAATGATGGACAATGTGAAGTGAAATGCTTTAAATTATGAATTACAGCCGAAAAAATTGAGTTTTAACTTTGTTTTTGACATCGGGATACACATTTGCTGCTGTAATAGATCTCTCAACAGGTCGGAAGGTGAAATATGTTCTGTGAATCAAAAGAGGCTTCAGGCAAAATGATAGTCTTTGATAAGGTGTGTAGTTTTGTGAGCAAGACGCTTGTGTACATGATTCATAGACATGCCAAGAAATTACGTTTCCCAGGTGGAGTTTACATGATTTATATGTGTAATGTGTCTGTTTAAGTGGGGATCATTAGTAGTTATGATAAAACAACATACTATTTCTATATAATCAAGCAATAAAATATTTCCAACCAAATAAGTCATAATTTTTTTTGTGTTTGCAGACACGTCACAGTGGTTAACAGTGAACATTCTCAATAAGGACTAAATAACCTCTAAAAACCAAAACTGAAGAAATTAAAGGGTATGAAAAACAAGTTACAAGAACATCATACACCTTACAGATTTTAGAAGCCGAAAGTACCTGAATGTTCATCATTTCAGTACTCGAGCTTATAGTACATGTTCGCTACCTCTGAATGTAAGCATGATTTTGTGTGGGTCACTGTCATCTAACTGGTTTTGCACCATGAGGAGCCTTGTCTCAGTGCATGCTAAGCTGACTTGGATTGGTACCAAACAAGGAACGATACATTGAAACTAACATAATTATGGCATCCTTAAAATGCACCCTAAAGTAAAGTACACCAAGCTTTGAATGGTGATCAGGTTCATTGCTGCATTACAATATTTGGCTATATCAGACAGTGGAAAGCATCTCGTATTGTAAAAATGTATTCAGTGCAAGTAACAGAAGTTGAGTACTGGGGACTTTTTGCATTGAAGACGTGTGTCCAATTCTATTTGCATATAAAAGGATTGGTTATATAATGCAGTTGATTCCTTATTGTCCTCTGTTACATACACAGGCATGCAGGTATGGAAGCGATCACTGTGTTCATTAAGCCAGGGTGACACCGCTGAAGGGCGGTAAGCTAAGTCCGCCGTGTCGTGTGAAAGGACGGCTGCTGGGGAGCAAGCGAGAGAGCGAGGAGGCAGTACGGTGGGGGTCTAGCAGGAGAGGGAGAAAGCCGCGGTGTAATCCGGTCATTATTCGCCGTTTGACGTGGGAGGAGCGAGGTGTCCCATGGTACTTTCACTGTCACAGCAGGTGTCCCGGTGCGTCTGATTGGCTCCAGCATGTTTGCCCCCTTCCCCCCCACACCACCCCACCCCCTGTAATCCTGTTAGCAGATCCATGGGGATTTGGCTGTCAGTGAGCAGAGATTCACAGGTGACTGGCAGATAAGACGAGGCCAAGCCCCACAGTGTACGCTACACACTACGCAGCAAGACCCCTCAGCTAATTCATTTTGCTTAACAAAGTGGTATGACAACTGAAATTTCACATGAGACTCCAGAAATGCTGTGACACTTTTTGGACAATGACTTGGCATGACAGCGTCACGTACAATATATTGCAACAAGAAAGTATTACATTTTCTGAAAATTATAATAAATTCACGATATATTTGTAAATACAAATATTAATGTACCCTACAACCTATATTATTTCAGTATTTATGTTTGTTTGGGTTATAGACATATATACAGGTGTCCAGAAACATTGAATAACAATGTTATACTGGAAATGTGGGGGCATTGGACTGAATGAAAATGATTATGGGGTCTTTGGAGTGCAAACATTTAGAATTACTTGCTTTGTAAGTTGTGGCTTGTTTGGGTTTCCTGGGGATTTCTGTGGGCTTAGCTTAAGTAATATACTCCAAAATATCCCAAATGACATAAGCCCAATTGGCCTAAAGTCTGCGTCAGAAAGGCCCTGTTTTGAATCATATCTGATGCTGTTCAGTAATCAAATTTCTGCATATCCCATACACGTGGTCAGCTGTTCACATTCGGTTAGTCAAGGGTTGTGTATTATGTAATTGTGTGCATTTAGATTGAGATTACATCTCTCTAATGTTGTACTTGGAGCTCCTTTTGACCTAAAAATCAGCTTGACAATGGCATGCTTGTTATGGGATGTGATTTGTCAATGTAGTTGTGACAGATGAAGACACATTCTAGAATGTTTATGTTTAGAGCCAATCCCAGTCGAAACAAACCCAGGCTACCTCCAGAAGTGAGGCAAATACTTTGGCTGTGTCAGAGAAGGATACAGGGGAAAACCCAGAAAAATAATTAAAAAAAACTCTTCAACAAAGAGCTGGAAACATCTGCTTTTGCAGGAGTTTCTCATGCTCTCACTTATATAACAGTGCGGCCATGCAAATTCCAAATAACCACCTACTCTTGACCGAAATATGTTGCGGCCTTCTGCGTAAACACCTCCAATTGCCTGAAAGTGTTGCACAATAAATAGCATCGTGTTGTATAATCAGACCACAGTGGCCGTGGCAGATGGAAATTAGAGACCGCAAACACACAACAATTATTGTGCATGAGAAAAGTGCGCTGACAGCACAAAAGCCATCCTACCTTATGGCAGGCAGTGCTGGCATTGTTGTATTGTGTGCGATGATGAAATCATTGAAACCCTCCTGTACAATTCCTGGAATATAGTCTGCAGAGGAGGTGGAGAAGAAATTGAATGCAGTTAGTGTAATGATCATGTCATTTCTCTAATTACTTTCTTTTTTTGAATGTCAGAGAGACCAATTTCTTGGCTAGCATGTGGGTCGTGGGCAGGTAGTAATGATAGATTACAGAAATCGCTATCATACTTATATGGGTAAATCATATAATATCAGTGAGATGTGTTCGTTTTATATTTTAAAAATGCTGAAGAAATTATAAGGATTTTTCTTTTTATTTTTTTGTATATTTTGATGCTTCTCAGAAAGCTGCTGCAGAATTGTCTGGCTAGCATTCTAGTTAGCATTCAATCAGTAGAAGTAATGAGAAGCAGTTCTCTCAGATTAGCTTTCTAGAATTCACAGCCACACTAACGCATGCCTTTATCCTGTGCCAACTGAAGGCCCTAAATCACTAACATTAGTGTACTGATTCCCAAGTTGCCTCAGAATGTAGTTCAGTAATTATCTGGAAATACTCCCTGGCTAGCTAGTACGGGTGTAAATAAAGGACCTGCATTCATCTTACTCTTAGCAAGGTCAGCTATTTTGAGCACTGTCATCCACAGACAAGCTGAGAAAAAATAGTAATAACCATCTGCTTTGATGCATGTTGACAAAGGCTCCTTATGTTCAGTGATTTGTTCTTTCATGTATCATCTAAATACTTTTCAGTGCTTTGCAAAGACTCACATCCCACAGTCAAGTTTGTTGAAGAGTCGCAATGCAAGATAAATGTATTCATGCTAACTGTGTTTAAGAAAACAAATTTGAACTGGTTCTTTTGCCTGCTCTACGAGTAGGAGATGTTCAAGCTGTTGGCGCATAGAAACAGCCCATAGAGATTAGCGGGTCCAATGGGGACAGACTTCTAGCGGGCCTCTGCGAATGCCTGTCTAAATATTTTGATGTCTCCATTGGAAGCCACCTATTGTTGTCCTCAAATGAATGTGACTGATTTAAAAGGGGGATAAATCAGTCTTCACGTTGTGTTTTCATTGCCCGGCTGACAGAGCACATTTAATAAGATTCATTAAGGGAAGCTGCCACACACCTCCTGTCCCCGAGGACGGATAAACTGTGGTTTAATATCATGTTTTTTCACCCGGGGGCTCAG
The DNA here is from genome assembly GCA_022829145.1 of Albula goreensis. Lineage (NCBI taxonomy): Eukaryota > Metazoa > Chordata > Actinopteri > Albuliformes > Albulidae > Albula > Albula goreensis. Next base: position 3,391,828 of record CM040765.1, read on the forward strand.
AAGGAGAGTTTAAGAACTGAGCGTTCCATGGGTGTGCCAGTGTGCGTGTGTGGACCTGTGAAAGTGAGCTACTCTGTGAACAGAAGGAATCCTGACAAGACCAGTCTATGAGCCCTGCTTCTCTCATATTCAGAAATGGGTGCTGGGAAAATATACAGTGAAAACACAATCGAGGACAGACATTTCAGTTTTCCAAAAAGTAAAAAAAAAAGGCTGAATAGACTTTTTTGTCTGTGGATTTGAAGCATCCCTACTGTTCCAAATAACTTTTTCAGCTTTTCTTAGTAGTCTAATTTGTCATAATCCCGATGCCTGGATATTTCTGGGAAGTCATGATTCAGTGCTCTCCGTTCCAATAGGGAAATATTGCTGTGAAAACATTCCGTGGTATTCTGGGAAATTACACAGGAAAAGCTGCGTTATCGATGACAGGGGTCAGTCAGAAGCCAGAGCGGTTAGCGCTGGAAGGGGGACGCCCCCGGCTTGTCCTTCATTTGGTCTTACCCTGATATTAGCAACTCCCTCCGGCGCGCAGGGGCCCATTTTCTCTTGACGACTCGCCAACTGTATTAAAAAAACAAAACGGAAAAAGAATTTAGAATACGATTAACAGCATAGCATACCAGAGAGCTCCCCATGAATAAAAAAATAATAATAAAAGTTTGTACCTTTCATGGAAGTGTCTGCAAAACTGCAGCTTTCTGACCAGCAATGAATCTTTTTCTAGGCTTGTTGGCAGAAATCATATTAACTAAAGTGCAAAACACTGGAATTTGTGAAGTGATGTGTTTCGGTCTTTGACCGTCCCATTTAAATTCCAGTGGTGATTTATCTTGGTAGCTCAAACAATGGCCGTTTTTCACTTTGTTTTCAATAGCATGCTTCAGCTGGTTTTGATTGGACAGTCAGCCGCCCTTTGACTTTTATCTTCATTTCTTTAATTCGAGCCTGGCTCTTGGGCCCGACCATACTGACACCATATCAATAACCCAAACAGGAAACCTGTGGGTGGCTCAGTTTTAATGGCTCTTTCTGGCCGGGTTCCCTGGCTGGCTGTCAATACTGGAAGCGAAAATGATACTGCATCTATCTCAGCCATGTTAAAGTGCTTTGTCCCCCCGTTCGGGAAAACATCGTATCTCTGTCCGCTAACGGTGTCAGGAACAATGGAGCTGGCTGTTATACAAGCTACTACATAGAGGTGAAAACCCCTTTTTTCGATATTGATGTGCTTTAAGCCGTAAAAAACAATATGTTAAGGCTGAACTTGTAAACAAAATACAGTTGAAATACACTCAATTAACTACCCTCAAGCAAACGAGCAGGTTATGCTGGTTGCACTCATTATCTCCTATACTCCCAATGTTTGATTGATGACATTGAGATGCATACAAGCTGTTTGAGAGGGGATAGGGAGATACGTGGAGGTTATGCTAACTGAAAAGAGCTGGGGGGGTTTTTCCACATTATGGCCTGGGCATGTGGAGTGTGGCCTTAGCTGGAAAGGGCTGGTCTGGCGGAGGTCGTGACTGAGCTGCAGGTTTGATTCCATTTTGCAGTGATACCATTGAGCAAGATATCAAATCTAGCCTGAATCGCTCTTGGGAAACACTTAGCTATTTAAATAAGGTCTATTTAAAATGTAATATATGCAAGTTGCCTTGGATGTATATGACACACTAAAATAATGCTGAGGTGGTTTATGGGTAATTTAAGGATGAATTGTGACATGCGTACAGAGTGTCTTATACAGAATTGAACTGTAAAACTGAAATGTAGGAAAGTCCCCACAACCTTGATTAGCCTTGCTGAGAGCCCAAGACAGAATTACACCTCACCTTGGATACTCTCCTAAATCAGGACAGGCACCTGATGGGACAGCGCAAGGGGAGATCAAAGCCGTGCTCCGTTTGCACCAACTGCGTCATGCGGTGGGCGCTTTGTTTGAACATTTTTCTTTTAATATTTCATCACGCACTGCATCTCTGAAGGGGAATAATCTTCTGGAGATTGCTGTCAATCCTGTTATGTCATAAGGCAACACAATGTCCTCCCCTGTAAGCTGACTGTATTATCCCCATGATATAACGCATATGAGGACAGTATACATACACGGTATACCTGTATGGTGTACGTGTACATGCACTATGTCTCTCTCCTGAAAGAGGTACATCCTGTCTTTATTCATTGTTTTGTTAGGAACGGTATTTGACAAAAGCACAGTCTAACCACACTAGGGTCGAAGAAAAGAAATTGGGCCTGTGAAGTTTTTGTTTGAAAAAGAGGCAGCTGAATCGAAAACGCTCAGTGGAATGGCACTCTGTGACATAACTGGCCACAGGAAGCCCGCTGCACGCCATCCAAAAGTGTTAACTGATTCCTGTGGGGATTTGGCCCAAATATCAGAGCACTCTGTGAGTGTCTGGTTTTTTTTTTTTCGTTGGTATGCTGAATTTGCAGAGTCCTCTCCTGAGTGCTGTTCTCCCTTCGCTGTCCTTATATGGAACAGGCCAGGCCCGGAGAGGCTCGTGTGATTTATGATGGGCCCCGAGACCTCAGGTCCCGAGGAACGTTAGCGGGCGGAAGAGTGCGTTTGTTAGCGTGTGCACTAGCATGCTAGCACCGCCGCGTCGGCCCCACATATTGTTATTGTCAAGACTCCCTCGCATCCCGAGATGGGCGTGCGGAGATGTCTGCAGCTCAGCTCGTCTCCCGATTATCCAACGCTGATAATAGCTCGGGTTCGGCTTTCCCCCAAGGAGCTGTGTCAGGAGAAGCGATCGACGCCAGCGCTTCTCATGCGGAGGCTTTTTCTTTTGCTGTTGTTTTCTGTCTCCTCTGCTCCATCCGTTCTTGGATGCTTGTCTCCTGGCCCTGCTGTCCTGTTTTTTCCCTTGAGTTTTTTCTCCTGGCATTCCCTGCCCTGTTTCCTGATTCCCCCCCACCCCACCCCCTACGACACGCACACGCTCAGTTCCATGTCCGATGAGCCAGAATACTGTGAAACATATGCTCCTCTCCTGAGGTCTGGCAGTCAAAGCCATTCGTTGTCATAATGCCAATCCAAGTTGTCATTGCAGCCCAGTTCTCCCTGTTAGAATCTGTCTAGCTTGACTTTGTGTGTGGTCTCACAGACAATTTCCTTCATTGTTGAGGACTGCAGATTTCCATCTTGTTTTCTTAACTTGTAAACCGAAAAAGAATCGACTTTTCATTTGTGTACACATGCAAACATTCACATTGAAAGTATGCAGTGGCATTTTTCTTCATTATGACAATACCATTTTGTGTTTAGATGAAGCAGACTGAAGACTTGAAACCAGGGGCAGATGTAGCTCTTGCGGATTTTGCATTTTTGAAGCTGTAGATAACAATGTGGCTCGATGCAGTGGAACTGCTGCGAGACACTCGTTCCAGAGTGCTTTTCCCGGCAGGGGTGACAAACAGCAGGGCAGGGTTGAGACTGAGTGCAAACTGAGTGCTGTGCTCTACAGGAAGTTTATGTTGTCATGTGAATGGCCTCATTTTGCCTAGGAGCTCTCACCTGGCCTGGTATCCAGGTTAAACACAGAATATGGGGGTGGGGGGGGCATGGTTGCATTAAGAAAGACTCCTCTTATCTGTGGATGAATGCTTGAGTTCCTGACGCTGTACCTCTCCATTATCTCCTCTGAAAGGTTTTTTTGCCCTGACCTCACTTGGAGCGGTCAGTTATATCCGGGTTAATTTGATTCCAGAGATGATTCGTTTTGATGGATGTGGCTGAGAGGCGTACAGGATTCAATCCTGAGATTTCGACACCCAGTCTCATCTCCGAGTTGCTATCCTGTGGAAGACAAATAGCTGTTCCTCAATTTGGGTGCGACCCCTCCAACCCCAATGCTATTAAATAACCATGTCACAGGGTGGCTATTGTCCAATTTTAAACCTGCATTCTGCTCACAATCTGATAGCTTTAACAGACTTATCCAGATTACCAAACAAATGGCATGTGTGCACAAATAATACAGGTAGCTTCTTTGTAGTTTAGTGGGAGGACCTAAAAGTTTTTATTTCCTGGTGTTACCATGTGTAGAGCTTTGTATTCCCACAATATCTATGCGTAGCTGACACGTTGTACAGCAGCATGTGTTGACATAGTTAAGCAAATATGCTTCAGCCAAGCACATGATAACATTCGCCCAGACATCAGCGTGGTATTTCAGGGATATTATCGTTAACTAGTGCTTGGTGGAATAAGGATATTTTTCAAATGTCATGGAGGAGCCACAAACCAATTTTAGCTTAGCTTTGTAGTACAGTTTAGTACATTTGTCATCTATTGGTTCTTTTTATAACTGTAGCATGTTACTACATACACCTCTTGCTTGGACCAGGTATTATCACTTATTGTTGTTATGATTTTGTGCAAAGCTCAGGTTTTTTCTGTTAACCCAAGGGTTATGGCTAGCAAAAGATTTGCAGCTTCCCGTTAAAAAGTATCTGACAAATTTATCTGACATGCAGGGATGTTCCTATTCTCAATTCATCTTCTGTAATAACCTGAAAAATTCAACTCTGAAAAAAGCCAACATCAGAAATAAATCTCTTTTTCACCTACATAATTCTGCCGTAATTCCGTTTTGATGAAGAAAAAACTGAATGTGACAATTGCTTCAGTCACCATCCATCTGTCCGAATAGATTTGTCCAAGTTAAGTCCTTCTAAATGCGTATCTGATAATAGCATATTCTATTCTACTCAATAATATGCAGCTGGCCCTATTTTAATCCCGTTGACTTTACGTAGATTCACTAAGTTCACTTACAACTGTCCCATGTGAATACAGTTATCGGGAGTGTTAACTCTAAAGTCAAAGTTATGTCGCCCTGGATTATGTGATATGGATAGTGTGTGCACATGAGAGGTCATGGCTTTCAATGAGTTCAGCTGTTGTACACTTGGCGAAGATGTAACTGTTTCAGTAAATATCCAGTATAATGTAATTAAGGCCTAATGCTTAAGCTACCTCACTTGAATTTGGCTGTTGTGTTTTTTGGTGAATGCGTATGAATGTTTTCGTGCTCCCCTGATCCTAGCAAACGTGTTAGATTGTGATGTCAGCAGTGATGTCATCACTGTGAGGACAAAGGAGTGTCGTGCAACGAAACTAGACCCCTCCCTGTGCACGCCGCAGAGCCAATCAGATCTCTGCTCCTCTTGAGCTCGTGGGGTTAATGTGCTCACACCCCCATGGCTACCAGTTTATTCTTATCCTGGTCTATCTGGTCCGTGTTGATCCTGAACAGATTTGCATTTGCGCACGGGTTTCGACATACGGATCCGTTTTCGTTGTGTTTACTTTCAAGAAGGTTGAGCTAATTATGAACATCGTTCGACTTGTTTACTTTTGGGTATTGCAGGTTAATCACTCTGTAAGATCTTGATGAAAGATAGAAGCAGATCTATGACTCTTATGTTGCTAAGGACCAGACATTTTGAGAGTAAGGAGGCCCTGGATACCGTTTGTTTGGAGTGGCATCAGAAAGTTCTATATTAAACAGGAACACCAGACAGAGCACAATTATATTCTGTGCTCATTTTATGAGGCATTATGGCTAAGGCCTGTGGAAGATGAGGGTAATTTTACTGGATGTTTTAATCCATGCACCTTGGAGCTTTGACCCTGTACAAATGCAGAAATAAATCGATTAAAACGAAACAGTACTCCTTCCAGTCTTTCTCCATCCACAATCAAACAGATGAACTTATATACATGATATACATGTGATGTACATGAGCTATATCCCACCACATGAAGTTCTATAAAGGGGGAAATTTGACAAATTACATACAATTAAAAACAAATATGTAGATAATTGAGTCTTTGTGATAACTTTGTGTGCCCCGCTGTTAAGGGAAATTGTGTTGGTTTAGCGATGGTAAACAAGCTTGCAGCTGACGTTTTCTCTGCAGTGGGAATCGACCCATCTGTGTAAAGTTATGTAAGTGGGTTCCAAGGGTGCAGAAATGGGTCAGACCCGAGCCTCAGACCTCACCCCACGCTCCGGGATAAGAGCCCCCCATAAGGACAGGCTGGACCCTCGCGTTTGGGGAAGCATGCGGTCTCTTGTTTCCTCCTTAGCGTCCTGGGACAGGGCTAATTTTAGAACCGTGTTCCCTTCCTGGATCGCTGATCAAGAGAAAACGGGAGGCCCCATCGCGTTGGCTCATTTTGCTTTGTTTTGGTTTGTTTTCTTGGATACAGAAGGGGCACAGAGATATGAAACTGAATGTTTAATAGATAGCAGTGAACCATGCAAGTTTGCAGATTTTACTTGATGCTTTCAGAGACATTTGCCTGTTTACAACCCATGGTTTAATTAATCTATTTGTCCACTTCTATTAGGAGCTTGTCCATATCAGCAAAAAATCTGAAACATTCTTGGCTGTCATTTTTAGCTTTTAACAGTATAAAAGATGTTTGTACATTCTTTGAGGCTGGCTAGCCCGATATCCACAGTCTGCTGCCTGGAGCTTTAGAAAAATATGCAATAATATTTACTGAATGAATAATCTATGCTTCAGTGACTCTTTCTCCCTCTGAGTCTGTCTCTGTTTGAGATATCAGGCCAGCTTCAATGCTGATGGCCTTGAAAAGGTTGTGTCCTTCATATACTTGGCTTAAATATGGAAATGTGAGTAGCAGTGATTAGCATTGTCTGTTACCGATTAGTCCTTTATGTAATAATCACCCACTGTGCACTGATCAATAGGGCGAGTTGCACAACACGCGTGCATTACCTCAGTCTAGCGCTCAGCTGTCCCGAAACGTAATGTCAGACTTGACGTGGCACTAGAATTGACAGTTTGGTTAAACTGTATTTACATGTGTTAACTTTTTTAGCTCACAATTTGGAATTCTTAGTCATATTTGCCTGCTGCATTCATTGCTTCAAAATCCACACATGGTGACAGCTGCCGCCTCTTTTGCGGCAGGCTGTGGTCACCCATTGGCCGGGGGGCGGGGTGTGTTGCTGACAGACCTCCCTGCTGTCACTGAGGCTAATTATCCATCATTCTGTCAGGCTGCTGGCCGCAGTCAGTGCTGATACAGTCTGGGTTTGATACCGGACCATGGGCTAATCCACACACTGGAAGAGTACCTTAACAGGATGCAGACTGTGGGGCCCATCCACACACTGGAACGGTGCCTTAACAGGTTGCAGACCATGGGCCTCCATTTACACACTGGAGCAGTGCTTTAATAGGATGAGCTAATAGCAGATTTGTATTTGCACTTGTAATGGGCTGTAATTGTATATATAGAAAGCTGGATGATGTCCTAACTCCATTAGGTCCTGCTGTACCCTGAATGGAAGTTGTGAATATATCTCTATATATACCATGCAGTGTCAGATGATTCTAAAACATTTTGTTTTACAAGCTAAATTCTTCCCACAAATCCTTCCCTTTTCCGTATGTCCACATGTGTGTTTAGACAACCACTCACTCACCATGCTGAGGATGGGAATTAGGAAGGAGTTTATATACATATCACAAGAGTCACATCTGATTTAGATGTGCAAGTGACTGCCATGGGTCTGCCACTCAGTTCAGGACGACACCCTGTTTCCCTGATCCTGCATTTGGTGACCCATAGGATGAGATTTTTTTTGATAATATAGATCATCCTAAAATCTCTTCAGATTGGGACCAGATTATATAATTTACCATCAGTAACCAGGTCACAGAGCTCTGTTTGTATAACCCGAGCCAACCGGGCTTAGATCAGAGGGCTGATGGGATTTGAAGTGAAAGGCTTCTTCCATTGGTTGATGATCACCTTCGGGTTTGGCAATGCCCCAGAAGATAACATCTGGTCCCAGGTGAGAACAGGCCCAAAAAAAAAAAAACACATCAGCCGAGCTGTGCATGGAGTGATGGATAAACAGAGGGATGGAGAAAGGGAGTATATGAAGGAGTCTTATGTCAAATCACTGGATTTGCTCAATATAAAAGGAATATAGCAGGACTGTATTTTGCAAGAAGTATTCATCCTTTTAAGTGTATAGTCCTGAAAAGTTTTTTGTTATATGGTTCATTTGCAGTTCAGTGTTCATGCAATGTTATATCATACACGCTGTATGAAATAAACGATGAATCGTATATTTTCGTGAAGTGTTTCTTCACAAACAACTAAATGGAATGTGTTGATATTTGAGCTAAAGTAAATGCTTCATTAATGATTGATTAGGCCAAATGAGTTAGGACTTATGAGGTCATTAATAATTAACAGGGTTTGGTCTGTCTTGGTCTGTAGCCCTGCTTGTCTGTTGCTTCTGTTTCTAAATGACTTTTACAGCTAATCAGAAGGATTAAGCGGTGGAAAAATGAGAAACATAGACTTGTCCTAGTGCATGATGCTGCTTTAAATACTCTAGCCACTTTGCTTGTGACTTTAGGCCCTAATCACTTGCGTTTTTTCCCTGCCATATTGACTTATCCGCCACATTGCAGCTGTGATGGGGTTAGGCTTATGCGCCAGTGTAATTAAAATCCACACTCGCTCGGCTTAAGCTGCGTAAACCGAAAGGCATATTGAACTTGCAGGTGCTCCGGAGTAGCTGGCCTACTCTTCCCCCGCCTCCCTCTCTTCCAAGGACCCCAACAGGCTGTCTGCAGAGCTGCCAGATTTCTACAAGGCCCAGCCATTGTGAATGTCTCCACGGCAACCGCCACAAGAATGGCCAGAATCTGCTGTTTTTGGCCCGTCGCCTCTGGCTTCCACCGCCCGTGCTGGAAGAGCGGCTCGCGCCGTGGAAGTAGGGCATAGATTCCTCAGGCTTCGGGCCTCACTTTCGGGCACGGTCGTTCAAACGGGATTAGCCTAATGCGAAATGTTTGAGCAACTCCTGTCATAGTTTCTCCCTGTCTCTCCAGGTTAAGGGCATTTCCATTTAATGCATTCAAGAGCTCAGTTACCCTGCGATCTGCGAGACTATCCAACTTCCTTGTGTTTCCAGTTAGTCTGCTCACAGATGCCAGGCTGTTTATTTTAATTGTCCTGTTCAGAGGCTGGTATTTTGAATTGAACAGAAGCTGTACCCATCATTCCCTGCCTGACCACAGCCCACTCCCATTAGTGGTTTTTATCAAATTGCCACCCAGCCAGTGGTCCTGTTGTTTCTCATGCTGGATAATGTGAGAATAATAGCTGCACAGATGTGTAGGACTGTTGTCATGGACATGGACACAGGAATGTGGAGTTTGTCTTTTTTCTGTAATTTAAATATGAAATAAATTAGGATTTTGGAAGAAGTTCCCGAGGCAAACATAGTTCCTAACCTCTGATTCTTGGAGAGCAAACAGAGAAATGGGATCTGAATAGCTCAGACTCTTTTTGCATAAAAAGATGGTTGTCATGGAGACCAAATGGAGCCTTATGTAAATTTAAAAAATGTCTGAAACCAGTTTTTCATATCATTTTTGAGACAATGCTAATAGAGGCTGGATCTCTTTCACTCTTGTAGCACTGTGTATACTCTTCACACAATACAGCCGCAGCATAACTTTGAAACTACTTTTTCTTATGAAACATTATGTTTGAAATTAAAGGGTCATTCCAGAACTTTCGCCCTCAAAGTGAATTTCAAGGCGTGGGCTCTGGAAAAAAGGTGATAGTGTGGAAACCTTGGAACCACTGTACCAGGAACAGTGATATGAACAAGTGTGAGATCACTCCTTATTTATTCAAATCAACAGAGCAGTGTCCTGCAGTATGTAAATGAGTAATTAGCTAGCGCTAAATACTCTTGATTGCATTTAAATGCTGGAGCTACTGTCGAATATGACAGTGTGAAACAAAGAAACTACATGTAGATAATACATCCATCCTTTACCTTTTAGAACAGCAAATTGCTTGTTCATGAATGCTTTTACCTGTCTTTGTGATGTACTTGGAAAATGATTCATTGTTCAACAGATTTCTGTCTTTGTTTTGTTCTGATTTTAACTGGAAAATTAATGGTTCAGTTATCAAAGATGGACACAGATACTGTGCAGAATCGTCTGGTTTTAGGATGAGTCAAAAATTTGATTATAGAGTGGTATTTTGTGTCGGTTTCCTGTCCAAAGGGAAACGTCTCAGTGAATCCTGCTTTTCCTTAGGAGATCCTATTCCGCCCTCACCCTGCTGGCCTCTTTAGCAGCGCGGTCTGGTCAGACAGCTGTGTGGAAATCTCATCAAAGCAAAGCAACGACTGAGGCACTTCTGCTTAGCAGACGGCTGCTGAGCTTTGAGTGTGTGTGTGTGTGTGTGTGTGTGTGTGTGTGTAACTGCCAAAGCCTATGTGCACCTAGAAGAGGCACAAAGTACAGTCCATTTGTCCATGACACTGTGACTGTGTGTGTGTGAGAGGGGGTGCATGTGTATTGTATATGTGCGTGCAGATGTATATGTATGTATGCTCATGTGTGCCTGTGATTTTGTGTGTGTGGCAACCTAAAGTCCCCTTTGATGTAGTAAGCCTGACTCTGTGTAATACTCTGTAGTGATAATGCCCACCCTGACTATGCTTAACACTCTGTGGGGTTAATGCCCACCCTGACTGTATTTAACATTGTGTGGTGTTAATGCCCCACCCTGACTGTGTTTAACACTCTGCAGTGTTAATTCCCACCCTGACTACGTTTAACACTCTGCAGTGTTAATTCCCACCCTGAACAGTCACCATAGCTCCTCAGGGCCTTGAGCCTCAGGCCCATCACAGCCTGTTCTACATTCCCTGCCCACACTGAACTGAGGTCAGCCAGTGGACCTCTGAAGAGACCACATGTAGGTCTTTGTAAATGATACAGATGATCAATTCAGGAGAATGCGTTGTTCAAAAACTCTTTCACAATTTTGCATAATGAAATCATTAGGGGATTCAAGCATTTACTGTGACAGTCTTAATGTCTTCATTCTGGTTAACATTACCTCTCAGCTACAGATTTCACAAATCACACACTTTGCAACATTTTGCAAACGTGTAGACATACCTTGGTATGCAGACACACCTGGAAAATAATTGGCTCCTGTTTTAATTTTTAGAGAACAAACATAACAATAAGAGCCAAATTTGTTTTTGTAAAATACAAATATTAATTTGTTTTATCAATAATTTTTTCAATCTTATACTAATCAAGCAGTCATACCTGCTTGAACACCTATGGGGGCTGTTTATAAAATCAAAGAAAATGCAGGCATTCCATATTCGTACAACTTTAGGAATATCTGTTTAAAAAGTAAGATAAGGGGTTATGATAAAATAGACAATCAGTACAGTATGTTACATGGTGTTTGTTTGATAAAGCACATAGTCTTATCTCCTCCTTGTCAGCGTGTGATTTCACATTCGGTAGGCTGTACAGCCTCTGCTTTCCGTACTTACAGTACTTTCCTGCATGACTGACCTGCGGGATGACCCAGATTTCAGTCTGGTGAAAGACGGAGGTCGCTGCTTGCCTCGGCACGCTATCGCGTGTCAGGAATGTGTGGAAGGGCCTAGGATATGGGCGGCTCTGTCTGGTCCGTGCCACAGCAGAGGAGAGGAAGACGGAGGCTGGGGAAGAACAGCGAACCCGCCCAGCGCAGCCGTACCTCACACGTCAGAGCCTCGTAGATTCATCCAGGTGTCTGTGTGGTCGCGTGGGGAAAAAAAACGATATCTCAATATCCGCTTCTATTCTTCTTCATCCATACGGAAGAATGGGTCCAAAATTAACTTTGTACTTACTACATGAAGGGTAACGTGGTTCGATTTTCTCATACAAGTATAACCAGTATAACTAAGAAGGCTTGGTTTGAAATGAATAAATCCAATAGGTTTTAGAGATTTAAATCACCTGAAATGAAGTTTCAGGATATGAACATGATTGAGAAATGCTCAATCGAGCTCTCTGTCTGGTTGAGTATGTGTGCATTCCAGAGTGTCAGGACATTAAATACTGCATGAGATTCACTCAGATCCTCTAGACAAACACTCCTCTTGTGCTTGATATAATTTTCATCAATTTCAACTGGCAGCAGAAAACAGTGTGTGCCCTTTGTGTCGATAACTCAAATGGTACTCAGTGTTCATTTTCTAACATTATGCATGAATTGGGTATCTTGCAAAAAAAAGATTTCAATATCAGTAAGAATTCATGGTTTAAGAGACATTGCAGAGAATGCTGCAAGTGTTGGTGACATTTTAAGGAGGTTGGAAGTGTGCTTTGTTCTGGATACGTGCTTGCGTGACCCGTTCTCGGGAAGGGAACAGGATGTTTTAGCAACGGCCTGCTCACCTCCGGTCGTAGCTGGGGTGCAGAATTTTTCAAATCCTTCGCTGGGGTGGCCTGTGTCTGTCTCACTCTGCCAGATCCCCTCGAGACCCCTCCAGACGGCCAGCCCAGGGGGCCTCAAGTTCATCCAACTCCGTCCATTCATCATACCTGACCGTAGGACACTCTTATACACAAACTGTTCATGTTCGCATTCCGTTTGTGTCCCGGGCACCGTCTGGTTAACACACAAGGGTTTTTAATTTCTGGATTTTTCCATTCAGCTGAGCCAGGAGTAGGCCCCTTCCTGTTATTTATTGATGAGAACCCAGTGCTGATTCAGAGGGATGTGAAGGGGGCAGGTTGGTTTGTGGAAACATTCTGTGGCAGTCACTAATATTGGGCTGCGCTAATCCTTTTCCAGACCCCAGTCCAGTTTGGGATTGAGGGCACCCCTCGCGGACGCTAGGCTAATGGACGCTTGTGGATGCGTAGGTCACTGATACATATCACTGGTTGGTAATTCTGATAAAGGTGGGGGGAAGGGCAGCTCGGTAGGGGGTCCCGAATTAACTGTAGATTTGGCTCTCTCTGAAATCCTCCCGCGAGGAATAAGAAGCTTTAATTTAGCGCGACCGAGTTGATCTTTCGTCGTTGATCAAATCCTCCTAACCGGCCCTCTTGGGCGTACAGGAGCTTATTGTTATTTTTCGGACGTGCTTGACGTGGCCTTCAGCGTCTTGGCGCGGATCATCCGCCAGCATTCTCCCCCTCCGTAAATAGAGAAGCGGAAGGGGAGAGCATGTTTGCGGAACGCTCCGCCGTGTAACACTGTATGACCGAGCAGACGGTGGACAGCGCGCAAGCAGTTCTCATTGTTTTGACCTTGGAGCAACGCCAGCTTTGTCAATGTGGTTACAAGTTTCCCTATCAACCATGAGTGCTACAGTTTCGTACATAAAGTAACATCAGTGTTTTCTAGCTCTTTTGTTATGTTGCGGTACCTTAGCCTCTCAAATGCTTACATCTTCTCGAATCACCTACCTAATTAAAATCCTGAAAATTGAGATGAAGCTGTGCTTCCTTTATTTGAAATAGCTCAAATAATATATTGGCATTTTGCCCTACTTTCTCATTCCTTCCATGGTTTTGCTTTTGAGGGAAATGTATTTGCCATTTACTGAAACTGTTTGTGGCGAAAATTGTACATTATGCAGTGGGTGAAGAGGAAGTGGATCATATAGGTCATGATGTGTCCCCACCTTCGGGCGGAAGGATACACCCAATCCTGTCTGTCATGCACAATATATAACCTACCCTATTACTGGGAAATTAGGTAAGGAAATGGAGAAATATTTTTTTCATTTCCTTAATATGGATAGTGGAATATTTTTATTTGGAATAGTTGCAGGTTGTTCAGACCTAACAGTTTTTCTTTGAAAAGCGGGTTACAGGGGTTGTTTTGACACTCACAGCCTTTATTTTCACAGCCAGTGTTTTGAATATAAACAGTAGTTATGCTTGGTTTAAATTTTAACACTTGTGCACATGGTGCATTCAAGCGATACAGGAAGTGACACGCAACCCTGCACGTAGGTGAATGAGAGCCCCCCTTCTCCTCATCCCTCGCACTCGAATGTAAAACAGGAAATGATTTCACAGCACATCGCCGTGTATGTTGGGCCAGGTTTTAACAGATCCTCCTCCAAAGCTGTTTGACTAGTGGCCGTTTCCCTGAAAAGCAGAAAACATCAGAAGAAAGAGAGCGAGGAGGAGGAGCCTGCGAGGGGAACAATGCGGCGCATGTTTTCACATGCGACGCAACAAAACCCGCCGCCCGCATGGGAGCGCATTCTCCATCTATTCCTGTCACCCAGGCCGGATGGGACACAAAGGCCCCAAGCTCGGCTTTGTCCGGAGCTGCGACTCTCACAAAGGGAAGGAAGCGGAGAGCAGGGGCTTCAACACCATTGTGGGAGCTCGAGGCCCTGACCGCTCTGCTAGACTTCCAGCATCCTGCCAGAATTTTTTCCTCAAGACAGGAAAAATAATTCTCCTTTTTTATGAAGAGTCAGGAGTTTTCCTTTTAAGGCACTTTCCAAGCTTTCTTTGTAGAGGAAAAAAAATATATATTTAAAAAAGTCTTGGAATGGCTGGCAGAGGAACAGGCCAAGCTGAACAGGGCCAGATCGGAGGAATGTGCGACATAACTCCACCTGGTAGTGTTATTTCAGAGGGAAAAGAACAGCGCATTCTCGTTCCTTGATGTCAGAGCCGGCGACCCCCCCTGCTACCCCCTCCCCGATTTCATATGGTAACACTCAGCAGGTGGGAGGGACTGTATGGTTGAAGTGAGGAGCTTGGCTGTTCGGCAGAGGGGAGGCACTGACAGGAGACAAGAAAGGGTTTACACAGTGTTTGGTAATGTTTTGTGCTGTTGTAAGCAATGTTTGGTAATGTTTTGGGCTGGTTTTGAAAAGCAGTCTTGGTAACCAAGCTGCTGGCCTTCTGCATTTTGTGAAGGATGCATGCTCTATTCTATGCTGGTGAAAGTCCACAGGAATCAAAACCATATCATACACATTGTGTGAGGGACCTTCCACTGGTAACGTGTTAAGAGGAAGAGCTGGTTTGTACCGTGTTCCTGATTTTAAGAGATTCAGAGACAACGGAAACGTGACTCAGCTTCACTTCTGCTCACATCTGATTCAGATTTCCTGCATTTTCCTGCAGGCGGTGACCTCTCTATCAACTGTCTTACGTTGAGCTTCAGATAGGGAATGAGAGTGAGACCCATTTCTGCAATATCTTGACACGCCCCACGTATATACTTGTATTGGCACACACATATATGCTGTCAATGACACCTCCACTATTGAATTTATACAGTAGAGTTGGCAGACATGGAGACAGACCTTCTGCCAAATTTGTGATCAGCGTTCTGGTGTTACTATCAGGCTGATAATTTCCGACGTTCCGATTGCCAAGAGGGGCTTTCTCATTGACCCTGGCCGACCTTGCAATGTCTCATTTTTTTGTCATCCCGTTTCTCTCGCAACAGCATCGTCAATGCTGGTGAAGAATCATGCTGCGTCCATGACCTTAGCCCTCGGTCAGGTGACTGCCATCTTTCATGGTGCCGTTGCGATGGGAAAGGACGAGGACAGTGATTGGTCTAATCGCTTAAGAATCGCAGCTAATGGGTCCTGGTTCCATGCACCACTGGAAGGGAATGCTAATGCTATAACACTTTGCACAAAGAGAGGAGTTTATGTTCTAATGCAATCATATAGCAGCCAGTATGATCATATATTTTAGCATCCAATATACTTCGATAAGGTAACTGTGGTCTAGGTGGGAAAGGGTGTTCAGCGCTCCTAATGCTGTCATTTTTGTTTTATAAGTGGCAGAATTTACAGGGCTGGTTATTGACTGAATCAAGGCAACACGCAATGCCACGATTCACTATTGTCTGGTTTGTCCCATTTATAAGTTAGCTGACCTTCAGTTTAATTCAGCGTGAGTGATGAAACAATGTCTATATATGAATTTCCTCTCAGTGTTTGGGAGTGAGGCAGTTTTTCAGTGAGGAAGCATTTTAGAAATGTCCTCATTGTTATGGGATAAAACTGGGGCATTAGTTGTAACGCGGCACATTGTGTGCCACGTCCAGTGTGGCAGATTGGGATTTAAAACGCTGGGATATTACCTGGCCAATCCGCACCTGCCCTCGCCAGCCACCGACGTGGCACGGTCTCACAGCTGCCAGGCCTGAAAGGAGATTAGCCAACCATCAGCTGCTTCATACCAAAACAAACATCAATGGCTAAATGCAGATCTGCAGCGGCGATAAGCAAGAAGGTGCCTCAACAACGAGAAACCTAAATCTGATGCTAAAATCACGAAAGCACACAATGTACTCGTACCATGCACCTGACGCAAAACTGCAAACGTTATGGACGGGTGTCAGATATTGGGAGTTGGTGTTAAATGGATAAAATTGAAGGTCAGGGGAACACAAACTGTACTACGCAATAGTGTGACACACTTCACAGCGCTGTATCGAATTCCTGTCCCGTGGCGGTTTCTGAAACCAGCGTGTTCCTCTGTTTCTGTGAACACCTTGCACTGTGGGATATTTGACTAATGCCAGGTCATCCAAAGTGCTACTGGCATCATGCCCATTCAATCTGAAGGAGAACCTGCCCGCTGTTTTCTGCTAAAGTTGTAAATTTACCTTGAGAAAAGTTTGAAAGACATGTTCATGCTTGTTCTTCTGCCATGTTGTCTTGTCTATCCATCCTAAAACCATCTTAATTGTCCATCTTTCTTAAGGACACAGTGGCTTTTGCTGTTTGTCATGAACCTGGATGTATATATGCTGACTATTTTAAATTTTAACTAACTTTTTTTCAAAGGTTAGTTATTGACCATATTGTGCTATGATTATCAAATTAATTCTAATACTGATTACTCATTGATGACAATTTAGTTTATTTTTACAGCCTCAGAAAATAATTTCCTCCATATATAACTGATATGGGGCGTGTCTTAAGAAAAGTAGCAGTGCACAGCTGGACTACATGAGTTAGCGTGTATTCTACATGTTAGCGTTGATTCTAGTCCTTCGTTCTTGCATCCTGTACCATTTTGGACAGTAAATGTCAGTATAGCACAGTCTTGTTTTCCTCTTAGCGATTATCCTGGGATGCATGTGGAGTGTGTGTTGTTTTTTGGGGGCTGATTTGTGGTTTTAAAGCAGCAGAAATCAAAGGCTTCCTCGGTATACTGAGGAAGAATACTGCTGTGGCGGTATGGAAACCAATTATCCTCAAGGAGCAGGCCCTGGGCACTGTGAACAGGGTGTTGGCTTGGCCATGGGCTATGTGTGCGTTGTGGTTGGAGTGATAGCGACCCCTGGGGTGTGGGGACCGTCCTATGCATGGTTTTGAATCACCCCCCCATCTCAGGCCTATTCTCCAGTACTCCACTCAGAGACAAAGAGACACATACTGCTGTCAGTGCAATGAAGGTTCCTATGACCTATATATCATCTGAACCGGCTGATGGTAGACACAGATGACTGGACCTACACATCCAGACAATATCAAGATTAGAGGATCAAGACCTACTTAAAACTAATGTCCCTGAACAGGCAGATGATGTAATGTATTGTTGCCACTTCAGCTGGGCTGATCCCCCCGAACAATCCCAGCATGCCTTGTTTCTGCTCTGGGCCCAGCTGACTGGGTCAGAGGACGCCTGCATTAGCAAGGCCTATTTTTAGAAGGAGAGTTCCCTCCCATCACTGCACTGCGATGAACAGATTTAGAGATTTGAGTGAAAGGCAAGCGGAGGGTAAAGGGGTGGGACCTCAGTGGTTTATGGTATAGGCACATAGATGTAAAGGGCATATATTACCATATTTTTCATACCTCTGTCTGTCCCGCATGTCCTGTGCTGTTTGTCTGCTTCTCGTTGGTTCGCTGTCCCACGGATTTTGTTAGGGGAAAAACTGTAGTCTTCAGACTCACTTTGAGTGGTGGTTTTGAAGCGTTGCCTGTGAATGACATGGACCCCATGTTGGGGTTCTAGTGTAAGCATCTACCTGCAAGGAAGACAGGAGCCTGTCTGAGGATAAAAGGCACTTATTTTTGGCCCTGTGACATCACACTGCGCACTAAGCTGGATCCACACCATGTGCATCAGCACATGGGCCGTGTCACCTCCGCCCCGCCCCCAGAGGCCACATCAGGAGAGCATGCAGCACCTCACACACACAGCACTGCATTGGAGCTCCTAACACACATACACTCACACACACACACACACACACACACACACACACACACACACACACACACACACACTGCACACACACACACACACACACACACACACACACACACACACACACACACACACACACACACACACACACACACACACACACACACACACACACACACACACACACACACACACACACACACACACACACACACACACACACACACACACACACACACACAGCACTGCACTGGAGCTCCTAACACACATACACTCACACACAGCACTGCACTGGAGCTCCTAACACACACACACACACACACACACACACACACACACACACACACACACACACACACACACACACACTCACACAGCACTGCTCTGGAGCTCCTAACACACACACTCACACAGCACTGCACTGGAGCTCCTAACACACACACACATTAAAGCAGCAGTTAGGACAAATTATACACTACTTTGACTGGGCCTGCTCTCTCTCTTTGGTGTATGGAAATGTACTGGTGCTGCTTTGTTGCTCAGCCAAAATGGATGTTAAGCTAAGGACTGACCTCGCCATGTAATTATCTCAGACGGATTTGCTATTGGCGTAAAATTATAGCACCATGCACAGAGTAACCGCGATGCTGACACAGGGCAGCGCCAATGGAATTCACTCTCCATGGGCAGAGAAGAGGAGGACATTTCAAACCTTTTCAGTGAAACATAATCAGGAATTTAAAATATTTCAGGAGGCTTATATCATTGTGGTGGAAGTTTAATGGTGAACACGGAACCCCAAACAGAGCATGTTGTGTTCCACCTCTTTCATCTTAATTAATTCTCTGAAGTAAAATGGTTGGTGTAGACACTCATATAGAGGAGGTCATTTTTTTCAAGTGCTGAACTGATGAGTCATGTGACTGGAATTCAGTGATGTCATAATGGGGGCCAATTTTTGGGCATTTGATAAGCACCATGGAATCTGTAATGACAAAGAATGAGTCAGGATTCTGAAGAAACTGCATCTCTGTCTCCACAGTGAGTTGCCCCCTACTGGCCTTCCAACACTACTCTCAGCAGTTGCTTAGCTTTCTCAGGTCCCCCATCCAAGCCCTAACCAAAACCACACTTGCTTAGCCTTAGTAGTGTGGCCAAGACAGGGAACATGGTGTTGTACCAGATCTTTGTGGTGAAGTTGCTGAGGGCTCTGTCCACAGCACTTTGAACCTACTGGTCAAAACTAATTGGTGGGTCATGGGAGGGGCTGAGAAACAGTGCAGACCAGATGCCGCACAATTCTTTGCATAGCATGCATTCAGTTGTGTAGACCATATGAAAACCATGCACATTTCATATGTGCAAATACATTACTTTAGGTCAGATTTTTAGAAGAGGTGGGGAACAGAAGAGTTTATCTGCAGGGGAAATCCAGGAATCACTACTTTGAAGCACGCACCAGCCAGCAGAGTTAAAGAGTACCCCCCTACCTAGCTGTGACCCCAGCATTCTGACATTCAGGGGACGTCCCACTATGTCAGTTCCCGTGACTACCCAAACATCAGAAAAAGACATCTTTCAGCAAAGCTGAACAAATGCGCGTTCAGCCTAACCTGCTAACTGCTAGCGTATTAGCCCTGATTGACGTAAAAGGAGCTCTTGATCTCAGCCGTTGGAGCACGTATACAACAAGGCATCGGCTGTTGGTCCCCGCAGAAGGTCCGCCGCGTGGAACAGTGAACGTTTCTGTTTTTTCCGCCCTGATTAGGAGGCCCCAGCATGTGACATGGGTGTCCTTTCCAGCTGCCTGCCTCCAGTCAGGAAGCAGGCCGATAGAGTAAATAGGAGCGTTGATTAACATCAGTCCTGAGTCAAGTCACACGCTACCAGCGATATAGCTTAGTCACCCTTCGTCCTCTTCCACACCCCCATTTCTGCTTCTGAGTCAGGGGCCATAAAACAAAGCCCTACAGAGGCTCTCATGAAAGTCCTAGGAGAGTAGTTTTCATTTTACAGTGCAGTGACTTGCAGTGGTAGTGAAGTTCAGGTGCCCCCTAGTGGTCAAACAAAGTAATGTAAAAAAATAAATAATAAACCAAAGGACAGTGCCTACTGGCACTGATACAGTATCAACAGCATAGACTAGTGTTGAAATTATAAAATGCACCAAGATCATGTCTGGTATTATGTATTATAATCTTTACCCATCCTGTCTGACCTGTTGGATTCATTTCCTCAGGATTTTGCCGGGGCTTTCGGTTGTTAAGAAATCAGGTTCGAACACATCACACAGGTTGCACAATGCTTCTTTCCACATTAATGCGCCATTTTGAGCCATAACCAACCCAACAATCAGGCTCATATCTTTAAAATGATAACAAGGTCAACAGAATCGATACGACTGGTGTAAAATCGATACCGCAGTAGATACCAAGAGGAATGAGTGCAGCAAGTGGAACAGGAGTGTACAGGAGTAATGGCAGAGAGAGAGAGAGGGTTTTGACATGTAGTGGGGGTCAATACAGCACTGGAAAAGAGTGATTGTATTTCAGTCCATCGAAAGGGGAATGCTGTTGATGGACCCTGTTTGAGAGACTGTTTGAGAGGGAGGGACATCACTCAATGGAGACAGAGGAGGACTTCCATGTTAAAAGACTGTGACAGGATTGGGGGATGGTGCCATTAGACTAATGTCGGCAGACATTTAACCCTCCGTGTGCCAAAACCCCCTTATTATAACGCATTGCTTGACAAAGAACCCTGTCATTCCCTTCGTGGGATTTTTACTCGGAGAGCATTCATTCGGTAAAATGATCTTATTGCTCCTGATTGCATTGAAATTTGGTCTGATTTTCGAAATGGCCGTTAACAAAACACATACATGTTTCAACGATTCCTCAGTTTGGATAACCCCTAGTCTTCAAGCACCCTCTGAAACAGGAAGGTATATTTATTTCAACAGTCATAAGCAGAGGTGGTGTGCACACTAAGATGCAGTTAGCCAATGCTCTGTCAAATAAAGACGTGATAAATGTCTGAGGTCTACACAAGGAAGACACAGTGTATAAAAATAATGAAGTTTACAAGCAAGGGGTAAATAAAAACGTTGAATTAAAAGCCGGAATTCCAAACACAAATGTGTAGTAATGAGGTTGAATCAGTTAAGTTTAGAAACAAACCTAGAAAGCACGTTAAACTCTCACTGTAATATCTCTTACTTTCTTGCATACTAATGTTTCCCCCTACGCGACCACATCCATTAACGTGGAATTAATTTCGCTGCAAACAGCTTTTAGTGTGAATAATCGCCTCATTACCGGCTTCTCTACATCCCACTCGCAGCTACAGCAAATAACAAACACACACTCTTACATAATGACATTGAATATCAGATGCCATATGCTTGTAAACATAGCTTTGGTTAACATACCTGGATCCTGTAAAGAAAGCTAAAGCTTAGTATCAATAGCATGAGGTTTCTGGTTTACATACCCTTGATGCTGAAAAGGGCATTGGTTATAAAAATCTAGTCAATACCACACATCCTCACAGCCTTTTATCATGTTAGGGTACAAACACACATGAATACATACAGTCACAAGGAGCAGTTGTATACACCATTACCTACAAGCACCGTCACAAGGTTGCTACTATGGCCATTTTAGTGTTTTGCACCAATTAGGTCGTTGGGAAATCTAAGTGTATTTTAACATGATGCGGTATTAAATCGTGCAATCTAAGCTCCACTTCTCTGTGTTAATTTTCAGTTCTCAGGCAGAGCTTGATCATGTCTTTCTTCAGCCATTTTGGCTCTTGGGAGTAGTACCGGGGGGGGGGGGTGGGTAGCATTGCCAGAGCACTAGTGATTCAAGTTGCTAAACATGGTTTACTGTGAAAATATTGGCAGTTTTCGCTATCTGTGAGTGTGCAGCTCAGCTGGTGGACTGCAGACAGGACAAACAAACTGTGACACTCTGACAGTGATGTAGTCTGTGTGCTCCTAAATCAACAGTGACATCGAAATGATGGCCATTGAGTGCTATCGGACATTTCTAAGTGGGACAGCAACAGCGCATAAAAAGGGGTTAAAGAAAACAGTTGGTGGTCACAATGGATTTAGTGATTTAGCTGTTTTTCTATTTTTTCCTTATCTTTTTCAATCAAAAACCTTTGCGTGGACAGATGAAGAGAAATTTGCTCAGAATTAGTCACAAACTCCTTTTCAAGAGATTCTCTTGGCCAAGCGTTTTGGAGGAATTTTCAGAAATCAAACCCTCTTATTGTAGCCGAAATAAAAACAGTTTCAGACAGGTAATGCTGAATTCACATCAGTTGTGCTGCAGGCGTGTGAGCGGAAAGAGCTGATCCAGGATCAGTCTGACCTTTCCTGTGGACGCCGCTTCACAGACCGCGGACAGACCCAGAAGGTCACCCGTCCCATGATCCCTAGCTCTGCACATGCCCAGTACTGCTCTCATTCCCTCATATACTGCTGTGGGTGTAGTGAGCGCGAATGTGTGTGAGCCTGCAGGTTGTATGCTGATGATTGTAATGCTTGATGTAATTCAGTAATGCCGAAATAAACTGCTGGTCAGAAAAAGTCTGCCGCACCATGACTGATAACCTCAACACCAGACACATTTCCTGTGTCTCACTTGTTTAGCTACATTCGTTCCCTTAACTCGCATTATTTCGATATTAATGTACTGAGCAGATGCCCTTTCTATTAACCTATTCACATATCTGTGACTGAGGTGACGTTTCTCAAGACAGGCTACAACGCAAGTGTCCCACAACATGATCTACATCCCCATGTTGTAGGTTTTTACCTGTATTCTACATTCTGTCCTGTTGTATACTGTGCAGCACTGTATTTACTTCTATGTTACCATACACCTTTGTTGTCATTTGATCCATTTTATGTCTTACAAAATGTATCTTGTGCTCCCAATATCTTTGCTAGTATTTGGTATATATGGTGCATGTAACATAAGCAGGTGGCTGTGATGTGATTGGTATTATAATATGAATATTAATGAAGTGAATGTGTCCTTGGTCCTGTTTTATAGGTGAGCTCCTCAGCCAGCCCCGCCCAGAGGGAATGACAGAGATCATCTGCCCAAAGAACGGCTCGGAGAGGGTCAACGTGGCCCTGGTGTACCCCCCCACGCCCACCGTGGTCAGCCCCTGCCTGAAATGAACCCCCACCCCCAACCCGACACAACTCCCCCCTGCCCCTGGCCCCGCCCACCAACAGCCCGTCCCTCCCAATGCCCGCCCCCCCACACTGCCACCTCTGCCCACCTTGGCCACGCCCCCTCATCTGCACCCTGCGCCTGCTGTCATCCCTGCCTAGAGGGAGCGGGTTCGGACAGCTCAAGAGGACAGGTAAGCCCATGCCCGCATTGTCTTTGTGGAGCTGTGTTCGTGTCACAGCAACCATGGAAACATAAAGCTTTTTACAGACACATGTCCTTATTTCTTTCTCCTCTTTTTCAGGTTGCCTGGCTCAGCTGGTCTTTGGATGCCTACCTGCCATGAAAGTAACACTTTTCAAAAACTTTTGGACTTGGGAACCGGCAGTCCGGTAAACAGGGGTGAGATTGGCCCAGAGCTCCATGGACACTTGTTTATTTCACCAACAAGTCACTCCTCCTCTGCTCCTCCTGTGAAGGGCTGCTTCCGGTCTTTATGCCACATCAGTGTATTGTCAATCACATCTCCAGCGCCCCCTGGTGCAGGGGAGGAAGTAGAGGAGGAGGGGCAGAACTGAGCAGGATCCACATATCCACTCCATATCCAGGAACCAGGGCTTCTCAGAGCTCCGGACTTCATTTCCCACAATGCTGCTGGTCCATGTTGGATTGAGAGAGCTGGAGGCTGGGTGCAGGGAGTGACTTTGATGGAGGGGGGTCATGGGTCATGGGGCGGCAGGCAATGGGGCTGCACTCATGTGGGATCTGTGCCACAGTCTGCCAGCAGGAGAAGGGGAGAAGAAAGACTAGGCAACAGCTTTGAATCACAGCTCAGAAGACAGCGCCCCCTGCTGTCTGTGGTGGCATCTAATGTCAAAACTGGGGGCTGGTCAGATTTACTGACTCTCCACATCTCTTGATGCACAAAGCAGTTACACTTTCCCGGAAAATTGGCACTTAACTTTGGCACTTAAAACCATGGACCTCTAAAATTTAGTCCACACTAATCTGTGATAATACATTATCAAGATTCTATAAATTATGACTGCAGGCAAAACTGTACTGAATTAATGGATTGGTAATTTACACCCCTCTAAATCAGAAATCTTGAGTAGAATTAGAATTTTTAAAACATTTTATCGCTGTTTGGGGCCTGTAGCTCATTAAAGGAAAAGTCACTGCATTTACTTCTATCCATTGGTTGCTACTTATCTTTCCTGTTGTAGTAAGCAATACCAAATATAGCTGGATCCATTTTCATAAATAATAAAACAATCCTGTTGACATTTTTTAGTGCTCAGCAATGCTTTCCCCTGAGTTGGCAGTGTAATACAAATCCCATCAAGCATTTCACCAACACTGCATAGGGAATGCAATGAACCATGGGAGTTTGAGGAAAAGGAACTACATAAATTGATGTAACTCTGTTTTTCAAGATAGTGTAAAATACAAGAAAATCCTATCAACATGCAAAATTGCTCTGCTGTCAGAAGACAAGTAGCTGTACTTATGTAAATGGTTGATCTTGAATTGTAAAGATAATGAGACAGCCAAGAGCATCACACATGTACATACACTTTTTTGTATTAAACAGGAGAGTAGTTCTTCCAGTCTAAATCACCCAGAGAACTTTCTTAAGTCTTAAATCTTGTTATACAGGGTATTATGAATATTTTGCCAGTGCAATACCCTAAAGTGCACTTTTACTGTGTCCTTATATTCACTCTTAGCACTTAGCCAGTGATTGCCCAGTCCACACCTGTGGTGGTCATTTCTGCCATTTAAAAGCAAAGAAGGGCATACCTCCTTTTTTTTCCTCAAAATCAGCAAAAATATAGATCCAAGAGATGACTGGAGTGTATTTATCTGTAATCAATTAATGACTAATGAACCAATGCAGCTCTCTTAAGTGCAAGAGTGAATATCGCTGCTCTATACAGAATAAATCACAGAAACACCATTCAGAAACAGAGCAAGGATATAAATATCTCATGTTCTGATGAATAGTGTGTTGAGTATGTCTGTGTAGATCTGCAAAAAACCGTGTTGACATTACTTGCTAAATATATGGGGTGATGTCACACACATATGTATTATATTCAAAATCAACACTACATCAGCCAAAAGCAACAAGTCTCCTGAGCGTGGGGTGGATTACTACATATCCCATAATTCAGATGTGGAGGTTTTGCTTTGTGCATCAAGATAGCGAGGGCTGGGTAATGTAATTGGCTTGTAAGGACCCAATAAATTTCAGAAATGGTACACAAGGCTTACAAGCAAGAAGAGAACTGTTATTGTGCCACATTAGAAATGTGAATTATTGTCGTGTAATGTAGCCAATATGCTACATCTCCAGAGTGCTGTACGTATAAGTGTGGTCTATTTCCATACCAGTGGGACGACTCCGCGGCTCGTCTTAAAGGTTTAAGAAACAAAACAGAACAAAAAAAATATCTTCGAGCACGGACCGGATGAAAAGGAGTTCACGGGAAATGTTAACGGTAGAAAGAAAACAACACTTTGGACATTTCATCGTTTTATCGTTTATCTTCACGTTTTGGCCGGCATTCATTTTCATCCTTCGGAGATATGAACATCTTTAAAGAATACGGTAGATACCACAAACGTATGTAAAATGTGTAAGAAAAACCGTTGATACACTTTTTGTATATAATATCTTTATTTTTGTAAAAGAACTCAAGTTGTCATCAACCTCATTCAGCATTATTTACTGTGCAATGTTCCGCATGGGTCATACACTCGGTGTGAGGATGGACAATCCATCTCACACCATGACCATGAAAAGCACCAAATCTTAATAAACCTATATATGGCTTTCAGTACTCTCCTGTATTTGTCCTGTGTGTTTTTATTCTTGTGGTTGAGAGCCTGGCCTTGTAAGTTGCTTTGGTGGGCCTGCGGCTCTATATAAATAGAATATTTATACAATTACAGCCATGCATGTCTTTTTTTGGTATGGGAATCTGCTGAACGAAGACATATTGTCTGTAGTGCAATTCATTATTGCAACACAACACAACAGAGATCTGAGAGAGCTGGTCTTGCAGATTAGAATCTCACAGAGCCACAAACAGATTGGGATCCTCCAGTATATACCACACTGTATTAATGGATATACTGCATAATATATGAATAATGAATAATGGATATGGTAACAATATAAAATGAGGTAATCCTACCAGATAAATACATTCATTAAATACTACTGCTAATTTGTTATTTATTTAATGACAAGCTATTTGGAGATGTCAGTCATTCCTACAAATCCCAAAGTGTTAATTCTGAGGTGATTAATGACTAATGACCATAATTAACACAACTTACTGTAAATAGGGAACTGCTTCAAACGTTCAATTAAACCGTAATCTAAAATCACAGTCCCCACTAAATCACACTTACACTTTCCAGTTTCTACAGGATAGATAAAGGTTCCAAGAAAAAAATTGATTTTAAAGGACATATCTTCACTGTGCTAATGTAGTAGTTAAATTTGGCAGGGCACATTTTGGCTGACTGTACAGACATTTACCTGCTGTCTAGAGGAAGAAATGTATTGTTTTCAAAATATTTGCAGTGTCTGCATGGAACCATAGTTGTGGGTGTTCTTGGCAGCGCATACCTGTCATCAGTGATGCGCAAACCAGTGGCCTAGCCAAACCGCTCGCTACATCAGCAGATATGCATTGCTGAAATAGGTAGTAAATTACGTCAAGCAACAGTAATTGAGTGAGGGAGGAAAGAGAAAATGGGTATATTTCACTCATTATAAAAGTAAGAATGGAGTTTTTGTGTTATCTACCTGAAGATGTTTAATTAACCACAGCTTTTCCAGGCGGAAAAGGGAAATCTTGGGATCCTTTGAGGTTTTATACACTTCACATAATCGGTCACAGATACGAAAAAAACATAAACTCTGAGGTGAAGCCCACAGATCCATTTGAGCAGCTGTGCAGAAGGAAATAAATTAAGCACTGAGTGTCGGAATGACTGCGAAAAAATTGCTGTCAAACATGTGCTATGCTAAAGAAGGGTACTGCACTTAACATAAGTGTTGACCCTAGAAAACAACAGGCACAGTAAGTACTTGTAATACATATGAGCTTTAGAGTTACAGTTTGTCCATCTCCTCGGACAGTATATTCAAGTATTAGCCTTATTACCGTTAATACATATGGGCTTTGAGGTTACAGTATGCCCACCTCCTTAGTTACCACTGAATCACTTGGTGGAACCAGTAAGCCCTGCTTTTCGAGGGAAGAGTGCACTTATGTCACTGGTATCCTGGAATCAGGATTACATCAGCGCACTACTGCTCATTGGCTGAATTACTCGCAGCCGGCAAGTTAGATCCAATGAGAGCAAAGCCACACATCTGCCATTAACAAGCCAAGGTCAAGGGTACCGTGAGTCTCAGCACCCACAGAGTTACCCAGATATCACCATTATTCTCACAGCACCAGCATACTGCATGCAGCATAAAGACACCACATGTACTTTAGCAAGGTGCTTAACTGAAGTCACCTCTTAACAATTGGATGAAACAAATACATGTATAAAAAGTTATGATAAATATATGCACTGAGGACATGTTGCTTCGATAATAGTGGCACCTCATATTTGTCAATACTATTCAGAAATATTTTGTAAATAAGCTTGATAAGCAGCATAATATTATTTATTGGATTAACTAACTTGTGAAATGAATAAGTAGCCATTATATATACAACACTGCCCTCATGTGGTTTGTCCTGGTAATTTACTGTGAGAAGCTGTTATTCAGTATCCAGTCATTGAGGGGTGGGGATAAGGTAAACTTTGTCTGTTTAACAGCATATGCAATTTAATCTGAACAGTATTTACTTTTCATAATCAGTTTCTTTACGTGTGTTCTACTTTATTACAGGCAAGCAAATATTTCCTTTGGAATGTGCTCTTTTCATTTTAAAATTGAGCAGAATATGCCCTTAAAAATGTAATTTATCTTGTCCCAGATTGACAAGGAAACTCATGAAATTGTCTCATATTTACACAGAAAGACATTACTCAGCAAACTGCGTTAATGGATACAACGGTTTAGCTATGTTGGGCTACTTCACAGCATATGTGCTCTTCTCAGTTTACTGAATATATCAGCTCTCTCAAACAGCCAGAGAAATACTCTTGAGAGAAATAAAGGGTGTAAATGGGGTAGTGAAGGATTATGGAAATGAGGGGTTTAGGGGCAGGGAGATTAATTAGTGTTGAGGTAAGGAAGTACAGAGGGTATAGGCGGAGGCTTCTAAGGCTAAACAATGACGATGATACCAGTGTGAGCGTCATAATTAAAGATCAATCAGTTTATATCTTTGTTAAACGTGTCTCTGAGGAGTCGAGAATAGGAAGTGAGGACAAGAAGTGCATAATTGTGCATAATATCCTGAAATTCCTGTTTAAATGCTAGAAAAAATAAATCTGGAACTTGAGGCTGATATGAGTTATGGGAGTTATGATAAATCTGAGGAATTGAACATGGAGATTTATACATGTTTGCTATGCTGCAATGAGAACAAAACACAGACACCACCTACGGATGACGCGGGTGGACCGGGTCAGTGGGAGGACCCATGGCGTAGATGGTGGGCCAAGACTGCTCCCGTCCAAAATGGATGAGCTGTCCTTCGTCTGCTATTGCCAGTACATGGCACAATGTGGGCACCCTCTCACAGGGGCTCAGTGCACAGCCTTCAGCAACTATTATCAGGAAAAAGCACAACTCCATCACAAAAGACACAGCACACCTGAGTCTCATCTTTGGTTCAATGCAGTACTTGGGTCCTCCACGATGTCACGGTTTCCCCCCTTTTCCCAGTGTACGACATCAACGCCCATCTCTGCTCACTCCTAACCCACTACAATGGCCTTGGGCCCGACCAAAAGCCACGGCAACTTGCATTGGCCGGGAATCGAACCCGGGTCAACTGCTTGGAAGGCAGCTATGCTCACCACTATACCACCAATGCTTCTCTAAGGTTCACCAATCACCTCTGTTGCCCCACGAGAGGACGTGGGCTCTACCATGCAGTATTTGTTCACTGCTCGGTTGGCCACCACAGACTGAACAGAAAAAAAGGGCACTACAGCTGGGCTCATTGCAGTGGTTCTCAATATTGGTCCTGGGGGCCCACTGTGTATGCTGGTTTTTATTCCAACGACAACTGCAACCTCATAGCCGGCATTCCATAAGGAATGGGGGAGATTTTTTTCAGTTGCTGTTTTGGTACCAACAGCATAAAGCTGGCAGTGGAGGGATTCGAACCCTCCCTCCGAAGAGACTGGAGCCTTAATCCAGCGCCTTAGACCGCTCGGCCACACTACCTGTGCTTAACCTCATTGCCCAAGAAACCAATTAAATTTCACCACTTCTTGTTTCCATTTTCTTTTGCCGTTCAGACTGATTACATGCGTGGAAGGATTGGAAAAACGAGGGAGAGGACCAGGTGCCGAGGACCGTTCACACATCTATTGTCCTTGCACTCTGAGTTGTTCACACCTTTAAAGGTGTTGATCATCTTGGTGGACCAGTCACTTTTGTTTGGCTCCCATGCACAGTGTTGCTCCCCCAACGCCGCGGCACAGCTGATTAGCAGTGCCATCTCATCAAATCACACATCAAACACATAAGACACCCGCACCTCATCTTTGGTTCAGTGCAATACTTGGCTCATTACACACGGTCTGGTCTTCAGCCCGTGCGTGACATCTCCATTATTCCTGTGCCTTGCCTCCACAGCACCACGCTTTTCCCAGCGCATAACATCAACACCCATCTCTACTTACTCCTAGCCTGCTACAATGGACTTGGACCCAACCAAAAGGCAAGGACTTTTTTGCATTGGCCAGGAATCGAACCCGGGTCAACTGCTTGGAAGGCAGCTATGCTCACCACTATACCACCAATGCTTCATGGGGCAATGCCAGTCACCTCCATTGGCAACCGAGAGGACTTGGCCTCTGGCATGCAAAATTTTCGCACTGCTAGATTGGCCACAACAGGCCTAGTGGAGGGCATAACCATCACATCTGGGCTCGTTGGTCTAGGGGTATGATTCTCGCTTAGGAAAAGGAAGAATCAAAACATCTGGCTGATGCCTATTTTCATCATACCTTCCCTTTTTCCTGTATTGCACTACAGATGACAACAGAAGAATCATCCACAGAAACAGACTCATCCACAGAAACCGAGGGGGGGGGGCTTGCCCTATGTCATGCATGTGGCAAAGTCAGTCCCCCGAAGATGTTGAGGTGGTGTCATGGGTCTTGCATAATAGATACAGTTTATGGCATCCTTGTGTAATGGTCCTAACTTGTTGACGTTTGTCTTCATAAACGGTTTCACCTCAATAACAATTTTAGTATCACACTGTAGCACATGCAGAAGCATATAAAAATGTGTAAATCTCCTTGAAAATAGCTATGCTGCAGTGAGAGCTGCACCATGTAAGGTCCAGCATGCAGAATTGTCTCACTGCTCGTTTGGCCACCATGGGCTGAACAGAAAGAAAGAGCACCACAGTAGGGCTCTTTGGTCTAGGGGTATGATTCTCACTAAGGATTCAGGTGACTTTGGCTCTAGGTGGCAGCTGCCTTTCTTGCTGCGGCCATTCCCCTCGCTTATGGAGGAACGCACCCAGTGCACCTTTGCAGCTGGTGACCATCTTGCTGCCTGCCTTCTAATTAAGAGGGAGGGGTTTGTTCAGTTGCTG
Source organism: Albula goreensis (assembly GCA_022829145.1). Classification (NCBI taxonomy): domain Eukaryota; kingdom Metazoa; phylum Chordata; class Actinopteri; order Albuliformes; family Albulidae; genus Albula; species Albula goreensis. Next base: position 3,422,864 of record CM040765.1, read on the forward strand.
TTTATTGGTGGAACATTACCCACAGCATAAAGTTGGCAGTGGAGGGATTCGAACCCTCGCCTCCAAAGAGACTGGAGCCTTAATCCAGCGCCTTAGACCGCTCGGCCACACTACCAGTGCTTGAGCAGTTGCCCGTCATCAAAGTCGACGTCGGCTATTGATGTAGGAATAACTTGGACTGATTCTGAACATACCTAAGCCAATCATGCTTCTCGAACGCTGCCAGCCCTTGTCATGCATTAAAATACAAATGTCAGTTTCTCACATTCTGCTCATGATGTAACATAAACATTTGCACAAAGAATAAATAAACTTATAACATAAACAACATAAACTCGCTCAATTTCACATTGGTAAAATTACCATTCGTATCTGAAAGACGTGAATATATTGTGTCAATGTGGATATGTTTGAAAACGCAAAACAGAAGTTGTAATGTAAATTATCCGATTACTGTTTACTGTTCTGGCACTTATACATAAGTGTTGGTAAATCCCTTGTCATGTTTTAAAACTTTTTGATGGTGAAATATTCAATGAATGGTCTTTTAATCTGACTGGTCATGAGCACAATGATGTCACCCAGTAATGTGAAAAGACTTTAGCAGTAGGATACATTGATGTATCCTTCATTTGGAGGAAAGGAGGAGGCGAGATTTCATTTTGGAACAGTGGAGGGAAGGAGGACACATAATCAGTTTCCGGGGCACAGAGGAAAGGAGGAGACAAATTTGAGTATTGGAACGCAGCCATTGGCTCATTGCATGTAGTGCAGCCTTTTAGCCCATGTGTGACATCTTCATCATTCCAGTGCCTGCCCCCACACTTTTCCCAGGGGCATGACATCCACACTCACCTCTGCCCGCTGCAATTGCTTTGGGACCAACCAAAAGGCCACTTGCATTGGCCGGGAATCGAACCCGGGTCAACTGCTTGGAAGGCAGCTATGCTCACCACTATACCACCAATGCTTCTTCATTTCTTGCCAGTCACCTCTGTTGGAACCTGAGAGGACCTGGGCTCTGGTGTGTAGAATTTTCTCACCTCTAGGTTGGCAACAACAGGCCCAGTGGAATGAAAACCCACTATAGTTGGGCTCGTTGGTCTAGTGGTATGATTCTCGCTTAGGGTGCGAGAGGTCCTGGGTTCAACTCCTGGATGAGCCCGGTAGTATGGTACCAGCACACAAACCTGGGCATATTCTCCATATTTATCAAGAACCATTGCTCCCATTTATGTTTTCCCATTCAGGATGCCCCTATTTCCTCTGCAGTGCCTTCTTTCCACAGACCCTCTGATAAACACAACTACAGGTGTGTGACAAATTTCAATCTCATCACCCTATTATGTACAATTGTGTGCTGCTACTGAAAGTACAAAGACCAGTGAATTCTTGCATCCTCTTGTTCTTTTGTAACAGAGGCCATCCCCATTCCATCCTCCTCCCTGGGACCAGCGCTCACCAGGCTCATGACATCACCCCCAGGTGATTATCTTTCACACTTGCAACAGTATTCATCATACTGTAAATAATGTCAGGAACATCTGTCGTCTGTGAATTTAGTATGCGATGGCACAAAGGAAGAATGAAAATATTGCAGATTTACCTTCCCTTTCCTTACAGACAGCACAGACGCATCCGTGCATGTGACAAGGTTGACCCCCCCGAAGAAGATGTTGAGGTGGAGCCATGGGTCACTTGCAAAGCGTGTGAGCGCTGGTTTCACTCCTCATGTGCTGGGTGGGACAAGGAGAAAGAATTTTTTTTGTTTTCATTGTAAAGAGTTTTAATTTTTTTTTTTTTTTACATTATATTTATATATTTTATACTCTCATATTTAATCAATTTATATTTACATCAATACATATGTTTTACTGTACATAGCTAAAAAGATGATTCAACACAATTTTCATTTCATCCAATAAACATTTTATAAAATATAAAACCATTGTGTGTGATATTCTTGATGGAGGTTTTTTTTAATGGGTGAAATGGTTCTTTCCATCCATCTTCTACCTCCAGCACTGAGTTGACACTGTGCCAGATAAATGATTTATCTCCACTTCTTTCTGTGTGTGTGGGAACAGTGCAACCTTCAACAAATAACTAACAAGAAACCATGCAGAATATCACTTGTCAAAGACAAATCTGTGCATTTAAAAGGTTATTTGGTTTAAATTGAAATACTGTGTGTACTATGTTGGGTGAAACTATTATTTTAATGTCTTTTAACTATTTTAAATTAATCGTTTGAGCCATTTAATTAAGATGAGTGAGAAGAAAAATGGGCTGAATGTAATAAGAGTTTTGCATCAGAGAAGGGTAGCCATCTTAAAATGTTTCCACAAAACAAAAGGTGAAAATATTGTCACAGTGCAAATTGGGAAAGCAAAATACCACCAATTTGACTCCTATTTGTTGTGAGGGGCAACACCTGTAGCAAATTAGAAAAGAAGAGACACAGCAACTCTGCTGGGTACAGACGTGTAGACGTCATCTGGCAGATAACTTTACAACTCCAATAACTGGCTGACTACCGGTTTTGTTTGGAGGCTAAAAACTACATTTTTTCTATAAAACAAGGAACGATGTGTCACCAATACTTCGCTCGATTTTTATTCACAATAGCAAACATTTTATTTTTAAGCTCTGTCGCGAATAACCATTCTCTTGTAGGTGCTCTGACGCTATACAGTTTAAAGCTGTACTTGGTATGTAAAATCGCGTTTTCGGTGTGAAATCTCACGATACTTGGTACATCATTTGTGCTCCCAGAATGCCTCGGACTTCCTCTTCCCTTTCGCGGCCTGAGAGTAAGTAGTGAGACAGAAATTATGGCGAGGGAAAGCCGAATAACATCTGTTAAATATCCTTCACATCTCCACACATAATGAATATGTCTATATAAGAATGATTATGTTACGTTTAGAGGATGATGTTCATGTTTGTATGTGTTAATTTGGTTCAAGATTTAAAGATTTATTTTTTGCTATTCGCTGTTATGGCGTCCCGGTCTTCATCCAGTGTATGATCATTAGGATTTGCAGATGGAGTAAATTTGTTACATTGATTTGAGCAGACCGCCTAACCAGTTTATTTCCTGTTACTAGTTTAGAAAACAGATTGGTATTTGTACATTTATTTTTCTAAAGACGGTCTTCTGTGTGCCAACGTGATTGTTAATCGTCCACACCTAAAATGGCAGTCCTGTGTATTAAAGAGGACAGAAAGCATGTAGCGAGGCGTGTTCTTAAGGATAATCTAGTCAAGCAGTATGCCCTAACGTGGACAATGGTAACTATATCGTTTTCGATCACATGTTTGCACATTTACAGATTCATCAGAACCTCATGTGAATGATATGTTTGCTAATCCATTTGTGTCTCTTTGCAGATTTCTCAAAATGGTCCGCTACTCGCTCGACCCCGAGAATCCGACCAAATGTGAGTACAATTCCATTGTCATTTGTCGCATTTGTTTACCATCGTGCATCGTGGATCTTTAAAGCAACCGTCCGACTTTGTCTCTTTCATACAGCATGCAAGTCCAGGGGATCAAATCTCCGGGTCCACTTCAAGGTAACTATTTTTGTCTAAGTTTTCCTATTCACATTCGTGGCTAGTCGCGGCTAATTTTTAAATACTTTATATGTACCGTGAAACGTAGCCTGACTGTTTGCTTCATTTGAAATGTGACTCAACACATCTGATAGATGGAATTCTACCCCGATTTAATTTAAGTAGAATGGGATGCACAGTCCACGTGCTAATGTGCTATAGAGGTTATCAGACTAAATTAAGGAATTCAGATGCTGTATTGGTGGAAAGAAGTTTGGGTGTAAAAGAGATTGTAAAATGTCGTAAATAGCATCGTAAGGAAATGCATGGTGTTATACTGCAATGATGACCAACTTAGGAGACCTTTGGAGATAAATATGACAATAACCAAACTGTTCTCTGAGCATCTTAATGCCTATGCATTTGCTAGAAGGAGCGTTTTGTTTAGCACTGAGGGTTGGTTGTCGTAGCTGACGTAGGCCCTTACACTGTGTCGATAGAACACCCGTGAGACGGCCCAGGCCATCAAAGGCATGCACATCCGCAAGGCCACCAAGTACCTGAAGGACGTGGTGGTGAAACGCCAGTGCGTCCCTTTCCGCCGCTACAACGGAGGAGTCGGCAGGTGTGCTCAGGTGAGAACTGATTATCAAAATTAATTTTAATGTCTTGTAAATGTTTGTGTCATTGCGTGTTCATGTTTTGGTGTGAAGCAGACTTTACTTTGAGACTGGCCTGTAAGGGCCGTGTGCATGGTTTGTCAAAGCTCACTTGATAAACGCTTGGGGTTTACCTGTTGCCATGATGACGATCTTAGGACACCTTTGGAATAAACCATGAAAAGAACTACAATTTTCTGAGCAACTGAGACAGACCAGTTTGTGTTCTGTGTTAATGTGCCTGGTTGCTGTGCCATTGGTGGAAAGATTCAGTGTTTGTCTTGTGCTTAATCCCCCAGGCTAAGCAGTGGGACTGGACCCAGGGCCGCTGGCCCAAGAAGAGCGCAGAGTTCCTGCTCCACATGCTGAAGAACGCTGAGAGCAACGCTGAGCTCAAGGTACGCACTGCCCTCCTCCCCAGCTTGTAGCTTCACTGTCTCCCATTCTTCCTCAGAATAGGCCTAGTAGATTTGTGTGCTCAAGACTTGTGGCACACATTTAGTTTCAAACACTGCTTTTGTGTCAGGATCTGGACATTTGTATCAGTGTCATGCAGGCTCTGAGTTACCTGAAGCATGGAGTGACTCTGGTGTACTTGCCATGGTAACATGTGATATTATACTCAACTGGGCTGCTTGTGGGGTATATCAGTGATTGCAATGATGACTTCTTAGGACACCTTTGGATAACCCATGAAAAGATCATTCTAGAGTTCCGCCATATACTCCCAGCAAACTCAAGTGTGAGTTAGCTCTCCCATAAATTCTTATTATAGCATTAGCATTTAAGGTAGAGACTCATTCCTGGTTTTAGAGCCACAGTGTATGCTGATGTAAGCACTTGTTGTCCAATTAAAATGGCTGATTGCACAGCTAACTTGCTCCACCTGTTTTCTTGGGTCTGAGCTTGAGGTGGAATTTCAGGTGAAAACAAACACTAGCATACACTGCGACTCTGGGACATAGTCTGTATAGGCAATTTAAGGGAGCACTGCTGGTTCGATGGTGTAGCATTTTTTGCATGTAAATGACACGCCGATTCAGACCCGAGTTAAGTCTCCTCTCACTGCAGGGTCTGGACGTGGACTCCCTGGTGATCGAGCACATCCAGGTGAACAAGGCCCCCAAGATGCGCCGCAGGACGTACCGTGCCCACGGCCGCATCAACCCCTACATGAGCTCCCCGTGCCACATCGAGATGATCCTCACAGAGAAGGAGCAGATCGTGCCCAAGCCCGAGGAGGAGGTCGCACAGAAGAAAAAGGTACGTCCCACCACCCCCCGTCCTCATATACCAAAACACGGTCCTCCAGATGTTAATTTGGGCTCATGTTTGTGCTCCCTTTCAGTCTGTATGCGAACCTTGTTTAAGGCCTGTGCTAGCTCTGTGAAACCCCTTAGACGTTATCACATATATAAACAGCCCTTTGTTCTGTAAGTATAAGCAGAGCGCTACAGTTTTTGGTTGCAATGATGACCACTTAGGACACCTTTGGATTACCCATGAAAAGAACTTTTAAAATCTGAGCAACCAAAATGCTTCAGCCTGCCTAGTCAAGTGTAGTTCACACTGTATGAAATAGGTTAAATATGATTCTAAAAATGGGGTTCTTGTCATTGAAATGGTAGTATGTGTTACTTTTTGTAATTTTTTTAGTACTGTGAAGTCTTCAATGAACATGTGTTTTAAGGCTATGTTTGGTGATGTTCATTAAGAAGTTTCCCAGTGTTGTGTGGTGAGCTAATTTTTTTTTGTGGCTCTTGTGCCCCCAGGTTTCCCAGAAGAAGCTGAAGAAGCAGAAACTCATGGCCCGGGAGTAAATGTACAGACAATAAACCCCCAAGTTATTTCCAAGCAGAACGACTCGGCTCCATCATTTCACATCAGAACGCGTGGTAGATTCAGAGTAGGGGAGGTGCTGGGATCAGCATCTGAGGCTGATCTCCTGGGTAACCATGTCTTTGTGGCTGAGCATGCCTACTCTGCCCTGTGACCTTAAGTTTCTAGAACATGCTTTCAGAAGATGCTCTAAACAAGTGATCTGTCTTGCAAAATCAAGGCAGAGTTCCTTCAAGCTACTAGTCAACCAGTCATTTTAATCGTTATCTGTGAGGAGTACAATATTTTATTTGTTTCAGGTAAAATGATTGACAGCTTGCTGCTCCTCTGGTGGGGTTGTTTAATTTTGGTTTTGTCATCACTGGCTTCAGCATACTCATGCCAGTTGGGCATTTAAAATGTATGCAGTTCTGACATTGTATTATGAAAAGGGGCTGAGTGAAATTAACATTGTTCACATTTGATATATAGAATGAGTGGGTTTTAATAGTCTGCTTTTAATCATAGTTTAATAGATTCATTGGTTCTGCTCCTTAACTTCATTTATAAGTAAAAACCTCACATACTACATGATACTACTGATACTACATTTCATTCTGTGTTTCATACCCCTGTGGTCATGGCCATGGAGGAAATTGGCCCTGTAACCAACATCAAAAACAAAATGAGTGTGCAGTGTTGGTGCCAGAATGATTCTGTTTTGGACAAAGTCTGAGGGTATCACATTTTGATCTGTGTCCATGGTTTGGTTGCCTTTTCTTATCAATTCTGTATTGATACAAAACTACTGACCACAGAACTGAACATTTGTAAAGTAAAATTTGACTTTTGTTTTTATTTATGTAGATGAAGGCCATTCAATTACCAATTCAAGTGGGAAAGATTTAAAAAACCGTAAATCACAGAACATTTTGGGGTAAGAAATAGGGGTTTAAATTAATTGTTTTTGGACTTAATGTTGGGACAGATGGGAGAAATCACAGAACAAAATTTTGGTCTAGTAAATCAAAGTGCAGTCCATTCATAGGGTTTACATTAATTTTATTGGTTATTAAAATGTTGGGACATATGGGAGAAAAGTGACTGAGTTACCAGTACGATAAGCATTATTTCGACCCTCTGCAGTATTACAGGGTGATGACTTTGGGGATTTAACATAAATAAAACCGAACCGCTGTTTCAGAGGGACAAGTTTTACCTCGGAAAACATACAAAACTCAGCACGGTCCCTCAAAGTGTTACAAGGATGCCTTAATTACAGTAGTCTGACCGCAATTACTGTTGTAAAAGATTTGCATGAGCTAAAACGACAATTTAAAAAAGGCCCTCTCTAAGCAGTGCTGGAGTGTGTAGAACAGATAGGAGCAAAGCCCACTGTAAAATCTGCCCGCAGAAACTACAATATCACACTATTTCTCCACATCAGTACAAGAAAGAGGACATTTTTAAGTCTTGATCTAATCAATCACAAAACCTGGACCTGTGAGTCTGGGACCTAAACACTGAGTACTGCCATAATGCTGTTTAACGTGACAGCTATTTGTATAACATTTACTTGCCATTGAATCCAACCAAGTGGACATGACTTAACTTGGCTTACTGTCTGAACACAAGGTCCATTCTTAGTGCTTTGTTGCGTAATATGGGACAATTTCATTTTTGTATTAAATTAAAATGACATTTAAATGTAACCCATTTTCCATCATTAATATGGCTCATACATTCTCATTTTTGCTGTCCAATATACAGGATTGTGGGAATATACAAACATTTAGAATAATTTGATTTTACAGATTTGTGCCGCCAATATTTTTAATCGGTTTTGAATAAGTGAACTTTTATTCCCTCGGTCGTTCTGAAAATGGGCATGCATTCACGCCCCTATGTTAACAACGGAATCAAATTGCTTAATTTTTCGATGTGTGATGAAGGCACTTTGAGGTCTGGAGTTTCTCACAGTATTGGGAAAGCTTGTCATGTGTCAAGCCCAGATGTAGCTAATCATATCAGAACTAATAAAAACGGTTCTGCAAGAACCTCTCTTGCTGTTTTTGGCCAAATTCAGAATTCCCAGCTGTTTATAGTGGAATTTTGGTTGCCAGAACATTCTCTGAATATTAGAGCAAATGTTCTCAGGGCATACATTTTGTCCAGTTCTCTTTGTGTTCCTGGAATGTTATTTACCTGGAATGTTTTCTTGTGATTTTGGCAGAACTTGCAACTCATAACAATGTAATTCTCCTACAATGTTTGAGGAATATTCACCTGATAACACATAATTATGTCAAAAATATGTGTGAAAATATGGCTTTTCCCAACATTTTTCCCAATTCTGGGAATTTTTTCCGTTAGCTGCTGCTCCATCTTTACCCACACAAGGAGTCCTACAACTAAAATGCATTGACTTCTGCCATTCAGGAACTGGGCCTCTTTTACACCCTACATGCCATAGTATTATAGGAGAGGCATATCTCACCCATAATTTGGTGTATGTACAGTTGAAGTACTGTAACAGTATCATTAGGGCCCTTTGCTGACTCGTGCCTCTAACCGACTCTAAGTTACGGTCGTGTACTCAAACATATGAACCTGTAACCACGGAGCCAACTCGTCCTCACAGTGACCATCTTAGTCAAGACAGACAATGAAATGTCCGCATAATACAAATAGGAATAAGAAAAGCAGATGTTGTCATGGTTTAGCAAATCATAATGAAGCAAAATTGCCAAACCAGCAACTGCATATTCTCAGTAATCATCCATTATCTATACCTATCAATGGATGTGGTGGTGGTGGGGGAGCTGGAACCTATCCCAGCATACACTTGGTGAAAGTCAAAGAGACACCATGTGACAGTTCATCACAGGGCTCAAAAAATATGAAGATAACATAAATGTAAATATATAATTTACCTGTACCAACCTCTATGGCCTAACAAATTCTTGTAACTGCATTTTTGACCCCTTCAATACATTATTCATTTGGACCGATGCACTTATACAGTAATACATACCTTGCTTACATCGTACCCATGAACACAGTGTCATTTTACAGAAGATAATGGCATTAGGTACCTTGGTCAGGGTTGAACAGCAGTGCATATCTGCTTGAGGTCAGAGAAAATACAGATGAAGTAACAACAATCAGGATTATAATGACCTCCATGATAATAAGTCCATCACTGGAAGTACCATGTCACTGTTTAAGGACGCTAGCGGCAGCGACTGGACGCTAAAGCACCGTTTGGACTGGGCATTCCAGTTATCCTTCAGGAAATGACTATTTAAGGCACTTGAAATGAAGTGTAGTTCGGCGGATTAGCATTGCGAAGGGAATATAAGTAGGGTGAAGGGGACACATGGTTCATTGCAAGGTCGCAAAATCCCATGATGTGAATGAAATCGAATTTGCGCCATATGGATCGTTTAAAGTGCTTTTAAGGCTCATGAATGCTTTTTGTACTGTAATACTGAAATATAACTCTTGGCTATCACAGCAGAAAACAAAGTCTCCTTGGTACAAGCAGTGTTTGTGCACAAGTAGAGTCTGACATGTTTCAATAATTGCCATCTTATGTTTAGTGTTAGGATAACGTTCATGATGAATGATTTTCACCATATATTCTGTTGGGTGCAGGTAGACTTCTTGCAATGAATGCTTTGCCAAGGTATTGATAGTTATATGCCGTAATTTTGTTGTGACAATACTGCATTGAAATATGAAGTATGTGTGTATGGGTGTGTGTGTGTGTGTGTATGGTTGAGTGAATGAGCATGTGTGTGTGTGTGTGTGTGTGTGTGTGTGTGAGTGAACCAGTACTTGTAGGTACCGCAGCATTGCTTTTGCTGGAAGCCTTCCATTCTCCATACTAAGAAATTTCTCCCATAGTCCATAGTTATGCCCTTTTTGTCCACTAGGTGTCTCCCATGTACAGCCAATGTACAAACACTATCCATTGAGCTCACTCTTTCAGTCTACATCTTAGAAACTTGTCACAGTGCACCAACATTAACCATACACAGCTGTTGAAGCAAAAGGGAGCTTCATGAAATACCTTACTATGGTACACTTACAATCCATATGATGTCATCCTACTTGACTGAACAGAGTGATTATCTGAATGGATTAGCTTTTAGCACATACCCCCTACACACACACATACACACACACACACATTAATTAGTCTTTGACTTAGTGAGAGAAACATTCATTTTTACTGGGGCTTCGGCTACAATCAGAAAAGTATGAGTTACTCTTTTATATATTTCTGTTTGGCAGCTGCTATTATCCCTCTTCAGGGTCATAGCGAGAATTTCTGGGCTCTGTACACAGGCAGGCTCTGAGGGCCCTCCACTCTTTATAAAAAAAAAAAAATCACAGATTTTCGTGGGCCCTTTCAAACCCTAGGGCCCTGTATACTAAGTACCCTTTTCCCCCTGGTGCAACGCCCTTGTCCCTCTTATTTTTATCACAGCTTGGGTAAGTCAGGACAGCTGTCCATGTGGAAGGGGACTGTTTATTTAAAAATCACAATTAATCTTTTTTTTACAGTAAACAGTGTTTCTGACAGGAACTTGGCTATTAATGTTAGCAAGGACAACAAGACGCAATTCAGCGTCCAAACAGGAACTAAGCCCAAGCAAAGGCTAATGATATCTGTGCCTGTCTATTCCAAACGTAAATGGCTCCTTAATGGCCCATTCTTTCAAATTAGGTTTTATCTGTCTGGATTTTAACTTCTTTTTAGTGGGGGAAAAACATGTCTTAAAAGAGGTCATGGGTCATCACCCATAGACATTCTTATTCAGAACTACATTGTCCGACTGTACAACGTAAACTGACTACGAGTATTTATTAAGATGGAAAATTACTGGTCGTTATTAATTTGTGTCGAAAAAATAAGACATCACCTCGAGGGCCTAGCTAATTTATCCCAAATGATCGTTGTTAATGGCAGTAAAATAAATCCATGCGAAAAATATTTTTCTGCCCAGTTTTATTCGGTGACAGATGCGTGCTATTTCTCTTTTTACCACAGGGCGGCGTCGGTGGACAATCCAGCACCGCAAAACGCTGTGCACCGAGTTCACTTTCATGCTAGGCAGCTGTAACTTGCAAGCCATTAACCATGGTTAAATTATCACGGAACATACTTTTAACGTACTCCTCTTTGTCTTCTTTTTAAGGAACAACAGCCGTGTGTATGATAATAGTTCTGTAGGCCGTAATGCTAATTATAGGCTACTTTTTTGTGGTAGGTAAGCTACTTTCCACTGGTATATTGTCAGATCAGTATTAAAACAAGTGGTTGAAATGTTGCTCAATAAAAATAAATAGACTACTGACGCGTGCGAAAGCATACACTAAATTAAGTGTAGACTCATTGGTGTCTTGATTCGAAGCGCTACCAGAAAAAAACAATAAAAAGTTAAAATCAATAGCCGGATGCTGGCACCTTAAAATAACATGACATCATGTGTAGCGACAATAAATTTATGCCAGCAAGATAAGAATGCACTGAAAAATAACTTAAAGTTCTATTTATGGATGTAGACAATTTCACGAGGGTAAAAGACAAATTCACCACTAGCCTGCAATTTATAATTTCACACCATAATAGAAATACGGATACATTTATTCACCGACTAAATCCATGCAGTAAAACATCGGCTACTATTTTCCGTTCAAAAGAAATATGAGAAAATAGCCTATTAAAAAAACTAAATAGTTACAATGCTAAGGCTACATCCAGGAAATATATCATGACAATGTATCTATAGCATATCAACTTACTGTAAATGTAATCCAGAACAATAAACCATTTGAGGTTTTGCATGAGGAGGAAAATACAGATAAAGTTCAGCACTAATGAAGATTCTGAAATGTAAGGAAAAACATTACTTTGCAAAATCTAAAATAACAAACGACAGCAATGTTCTTAATCATTATCCACTGCAAATTAGCTAAATAAAAGCGTTTACAAAGAAAATAAGGTGTTTCGTTAGTAAATTAGCTCAGAACGTTGTAATAGATTTTACAAGCTATGTTTAAAATCAAAGGCAATGACGTTTAGCTACAGCAGTGCAGCTTTGATTTATATGCGGTTATCAAATGTCGATATAAACCTCTTCTTCATTGTTGGCAAATCAATTATTTTACAGAACCCCGTTTTTTTAGAAAGTATCTAGTCGTCTGGATCATAATCGAAGACGTCATTATTTGCGTCCGCTCAATGGACAAATAAGTTCATGACCCATCTCATACTATAGCCTTACAGATCTCTCGGCAAAAGCACCCTGGAATTAATAGTCTGTCCAAATGAATGGGAAAAGTCTAGATGTTTTTTTTTTTTTACTTGAGAAACGCTTGCAGATGTTCCTTTATTTAAAAAATAGATCTCAAATTGACTAGATTGATTTTGTACTTTTTTGTATTTAAATAGCCGGTCGAATGGCAACTCTTTTAATGTGCAAATTAAAGTACTGATGGAGAGCCAATAAGAACACACTCCTAAATTCAGTTGGCGCTCGCCGCTGACACGCTGTCGACGTCATCACAGTGTTTACCAATGGAAACCGAAAGACCTCCTCCGCTTTCTGAGTGACATTCTCAAAGTTTTGACTTTTGCGGCAAAAGACACTAGAAAGTGATGAAAATGTTTTATTATCTCCGAGAGCTTCATGTGCTTCGTCAAGAAATGGTTCCTTTTTATTTATAGATTTTAAGCGTTAAATAATACCGTCTGCAGTTTTGAAGCAGTCAGTTATATCAACTGAAGACGTCGGAAATTCAGTGTAATAGTAACCAATGCTTTCTCAAGCTATGCAAGGTTGAAGAAAAGAAGAGACTGGAGATATTTGTCTTTAGAAATGGGTATGAAGCTTGGTTATTAATAAATCTGGAACTTTTTACTTAAGGAAGGTACCAATATCTTGATATGACGGTACTGTACAAGAAATAAAAGAATATTTTTCTCGCCTTCAAACGAGACTTCGGACGTTGGTGTTTAGGTTATGTGCTCAGTTTGAGGTTTTCTGATACAGGCTCTTTTCCAGGTAATTAATAAGGAAATCAGTCAATTATAATTTAGTCAACATTCGAATTTATTGGAAGTGTATAGTGTTCCGGATTATTCGAATACAGTCTTGAGCTTATTTTTCGGTTATGTTAGCGGTGGGGCAGATGGACGGGTCCCGTCAGAGTGCGTTCCTCCTCAGCACGCCGCCTTTAGCTGCTCTACACAGCATGACCGAAATGAAGACCCCACTGTACCCAGCCTACCCCTTGTCCTCCAGCGGACCTCCTTCGTCTACCTCCCCATCCGCAACCTCTCCAAACCCAGGTGGGATCCCAGTCTCCTCGCCGGGGATCAAACCATCGGCCGGACTATCCTCTCTCGGGTCGCACCAACAGTGCGCGGTCGCGACGCCCCACGGAATAAATGACATTCTGAGCCGTCCGACAACCCTCGCCTCGGGGGCTGTGGCGGCAGTGGCTGCGTCCTCCTCTGCTGGAATCTTGACTGGACTGCCCCGCTTCAGTAGCCTGAGCCCTCCGCCTCCCCCCGGGTTGTATTTCAGTCCCAGCGCCGCGGCGGCAGTTGCAGTGGCTCGCTACCCAAAGCCTCTGACGGACCTCCCTGGCAGGACACCTATATTTTGGCCCGGAGTCATGCAGAGCCCGCATTGGAGAGACGCCAGATTCGCTTGCTCACCCCGTAAGTTTTTCATTTGCATTTACTTGTTTCTTACTTTGTTCACGCCAGAACCTAGCCATTCGCTGCTTACTTTTGATGAAGTCCAATTCAAGCCATTAATATATGCCTAAGACGAGCCTATTAAGACTCCAAGTACTATATAAGATTCCAAAATACAAATAAAATGATGCGTTAGCTCAAGTTTTATTGTAATTTTTTGCGCAAAGCATGAGAGAAATTTCTTGCATGTTAAAATCTACATACAGAACAGAACGCACACACCTTACTGCTCGCCCGTGTTGGCTAAAACATGGACGAGCTTTGCATACGAATGTGAATGTTATACAAAAGCACATTCGCTTACTTTTGCAGCAATTATATAAAATATGTTATACTTACTTTATCTCCAACATGTACTCCGTGGTAATTATAAGCCAGTTCGCATTTCATTTTCAACATATTGATTGTTAATATTTTTCATGTACAGAACTTGTGATCATTGGAGGTTGCAAACATTAAAAAAGTTGTATTCTTTGCAGACCAGGGTTCAGTTTTGCTCGACAAAGATGGAAAGAGGAAGCATACGAGACCCACGTTTTCCGGACAGCAAATTTTTGCCCTGGAAAAGACGTTTGAACAAACGAAATATTTAGCGGGCCCCGAGAGGGCGAGGCTGGCCTACTCGTTGGGGATGACAGAAAGCCAAGTGAAGGTGAGATTATCTTGTCAAACATTAGATAAGAGAATAAAGATCACACATTACTGAGATTAAACACAAAATCTGCTTGGAATTGTTTGCCAGATTTAACCAATTTTGGGATGTTTCTGCAAAGAATTTCAAATGTAGCCCAATATTCTTTCTTGTTCTATTGCTATAATTTTATATATTTCGTTCAATTAATTTATTCACTTTTGATACAGCCTCACAATTTTTAAACACAAAAATTCTTAAATGTAGCCAGTGAAATTTATTTAGAAATGTTTCTGATGTCACTGATCTTTATATTTACCTGCAATAAAATTGCGGTTTTTTTTTTTTTTTTTACTTTTAACTGTTGACTCTGGACGAGGCAAAAAATAACACAAAACAGAAAATGGTAGTTTAGAAGTATTTACCAAATTGTACTCTAATATGGTCTAAATAAAATGGCGGTGATAGTCTGTCACCTTACTAAAGTTTGGATGTTTTTTGAAACCTGTAGTAAATAAATCCCATACAGAACGTTGTATATTCTCACGAGAGAAAAGACTATGGCTATGACTGACTTTGGAAAATATTGAATAATTTTCCACAATCTTTATTGTTGTCAAGTGTCAGTGATTAGTTGAATCAGTGGGCTGTAGGCCTTCAATTGTCTGATATAATACTCTTTGAACAGGCACCATCTCGGGTATTGATAACATCATATAACATGCATACAGATATTCCGCTTCATTTCATTTTCTAAAAAGACTCATTAACAGATGACATGATCGATAACATTATTCAATTTATGGCACATATTTTATTTTTCAATTGTCAGTATTTTATAAAAAATGAATTATATTTAATGTCAACATTAAAATAATAATGGATTCAAGCATTTTCAGTCAAGCGCGGACCTTGAATATTTTAAAAATAATTTAAGAATTGCTGGTCTTCTTTAGCTTATATATATATTAAAATGGTAAAATAATATTTTAGAAGCATTGTCACCGTGATTTACATGATTCGATATTGTTTATGGGTCTAAATGGTATGGAGACTTGGAATAGCTTGCTCTAGTTTTGTAGAAGATCGTCCACCGTCTTCAAAAGACGTCTAATCTCTTTCGGTTTTCAGGTTTGGTTCCAAAATAGAAGAACGAAATGGAGGAAAAGACACGCAGCCGAGATGGCCTCGGCGAAGAAAAAGCAGGATTCAGAGACAGAGCGGCTAAAGGGCGCCTCAGAAAACGAAGACGACGACGACGATTATAACAAACCCTTGGACCCAAACTCGGACGACGAGAAAATAACACAATTACTGAAGAAACATAAACCCAACTCCTCTCTTCATATCCACACGTCAGAGAACGAAAGTTCATAGAAACGAAGAAGACAAAGCCGAAAAGAAATTTTTAAATGAAACCCAGCACTGAACTATTCGAATGCAGTGGCCTATTTTCGTCGACGTTTTGAAATTGAGTTCTACTTGACAAGGAGCAAAGACACGCGTCCGTTCGGAAGGATGGGCACTATTTTTTACTAGTTGTGTTGGAGAAGCAACCGAAAAAGTTGACACTGCAATTTGTAAACATTTCCACACGACGACGAGGGTACTTACTTGTAAATAGAAGCGTGAGTTACTAAATAGAAATTATATTACTGTGAATATTTATGTGTAAAATACTTTTTTGTATAGAAAGCACCTCTGAGTCTCTCGGTGCCAGTTAACATACGAATTCGGCTTTGTGAATTGCAATGACACAGGTATTGGAGTCTATTTGTCCATCTCTTTTTTTTTTCAAAACTGCAAATTATGTTGTAGCCTGTCGTGAACTTTCAACTCTGGCTGCTTCTGGGTGTTTGCGAACGAACTTGTTAAGCTTTTTAATTCTAAGTGTCTCCCCCACGAATGGTTGATTTATTATGATTAATTATTAAAATAGAAAATAGGCCTACAACACGCGGCTCTGGACGAAAATGTCTGGATTTCAATTGAAAAATGAATACAATAAAAGTGAATAAAACGAGCCATTTATTTCACATGTAAATAAAAAAGAAACAACTGATTTTTTTTCAATTAAAGTATATTTGTAATATAATGCATAGAGTGTTTGTCTCCCCAATGTTAATGTTTGGACCTTTTTTTTCATTTTTCACAATTTACTTAATTTATATAATGTTTAAGTTTGTAACAGTGGTTGAATCTTGCAACAAAGTGTATTGCAGATTCATATGTATTGCACTTTTATTTAATAAAAAAGTGAAGAGACCATTGTGTTATGTTGGTTGTTTAAACTAATTTATTCATTGTATGCGAAACAAAATATTCTAACAATGATACACAGGGACTTTTACTCATTTCAGCTGAATATTTAAAAACAAAACAGGATGAAGGAAATTAGATACATCCAGACATTAAGTTTAAAAGGTTGTCACGTTGTACACATTTTTACTGTATGTAAAAATTACACCGACATAAGTACAACATGATACATTTTTTTCAGTCATTGAATACGTTTTACGAATTATTTTTGTATGTTTGTCATAACGAGGAATTGCTAACGTTAAGGTAAAATGTGTGGTACGATGTTGAGCAACACACAAAAACCTGTCTGACGTTTTATCCTACTTTCTTGTCACTTTCACACGTAAAAACAAAATGAAGCCACCATTTTATATTTTATGTAATTTAGGCCTACATTAATCATTATCATTACCCTACATATAAACCAAACACAAGAGGAATAATAATAATAATAATAATAATAATCATAATAATAAATGTTTTCGCAAGTTTTTTTTTTTTTTTAAATAATTGTATCCACATATTACCTTCTGGCTGGCCAATTGTGAGATTCGGAAGGATTACTTACGCGCTCCAGCAAAGAAACCTTAGAGAAATCATTTTAGTGGTCTGAGATAAAATATGTTCTGAAAAGCTCATAATAAATTTATATTGCGAGGACCATAGAAATTCACTCCACAGTGTCTATACGTCTACAGATTCGCATGATCACATCAGCATGTTCTTTCAAAATTGGAAATCACTCAACCGACCCGCACTCAACTAGTAAATATTTAATTTATCAGATGTGAATTTAAAAGATGCAACAGTCGCCAAGTATTTCTAGAATGCACCAGTGGCGTTAAAAATCATATGATTTGAGAATTACTTTGAAGCATAGCGTTAGTATGGCACATCCTCCATTCCCATAGTCGGGTAATTTATTAAAAATCAAAGTAACATTTCTAAACAACTGCATTTCTAATCGGTTGTGTGAAATATTGCTTATCTTTTCACCTTTATATTATGTCTAAAATGAACTAAATATAACTCAATTATCAATTTTCTTTTGAAGCACACAATTGATATGTTGCATATTTATTAAGCTACAATTTATTCAGATTTTTGATTATGATTTTATTTGTCACCGATTTGTATAGATAACTGAGGTCCGCCCTGAGTCTTAAACTTCAGTTTCCACCGTTAGGCTTGGACATGTTTTCACTGTCAGTCCTTCCATTGCTCTTAAAATTGTGACTTACAATTACAAAGACGATTGAACATTCAACGACACATAGCTTTCCAATAACGTGATATACAATATGGGATGTTGTAGACGCTTTTACAGCTACATAGACCGACCGCTAAACATTGTGTTATGGTGTTGATGAACTACACGTTATTAAAAAGAATGTTATTTTCAACTTTGTTCCGCCAAATCCACATGATGACTTTGCAGTTAAACATTTGTCCGTCCACATCAAACGTACCCTGCTGATCACGTGATCCATATTCACTGGTTTTTAATTGAGCATGGGTTTTCTTCTTTTTTATAAACCTGAAATTTGTATTGGAACATTTCCAAACTGTCACTGTTCTCGTTTAAAAGACACTGGGACAGAATAGAATCTAAAACCAAGGAAATATTTGTAGATGAACGAAACTGAGGTTTAAAATGCAGGTTTTCTGATGGTAATTGCAAAACTGCACTGACAACATGAATTGAAAAAAAAAACCGTCATTTTGACAACAAAATGAATATAATTGTACATATTCACCATGTGGTCTCAGATAAGGGAATTCTGGACAAATGCCCAAAACTGTAATGTGCTACTATGCGAAAGGGCGCTAGTTTTATCTGTAGCCCTACATTATGTTCATCACAAGGCGGATGCTCCAATATTTTAAACAATTCGTTCAACGCAAGAAACGAATGCCATTCTGCTTCTGACACTTCTATTTTCTAAAGAACACAACAATGTGCGCCTTATTTTCTCTCTTGTTTTGAACTCACGAATGACCCCCGAGTCGCTTGTGGCTCCCCTGTCGGGACTAGTGAAGAGAAGGAGATTGTCTCCGCATATCTGTAAACTAGTACATGTGATGTATGTGAAAGCGTCACACAGTCCTGTCCCTCTGGAGGTGAAGACTTTGTGGATGGCACTGTGCGTTCTCACACAACTTAAGACAAACAAGTAAAGCGAGCCGGCAGAGGATGCTGTTTTGTACCGTGGTTCGAGATTAATGACAGCATTGTGGCGCCGTCTACACAAGATGACAGTTTCAAATTGATTAGGGAAAAAACATTCTGCAATGTTTTGCACTTGCACTCGTCCGGTTTCTATGTTCATTACATGCTAATTTAGCAAAGCCAGTGGGGAAAATTGTCTGAGGACAGCGGAAGACATGTTAAAACAGATGGCCAGTCTGGGACAAGAGTACCATTAGCAACCATTAGCAGCTGCAGCAACAGTAGCAACAACAACGATAACAACAGCAAAAGAATATGTCCAAAAATGGTTCAGTATAACCATTCATACAAATTAACCCGACAAGCAACCTAATTCTAACCATATATATGATAACAGTAGCATTACAAAATCACAATAATAAATTAATTAATTGCAACCAGTTAGGCTTAAGTTCTTAAAATCAGTAAAGCTAAATTAATAGGATAACTGTACCTCACTTTGGACGAAAATAATACAAATACACACAATACACGTTTTGATGTATCAGTTATAGACTATATCACACTTTTATTTTTCTTTTTGAACTCAGGCCCAAAGTCTGTATTCACTGTGCAGATACGGGATAGCAGGACTCTATTTGATAAAATATTCAGTACATTTTCTTCATCACATCATTACCGTTGCAAATAGTAGCAACAATAATATCAAACAGTAATCTTAGCATAAGATAGCTGAATATCCAATAGGTATGACCCTAATAGAAGGCTATGATTGACAGAAATATGTGAATTGGTGAATTAGGCTAGAGTCGATTAAAATGAAAAGTAGGTTTTACAGTTATATAGGCTAAAGACATATTATGGATTGCAACAAAACGCGCAAAATATTGCATTAGTAGGTCCTGTTTGTTGTCAACGCAAGACCGAAAAATGTTTTCATTGAATAGACTTTTAACTACAGATATTGACTTGTGAGATTTACTTTATTTGTATGAGTACACATACACTTAAAAATGAATCAAATGCACTTAAAATACTTGTATAACATCTCGTAAATCTGTGTTAATTCTACAAAAGTCGATATGCATGATGTAATATTGAATTCGTTTGCACACTCGCAAACGATCGATTTATCAAAGCCTTAAATTAGGACTTAGCCCGCATTCAAATATATGCACAGTTCAAAACGGTATGAATCAGTCGCATGATCGATTACATCGACAGATATTGATTTGATTGCAACAGAAAATAATTAAAACGTCAACCTTCCACCTCAGTGTCCATTTGTGATTAAAGACATCATTCAGATTTATTCTGATAAAACACCTCCAAATACGGTAGTTTCATTTCCTCTACCCTTATTTTACTTTTATTTTGCACTTCCTCAATATTTGAGAGGCATGGATATCTCAGTCCCGTGGCTGTGTACCTTGTCAAATCTTTATAAATACGTCTTCATATAGGGAACTTGGTATATCATATTCCGGCTATGATAATGGCCCTGTCTTGTGTATTAATTAATACATCAAATTACTCCTGCCGCAAAGGTTAATTATCAGGTAAATGCAATTATTATTCTCTGATTGCTATAAGTTGTAATATTTCGACGAGCATGCATATTAACATCATTAAGAAGTAATTGCAATTGAAGGAACTTTAGTTTAGCAGATGCAAATATACTCTTCCTGGTTGATTAACTGAGGTCAGCGCTGCGTGAACGCAGAAATCAACAGTCAGAAAGATAAGTGGATTTCCGTTGTGGGAGTGTCTTCATTTACGTCAACAGCCATTGGTCCAAATCCCAGCTACGAGGCGCTGCCAAGGGAAGCGGGAATGCACATTGATTTTTGGAATATTTCTACCACAGCTGCACTGCAGAGCGACCATTTACACATCAGGGCTGCCAAAAGTTAAATTAAGAAAGGTCTTTATTTTGGTGCAGTTCTTCTCTAAATGTTTATGTTCTTGGGACCACATTGTGCATACACACCGACTTACTGTATTTGCTTATACAAAGCTTACTTTAAGTTAATTACATGGGTCTATGTATGTTTGCTTGTAAGTTTAAACTTGAAGTTATGTACAGTTATATTTGACATAAATCTGAGTAGTATATGAAGTTCCACTGATTTGACCAAAATCTTACATCTCCCAGTTTCACAATTTTCAAAAGATCATTTTTTTAAAAAGAATTTGAATTGAGGGTATAACTACAACTAAGCACTATGTGCATTTGAAATTATGGCTGACACAGTTCTGACTCATAGCAGGAAAACAACTAAGCATTCAATTGCTATGAAAATGTGTATCTCATTGCAATACTACATAGAAATTCATTTAATTCCTAATTCTTACATAATGTTGTCACTGAAATTAGACTAATGGTGGAATCCAGTCAAACACACATAGTCTTTTTTAAGGGTATTTGCAATTCAGTCAAAACAAACTTGACATCTGACATATATTTCTTTGTGGATTTCTTATGAGACAAGCAAACATCCTTTGGATCGTGTCCTTTTCTTCATAAAGCAGAACACTACGCCTTTAAAGAGACTAAGTTTGTTTGATTGAATGTAGCCCTAATTTGCATATCCTGAATAATTCAGTAGGAGAACTGACTGATGTGTCTTGTCAAAACAAAAGAAGAAAAAATGAGGATGAGTTTATATTTTGGAGATGCAAATTTAATACCAGTTTCTACCTTCCGTCTCAGGTAACTTAACCCACACATTTCAGGTGCGAAAAAACTTACTACTTTAATGCTGATTTCAAATTGCATTGTGACTTCAAGTGAGACAATGGCTTTGTAAATTTTAAATGTCATTTTCGGTGGTTTAACTATGTTCTTGTCCTTACATGGTCAAATGGGGATTACATTAATTTAAACTATTTATTTAATTAATAAGCAATTATAGGCTAAATATTTGATGACAGTTTACATACAACAATCTGTTAAATACATATTTGAAAATCTTTAACTATATCCTTAACTTGAACTGTTTTGAAAACACATACATGAAAAACATCAGTGACACATATACCAACCTATGTTGTATTATACATTTTATATATATACTCTAATGTTGAAGCATTTTAAGTAATTATTGAACCAGGTGTGCTTACTAAAGATTTTTTTTCCAAAGGTAATGTACTTATTTATTTATTTATTTATTTTATATTTGTGCAAAATAAATAAATAAACAAACTAACAAAAATTGATGAAAAAGTGATTCTTTCAAAATGTTTCTTTTTAATTACTAATTTAATTGTTACTCTCAGGCTAACTGAGGTGCACATATATAGCCATTCATCCGTCACAGTTGCAGCGATCAACGCTCTTGAATCCCATCTGGTTACAACGCAGTAGGGTGGTGCATGCAGACTAAACTGTGAACTAGCGACCGGCCATGAATAAAATGGTTAAGATCACTAGTCACTCCATTATGATCAAATTGAGTGGCGCCGTGGCCACACTGGGTGTGTGAGTATTTCAGATGGGAACGATATGGGGCCGTGTCATGTTAGCGCCGCGCCGCTGATAGCTCCTCAATGTAACTGGCATCGGGCTGCCACTGGGGTCACGGCTGCGTTCTGCTTGTAATTCCAACCGCTGCGGCTTTTCAATTTCTTTTTAATGCCTCTGCAGTAATGCCACCTAACACCAAAAAAAAAAAAAAGAACCAGTCGGCCCCCACTTCATCCTGTCCACCCTGCCAAATGGATTTTGAGTGAGAAATTAAAAACTGACCGCTTTGAACGCTGGGATAGACAAGTTAAAAAGCTCTTTAAAGACACTGTCAGTGTTTCGGCGGGATGGGGCTGATCCTGAAGGTGGTATAGCACATGTATGACAGGATATGATGCGTATGGTTGCTCAAAGCATGGTAGGTTAGAGATTGTTTTTGTGTGTGTGAATGTTTATGTGTTTGTAACTTTGCATTTTTTTATGTTTGTGTTTGTGTGTAGGTATGTATATGTGCATTTATGTTTGTGAGTGTGCCTATGTGTATTGTGTATGTGCGTGTTTTTGTGTATTTGTTTGAGACCCACTTAACACTGACTAGATCAGTTCAATTTCACCTAAATTCCCATTATTGCTTTGCTAATAAACTAATTTAACCAATAAACTAACCATGTCTTCTTCTGAATCATGATTTTTTTTTTTCCGTGGGGCTTCCGACGAAAGTAAGACATTCAGATTCAAGACAACTTTCAGATGCTAGAGAGAGAAATGGTTCAGCCAGGTATATATCAATATATACAGTTATTGTATATATTAGTCATACTTATTCTCATATGCATTATTGGTGACCTCACAGAATGAGGTCATCATTGGATGAGAAGGAACACAAAAATATCATCTCATGACTGGAATGACCTCTATGACATCAGAACATGAGACTGACTGGACAAACAAGGTAATTATATTTTAGCCTATCACAGCCAGATCATCCTTATACATTATTTACACAGAAGAGATTAACTGGTGAAGGGGTTCTCAAGGTTAGAGCCCAAATAGTATTTTAGCTAACTTCATAGGCAATATAATGTTCCCTTAAAATTGTAAACTTGTGTGTTTTGATCCAGAAATATGCACATTCCTGAAATATGTTCTCGTAATATTGTAAGTTAAAATTATCAACTGTTTTGCCGCAACTGCTCTGCACAAGCCTACCGTAAACCAGGGTGACATCACCCTCTGCAATGAGTTAGCTTCCCGGCTAATATTTAGGCTACATTGATTTGCATCAGTAATTGTCTGGAGGTATTAAGCTGAGCTTATTTAACTTTCAATTAGTCGTTTGTAAAAAAAAAAAAAAATCAAACATGGTTTTTATTTTGACCCAGTGAAGGAACAGTTTTTGGTTGCAGGTGGTCGAAATGCAGCACAGGTGGCTGAAATGCGAGGTTGCACCCATATGAAGTTGTGACTCACAATTTGCCTAGTGTAGGCAGGAAGTGGGAAGTGGAGTGTCACATTTTTCAGTGTACACTCAGTAACGTTGTGCTGAAAGATATTCTCTCACTGCTGTTTTGTTTGTTAGACCAGAAGTACTGCCAGCAGAAACCTGGCCTATATTCACCAGGACAGACTAGCAGCTGGAATTTCACAACATATGAAAGAGGCGATTGTACTGGAAAAGTGAGGAACTCTACGAAGCACCTCTATAAGCACAGTTGCTTATGATATAAAATGACAGTGTACTTATCCAACTGCAAAGATCCAAAGTTGCAAAGATTTTATAGTCCACCCAGATACAACAAACACTGACCTGAATGTGTAACAGGGATAACACTAAAACTTCATCTCATCACTTTTTAGGCCTAACCATTCCAGTGTAAGGTGTTTTCTGCAAAACCATTTCAGAGTGTTGCCTATAACAATTCTGTGGCCATGTAAATTCTGTTCTGTACTATATGGCCATAACTCTTACATCAACCAGAATTTCCTGAAGGTCAGATGCAGAGTGAAGAGAGGGAAAACAGGAGTGGAGTATCTGGTTAGTCTAAGGAATCTGTGGCATCTGTGCACTGAATAAATGCACAAATGACACAGAAGAGCTCATCGCTCAGAAAAAGTATCAGCTTACTGCTAACAGGTTTAACAGCAATTTCTGTATCACCATGCTTTATGCAGCTATTCTACAGATGTGCTGCTTTGGGTTTTGAAGTGAGAAATTTGATACGGAGGGTTCTTTTTCTACTGCTGTGCAGATTATACACAGATTCATATTCATTACACCATCTGGATAGTTCATCCTACTCAGTGAACTCACCTCAAACTCTAGCCAATCCACAAACAATAACGATATGTGCATCTGCACAGAATATTTGCAACATTGATTAAAAAATTCCAGAGGCACAGTTGATGAGTATGAAATGTATTTTAGTTAATTATACTTTTTATTTTTTTAGCTAAAATTAAAATGAAATATGCATGTTGAACTGAGATACAAATGAAATGCCCTCTGACGGATTCGAGATGTGTTTTATGTGAAACAGATTGGTAAGCAATCTGTCTACCAAAAAAATCCAAGTATGAAGGTATTACTACATATCACAGGTATGAGTGGCACAATTAAATGGAAAACAAATTCGCCTCCTCAGAATATATAAATTGGTCGGCGTGAACGAAACGATCAATCGCGGTCAGAGACGTCTGCAGCAAACACATGGTCGGTCCCCCACACACCCGTCCGCTTGCGTGACGCCGTCCTGATCTGTGTGGAAATATGAGCCGTCAGTGCAATCCAGGTGTCGCGAACATCGGTTACGAGCCTCGGGGAGGGCCCACGGCATCTGCTGCGCGATGAGGCCGCCGGAGCCATGGCCGACCCGCGCCGGCGCCAGCGGCGGTCCAGATGCCACAGGGCCAGCGGATCACCTCCATCAAAAACCCATTGCCACGCGCCGGCGGGTTAATTAGCTGAAAATAACTGCCTTGGCTCTCTCTCCTCACCTGTACTGGCCGGTCAACCCCGTCTCACGCATGCTAAACTTTTGTTTTGATGTTGTCATGCTTCACACATCCTTAGCTATGCTCCGAAATTAGCATTCTTATTTTCAACAAAGGAGAGGTCATTTGAATTGCTGATAATGACTGCATTCCTGCATATAACTTTTGATATTTCACTGAAAAAAGGTATACGTAAACATTGAGGCGCTGAGTAATTTGATTTCTATTAATGTATCTCAGGGCCAGTAATTTGTGACCAGAATCCTCAGAAAATTGACAAGTAATGTAACAACTAATAAGTAAATATTTTTGACTTGGCACTTTGAGACCTGGCTTAAATGGTCATGTACGTTTTCTGGAAATTAGGAACATTGGAGGACATTATTCATCACGTAAATCAATGTGTGATTTACTACTTTTTTTCACCCGATAGCTTAACTGAGAATCCACTCAGTTTGGATCGGCGCTGCACCCTTCAGGGGTGGGGGGTGGTTGGAACCCCATACGTTACAGGTGACGCTACTTTTAATCATACAAGGCCTAAAAATGAATGCAGAATCGGTAATAACTATCCTGTTGCGGGTAAAATGATTACCTTCATAATTGTATAGTGTTTTACCTCAGTGCTGTTCCTCCCGCTCACATTTGACAACATGTCCCTCTTTGTTTTACATTTGGTTAAAGCGCGAAAGCGTATCTTATTGTAGCTTTGACTAAATGGCGGTGTGTGGCGCGTGAAAAATTTGAATTACAGTGCCATTTTTCAGCCGAGGGGAAGCAAGAAGAGCTGATAGGGAGGCTGAAAGAGCAACAATAAACAGAACGGCTGGCGAAAGACAGAGAAGATGCATTGATCTTTATTACGCAGGTTTTCATAACCGGTCTTCGGTTTGTCTCCTCCGTCACGCGCTGTCCCAGGGTCCCTTCCGGGCCGATTACAGATCTCTTGACAAATCGCTCTGCCGTCGGGCTGAACCAGAGTAGCACGTTAGCGCTCTGTTTTCTTTAGAGAAGGCCCCATTGACACCCTCTCCGTCTCCCATGTACTACAAGAGATTACACACAAGGCCATGTGTCACGGGGGTGGGTGGGGGGAAGGCTATGATCCCATTGAGAGAACGCTAGCCTTACATGTGTTTGCGCTCTTATCTTTTTCCCACCCATTTGGAGGTTTCTGATAAGGGGGTGGCTCGGGATTTGCTATTAGGGATGGGAATTTCGCCAGCGGGCGACACAACGGTTGTTAGGCAATGAAGTAGTCAGTGAGCCGTCCCCTCTTGGGTGATGTTTCTCCCCTTTCTCTATGCTCTCTCCGCTTGGTTGGCTTCGCAAACATGTTCCCACTCACTGGCTGTTTGCATTGTAAGACTCAATAATGTTTGCAAAGGTAAGCATCAAATATAACCATTTTTTTTTTGGCGGTAATGTGGAGCACCGGTTAGAACCAATGATCAATTTGCTGTTGGGCAACAGGCCCTGGCCGTTCCTGTTGAAGCGAAGGAATAAATTACAAATAAGGTTAGCGATCATTAGCTTCCATGGATTCGCCCTACGGTGTGGTGCAGGGGCCAAAAATCGCGCCGGCCAGGTGCTAACGTGCACGCTCGGCCGAGCGGGGCTTATCGACTGGAGGTGATACTGACGTCTTAAGTGTATTTGTAGGATCTGATAAGATCGGGAGTCTTCGCCATAAACACATTATCCTCCTGTCCCCCCCCTCCGTGTGTTTGTAGCGACACCCTGGGTGGGACACTCAACCACCGGGAACTGATGCGCAGATAATCTCCTCTTATGACGTTTCTATTCTTTATTCCTCACAGCCAGTGTTTATCAGTGAAGGCTCTTAAACAGATGTAAATAGAATCTTGTGAGTCACATCCAATATCTCCAAGGCTGTGTTCACCTAACATTCACTTACCACCTAATCCTTTTTAAATTCGCCCCACAGAAAATAACTCTGGATGTGAGAAGGCCGGTCACTCCTCACAGTGTTTTTTTTTTTTTTTGTTCTTTGTTTGTTTCTCATCTGTTCTATTTGATTCCCAGAGATACGAGTGTTTTCCCCCACCTCAGCTGGTATTATCAATGTTGCTCCTTATTAAAGAAAGAGGACACAAAGCACAATGATTGATGAGAAGGGTAAAGTTTCTTATGGCCTTGTTCAAAGGGTTCCCAGAGAGCGGTCGCTGGTTTGTTAAAGACTTTGTGTCATTTCGCCTCCTTCGGAGAGGGGGTGTGTGTGTGTGTGTGTGTGGGGGGCGGCTGGAGCGTTGGGGGGAAATAATGACAAAATGAGCACCTTCAGTAGACTCTGGTTTTGGGGGGAGAAACAGAGAGAGAAGAAAAAAAAATCGCCCTCGTCAGCCGAGTCTTTTGTTCTGAATTTTATTAGCAGTAGCCGCGCTAAAATAACCTGTTAACACGTATCACAGTGCGGCAATAATAACCTCCTCAATCATATTTTAAAAGTCACGTCAAGCGCCGGCCAGTATAATTCATCTCTATGCAAATACATCAGTGTCACCCCATTAGCGTATTGCTAAGGGGTTTTATTAAAATGCATTCTTCTCTCCTTTTTTTTTACCCGGGACCAATAAAACATAAGCCCTATTGCCCAAGAATTATAGCAACTATTAGAGTAACATATGGACAGCGTGCACTCTGAAAATAAAAACCAACAGATAAAGTGGCAGGGTCATGGCAGGGAGCAAACACTTAGGGAAATGGCAGTGAAGTAATAGATTTCTCGTTGGCTCTCACTGGAGAAGCTCTGGCCTGCCTGTTGGAATCAATGCCATATTGCGCATTAATTTGATTCTGTCTCGTGCTACTGGACACATATCCCTCCTTGTCCGTCTGAAAGTTAGGCCCCTAAAAACGTACCTGTGTAATGAATTAGCCTGGTGATTACAGCAGGTCCTGGTGATAGACGGCCCAGGCTCATGTCTTTTAAGGATGGAAAGTAGGGCAATGGGTTCCTCGAGTCGTCTTATCTTTTCTGGTGAAGGTCGTTCTTCTTGAACATCTTTGATTTTCTGTCTTTTGTAGCCTTATTAACCTTTTTTTCTGCCCAGTTTAGAATGACCCGGTCACAGTTTGTGAGCCTGTGTCATCGCTACATCCTCTGTTGTATCGGAAAAGCGTGTTGTGGGAATGTGTAGTTAGTTAGTGGCGGTTTTTATCACTCTGCAGTTCACCCACCGAGCTGTGCAGGTGCTGTGCTGCAGAACAACAGTGCTGCGCAGCTGGTGCAGGCAAACCACAGATACCAAATAGAATATCAGAAGTAGCGCTGAGCAGTGAGGTTAGGAACGTCCAGCTGAACTCAACCCTCCCTCCCTCTGGCTAACCATGCACCACCCCCAACACTGCATTAAGGTGTGTGTTAAGGTTCTTCACCCTGGATCATTCCAAGAGATGTAAAGTATCATAAACAGGTCACATTACAAAACATGTAGCAGTGTTGATATGTCAAGACCTCATGCAGATGAAAAAGTGCAACTTGCAGAATTGTTTCGTAAATTGTCTTTTTTGCATACTGACACATACACCCTCAGGTGTGGAAAATGTCAGGACATGGAGTGCTTGTCACTCAACTCCATGGTGACAGACAGTTGGAGGGGTTGACCCGTCTGGGGTTCGAATGAGTGATTTGTCAGAACTGACCTCTGTGTGAAATCCCGAGGCACGGAATATACTAAGTGAACGAAATTTCAACAGAGTCAATCTAAGGAGATACAACAAGGTACACAGAAAATATACAGTGCATTCACAGTGACGAACTGCCACCAACCACTTCACCTGCTCAACATACAAAAGCATGCATCATTCCTGTATTACATTACATTATTCATTGGGATTCAAACCTATGACAGCCCGGTTTCAACAGCGCAGCAGAGGATCTGCAAGTTTGTACGCTGTTTCGCAGCTCATTCCGTCTCACACAGGGCCATGTAATTAATGGGTTATGTTTGGGGCGCTGGCATGGCCAGTATGATTTGTTAACAACCACATTAGTTGGGTGTCCCAGAAAATGAAATTTCTTTAATTTCCAAATGCGAGATCTAGACGACGTGACTTTTTTTTTGGGAGAGAGCCACTCCAGGCCTGATTGCCTCCTCTGATTATCTGTCGTTTTACGGTTTATCAAAGTCGACAGATCCTGTCATGCCCCCGCGAACGACGGATTTTTCTTTTTTATGGCGCCATTAATTTAACGTGGATCATTAGTTCCCGTACGCATCTCCCTTTTTTTTGACAAATGTAACTGGTGAATTATGTACATAGCGCGCCACGCCCGCGCGTGGGACGCGTCACATGACAAACGGGGGGGCGGACTGCCCTTGCGCATTACCCAAATGTGTTTCGGGGTGGTGGGGGGTGGGTTTGGGGATGGGGGGGGCGGTGCACCCCTCGGCCCGTCACTCCATTAGAAAGACAGCTCACTCAATAGAAGCTCTGTGACATGTGTGTGGCCACTGACAGGATTTTAATGTGCCTGCCGGAGCATTCTCACCAACAGCATTAAATATCGCGTCGGATGAAAAATGGAAGAAGATGTGAAACGCTCCCGAACAGAAATATTGTTATCGCGGCTCGGGGCCGGACTGCTGTGACTAATGGCTCATTTTGGGATGAGGGGAAAATCCCTCCGTAGGGTGGAAGCTCGGGTTGGTTTGTGAAGGTTCCTTTGGTTTGAGGGATCTCTAATATCCAAGCTGGCAACCTCGTTCTCTGTATTTGGAGAGACGAGTTTCCTTGCAAAAGGGTCATGAAATGATAGAGAACAAACTTGAAATACAAGCCACTCTTGAGAAGAGTACATATTTCCTTTTACAAAAATTAAATCAAGTTTTGTCTGTTGGTTCTGGAGCTCTGTTATTTTCTACTGACTAAAGAGTGTACAGATTTCAGTGTGCATAATATATTTCAACTCATGCTTCATTTGGCTTATATACTGAACCATCTGAAGCTTAAAATGTGATGTTATGTTCTCAGTTCTGTCACAATGATCATAAATGATTAATCTGAATTTGAAATATATTAGAAATCTAGGTTTGTTTTGCATGTACAGCTTTAAAAAACAGATTTGAACATTTTTCCAGAATTTTGTTATTCACCACAACCTGGCACAACCTTACCGCAATTTGTAAAGGGTTTAAATAACAAATAGATTGTTGGGTTTTCGCAGGGGCTTTTGTGAAGTGCTGAATGATTCACATTTGTTTTTCTGCTCAGGTCTATTACTTTGGTGTGAGCTGAAGTGAGAGGCCGCCATTTGAACTCCAGAGAGCCTCACTTTGTCCTGCGCTAATATTCCAAAGGCCTCTTATGACCCACTTATGAAGTCAATCTTTGAAAAACAATTGATCTGGATGCAGAATCACGAGTCACCTCGTCATGCAAAAAAAAAAAAAATGGGGGGCGAGATGGAAGGAAGGGCTTAAGTGCATTGCTTTGACCCCCTCGGCTTTCTTACCGCCCTGCGGCCGGCGTGTCCAGTGCCCCAGACGCTCCTCCGTGTCGGAGGTCGGGGGTCGTCGGCCTGCCCAAGGTCACGGCGCGTTAACAAAGGCAGGGGTTAATTTAATCTCCGCGCAGGAGAATGTGTGCATGTTTGAAAAAAAAAAGGCCAGGATCCCGTTAAACGGCGGTGATTTTAAACAGGGGAAGGGGACTGATCAAATAAAGCCATGGGTTTTACTGTCGGAGCTGTTTCTGTGCGTATTTAATCAATGCTTAAGGCTCATAACGCAGCACATCACAGACGACGGACATTTCCATAATCGATGACAAAGGAGCTCAAGTTCAGTAGGTTATGATCCCCTCCCTCCTGTCTCATTTTTCACCCGGGTATTTATTGGCTTTACCGGCATCGTTCGGCGACAGCGCCGTCGGGATCGCGAGGGTTTGATTAGCGGGTGTCGCGGATTTGCCGCTGCCCCGCTAGTCGTGATGACCACACCCTCTTGGCTCATGGAGTGGAGGTCATGAGGCGTCAGCCGCCACAGCTCCCTGTCCTGGGGTGACCGGTCTTCATGACGGTTGGATTTGTAGAGGCCTAACCCCACTGTGATGCAGACCTCCGGTAACCCCGCTAAGTTAAAAAGAGGGGTGATGGTCATTGTATGCCCCGCAACCAAGGAACAACAATTAAAGCCCCATCCAGGCCTAGTTGTGATTTCTGCCCTATCAGCGGTGTGACGTCCGGCACAGGGGACCAGCTGACAGGAAGGGCCCAAACCGTTAAACGTGAACGTGGCGGTCACTGTCATTTCCTGGGACTTAATTAAAAAAGTGTTTCCTGAGGACAGGGAGCGTGACAGAGTGGCTGGTCCTCGGCCCCCAGAGTGTGACCCCCCCCGGGCCAATGGAAGGTCCCGGGCTCCGAGACACCAATCCTCCATCGCCTCTCTCGTGTCTCCCCTCTCGCTCTTTTGATTTTATTTCATTTTGTTTTATTTTACAAGTGCCAATAAAGCACACACTGATGCCCCGGCCTGTTAAACTCTAAAGAGCTCCAATAAAACACCTCCGTCATCTGCCTGCCAATAAAAAATGAAAACCCATTTAACTCGAAGGAGGTACAACCGTTGTCTGTGGTCAGTCAATAAACCAAACAAGCAGGACAACATCGGAGCTTAGGGCTGACAGGCTACGCTTCGAGCCACTTATAGAATTGCAAAACGGATCAGAACAAGGGCTTTCGCAGACACAAAGAGTGATCTCTCATTAAAATGGATATTGATAAGCTTTTGGTGTTTTCCGTTTATCACTTATTGACACATTTTAAAGTGCTAAAATGCCTGATTCGAGTGTGCGATGGATTTTCATGTGCAGCGAGACTCAAATGTATTCATTAAAGCTCCGCGAGCCATTGTCGTTGATGAACGGCTACTTGTAAAAATGGACCAATTTATAATCATTCTGCAGTCCTGTAAATATAAGTATGTTGTTTTTTCCCTTGGAATACATAATTCAGTGATAATTATAGGACTTGAGATTACTCGATGACCTGATTTTGAGATACTGTGATTGAATGAGAAAGGTAAAGTGGGGTTCCTCTGGTTTTCTAACATGCATTTGCTTCATAAAATAATACTAATTATATTTAGGAATCTGACACACATAACAAGCTAAATGAACACTGTATAACAACACTAGCAAACTAAACATTCTTGAACAGTCTTACAACTGTTCTATTTTGTTCTTAATATTGAGGAACCTCTTTATGCAAACAGTACAGTACAAGTGGCTAAAATTAATTAACAGGTAACTTGTGTCTATTAAGCATAAATTAACTGTATGCATATTAAATAAGGCGCAAACAAACACTTTAATATACTATTTACAAAGACGATAATTTATGTTTGTCACTTGGGATATCATCAATACCTCATACTCAAGCCACTCAACAGACACAGCTGATAATGTTTTGAGGTTAACAACATTTTGCTGATTAAGTTATTTAATAAGCTAGCAAGCTAACAGTTTAAACCCGCTCTTAAATAAAATACTAAGTAGTCTAGCTAGCAATACAAAATCGCATGCTTCTGCTTATTGTCATGATAGAGGTTGTGTTAGCTAAACCTTGTTAGCAATACATATGCTAATGTTAGCTATTAGCGAGTGCTTTAACACTAGCACCCCTTAATGAAAGGTTTGGTTCCCTGACTGAATCATTCATAACAGTTTCTGCCCTGAGAACATGTAAAACTCCAATGTGCTTGTTGTGGCGAAAGTAATGTCTGTGAACAGCATATTCATTTGTTCATGCATTTAATTTAAGTGCATGCTAGCTAGCCGTACAAGGCTAGTTACTAAGCTGTTAGTACAACATCTTATGTAATATGCACTTTTGTTTATTTTCAGTTTTACAAGAAAGAAAGAATTCATTGAATTACGGACAAAGTAAAAAGCTTGAAAAGCTTACTTCGGCGTATGGAATTCATTGAAGCTGTTAGCTGTCTGTCAAGTTGGGCAAAGGGATGTGCAAGAAGGACAGAACAGTGCTACTTGCAGAGCTGTTCTTGCACTCTAAAGCATAAATATTCTAAATAAATAAAGCATCCTTTATTTTCACTGTCTTCACTGTTTGCAAAATGGAAGGAATGTTTACTAAATTTTAATTAAAGTTTTGCCATGGGTGACATTGTGGAATTGGCTCCAAGTTGAAAATGTTTGCTTATGTTTAATTATTAAGTGCTTAAGTAATATATAATATATATATATATATATGTATATATACACACAGGTGTGTGCCTGGCTCTGGAGAATACTGAACCTGAACCAATCAATGCATTTGTGAATATCGAGCTGGAAGTCAACTGTTGCCGAAACAACTCCGTTAATAAAAACCGATAGCGGTTGTTCCTGCGTATAGGCCTGGAGGCTGGAGGCCGGAGGCTGGGGCCTTCGGCTGAAGGCTGCCAGACCGGTACTCACAGAAGCAGGTGGAATTATGGGATTGGGGTCATGTACCTCACGGTGTGTGAACGGAATGACCGAGAGGGCTCCGGGGGGCATAGCAAACGGCTGCGCTATGGTTACAGAGGTACTTTCAGCGCTCCTATACGTCAAGCGGCCATGAGCACCATTGGTTATGTCACAGGTCTTTGGGGTCCCAAGCACAAGTGCAGGTAGGGCACCTGTGTTGTACCTTCAATTAACCTGAACTCCATAAAATATAACAGTGTTTGTGGGTAACCGAATAATCAAAATGAGCCATTGTGTGCACTGTAAGTTGTCCCTGATATGAAAATCACATGAGATATTAATAAAATGAATCCCCCATATTGATGATATGCTCATTAAACAGGGCATGAACAGGGATATCTACTTGTATACCCAAACTGTATTGCACTTATACATTAAATATGAATCTCATTTTTAATATAAAGTCTTTAATGTTACTCATTATCATGAGTTTTTTTAGTCAATGGAAATGTGAAATGCAATGAAAGATGTGATAGTTATTAAATTGATTATTCAACGATCATGGATATCTTGAGTAAGATAATTGATTCATATTCTGTCAGTATTAACTGTCCTGTTGAATTAATGCATGAATTTCTCAATGAAATTTCTCTTATATATGTATTCATTGAGAAATTCATTCTTCGATTTTTTAGCAATCATTATTATTAAATTATATTTCTATCTCTAAATATAAAGGAGCGTAAAAACGTACTTATCCCTTGTCTAATTTTCTGAAATTTTAAACATTTATAGAATTGCAATTGGTCAGATTTTTGAGAGCTGTGTTAGCATATAGAGGGAGTAAGACAGAAAAAATTACACTTGCCTCAGCGAAGGTGAGTGCTCATGACGTCACCATCTGAAAGACACTGGGCAGAAAAGGGATTCATGGCAGAGTTGCAAAGCAGAAGCCACTACTCACTAAGAAGAACCAGCTTTCTGCTCGTCTTAGTTTTGTCTGCATAATGACGTTTTATGGGTAGAGTCAAACGTGGAACTTTCTGGGCCTCACGGGCCCCGCTGTGCTTTGTGAAAACCAAACAATTCACCACGTACCGGCACAAGCATGGTGGTGTTCACTTGCCACCACTGAAGGAAACCTGAATTCTACTCTGTTTCAGGGAATTCCAGCAGTGGACGTCAGCCTATTCAGTCCATCAGCTGAGGCTAAACCTGACACATGCCTGAGCAATGCAACAAGACACGCATCCAAATCACACAAATACGTTTACATCAGAATGGCTGAAGCCAAAGAAATTTAAGTTAAATAGCTTAGTCAATGTCCACATGTAAACACCATTGAGGTGTTATGGTCGTACCCGAAATACACCGTTTATATTTGAAGACCCACAAATATCACAGAGCAGAAGCGTTTCTCCATGGAGGAATGGGCCAAAATTCCTCCACAGCACTTGTGAGAGAATGATCATTAACCACTGGAAGTGTTTGGTTGCAGTCATTGATGCTGAAGCTGTCATAACCAGCTACTGAGTCTGGGTTTACTTGTTTACACAGGGGCACTGAGTGTTGCATAACTTTCTTTGATAAATAAATTAAATAAGTAAATTAATGTTAAGTATTCACACCGTGGTTTATTTGTTCCCTCAGGTTCCTTTTTTCTAATATATTTTGTTTGAAGATCTGATAGCATTCAGTGGTTAAATATGTAGAAAATGTAGAAAACACATCTCTATTTCTAAGGTGAACAATGGATGGGCGTTATCATGGAAGTATTAACTGAAAACAGAAATGCGAGCACAGTATATTGTGTTGGTACATATAAAAGGCTTAGCTTCAGTCAAACAAGAATTCACTTCGACAACCACTTTTATGTTTCTTATGTATTCATTTTCCTGTTTGTTAATAAGTAACTTCATGAGTCTGACTGTGAATATCAGACAAAAAAACTGTCAGACCAAAAAAGGACATTTGCTTTACTTGGTTTCTTAAAACTAAGAAAGAAAGATTCCATCAACGGTGTGAAACAGCCAAATCCAATGGCTGCAAAGAATTCTGGGACTCCTGGGTCATCCCTCTGCGCCCCGCCGGCTCCGCCACCCCGAATTCCAAATCTGTAATGGCACCAGAGTGCCTCCCTGGAAATGTCGGAGGCGCCTACGCACCTCTCTATCTGTTTGGGGTGACATAACTAAAGAGGCATTAACGCTCAATTGCGAAATCGCTAAGCAAGCGCAGAGGCCTTGACAAGCATGGGAAAATAGCATTATAGCCTGCGAGCGAATTGGCCGGGAAACAAGGCACAATTTGAGCCTTGTTCCAAGCTGAGCATCAGCATGGACTCGACAACTTTCGATCATGTATACCAACTTTCCCAGGCAGGATTAGGTACATAAAGGGACATTCCCCGGAGAGAGGGGTCATAAATCACCCGGCCCGGGACCTGCCCGGCTCCTTCGCCCCTGCGCCGCTCGCTGCACAATCCGTGTCTGTCTTGCGGGGATTGACCCGAACCTGTCAGCTCGCCGCAGAAAATCTGACGTCCAACATCGAATTGCGCTGGGCCACCTGAAGCGCACAAGGGACAAAGACGGGGAATCGTTGCCTACTGTCTGCTTGTTTCTGAGAAGGACAAGGTGAATTTCCCCTAAACGGTCTGCTGAAAGTTCTGCGTGGGTGTGTGTTTAAATTCAGAGTTTGAGAAGGCAAGACAGCGAGTATTTAATGATTGTTGGTCTGGTGGAGAGTTTCACGTAAAATATTTGAACAAAATAAAACCAAACAATATTCTGGTGCAAACCGACTCTGGTGCTTCCGCTAAGCATCTCACAGTATTCCTAGCCATGCAAAAAATTTCAAACATCCATGTCTCACAGAGAGCTGAAAGTTTCAGCTGACAGGAGCTTTCCTGGGCCTGCCTAGAGAGGGACACTGACCTGACAATAGTGCCAGATAATTCCCCACATAAGCCCCATTGTTCCCCGTTGCTCAGCCCAGCGGCCCGGCCTGGCCCTTCCTGCCCCTTCCTGCCCCTGTTGTCTGTGTCCAGTGGGGGACCACGGTGGGGGTCCTTTTGTGATGCTCCAAGTGGAAAAATACCAATTTGTAGCAATTTGTCTAACAGCGGTCCTGGGTGTTAAAGAGAGGCCTCCTCCTTTTCTGAACGTCCATCACACGGGATGACGTATATGGCGGTCGGGGGTGGGGGGAAGACCTTTTCGTGTCTGTTCCACTTGACCACAGTCCTGTGCATCCATGTGTTTTCTTCTCCTTTTTAACTTTATTTCTACTTTTAATTATATTTATTCAGGAAACGTGTGATATTGTCTAATATCACCAAATTCCCAGGTTTAATCCTTGATATCGAAAACGAGTTTGACCTGTGTTGACGTCATTTATTCCAAATCACACACAGGTAATTTTCCTGTTGTCGCCATTTACACAGGACCCAGATTTGCATGTTTCTTTCAGCATACATCACATCCAAGAGCAGTTGTTGTGTGTTACTTCATTAAAAGCAGACATTAAACTTTGTTTACACTTGAGGGTCAAAGGAAGGTCAGGGGTTTGCTAGTGAGATATTTTCTAATATTCTCCTATACACATTTGCAATAAGGCCAGTACACATGACCATGTTCACTTTTAGTTGTGGTCCAGGATTTTATTGTGGTCAGGTAATTTGTATTTTGAGGAGACTCATGAACTAAAAGATATCTTGTGGTTCAGGTGTGCATGTTCTTAAATGAGAGATTGTTTAAATGGCCTGTAGCTACTCTCCACACTGGTAAGTGCTGTTTACATTGGGACATCATTAGCATAATTTGGGTATCCCCTTTAATACCGAAGCTAATCAGTGTCGGACCCGGGTTGCAACCCTTCTCCCGATCCTGGTTGTGGATCCGGGTTTTTGAACTGGGGTTAAACCATTTACACTAATGACAGTCTCTGATTTTCACCCAAGTTTTAGGCCCATATTAGAAACAATAATGTAACACTTCTTCGAATTCTTCGTTCAGGGCAGAAGGCAGTGTTATGAAGGTCACTTCATAAGAACTAGGCTTCTCTGTTTTTGTGGCTTCAAATGAGTGAGAAAGCTTTCGAAAAAAGTGGTGTAGGTCTGGTGTGTCGGACAGCATTGGGCTGACCTAATGGACGTAATCACGAATTCAAGAAAGCACTGAATACAACATTGGATTATGGTCGCTGTATAAAACGCTGCATCCTCCCAGAATCAAATCAGGATTCTGGAATATTTATGTGCATTATTTACTACGGCCAGCAAAAGTCTTTCAAATTGCTGAATCATTTTATATTCATTCTCTTTTTATGGAAGTCTACTTTATGGCTTTCTACTTAATTCCAGCGCTCAGAGAGAAATAAGGTATAAGTCACAGCAAGAAAGAGTGGAACACTGGCAGGGCAGAGACCTTATTTTTAGGATTTGTAATTCGATTAGCATACTAACTTCGGGACCAATGAGGAATTTATAATATGATAAACAAATTATAATGATGGGAGGATGCAGAAGGGCAGTCCAGACGTTTTTAAAGCAAACCATTATAGAATTAGTCTCTTATGGATCAATCAATCTTCCGTGCATCTCAGGAAACAATTACGTGCACGCAAGCGCACACCCGTGCTCCCATGCACACAGGCGCACACGAACACTGCCTGTCTGCATGCCGGAAACCTTAATAATGCATTCTTTGTTCACGCTCGAAAAAACACGCAACGTAATTACCGTTCTATGCAAAAATGGTTCAGAGCAAAACGAAAATGCCAGCATTATTTGTCGCGCTGCAGATCAAATCATGGAATAAAAACTGCACGCCATGACTGACGCCGTGTTAGAGAACACCTAGAGACTTCTCAAACCAGCCCTGGAGTTGCTGACTCACAGAAAAGCTGGACTTCTCGCTTTTTTTTTTTTGTACCGAAGACACATTTAAAACTGCCGTCGGTAAGCAGCAACGCAGCACAGAACATCAGTCCGCATAAACCCGCTCAGATGGATAAATCAATCCATCAATTCACCATAGAGAGCTGAGAAGGAGGAGGTGTTTTCCTCCGGTTCGATACATTTGACCCAGAATGTGATAATTAATGTGATAATGACCTTAAATAATTCAGTCTGCCTACTGTCGGAAACGACAGGGACATTAAAACGCGGCATTCCCTGGGCCCTACTGTGCAATACTCTGCACGGTCATTGCAATTTCTTCAAGAGGTCACTGTGAGGCAGATTATAATGTGTCTATAAAGTCTGGTGACCCCAAAGTCTTTCTCATTTACAGCCAATGAGTTAAAGTGTGTCCAATCCAATCCTTAGCTGTTTATGGAGTAGAAAGCACAGACCTGCTTACTTTAAGTAAATTGAATACAGTGAAATCTCGCCTACATGACAAATGCTTCTCACCTGAATCGAGTCACAGAGAAGAGACTGGGGTTTTCGCAAAACAATTTTCTCAGTAAATCTATGGGGGATATTTTTAAAAATTAATGATTTTTTAATTTGTTTACTTGTGATTGCCACTGGAGTAAATTCCAATGTAAATTATTATCTTGAGCTTATTTGCATTTTTGCCAAAAAAGTAATCCTGTTTCATTTGTGGAATTTGAGTGATCTAAACCTTTTGAACTGTGTATTGAAAATAAACACTATTCAAATTACAGCTAATGTGATAGTATTTGCGATGAAGTGATGAAAGTTTTGGAGAATTGATAAAAGTGTTTTGTTATTCAGAACTCCTCTACTTTTTCCTATAAAATGGTTTTTCTCTCCATTATCTGGTGGTCAAAGTCATTAGTTTTCAATTATTGTATATTTCAACAATATAAACAAAATATAATGAGACTATGTCCCTAGCTGGTTTTGTGCTAAGGCTAACAAGTGCCCAGCTGCTGCTTCTAGCCTTGAGCCTGAAGCTATGTCCTTTCTGTGCTTATACAGCCAGACCTCACTTTCACAGAACAAAACCATGCTCTTGCCCTGCACACACTTAAGATATAAGTTCAACAGTCTACATTTGTTTTTTGTTGCTTGCCGTGGCTAACAATATTGCATGGACTGCTTTTATTTGTAACTAGCTAGCTTTGTTTTTCTTGTCACTTGCCGTGGCTAACAATATTGCATGGACTGCTTTTGTGCCGTTTATTCGTAACAAGCTAGGTGAGTGTAATCATACAACACTGTGTCCTGAACCGTTTCTTTTGCTCTGTTAGGTTCCCAAGCTGTTAATTGGCTCAAACGCTAGAAACACTAAAACCATAAGCCCCTGCAAAAGTCAAGAAACAATATGTAAACGCATACTTTGGACTTTGTTGCATTGGCCTGACTGTGGAAATGGTCCTTCTGTCACATTTTGCACAAATGATAAACTTAAATTGAATTTTCCAGGAACTTATAATTTAGTGTGAGAAAACAAAGGAACAAGTAAAACCATCTACTTTTTAGCCTCGTTACTACATTGCAGTTAGATTCAGCACTGTTCCTCCTGTACATCCGACAATGCACAGGTCTAAGCATGACATCCTCATAGCTTTAACATAGCTTTGACTGCTTAACTAGCCCATTAATGAGGAAGACAAAACACACTTTAAAAAAAGAAAATTAAACCACGCATTTGCATAAGCAATGCCTCTTTGCCTTTGTCATTTGCGTTTAGCTTGTCAAACCGCAATTTCCGTTCCAGTGGATTGTGCAAGAGCCTAGAAATCTGGCCGAGGCAGGCAACTTTTTTCAACGTCCTGCATAGCCTGAGCCGTTTAGAAATGTATACAGAGGCCGAGCCAATGGGAATACCTGCAGCTTCACAGGCCTCAAAGGCTAAACAGCTGTATAAATGAATCAAGTGCAAAATGTAAGCAATGTAGCCCTCCCTCCCTTCCCCAAGGGGGGGCTGCTCAGCAAATAAATAGTGTAATGTAATCAGACAAAGAGAGTTTTCAGTCCTCCCAGGTTTAACATAGTCTCTATCACACAGGAGAGAGTGGCTTTAACACCCCCAATCCAATCACACGCACAGACACGCACGTACACAACGTGAACATCCCATCTTAGTGACGGATCACCGATTAAACAGCCTGATAAATGCTTTCAATGATTCTTAGATGAATTATCTATGCAAAAGGTGCAATATTGCACAATGTATATTATGCCGGCGAAAAAAAATGAAACCTTCATGGGAAAATCAATATGGCGTATTAGAGAAAAAGGTGTCTGCATTGAGCATTATAGACTATTCTGGCCGATGAACATCACTCGTCAAAATGTGCTACTTCTGTGAATCAATGCAAGTTTAACTTCTTTTGTCCAGCCTCCTCTTTCCATTGCATACATCTTTTTTAAGTATACTTAAATGGCTAATTTCACATTGGTAGGATTCTCTAATGTGAGTGGTCAGCTAAAAGCCTCATTCGTGATTAAATCTGGCAATTTAAAGGAGCGAGGGCGATTAGCTCATTTCGCATTTTCTACCTTCTTGCCCCATAAGTGAAAATCTCCTTGGTTGAGGTTGGGCTGGAGGCTTTTGGTGGGTGCTGTCTCTCACAGTGGGAGAGGGAGATGGAGAAAGGTGGGGGGTCAGGTGGTCCATCGCCTGGCCTCCCACTCCTTCAAAGCGTATCGATCGCTGCGTCTCATAAAAAACACTTTCTGTGAAGATCTCTGACAATCAAGCGCCCCCCATCCCCACCTTGCCTTTCTTCTGACAGCCTGTCTAAAACAGTCAAGGACAAAAATATCAACCCTCGCAACAGTGAGGACTGACCTATGTGCCTTTTCAGCACAGGGTGGCTGCTTCATAGATTTTGCCCCCTTTCTATAATACCAGCTCTTATCCAGATGTACATGTCAATTACAAAATGATATTGGGAATCTTCACATTTCTCCAGTCCATTAATTATGTACTGTATTGATCAGATTTGTGTAACGCTATTCACAAACAACACTTAGTGTTCTTTCTGTACCATCTCCTCACCCTCTGTATCTCAATGTTAAATCAAGTGCATTGATTTATATCCAATTAGTCACAGATTGTGTTTTTTATATATTTGGATTGTGTGTGCAGCTCTGCTTCTTCAAACTCAAACACATGTAAAAAATGACAACTGCTGTTATGTCTACTACAACAACCACAACAACAGTAATAATAATAATACTAAAAGACACAACAACAAGACAACAACAATAATAAAATAATAATAATAAAACAAACCAACAACAACAATAATGTAATGATACAAATAATAAACAGATACACACTTCCTTCTGTTTTTTTCTTTTTCTGTTAAGGGAGGCGGGGCATGGCAGAATTGTTTTTATTAATTTAAGGGATTATTTGCTCATTAGGTATTAATCATTGTGTCCCATCTGGGTGGCACTGGTGTGACTGCGCGAGAAACAGCCATTCTGATCTCAATTAGAATATGCCTCTCTTCCTCGTCGGCCCATAAATCATCCGCCCAAAGTGAAATTAACAGTTACTGGAGCGCATTAATAACCTGCGTAGGGCATTGGGGAAATTCAGCAACTGGAACCTACCATCTCGCAGAATCTTCAAAACATCATTCTGTTTATGAAATATAAACATTCCACGCTAAAGTTACCTCGGTCTGTACTGTGACAGGAAAAATGATTGCGAGCAAACCGCCGGGCGACCAGTCACCCAGACACGGTTTGTTCAGCGGCACAGCTTGACCGCGGGGCCCAGATGGGCTCGGAGCGCGGCTACAAATCTCGCTTTTTTTTTTTTACACCGCTGCTTTCACAGAAATCATACACTGCATATCATCTGCTCAGCTTCATGTTATTATAATGTTAAAGCTCAATGTTAAAGCACTGAAAAACTTAGCAAAGTGAGATGAATTTCCTTAGCAAAGTAGGATTAAAGGAAAGTATTTTAGCTATTGCGCTATTATTAACAGTCTAATTACCAAATACATTAACCTGAGTTAAAATAATGAAAAGGATATTAACAATCACATATACATAAAATGTTGTGCACATAACAGGCAATTTCACAATGAAGAGCTTTTGTTGCATATTTATCATAACAACTACCAAATTAATTTGCTTTCAAATGAATTTATATTGAGTGTAATTTGTTATATATTAATATGAAATGTGTTTCAATTTTACTTATTTTTATTAACAATGAATAAACAATACAGGTTAATTTAACACTACTACAACTATGACTGATTATAATATTAATAATAATAATGATAATAATAATAAAAATAATGTCTTCAATGACTTAGATTTACAGTGATAACTCTGTGTGACACACAGACCTGTGAAAGATCTACAGTAAAAGCTGTGTGACAAAGCTGTGCTCTCTCTCTGTGTGCTACAGTAAGAGCTGTGTGACAGAGCTGTGTTCTTTCTCTCTGTGCCATAGTAAGAGCTGTTTGACAGAGCTGTGCTCTCTCTGTGCCACATTAAAAGCTGTGTGACACAGAGCCGTGCTCTCGGTTGAAACTGTGCTACATTAAGAGCAGAGAGGACAGTGAGAGGAGATGCGATCCAAGTGCAGCAGCTTCATTGTGAGCCCTGTAAGGTAAGGTATTCAACAAATCTGTGCGGCTGTCAAAGATGTCAGTTATGGCCCAGAGACACTGTTATTGCACCTGGGGCAGCGGATAGTGAGATATGGACAGCAATTCTGACGATTACTCAGGTGAAAGCAAGGGGGACCAGTGATATATGGTGACCACTTAAACCCTTTGTGTCTTGTACATCACATCTTTGATAGATTAGAAGAGTGACATTAAAATGGAAATTACTTCTCCGAAGCTTGACAAGGGGCTTGGGGTGACCTATGACCTCCCAGAGAGGCTGGAGGCTGACCGAATGATCCGTCAGGGAGGGGGGAGATTGTCAGGGAAGGTTCTGCTCCCAGCAGAATGGGGAGGGGGGGGTCCTCTGTTGATTTGGGGGTGGGAAGGACATCAGGTGAGCTTTGGGAGAGCGAAGCATGCTTCCTCCAGTCCAGTTCCGGCATTTTCCAACCCGCACACCCACCCACCCTCATACCACCCTACATGGCGTAGTCGGCAGAAAGTGGGTCCCTCATTCAGCTGACCATAAGTCTACTAATTTATGGATCTGTAATGTGCATGCAGTGTTCTAGACACGTAAGGCTGCACCTCTTGGTTTCGCCACCGGGGCATCCGATGGAGGTCGCTGATCTGAGGAGAACGCTGCTCCAGCAGCAGATGTCTCCTCTCATGGTCTCTCTGCCTTTCCAGCTTCATTTCAAAAACATTAATTTTACACAGCTGTAAATGAGACCCCACCCCCTCCACCACCCCCTTCCCTTCCCTCCTCTGCCCCCCCACAGCCCCCATTTGGCTGGGCCTGCCCTGTGTGGCGCAGCGGACGATCTCTCCCTTACAATCAGCGACGCGCCGTTCCCCCTCTCCCTAACAAGTCCTTTCAATTTGGCGGGATGAATGGCGAACAAGGGCGGCGGAGAGACGCGCAGATTACGTGAGGGAGAGAGAGAGCGACAGAGAGCAGGAGAGAGAGAGAGAGACAGAGAGCTAAAGAGAGAGAGAGCGAGAGAAAGGGGGGGAAGGGGGTTGGAGAGGAGAGGAATTCCCTGAGCTATCCTGATCCTCTCGCTTACATCTGTCAGGCGAGTCAGAAGGGGGCCTTGTTCGTCGCAGATTGTTCTCACCACCGACCTGACACCACCATCTATAATTAATTACATCATTTACATTAGACTATTGACTAAACAAATACATAAATCACTGGGGCCCCAAGTCAATAGATGCAGACATATTTAATCATGTTCTAAATAATGATTACTGTTCCCATAATGCAATAATTATTTTCTACAGCTGACTGGAATTAATTTTCTGTCACAATGCCATCACTGAGGGAGAGCGAGAGAAAGAGTGAGAATGAGAGAGAATGAGGCACTGAGGGAGAGATAGAAAAAGAGTGGGCAGCAGAGAGAAAGAGGGAGATAAAGAGGGAGAGAGATAGTGTGAGAAAGAAGACGTCAGGTTGCTAGGGGGAAAAATAACTCCTCGTTCAGAAGGCTTTTTCTGCGGGTGACAGCAATAGAGAAAGCGGGGTTCCCCCTCTTTA
Source organism: Albula goreensis (assembly GCA_022829145.1). Taxonomy (NCBI): domain Eukaryota; kingdom Metazoa; phylum Chordata; class Actinopteri; order Albuliformes; family Albulidae; genus Albula; species Albula goreensis. The sequence continues at coordinate 3,467,771 of CM040765.1, forward strand.
TGCGGAGTGACAGGTGAAAAGTGGCTGTCAAAAATGTACTGGATATTTGCTGTTTTGTTTATCAGCCGCCGACTGCTGAATAAAAGGAGAGTAACATGTATTGCCTGTCTGTCTGGCTTTTCATCCGCCGTTTAAATGGGCCTGGGGATCGGGGAGTGAAGTGTATTCCGCCCATTTTCCCTGACACCGAAACCGTTTACGCCCGGGCCCCTGCAGGAGACAGCGCTCTGTCACCGGAGACGCCGTCTCAAATCCAATCCTCCCCACATCACGCCGCCAGGGGTCCGGCTTAGCATTTTCATTAATGTTTGTCACTAACTTACATTAAACATACTTCACGTCCCCCCTACCCCCCCCACCGGCTGCCTCTAGCATTAAATGACTACCTTTTCAATTATTTCCTCCATTTTGTCTCCTTGTACGTCTCCTTCTGCCACCAGGAATCTATTTTTTTCCAGTTTTGGATTTTTATTCCTTCAACTGTTAAGTCTGTCCATCTGGATATATTTCATATCATACATTTAAACGCCGCAGACTCTCCCCGGAGCATTTTGCGAACATTAATGGAGATTTATACAGGTTTTCAACAGTCAGTATTGGTGTACAGATAAGACCTGGTTGATGAAACCATCTTTTCTTGACAGCACCCAAGCCTACAGGGAATCTCTTTTCCAAACACTGAGATGGGTAGACACTGGCTTCCAAGGCTGTAATGGAGCCGAGGTCGCGGGTTAATGACTTTGTGTTTACTGTCTATCCCCCCCCCTCTGATAAGGGAATTTCTTTCCCGTTCCAAGTCTTCCACTGTTTCAACAGAGGAGCTTCAGTCTAACAACCCGCGAGCGCGGAATGCGGTCCCACACATGGCTTTTTTTGTGCGAGAACAAGCTGCCCAAGTTGATGGTGAGAACCGCTAATATTTATTCATGATACGGAGAAAGTAGTGGATTGTTGGCACAGGCTACTTCATTTACATGCTGTTATAGACTGTTTGCCCGGGCTTGGAATCGCTGTCTATCACCGAATAGATGAACCTGTCTCGTTCGTTCTCTTTCATTGTCCACTCTTCCCATTCCAGGAGACAAACTCCACAGCGCTGATGTATATTGCCCTCTTTCTTGTAACCATTTCTCAGTTGTTAGCTCCTGGTTAAAGTGAGAAGGGGGGCAAACCAAATACGGAAAGTGTCGATAAAGCACTTTGCAGAAAGAAAGATATATGGACACCTGACATATTTCCCTGTAGGCGCAAAAGAGACAAAACAAAAACGCGAAAAGAACACAAACTTTATGCAACAAGTCCTTACTGCATTAAACAACACTTACGTTAACGTTTTTCGACATTTCAGTGCTACACTCTCATTGCCGTCCGATATTCAGATGAAGGTCTAGCACTGAAACATCAATAAAGGTGAATTTATGCAGCGTTTTTTTGCAGAATGTAGATAAAGTACATTGCAAAAAAAAAAAAAAATACAAAAAACACTGAGTTATTTTCCTTGGCCATCACGGAAATGTTCTTCTTCGCTAAGTCTTCGTTTACAGGCGAGGTTCTCAGCTCCAGGTGAAGTATGTGGGAACGGGACGTCAGTACATGGCCTGTGAAAATGTGTCCGTGATATAAGCCCATTCAGGTCGAATGCCAGGTGCTCAATCACTAACGCCGAAGCAGGAGCTGAGCAGTAGATAAGAGAACTGAGGCCCCTGTCTCTACACAGTATTGCCTTAAATACAATGGGGAAACACAACTGCCGATTCACACCGGAAAACTCACACATGCTCCTGCAGTACTGTTTAAATTCACATAATTAAAGATGCATTAGTTGAAGCATATTTGCTTGCTATTTGATAACCAAATTCCAAGATGAACTATTGCCTTCATGGTGTATATCTGGTTTGAAATTTGCTTCCGTTGCCCAGAACAGGATATCAAGCTGCCTGCATTAATTTAATCTGATGAACTTTGACCCCACAGTCAAATTCATTCATTTGTTTTATTCCACAAATTCAGTTCAGCAAGTTAAGTGATAAAAATAAACTTGTCTCACTATTTTTGTGAGGGAAAATGTATACATATGTTTGATTTCAGGACAAATGTTGATTGAATCCTCAAGTTTGACTTATGCACTATTAATAATCTCATAGAACATTTGTTCTTAACTTTGACATACAGATACATGCAAGTGATTATTTCTTCACAAACAGTTAATGGGCTTAACTCACCAAACTATTTGTGGAAAATACTTGGTTTTTAATATCAGCCAGCTATAAAAGGGCAATGTTTATACTTTCACTGGATATGGATTTCATTATAATTTGAAAAACTTGATCTAAACTTGACTGACGTAATGGGAAAACACAAGCTGTGAAAAGCTATATTAGTTGTAATGCCTGACTTCTCTACTCATTGGAGATTGGTCATTTTACACCTATATGGTTTGAACAAGCTGGGGCACAAGGTTGTGCCTTCCTCACTTTACTGACTCCTGACGCAACTGTTTACAAACAGTAAATCGATCTAGTACAAGGATTTTAGACTGAACGCTTGAAAGACATAAACATGAGCTGAGGTTTTGAATTTCTCACCGAATGTCATTCTGTAATCCCTACTTTGGCTGTTTAGCAAGGTTTGAATGTTGCAACTAATTCTCTCTGGAAATAGTTGTTTCTCATACATAGTTACACACCACTGTAACTTTTCACAAAGCCCTGTGGGAAGAGAGTAGAATTTCCAAGATAATGGGGCTATAGGAGGTAGAGGCAGGACAACTATCAGTACTACTCAATAATAATCCTTAAAACATTCCAATTTTAATCTTCACCATGCTCCTAAATGTTATTTTTACATGAGTAATGAACATAACATAATAACAACCTCATATACATTGTTTCTGTTCAGATGAAACCGAATAAGGTGGTAGCTAAATTAAAAATTAACACCCCAGTTTCTCCACTACAGCAGGGCCATAATGTGTGCGTCCTTAATGAGACGCACCTTATTTACACCTCAAACACTCAGTTTCCTTCTCTAGCCCGGAGCCGTTAAACTGTCCCTCTACCAGCTAAAATTTATTGCCATTTAAACATGACAAAAGGATCGTTGAGGTGGTCATTACAATAATCCATCATGTCCGCAACTGCTGGTATCCAGCCTGGCGGTAAATTCAATCTGAGAAGGGTCAACAGATTTTCTCTTACTTCACAGACGAATGCCGCGCGCTCTGACTGTCATCTGTTTACTTTTGTCAGCAGAACGCCTGCAGCAAAGGAGGAACTGACAAACAGGATCCGGAACAGCCGGGGTAAAAACAGTGTCTCCCGGTTCGTTCGTGTGTGAGACACATGCGTTCATTCTGGGGATGACAGGGTGTCTTCCGCTCCCTCTAAGGGCAGCGACTGTGAGTCTCGTTTTTCCTTCCAACCCCATAAACGCCAGGCGCACAAGAATCTCCTCAGAACCCAGTCTATGCACTTCCCCATACAGACGCGAGTTTTCCTTCAAAATTACAATTTCAACCGAGATAAATTACCACTTAATTACAGTGCGTTGATTCACTGTAGCTGCAATTCAATCTTTGCCAGCCACCCCCACCAAAGCCAAATGCCTAGTGTATATAGAGAGAAATAATATAATCTCATCACAGTCCATATGATAGCCATCATAAAATATGCAGCAATCAATGTGACTTATGAAGGATGTTAATAAATAATTTCAGGTGACACCAGAAGAATATGTGCTCGCAAACTCTATTGGGAATGATATTTAAAGTTTCAAGGATGACTGCAGTGGCATATAGATTACACATCCATCTTTAGCAATTCAAGCATATACCGAACACCCGCGACACACGAGGAACCCTTCTGGTCGAGTAAATCATTACATTCCTACCCCCGCTGCCATTGATTGCTGGAATAGTGAAGCCCACAGAACGTCCAATTCTGCCTTCGATGCAGATTGAGCCCATGAAAGAGCCGCTCAACCCCATGAAAGAGCTTTTATTTTGTATGTTTGCGCAAAAGAAGTATCGACCCGCGCTCTGCCTCCACGCCGGCGGCCCCCAGTCCGAGTCGATCTCCAGACATAACTGCACGATATCAAATGCTGTTTTATCACCTGCTCCCTCCACGACGGCGCGGATTGGGCTTTTTGTTTAATTTCGTTTTCATCAAAGCCGAATTGACTTTTTTGTTTTCTCGGCGCTCGCCAGAGGTCGTGGAACCTTTCGAGACCTGTTGGTGACACGGGAGGGAAAATGGAAAGTGCTAAAACAGAATGTGTAACTCTTAACTGGGCCGGAATGATGAACTTGATTCCCCTGGTAAAACTTGTGAGAGGTTTGTTGTTATCTCACTGTAAGTCTTTTAACAATTACAGCACGACTCTGGGAGAGCCAATCCATTACTAAGCGAGGACCAGAGTTTCAGGCCTGTGGGCCTTCTCGTATGCATCGTCGATTTGTCAATGGTCCATTTTTTCTTCTGTTTCGGAGATTTTTTAAAACCTTATGACATCTGGTGAGCTGTTCGCCATTGTTGTAGCATGAGCGTTGAGGTCCTTACATTAATTTTTATACCGTAATCTAGAGGTGACAATGAAATGGATTTCATTGGTTAAAGAGCAGCTATTCAATTTTATATGAGTGGGCATGAGCAAACACAAATGTCTCTCCATAAGTGCTCCTTATAATTTATCATTATGCTTTCCACTAAATCATTCCTCTAGACGCTCGCCTGGTTAGTTCTCCCTCAACATTACATATCCGAACCGTAAATTTAGCACTGCACACTGTATAGCTACTATATAGATATTTCTGAGTTCATTCATAAAATTTAAAGTTTGATTCATGTTGAGAAAATGATGTTATAGCTAAAGAGAAACAAAGCTGTAAAATGTGTCAGTGTTCTGGAAAGGTGTAGGAGAGCAGGGCTGGGGTTGTCGGGGTGTGGGGTGGGGGGGTTAAACTACGCTGATGATGCAGCTTGTTTGGGTGAATGGGAAGCTGTTGACACACAGCTGTTTAAACAGGGCGGAATCACCTCTGCCGCTCGAGTGGCACAATGGATCTTTGCTCAGTTCGACGGGAACAGCTTCATCGAGTCCTCTTCTGTCAGGCTGCAGCTCAATCAGGCTTTTTCGCCCGGTCACCATATCTGTGAACCCTTTTTTTCCGTTATTCCAGAACTGAATGCCCAGTACATTCATAGGCCTGTCTTGATGTCACATGTCCTAATGTCAGTCTGAGACAAGCAGCCATGTCTTTTGTCCTTTCGTGAGGTAAATTTGTTGCAGCTTTCTTATTGTTTACACACGGTTTTTGCAACTATGTCAAATTTCTTGCTCAATGGGCAACAAAATAGGTCTACTATAAATAGCATCCAACTGTAAATTACATGACCTGCCAAAATCATAATACCAAATATAAAAACATAAAAGAAATTAGTTTTTATTTTTTCGTTGTGTCTTCTGTTTCTTTTGGTCACATGACCTTTGCTGCATCGCAAGGAGTTATTTCTCTGGCTAAGCAGAGGGGGAAGTATCTCCTGGCATAGGAGGTCCAGCCATGGTGTGCTTCAACAGTCATGTCACTACAGACTTCCCCCATTGGCAGCAGAAGTGGTATGCATGTGAGTGAATTGCACTTTTCATCTTTCAACAGCTATTCCAGGAAAAAATCGCCACTGGGATTGAGAGTAGGAATCAAGATGAAGGAGTGAGTAATCATGGGTAAATTGTGGAACCTGTTGCAGACCAGAGCATCCCAGTGGAACCACAGTCTGGGATGACAATGCAAATGGGCTGCCCTGGTCCATGTATCTGTTGTGCTGGATTGAGGATGTTGTGGAGCGTGTCCAGAAAAGTGATGAGATGGGCGTCGTTGTGGGAGCCAAGGTTGGCATGGTGATGGAGGATGCGGCGTCGGCCTGTGACTGAGACCGTTATATTTCCCCAACGCTGGCCGGGAACTTCAGTAATGCCCAGTGATGCCCCACCTCATCAATAAATATAAAGCTATCTGACCCTTTATGCATGCTAAAGTGCTGATTGCTAATTTTAGCATTACATAACTAGTGTTTGCACAGATAGGGAATTCAAGAAGCCAGTTGGTTATTTTAGTTTAGCATCAAGAATGGCATTGATTTTAACATGAACAAGAGATTATAGTTATCAAGATTGTCAACTTTAGATAAATGTGTATTGTGTCCTACAAAAAGAGTGATTACTGTTAGTTTGATCAACAGTTTTTTATGTAATTATTCTCAACAACACAACCACAATCAACTTTCCCCTCAGCAATACAACTGGATTAGTCTCGGTGACTGGACAAACAAGGGTAACACAGCCATTCTCCCGTCAAATTCATACATGCGCATTACAGTCATTTAGCTTACACTTTTTAGCGAAAGTGACTTACAGTTGATTATGCTAATCAAGGGCCAATCACCCCGGAAGCAATGTGGGGTTAAGGGCCTTGCTCAAGGCAATGGTGCTCTTGCTGTGGCTAGACTAGGGGTTGAACCACCAACCTAAGGGATCCCAGTCACATACAAACTGTGCAAACATTAACAAACTACCAAACTAATGTGCTAACATAAGCTAGCTATGTGTAAAATAGCTGCAAAAACTTCACAATTTCCAGACACTATTCACGCAATTTCATAAATTAAGTAATCACTAGGGACTTAATCCAGATCTGTTCTTCAGAGCATTGTTCACAAGTCACTCTCTCTTTCAATGGTGGGATGCAAGGAAAATGCACTTGATGGCAGCTCTGGATTCCACTATTAGCAAGTTAGCCTGGCTACTGTATCTACATGGGATACATTTTTTTGCTTCTCATTTTTAAAAATTAATTTTGGCATTATTAAAAAATGATCATGATTAGAACACTTGCATATAGTCAATAAAAGTTAAGAAATATGGAATGGATCTACAACAAATTTAATGAAAAAAGTTGCTCATTTTTCTAAGCCTTCCTTTTAAACGTGCACAGTATATTGAGTCATATGGCTTGCAGAATGGCCTTTTACTGCAGTGTCTCCATGACTACACTGCACAGTACATATTTGGATGTAAAGGACCTCTCATTCAAGCACAACTTTAAATATGATCCCTTCCATTGCTCCTCAGAGACATTAAGCAAATGTGAAAAAAGCTTAATCTGTCTTGATTAATATTTCCACTCGGGGAATGAGTTTGGGGTTTAAAAGCGCTTGCTTTTTCATATCCACGATCATAGGAAATTACAAGAAGGACTTATTTAAATCAACAAATTACCGCTCCGAAATGCTGGCCTCCCTCCACCCCTGCCAGCCACATACCTCGATGAGGATAAAACCGAAATTTATATCCCTCTTTGGCTTAATAGGTAATAATCTTTTCTGAAATGAAATATTAAAGCAAAGATATTATTCAGGATCTGTAGATACACAGTGAGGGGACCAGGTATTGAAGTTAGATCGTCATCTATAGGGTGTGGTAGGATATGTGCATTTTCTCCATCCTTACTACACTGCAAGTAAGCAACTACTTTTGTTAACCCACGAGCAATAAGCACTAACAATTATACCTAAGTTGATGTGTTATTAAGGCAGAATAAGAAAGCTGTTTTTCTTATTTAAGTAACATATTTTGTGCTGTGGCAGTGTTGGATTTCTCATGCTGTTTTGTTGAATATTCATCACAAGTTCCTGTTACAAGAACTGACTGTGACACATTTAGTGATGCAAATTCAATTATTTAGATTTACAAGTATACAAAACAAACAAACAAAAAGCAGCATTAAAATGTGGCTACAGATCCGTAAAACCTCAAAGCTAGCTGAATTTAAGATTTTTCCCAGAAAACACTGCTTCTTCTCCCTGGCACTTTTACTGCATTTTTCACTTTAACAAAACAGCAGAAGCATCTAGCAGTAGACTTACAGCAACGTTTAACACCCAGAAGAATGCAGGAGTACCCGTCTCCATTAAAGTGGCAAGCCTTTTTTTTTTTTACTGCCTGTCTGAAACGCAGCAAGTCAAATCATTTTTTTCTTTCTCACTTCTTATTTGGAATTTTCAAGATCTCACTCTGTCTTAAATTTATGAAGTATATGACCCCAGGAACAAACTGCAGCCTTTTGTTTTATCAGCTTACCTGTAACCTGCATTTACAGCTTAGTATTTAACGGATGTAATTCAGGGAGAGTACTTTAATCAAGACTACAGCCTTAGTGCCTTGCCTAGGATTTTATAACAAACCTCCAGTCCAAAATCCAATGGCCGTTCAAATGAAAGGCATTCCAAAAACATTGAAAGAATAGATGCATTTTCTTACTAAAATATTTTATGAATAAGACTAAATTGGATTGTCATTTTATAGCCTCACTGGCTGATATATAAAAGTCTCATTAGTTGTGTTTTCGAATCTCCCTGCAAGTAAATCTGAAGTCACTGCAAACAATCTCTCTACATGTATTTGAAACAAGTGTAGGTATGTGGGCTGGTCTCAGGTGTCAACTACTACAACAATTAAAAGGCCCTACAATGTACTTAGTTATTCAGTACCGTAAAACAAAAAACATTATGTTTGACAAAAATAACGTGAAACAGAATAGGACATTCCGAGGAAATGGAATCATAGTGAAATTTGAGAAACAGTTGCGACTGTTCCGACCAAAATCGCCAGCCCGACTTTTCTGAACGGACAATTTATCAATTTAGTAACATTTCAATGACAAATAACAGTTACACTAAATTCATACAGAATTCAGTTTCCTAAAAATGGCTTCAGCTGTACAGTGGAAGTGAATGGGAATCCCCAACAACACATCAACAGTACACGTAACTTAAACATATAAGGCTACCTTATACAACATAAGGCTAACGAGCACATTGATGTACAAGTCTGGGCCATCAGGATAGTTTTCTATGGAGACTGAGGGTCAGCATCAGTGCAGCTAGGAGACGATACGACAAGCTCTGTACAATTAGGTAGCATTTAGAATCAGACGGAAGGCCAAAAACATGGGCCCGCCCCGTCCGACAAAGATGCGAACGTGGCATGAGTAAATTGGGTTTAATTTATCCCCTAGTATTTGAAATACATAAATATGTCAAGCGAAGGAGCTTTAATGGACCCTAGTAGACTGGTAATTGCGGCGGTATTGTTTCCTCCTGATTAGGACAAAAATGCCCGGAGGACCACCCATCCCTCATCCATTTCATCAGCATTAGCTTGCTCTTACCTCCCGTTTAATCTGCTTTCCTTCCAGGTATTTTGAATAAATCAATGGGAATACATGATTGTTTAATGATTTTCGGTGAGGCTCTCTTCGACCGCCGCTCTGTGATTTAGAATGACTAATTCCACTTTTTGCCATTGATCCTCGCGCGGTGGGAGCCGTGCGTTCCTGCTGAAGGATGACTGTGTGGGGTGTCCGTGTGTTTGTGCGTGTGTGTGTGTGTGTGTGTGTGTGAGAGAAAGAGAGCTTGGGGGGAAAGGGGCTCCACTGTTTTGTGTGAGAAATAATAACAGTAATAGTAATCACCATCATCATAACAATGCCCATTATTATACACTGTCACTGATTGTCATGTCGGGTGAATGGCTAAATATGTATTTCTGAGTTATCGTTAAGAGCATGTTGGATGTTCTATGCACTGTTTCTCAAAAGAACTCCCAACACTTGAAATAATTATACTTTAAGGCTGGCAAGTGGCTACAAATTATTTCATTATTTTACTGTGTCTTTTTTCCAAAGCTGATGGCCATTCTCCTGGCATGTTGAGATGGTTTTAGATTGACACCTTAATTACCATGGAAATGGGCAGCAGTTGAAGGAGGAAACCTATTTGTTTCTTGGTGCTTTTTAAGAGCGACTGGTTGAGAAAGATGTGACCTGAGCAAGCTTTCAGCATGTAGTATAGATGTGTTTTTTGCCCATGTTACAGGTGTACTTGTTTTTGCAAATGAAAGAAATAAAGCTTGATCATGCTAATAAACTTGCGTAATATGTTTAAGGCATTCTTGCTGCCGTTGCATGAATGTTACAGATTGTGAATTTACTTTTGCTCTGCCTTTAAATGCTTCCTGTCTGAGTTCTCCTTTGGCAAGGTAGACTGTCTTTCAGAGTTTATTACTGCTTAAAGTGAAATTAAAGTGAGGTTAAGTGGTTGTGGCTGTCCCTGCTTGGCGGCTGGCCGGCTCTGTCATCTGTGTGCGTATGTGTGGGACGGAGGGAGGGAAGCAGGGCCGCTAATGAAGACCTCAGAGGCAGGACGGACCCGCAACCCTCCTGGTGTCTCTGTCCCGTCGCGTCACCGGGGTGGGAATGGGAAGGTGTCATCCAGGAAGTGGCTTATCGACCCGCTACATCGTGTGGTGTGGTGTCCGAGGAGTCCATGATGACCCCAGCATGGGTGAAATGAGCTGCTTGAATATTCATGAGGGGGGGTGTCCCCTATGGCTGTGGCTCAGCTGATGTTTACTTATGGAAAGGGGGCGGGTTGTAGGCAGGATATGAGGTCACAGAAGGAAGCCATTGGTCAGGAAGGACAAGGGAGGTGATTGAAATATCAGTATCAGCTTTGCACTGGTTAAAAGGCACTGGCCAATTTACAGTTCTGTTGTTCTGATAACAGGCTGTGTCTTCATCTAGCAAAATGCGGACATATGGATATTTGCTAAACAGAAGTTCCTAAAATTACCAAAAATTCTTACACTCATGTAGATTATTTTAGGTGAGAATATCCAATGAAATGAAATGGTGGTGCCACTTGTAAAATACACAAATTCCATTATTACAAGAAAACCCAGAATAAGGAAGAGAGTGTGGGTCTGGAGGAAAGGTATGGGGTCATATCCGAAAATATATGTCACATTTTTTCTCTCAGCATGGTTACAACTTTAACTTCCGTCTTCTGCAATGTGTGAACCAGTTCTGTGTCCAGAAGAAGAGCTGTGTGAGGGTAGCTACCCTCTAAGGTATCATTCATTTCCAGACTTTTACAAGCTTTGGAGAATTTCTATCACTCAGTTTAATTTGAGAGATATTTCATCATTATCATATTTTAATGATGAGACTATTCCCAAGGGCCAAGAATCACTAGGGCACAACTTAAACTAATGTGTGAAGAAAACACAGATAAGTACATCTTTCTGATTGGGACACATAATCACACTACAATGGACTCCCCTTTTAGTATGTGTGTTATTTGAACCATTGGGTTAAACTGTAAGTTTTCCAGACCATTACGAATGTTTGCCTATTTTCCCATGAATTTTCAGTATCACAGAAAAATTTCTTTCTAAAATTCAAGCCAGTAGGTTTTATGTATAAGGAACCAACTATGTATTGCAATGGAGCACAAACAACATTATAAATCACATAAAAACTCTTTATATAGTTAATAGAGGAACTGCCCATGCCAGAAAAATATGATGACAATGCAGAAATTTTAATATCTACTTCATCCATATTGCATCAGGAGACCTGAAAAAAGTCATTTTTGGCTACATTCGACCCTGACAAAAATAATCAAAATAGTTGACTAATATTGGAACAGAGACATGTGTTCCTTGTGTCATTGACTTTAGAAACAATAATGGTTGTTATGCTAGCCCTGTAAGAACAGGAATTAAAATGAAAAAGGAAATTTTGTGGACATGATGACAAGGTTGACACAATAATATAAATGATCTTTCTTCAAAAGGCATGAGAACTGAAAATTGCTATTTAAACGGAAAAGGTATCTGAAGTATAACTTAATTTTATAACTTGATTAAAATTCCATTAAGATTTGTGCACCTGGTTAATAGCAGCTGCTTCTAGTCGCAGCTCTTCATCGCCTCTGCAATGAAATTTTGTCCTTAAACTGATTTTGGTGAATTTTCTTTTTCTCATCATTTGTTCTCATCCCATAGTATATGTTTGTAAATATATCTTAATATTAATGATGTATATATACATTTTAATATTTATCTTAAAATAATTTCCTCCAGCATTTGAGAATTGTGTCTTTAAAGGTGCTTCAGTAATTATGTTTTAGCTAATTTGGTACAGAAATTCATTGAGAAATTCATACATTTTATTGAAATTTTAGGTTGCGTGTTTGCACATCATTAATGTTAATTTATAGACTAAATGGCATATCCATCAAACTGACAAATATGTTTTATGTTCACATGACCAATATGGCTGATAACACTGTTATAATAATCTTATTACGTTGTAATGGTACAACGAAATTTAACATAAGACAACATCATTATCTTATGTATAAATTATATATAGAAATATAGTCAACGTTTAAAAGCATATTGCTAAGATGAACTGTGAGATAAGTTAATAAAACTTTTTCTGAAATCTGTTTCTGTTTCAATTCAAGTGCTGCATAAGAACAAACACAGGTAAACCCCCTACCCATCCTGGACCCAAATAAAAACCACTGTTATAAATTATATTCTAGATATTACTAAATATTTGTATGTATAATATATGTGATTCTGAGAGAGGTGTAGTAATGACATCCTGATAGGTAACTTATGAGAGACAGTATATGGTATGTCTTTTGGGGAAGGAACACTGTTTTTAGCATTCAATTCCCCATAATTTTGCTTCTTGTGCTTGTTATAGTTGCTGGGATAGAGACTTGCTAGTTTTTCTAACATAATTTCTAACAAAAAGTGTAGAACAAGCTGTGAGTCAGTCTCAAATATCAACCAAAATAAAATAACGAGGGTAATGACTTAGCTAGCAAGCTAGTGAGTTTTCCAGACAGGAAGCTACTGGCCTACCTAGCAAGCTAATGAGTTTTCCAGACAAGAAGCTAGTGCCCTAACTAGCAAGCTAGTGACTTATCCTGTAGGCCAGTAGGTCTGGTAGCTAGCTTGATAAAATGTTTGCTATCTGACTTGTGAAAGATTTCGCTTGCTAGCCAGTGGGTTTTCTTGTGACTTCACAGGCCTACCTAGCCACCAGGTTAACCTAAGCTTCCTAAACAACACAACACAACACAACACAATACAACACATGGCTAGTTAAGTGTTATAGAGTAAAATAAATTGAAAAGTTAGGTAAGTATCACTTATACGCAATGTGAAAAGAGAACCACATACTAAAATTTTTAATTCAATCAAAATTATGAACAACAACATCAGACTACATCTGTATAACACTTGATAATTTGGACATTAAAAGGTCACAAGGTCAAATTGACTGTTTTTATTGTCATGACCTTCCCTGCCACACCCAAAAAATGAGCAATAAGCTCAACAGCATTTGGAGCCAATTTAACAGCGTCCATTTGTCTGCATCAGAAAGTTTATTTGTGTGCCTGCTAGCTGGGTGGAAATGTATGGCTTTTATTTAAACAAATTAAATTCTAGATGTTTGGAAGGATTCGTAGAGGTCTGGTCACCCTTTGTTCCTTGTTTTGGAGAAACTTAAAGAACATCTCAGTGTTTCATTCAATCAATTACAAATCATATTGGGTTGCAACCAGACCCTTAATTAATTATTGTGGAACTTGGTCTTATCATTAGCGAATGAGCGAGATGTAGTTTACCTTCTTTTTAATCCTTTTAATGGATTCAGAAAGGATCAAATTGTGTTTTTTCCGAATAATTTTCAATGTTGTATATTGTCAAGTAGGATAATTTTCCCCATACATTATGTTATGTAATACCACAACAAAGTGTTTACTTGCTGTCTTCCTTTTTCCTTTAATGCAACAGTTCTTGAATCGATCTTTCACAAAATATGACAACTGGCAAAATAAATCTGTTGTCTGTTGGTGTAGTTGCTTAACTGGTGCAGGATACACTGGTTGCCTCATGAAACTGATCCATATTCTGTAATAAATAAGTGCCTGTATAGAGTGGAGGATCTTTCATGCAAAGTATATATGATATACATTATGATAAACAAATGATATACATTTTCAGTGGAATGAATTTTGACAGGAACAGTGTTCAATCCCAAAGCACTTTAAACTGTACTTTAAAAAGTATAACCTTTATTTAAAAAAAAAGGTTTATAATGCACTATTCGGTCACAGCTGCATACATAAGAGGTACAATATGTCACACCAAAGGACATCCAGATATGAGTAAATGGTCGTGACATTATTGACATACTCATATATGTTGACACCCCCAATCCCTCCCCATGACCCAACGTGACCCAACGTACTGGTGCAAAGTACAACAGCTATGTAGTCTTTGGAATTGCATACTTTTTCTATTGTACTTGTGGGGAGTGGAAAGCGCTCTATAAGGAAACCGTTTGAAGAATGGCCTTTTAGTTGATGTGGCATATCTAGCACCATTGGTCTGTAAGGAGCATTAGTGAATGAATTCTGTATGCTTCTTCTCTTGCCTAGCAATGGTTTTTAAAGGACAGAATAATTTATGGCCCTCCTTTGGCCTGGTTAAATATATGGTGGGAGGCGAGGTAGTAGCACAGGCAGGAGATCACATGGGGAGTGTGGCTGTGGTCCATGATCCTGCTCTTTTAGGCAGTCCCTCCTCCCCCTCTGGGCCCTGTGCCCCCCCACACACCATCTCCTCCATTTAATGAACTATTAAGGCTCTCAACAATTACAATAAATCCTATAATTCCCATTCGTTTTGTGCTGGGTACCCCCTCTCCCATCACCCCCACTCTTCTCTAAACCCCCCAACCCGTCTCGGTCCAATCGGTTGGACGCGCGGCATCGGATTCCTCCCTCCCAGAACTGGGCGAAAAAGCCAGCTTCCATTGCTTTAAGAGCGCTCTCACTTTCATTCACACTTCCGAATCTTCACTCGCTTAATACGAGACAGAAAACCCGTTTAAGAAGCACTTCCCCTAACGGCTACCCCCTCCGTCAACTTCACTCCCCCCACACTCACACACACTCACTCACTCTCACACAAACACGCACACACTCACACTCATACACAATGGTGGCCGCTCTTCAAAAGGGGCCTGCAGAGGCCTGTTTACACAGAGTGTAAACTTATTAAGCCGGTGATGTCAGATTACAGAGAATGGGGGGCGAATCAAAGCCGCCAGCCGGCACATAAAAGCAGCATCTCCAGCAACCGATCTGTTCAACTTCCAAACCGTTTGCGCCGGGTGAATAAGGGTCAATCTGCCTATTCGGGTCTTCATAGCTCCACATCCCTCTGTGTCCAGCGTCGCAGTGGAGAAACTATAAACGAAAGTCTTAGCCCCCCTTTATAGTTTAGTGAGCCACAAAGGACAAGCAAAAGGGGGTTTTTAGCACTGGGAGCTCTGAGTAACAAGCTGAAATGAAAAAAGGCTTCACGCCATTTTCCAGTCATTGGGGTTTAATAAGAATTGCCTTGTAATTGGCGTTTTTGATTAGATTTAGTTAGAATAAAATCGGCCCCATCCCCTCCTTCCGAGGATTAAGAGGGATGAAAACCTTGAGAAAAAAAGTGTTCATTCTGAGGACCGGAGAGGCGGACGGATGAAAACGGGATCCCAAATAAAAAAGAGAAAGAAAATGATGAAGGGATGGATGGCTGGTTTGGGGGGGGTAAGTTGACTTGTTGGGAATGCAAATCGCCCCAATCCTATTTTATGCTAATCGGGGAAGAGAAAGGGGTGGGGGGAGGTGGGGGAGAGAGAAACATTTCAATGTATTCTTGTCTTGTTACTGCCTCGCTAAAAGCTTCTAAATCCCTACCATTTACCAAATTAAACTAATTTAAAGTGCTTCCAAAAGGCACATCTGCAGGCTGACGTTTGTCCCAGCCTTTGAGAGAGGGGTTTCGCCAAAGCGTTCTCCCTCCCATTGATCCTGAGATAGCCATGCCTGTCAGGGAGCCATGTCAACCATTATCATTCTAATTTTACTGCCTTTCTTGGTCCCTAATCTAATTTGCTATGATGCTGAAGCATTTCGCGAGGCCGCAGCACTTTCTTCAGAATTTCAACAAGGGCATTAAACCCCCCCAATTTACATTAATGAAGTGCACATTTAATTAGGGGGGTAGTTGGGGGAGAGGGGAAATAGAGGGCTTCTGAAGATCAGCACTGAGTTTGATATGATAGGCCTCTTCACATGGGGGTTGGGGGGTGTAAGTTACCCCAACCCTGCCCCCTCCCACCCAACCTCGCCCGTCGACCGCGTTCATTTCCTACAATTCGCACCCGGACCTCCTGTACGATCTCTCGTGGCTGCTGAGCTGAAATGTTACATCATAGGTCTCGGTAACAGGGAATGTCCACTGCTGTTTTTTTTTTTTTACGGGGTGTTGCTTTGGCACCTCGTCCGCATTTCGGACGCACTTCAAAACCCTGTTCCCCTGTCGTGTCCCTCGCTCGCAGCTGTTGTGCTCGGCTCAGAATACCTGCCAGAAATAAAACGGGCCAACAACATGTAAAAACCAGGACACACAGAGGTTAGTCTGGATCACTGTGAGGTCACAGAGGTCAGCTGACCAGAGCTCCTCCCACCTCATGTTTACGGATCTCAGCTGCGTGCCTGAATATGAGATTAAATATATATCCTGCCGTGTTCCAGCTATTTAAGTAGTTGTTTAATTGTCTGTGAGCCAAGATATTCATTTGTCAAGTATGTCTTGAATTGTGAGTTGCTTGACAGGTTGAAAGAAAAGAAGATCTGGCTCATCTTTTCTCTGACACCTCTCCGCTCTGTCACTTCTGTTTATACCGGACCGAACTGCAGTCTCCACAGCTGCTCTATGTCTGGCTAGCAGTTGTCACAAAGCAAAGCTGATAATAACTATCGATGTCATATTGAATCCTTTTCCTCTTCAGTGACCTCTCACTGTCCTGGGAAGTATCTCTGGAAATATGACTTTACTTCCTGTCTGTGGTAAACTGGTACATTTTAGGTTATTTTTTCTGGAACGTCTCTGAGTTGGACTGGCAGGAATTAAGCGTTGGTCTTGAGGCGGGCCACCTGTCTATCAAACAGGGTTGTGACCCGCCCCCTTCCCCCACCCCTCCCCTCACCAGCTACCCTTCTTTTGCCTCAGTTTCTTTCTTTCCCTTTCATTTGCTCTGTGTCAGTGGGTTGGGGTGAAGGGGTGGGGGGGAATAAGGGAGGCTGGCTAACAGCGATGTACCGGGCTTCCAGAAAAGGGGTGCCAGAATCTGTTTGGGTGGCACGGTGGGGAGGGGGTGGAGCAGGACGGAGGAGGAAAAAATGTTTTCAGAGCGAGTGGTGGTCTCCGGGGTGGAACAGTGGTAGGGGGCGGACAGGATTCTCTCCCCCCCCAACAGTGAAACAATGTCCTGGTTAAATGTGAAAAGGCACAGTTATAAATTCATCTATTTGCTCTCTCCTGACCTGGCCTTTCAGTCTGCCTTGTGCTGGGCCCAGAGGCTCAGACACAATGCGGCAGCCTGTCACAATATTGAGAAAAATTGAAACGGGGGAAGAAAGACCACCAGATGCATTATTGTCTTTGCCGTTTCCACATAATTAGCTGGGAAGAAAAGTCGCCGGCCCAGTTTCATTGGTCTGAATGAACTTGGGGGGAATCGGTACACAGCGACGGGCCTGTGTGACTCTTATCAGCCCCCCCCCCCGCCCCTTCTGTTTTTACGACTGTGGGGTCAGCTTCCTAGGGTCCGGCCGTGCTTAAAATATGGTGATTCGGGGTTTAACTGTGCGCGACAGATGTCCGTGAAATTGGTTAACACACATTCACCCCGGTCCGTCCCGAGGCCTCTAAACTGCTTTAACCTGCCCGTCTGTTCGCGCGGTTCAACGGAAAAGAAACAATCTATTAAGCATGTCACAACTTTAACTCGGTCATGGTTCCCTAATCACATCTTTTAGGGTGATTGGCATGGCATTTTATTAGTTTACAGCCTGGGAATGTCAAAATAACATGGCAGGGCGCTGACAAAATATCAATTAGTCAATCAGTTTTGCCTCGGAACATTAGCATAAACATTTAGCACGACAAGTATTTTTCAAACGCTTAGAATTTTCAGTAATTATAACATTAATAACATTATGATAATTGTCAATGTCATTATTAACAAGTCACTTTTTTATTTATTTAATGTATTTTATTTTTTACTGTTACTTTGATTTTTACCTATAAGCCACAAACAACAAATATTTACTTTAAAGCTCCCAAACTCTATCTCCCATGAGCCTTTTGATCTCTGGTGCATCATGTTTTGCACATCAATGTGTCACAATAGTGTCTGGGGGCTGGTATATTGTTAGCAACTGTATTTTAAATAAAGTTTTTTCATGACATTTAAGCTGGATGGTTCACTGCCTTGTGTCTATAGATTCAAGCACCAACATTAAATACTAAATCTTTCTCAAGCAGGAATTCATCAGCGACCTTCACTTCCTCTAAATCTGCTTAAGTTTTCAAGTGATGTCATTTGACAAGTCAAGCTCCAGCATGTGAAAACAAAGCTGTCAGTCAAAGTTGCATTCAGTGAAACGTGAGTATTTCTCATATATTTGGACTCACACTATGAGTTGACTTACAAAGCATATGTTTTCTCTCCAGGGGAAAAGTGACACAAAAGAGTGTTGTACTGAGGGTTTACATACACTTTGGCTTGGCTAACATTAAAAATTTTATGACTTTGCAAAATGCCATAGTGAGTAGTATTAGCTATATAGCTAATGATTATTAGTGTTTCCAGCATCACAGTTAGTAACTATATTTATCACCATTTAAATGGTTAAATATCATCAATTTAGAAAAAAATGTCATTTTTACTGAAGCTATTGTTTTGACAAAATATGCCAAAAAATCATGAAAAAATTCATAAGAGTTAAAAATAGAACATGTGTAGAGCTGTCTAGCAGATGATAACTGCTTTAACCCTTTGTTAAGATTGATTTCAGTCCTGATAAATGGTTAAAAAAACTGTTAAATACACTTTAACTTAATACTCATAATGTTTTTTTTCTATCATGCTGAATTAACATTGTTTATCTCTTTAAAACAGGTCAAAGGAAATATATCTTCTGTTTTCTAATGTAAGGTCATTGAAATAGCTAATCCACTTTGGGAAAAAAAGGTAGGTGTAAGTATAAAGCAGTGTTAATACTGAAGAATTACCCCCATTTGGAAACACTTTAAATTCCTCCCCCCCCACCCCTTCCTTCTTTGTAATCATGTGAGCATAACTGGAGTTTTAAGGCTCCGAATTCGGCTCAACGGACACATTGGTACGCGGCCACAAACGGAGAGCGCCGTAATCACATACCAGCGGCGGGTCGGACAAAAGCTGAGGAAACGCCAGGAAGTCGAAAGCGAGAAAAGACACCTTAAGATGTGCGGCCCCGAATCGAGGAGATCAATTAAATCTATTGCGCCGGCCTTCCCCGGCGCTTCCATACACAAGCACCCTACCCTAAATTTCCCCCCCATAGTGACTCAGTGAAAGGGAGAGGAACGATGAATGGCGCACTTTATTACCACGAGCTGTGAGCGGTCAAACAGCACTGGCGGCGGCCATTCTTTAGCCCCCCAACACCCTCCCTCCACCCCACACCAAGACCCATTATTAAAAAGGGCTTTACGGAGCCTTGTAAAACTGTTCTCTCCTCGGGGGGGCCGAATAATAAAAATGGGACTCAAATTAAAACCCCTGCGGAGCAAAGGACTGTGGGTGGGCTGGCTGCGAGGTGCCGGGAAGCCCTGGTCCATTCCCACCGCCGGCACCGCGACCTCCGGGCAGGGACACTTTTTATTCGGCTGACAGCTTCATGAAGCACGAGACACAGAGCGGTACAAGGCATGAAATTGGCCACAAAGGGCGAGCAAACGGGTGAATAATCCCCGAGCAGGATGTGAGGAGGATATCAGAGAACGGCACGGCCGCCGCAGAAACAGATGTCTGGGTCCATCCGCGGCCCGGGCAGGCCGGAAAGATATTAACCTGATGAGACCAGGGGAATTAGCAGCATTCCCTTTCGGTATGCTGAGACAGACTGACAGACACAGAGACAGAGGGAGAGAGGACAAGATGGAGAGGGAGACAGGAATCAAGAGACGTAAGAAGAGATATCGAGAGAGGAAGAGGTATGCTGAGACAGAGAGAGAGAGAGAGGTGGTGGCGATACAAGCGTTGGAAAAGTTGGGGAAGGAAGGGGTGCAGGGGGAATGGTTTTTGGGAGGAATGGGAAAAGCTTGTCTGTGTTGGGGGTAAAGCTAATGAATAAATCAAGGGAATAGCAACTGTAGAGGCATAAAAGACTGAAGAGGGGATGAATATGCTATGGGGATCTTGTGTGCAGGGGCTGGCATTGCTCCTTTACAGCTGTAACACTTTACAGACAATAGCCACTCAACAGATGGGGGTTTTCAGAGAAAAGGAGCCAGTGTTCCTTAGTTAAGGAACGCTCCGCCCCCGTGCCCCCCGCCTCCCCGCCTCCCCCACCCCCCGTCCGCCCGCTCCCAAACCAACCCACCAATTTGTTCAGCCTGTTTTGGCAGGTGTCCACACATGGGGGGTATATCCTGCAGGTTGAGTGTATTCTTTTTGTCAGCGAGTGTGACACTTGGCCTGGCTTCAGGATTGTGAAGGGGATGCGGTGGAGTTTTTTGCATGCAGTGTAATTCATTACTGCCACTGTCCGCCACCTCAGAGACAAAATACATAAAAAACAACGGTCCATCCCTCAAACCTCTCTTCCTTATCCCTAACTTTTCTTTCCTTATTCCCTGACAAAATATGTGTCAACCTGTAAGTTGTGTGGTTAGTTGGGGGTTGTTATGTATTAATGTGCATTAAAATTATTGTATATTAATATGCATTAAAATGCTGAATAACATTATCTTTTTGGTTGGTCATTTTAAGCACAATTAAAATTCATCCATGCAAAGTATGGAATTATATGATTATCTAGGACCATATTAGACCCATAAAACAGGGATGTGAAACATGACTTGAATTTGTTTCAATTACGTTTTGGGCAACAGGTTAAACCTGAATTGTGGTCTTGAAAATAAACATTACATTCTTTAAAATATGATAACACTTGGACTGCATGACGGAATGCATGACAACGTATGCATGATGGCATAATG
Source organism: Albula goreensis (assembly GCA_022829145.1). Classification (NCBI taxonomy): domain Eukaryota; kingdom Metazoa; phylum Chordata; class Actinopteri; order Albuliformes; family Albulidae; genus Albula; species Albula goreensis. Next base: position 3,488,807 of record CM040765.1, read on the forward strand.
TGGTTTAGGACAAATGCATGCAAGAAATAAATGCAACAACGAATGTTTACGTCTTGATAGGTCTGCAGGATTGGCTCGCTGCGAGCCTAAACAGTTTGGCTGTGTTTCAGTGGGAGAAAGGGTAAAAGTAAACAGAAAGTAAATAAATAAATGCAATAGCATGCATTAATTTAACAGTTCATGTTGTTTGCTAGATTATGATACCTATTATCATGGACCCTCAGTGGTCAGATCTCAAGGCACTTCCTTTTAGCCATTTGGGAAGAGATTATCCTTCCGAATGGATCATTATGACAGAGACCTGGCAGCTCAGAGCGCACTGGGCAGGTTCACAGAGGACGGATTGCAGAACTCTCAAAATTTGCCTTTTCTCACCAGAGCAGAAGCCTTCAGCTAAGTCCCATCTTACCTGAGCTGAAGTGATTGGTTAGAAAAATCAGGTATCTCCCAGAAGCTGATTTGTCATTCTGAAATGTACTGCTTTCACATCTCTGTCAGAGATGTGTTAGCCTGGCACCCAAGACTATGCTAAAGATGCTACAAGTGATTAAGTTCTCTTAACATGACATTTTTAATGCCTTGGACATGTCATAAAGTGTGTGAAATATCAGTAAGTGATTGTAAATGGTAATGAGTGATGTCATCAATTACATATCAGATGACCAAGCCCTGAAAATTGATTGGAAATTTATGAACATTTTAGGGCCAAACTGAGTAAAAAAGTGAAAATCACATGCTTTCTGGATTTGTATGCTTCTCTCATGTGACATTAAGTGATATTTACCTCCATGTTTGACACAGAATGATATGTGGCATTAACATGCTGCTGTCATAAATATTTTGTTGTACCACTTGCCACAAGATTTGTTATTAGCATTATAATAACTATGCTAGCTAAATGGAAGCATGCTGGCGCATCAATGTCAGAACAGTCGGCGCATACATTACGACTCGCTGTTAACGTTAACTGGTTTCTTCAGATGAACGTGGGATACTACAACGCCTGCCAAATCTGCATTTCCAAGTTGAGGACGTGTAAGGACGTCCAAGGTTAATCACTGTGCATCTGGCCGGCCAGTATTTCTCCTAAATAACAGCGCTGAGGATAATGATATTTCCCTTCATTGGGAGAAGAGGATTGCGGCTCTGAAGGTTGAATTACAGGTATGGTACAACCTTCGTTGGGGGTCATCTGCACCCACCCTCCCCACCACCACCCAATACGTTGGTGATTGTCTTCAGTATGAATTATTTTCAAATTAGCCAGGCTACTAGGTTGCATATGTTTGATGGAAGCCTCTCCAGAATCCTATTAAAACCAACTTCATTATCACAAACTGCTTATAATAACATGCAGACTGGCTGGCATCTCTACAGGGCTGGAAATAATAAGCTTGATTCATGGGGCTTTGATTGCGGCGTTGAATTGGATTAAAGGATCATCTTGGTTCCTAAACACTGCATGAAAATAAATGGTTTACGCGCACGCTAAACTACGGGGGGTTACGCGCCAACTTCACGCTTTGCATACATCAGCGCGTCAGGCAAGGAGAGGTGAAAGGCAATTAAAAGTTGACAATGCCGTGGAACGCGTCTTGGGCATCGAGTTCCAAACTTAATCTACAAAAGTCATTGGTCCGGTGTTGAAAACTTTCAAAGAGACATTGTGGCACTATTCACCTGCCTTGCTTACAACGTACAGAGGCTTGCTTTGGCAATATCCTTATTTATTCCTGTTCAGTACTCATTCATTTCGCATTTGCTCTGTTGCAACATCTAGCATTGTTTAACTGGATTGCATTCATTTGGCTGTTTTTCCAAAGCAATACAACACAAGACTTTTGAAAGAGGGTAATCACCATTTCCTTACAAGAGTGTATACAGCCACTGTCATAATCATTGCCTCAAGTAGAAGAGGCAGTTTAAATGTCCTCAGAGATAAGCAAAGGGTTTCGATACCTCACAGCTTGAAATGGCAAAAATTCATTGTTAGAGTAAAACCAGTTAACTCTGTGGAAGTATTTGTTCAAATACAAGGTACAATAAAGGGACACTAGGAGTTTGGTGGATTGTTTCACTTTTTGACAATTTTACAGACTTGGTAAAAGGGGATTTTTCACTTCCTTAAAACCAAATTTGGGCCTTTTTAATATACCATAAGAAGACAAACCAATGTGGTATATATCAGGTCAAATTCTGGCTATTGCCAATTGTTTTACCTGCGACAAAAGGCATAGATTTCTTCAGCATTTTAATTGGTGCAGCAGGGGTATGAAAGAGGAAAGGGAGAGCCAGTTGATCTCCAGAAGTACGGTTGTCATGCAGTTGTTAAGGAAGTGGTCAAATATTACCATATTAGGGTTTTAGGCACCCAGAAACTTTGAGGTCACTGCAAAAGATCACCATGCTGGAAATTTCTATTACCTCATCAGTGAAGGGTTCCCAAATGAGATGATTGTAACTACTGAAGCTGAATAAATGACAAATTGCATTTATTGGCACAAATGAGGGATGGGGTAAATTGAGGTGGGTGTCAGCTTTTTGAGGGTGGGGGGGGCTGAGCCCCAAATCCCAGTGGGGTCATAAAAAAATAAAAATTCGGTCAGCCCCGCCCCCAGACTATGAAACGTTTATTCATCATCCCGTATCCAGGCACTTGATTAAAGACCAGGCCGCTGTGACTGTCACCTCTCCTCGCCCAGCGATCCCCCTTCCTGGCCCACGTCTGAATCATTGTCCCTTCCTCCCGCGCACGGCGCGGGATCATGTGACACGGATTATTAATGGCCGCAGTCTCTCCGCCACTTGACACGGCGCTCCAGCTGTCACTCCGCTCCCGGGCCCGTATGATTCTTGAGCTGGTGTAGTGCCAGTCGGCGGCCCGACCAATCCGTCACTGTCAGCCGCCGCGCAGTGATGAATGGGGCGCGGGGAGCCGTCGCTCCGCTCGCTGTCTCCCTCCCGCCCTCCCTCCCGCTCTCAGACCTGGGCGCCAGCTGAGGCCTGTGTGTGACCCGATCCCCGTGCCGCCCGATCGCTCCTCACCGCGGGCCTGTTCCCGTCCCGCTCCACTCCACTCTGCCAGCTGGGGTCTGCCTCCAGCCCTGCACCCTCTCCAGTGTGCCACGCCACTTTCTGCTGCGTCCCATATTCACACACCCGTCGCTACAATGTCCGGGGCCCACACACCTCTCTGTCAAACACCCTGGGCTCCACATGCCTCTCTCTAAAGGCGTAGCTTCCATGCACCCCTCTCTCCAACGTTCCCGGCTCTACTCTTGAAAATGCCACATTCCTTTGCTCTCCTCTCAAACACTCCCTCCAATGTATGTAGCATACTCCTTCACAAAGATGCTACTATTAATGTTGTCTAAGGTATACACATATGAGCGTACCCACCTATTAGCCTTAGTACTATTAATACATATGGGCTTTGGAGTTACAATCTGCTCTTCCTGCAGATTTCTAGCTAGACTAGCAGGCTAACTAGATGACACTGAATAACTCATGCTTCAGAGGTGAATCAGAAAGTGTTAGCATAGCCTATGGGGGCAGCCTTTAGCATAGTGGGTAAAGAGGTTGACTAGGACCCAGGAGGTTGGGTGCTGGGTCAGTGCAGGTGTTTGGCCCTTGAGTAAGGCCCTAACTCAAGGCCCAGCGGGGATTGGCTCCTGTTTAGTCCAATCAACTGTCAATCACTTTGCATAAAATCCTCAGGTAAATGACTGCACTGTACAATGCATTTATAACACAAACTGTCCACCTGGGAAACGCACAGTGGGTCTCAAAGCAAGGGTCTCTTAGCTACAATCTGCATAGTGAAACATTAAATATATTTGAATATTCATTATTGTTTGTCCAATCACAGAAATCTGAGCAAAAACTTTACTTGTTTTGGACAAGCCATCCAGCCCTGCTATTGTACTGGATGATGACTGAGTTGGGAATAATATGACTTTACATGAGGTTACAATATGGTCGCCTTGCTAGCTGCAGTTCAAAATGACAGTTTGTGCTCTGGCTTCTCTTTGAGGCCTAAGCTGCACAGATAACTCCTGTGTCACTAAGACAGAACTGCAAGCCATATTCATTCAGATAAGCTTTGAGCTAATTAACTTTTTGGTGCCAGATTGCTTTAAAAGATCCAAATCTAAGGTATTATATTATATGTTTATTATCGGTTAATGGTTCATTTGTGAATATGATGTCAATATGGTATTCTAAATATGAGCTTCTGTCACACCCCCTAGTATTCACACCAAAATTTGCCCTTAATATTAACTGACAATAGAAAGGTTGGCTATATTTTCTAATATACTCCACCAAACACCAAAATTTGCTTTTAAAATATTGTTTGTGATGAAAATAACGATTAAATAAATGTATTTTGAAGTCAGAGTTACATAATGTTGATTGCATGTACACTTAGTAAACCTCCTCCATCCCAGTATCCCCATCAACTTCCCCTTTGTCCCTTGTCTATTTCCTTGTCTGGTAAACCTGTAACGTTCCATTCTACCCATCATCTTCCTGGCCTTCTCTCAAACTTCAGATCTATGTTTGTCTCTCCCATCCAAAAGTCATACACCGCCATCCACACCCAATCTGTCTTCCCCCCGTCCTACTCCCAAACTTCCCCTGTCCCCCGTCCCATCCCCAAATCCCTACCATTCCCCTATTCCCCCTCTCCCTCTGCCTCAGGCTTCACACCCTCTCTCCTCTCTCCCCTCTACTCATGCACACACACACAAAAGACACAAAAGGTAATGTAATTGTATCACTAATTATGCATTTAATTCAGTTATAAGGAGCTAACAGCTCCCTCAGTGACAGCTTTCACTGCTAAAAGGCAATTCATTCCCAAGATGGAGAAATCTAATTACCAGGAAATGCTTAGTTGAGAAATCCTTTCTGGGGATAATCCTGTTTGCTAGCATTAACATCCCAGCTGTGACTGCTGTTTGTCCATTATGACGATGTGTGTGTGTGTGTGTGTTCATTCAGTGTAATGGGAAATGCGTGCAAGTACACACTCTCTCTCTCTCTCTCTCTCTCTCTCCCTCACACACACACTTGACACCAGTCAACAGAGGGCTCTCTTTCGGAAACATCTGTTACCATTGCGGGTTCAGGCTCTGACAGACTCCTACTCTGACCTTTGCAGAAGCCAGAAATCAAGTGTATTAATGAGCCTGAAATTTTGTTATTAATGAGGCTGAAGCTGCATTAAATTGGTCCTGGTTGGTATCTGCTTGTTAAATAATTTTTATTTTGTCAAAATAATTCTTTCCTAATTTTTGGTACCTCAGTTTTGAACCACTGGTTGTACCTCAGGTCTAGCACGTCTTTCTCTGATGATGATTGGTTGCTTGTGGAAACCCTGCCTGCCATTGGATGAAAACATTGCAGTGTCAATCCCTGGCAACCTTCTACTATTTTCCCCACAATTATCTCAGTAGCGGTCAGCTAATGAAGAGTTTTTGTTTCTTAAATAAGGAAGTAAGTCTGAATTTCATTCATGTCAGGACTAGAGATCAGACATGGAACAGGGTACCATTCACTCAAGCGTAAACTGTGGTCATAAATTTTTCATTTTGCTGATTGTGAATACTGACCCAGTTAAAAAGTCATTTCAAAAATCAGTTTCAATTCAGTTACAATGAGAGCAAAATGCCAGTGACAACAACAAACTCTTATACTTTTTAAGTAGGTTAACCTTACAATTGATGAGAATATGCCAGTATCAATATGAACTGGGGCTTTGGTGATGCAGGTATACTGCCATCACCAGTGCTGTGTAAGACACATGGCTGCCACACAGTCATAATTACAGTTTTAACTACAGGTCATCCATAACAAACTGAGGGCATTCGGGAGGGGCGGAAAGAGCGTCCCATTAATTTAAAGCTGTCCCGCTCTGAACAGGCAGGTTGGGATTGGCCGGACTGCGGCTGTCCCGGCGTGGTCAGGCGGAACCCCCCCAGCTGAGCTTTTGGGACACCCCCCACTGCCCCCCATACGCCCTCCCCCCCCCCCACAGCCCCCTCCATCACTGTCAATAAGGGAAACGGAAGGTCCCTTCCATCCTTTCATTTACTATTCCAATGATTATATACCTCATTGCCTGGCCATTGTCTCACTGATGGATTTAATTAAGTTGGGATTAATCAGAGGATATGATATTTAATGTTCAGCGAGACTGAGAGAGAGGGCCCGCGAGATGGGGGGGGAAATCACTCTGAGACACTTCACTGAGCAGGAGGTCGCCGGAAGATTAATACGCTGTTGGGACAGGGGTTAAAAAATAAATTTCACCCGCTTTATGCTTCTTTGCTTCTCTTTGCTCTCTTCATTTTTATATCGTGGGCCATTGGTCCCCTCCTCCCCTCCCACCCATCCTTTACTTTTTTGTTGGTGATTTCTTTCGGGGCAGGAGATGACAGCAACGGAGCAGCACCTGAATAATGAAAAGGTCTTGTAAAGGTGACTGCCCTCACAGTTGTTATGGTTACATTTATATATAGTGGGTTTTTTGTTCTGTAAAGAATTACTGACCTCAATTGCAGTTCAAAGAGTCAAACCTTTTCAACATTAATATGTAACCTGGATATTTTAATACATTTGATGAATTCCTATTTAATTGCTAGCTATTTTCTTAGCCTACATCCTAAGAATAAAGCAAGGCAACTCAAATTGGTTTGAATTTTGCACAGTAGTCATTTGCATTGTAATATATGGACTGGGCCAAATAAGGATAGGGGCTTGGCCTGTTTCTAGGATACAGCAACCCTATTATGTGGCTAAACCAAACATGCCAACATGAATATACTCTGTACTGTAAGAATTCAAAAAGAATTCTAATGCACAGGTTTAAGGCTGAGAATGTAAAAAACAAATACTCAAATTGTTGGTACAAGTTTTGATTTAATCATGGCCAGTGCATAAACGAGCAAACCAATGGTAATGACACGCAAGGAAACATCAGTTCCATTATTTTTCCTTTTCATTTTCGCATTCAACAGGTTATATCACCTCTACATCTGTGCCCAGTCTCCTGGCTGACAAAATATTGGTCGGAGAGTAGTGAATCATTATCCAAAATGATGGAAAATAATTTAAGCGATATACTAAATTGCTGTGCTCTATTCATCTGAAAACTGAAATACACAAACTAATGTTTCAATTGATGAGTTGGTCTACAGGTGAATAAAGGAAATGATTGGTTATTTAAAAGCAGGACATTTGTGATAAAAGTATGAGTTATATAAAATAATAAATCTGCTTGGAAAATGCAAGTACAACAAAGGATAATATATCCATATATCCATGCTTGAAAAGGCGGAATAAATTAACATATTGAACCATTTTAAGGCAAGAGCCCTTCTTCCAATACCAAGAGGTATTTCTCAGCAAAAACAATAACATAGTTTTATAATATGGCCAATACAGTAAGGGACTATTATAGATCCAAAGCTAAGTGTGCAGACCCATGACTGCTTTGGGAAAAGGGTTTGCAAACAGGTTTCTTTGTGTCTCAGTCATTAATAGAACTGTTTGACACATGTGAGCACCTGTAGATGCAGACAGTGAATCTGGGTTCGAGGAATCAGAGTGACAGTGGGGTGTATGCTCTCACCACGCCAGCCATTGGCTTCTTCCAGTGCGTTTAATGCCAGCGAGGCATGAGGTGTGTCCATCTTGCTTTCTGAACAAAGGAATGAACTGGATTGTTGATGATGTTCCCAGCCTGTGCTGCTGTTTAATAGTCTGTGATCTTTTCTCGGAGAGTCCCAATGGCACGCGTATGGCAGTACCACAGCTGATCTGGTCTGCTCTTATCTGGCCTGGGATCAGGGATCTGAGGCCCAGCCCAGCACTGCATGCGCTTGGGAGGGGGCGTGGCCCATTGGGGAAGCGAAGGTCCCCGAGGTGCTGCCGGAGATCAGGTTCTGCGTGGGATGGTCCCTCTGTCGCCCCCTCAAAACCCCGCGAACGCCATCTCCAGAGGGCCGCTTATTGTAATTTACAAGAAAAAGCTTTGAATATAATTATTTGACCCGGGGCCCTGGTATCATTAACATTGTAATAGGGCATCTGTCAGTGTTGTGACCCGTTGCTCCTGTTGGACCTCGCCCACCCCCTCTCCACCCCCCTCTACCCCCGTGTCTCTCTTAGCGTCTGAATCAGTTCATTAATTAACCTGTGCCTCAGGTCGGAGCGCGACCGCCTGCTCGACACGCTACACGCCACACGCCACGCGTCCGTGCCCTCATTAACTCCCGCACCGGGTCCCTCCCCATTGTCACCTTCCCAATTACAAAGTTACAAAGGTAGAGCCCTGGCACCTTGCCCTAAGTTAGATAAGTGGAGCAGGCACTGTGGTGTGTTGTCTTACTTTGTATTGTGTAATGAACAAAGGTATTCAGACATGTAAATCGTAGCTCTGTAATGCAAATGACAGCTCACCACTCTAAACGTAAGCAGGACCTCTAATTTAAGAGAGTGAGGACCGGTACAAAAACCTCCCTGATGACCATGCGGTCAATGACAGGGTTCTAATATCTCAGATTATACAGCGAAACAGTGACCACGATCATGATAGCGAGGACCCCCAGTAAACAAAGCACACACTCTTTGCTCTTCCTGTGAACAATGGCCACAGAATCGCCTGGTCTCCGCGGTCATCTGTTGACAAGGAAGCTTTCCGCAAAAACGAAACATCGCGTGTCAGTTGATTATATGCCCATATAAATAATGGGCGAGTCAAAAATGATCATTAAATCATTCCCTGGTCTTTGTTGGTGCCCAAATGAACGCGGTTTCACAGGCCATCTGTCTCCCAAAGCTTCTCTATCATTGGCCCGTGTCACCCATGAGCACGGTTTCAAAGGCAATTCAGCTGTACACAACCCACTCAACCCTCACCCAGATTTACACACACACGTTTAACAAAGCTGAGCTTAAAGTGAGGACTGTGCTTAATGTGAATTAGGCCAGAAACAAAACACTTGCTGTGTTGATGACATTCTTAGTGTTTACACTGTTAACATACATGAGCAAGTTCATAGACCAGAGTTAGGACTGCACTTATTTGTAAGTGTGAGACCACAAGAGTGTTTAGAGCAGGAAATTTCCTTATTCGAACTGAGGAAATAGGACCTGCATTTCAATAACTGAATATTTTTTTCAAACGCAACACAAAATACATCTTTGTATTCAGCACACAATGAAAAAAGGGAACATTGTTAAAGATGTTACCCTTTAAAAACAGGATAAGCATTCCTTTTAGGTTGTTATTTCTGAGAGAAATCCATGTTGCATACTTTTTTCAGGTGCCATCTTTACACTCATAAAAGTGGTAATTGGTCAGGTTCAAAATGACGAGTACACCAAGAAGAATGACTACGGAAGAAGAGAACATATCTGTTTCCTTTTGCCAAAAAGTGTATGGGGGCAGTGTTAAAATTAACACTCAGAGATTTACACTCAAGTCTGTATCCTTAATGTACTAACCTCCACAGCATATTATACAGCTTTCCCCCATTCCTGTATTTGGTCTCTGTTGTTTTGACCTGATATCTTTATTACTTGCATATTTAATTCGGGAGTGGGACAATTTCCTTTAAAGTTTACACTAGTCCTTTGCTGTTTTTAAGCCACCATAAATTTCTGTTATATGGTGATTATTGGTCTTAAATCTGCTGGCTGACAAGCACTTTCATTTTTTAATTTCATATAGGATTGGAGGGATTGATGGCTGCACAGCCGCAGAGTGTGAGGAGGCAGAGGCCTCGGTGCTGTGAAGGATCAGGATATAAATCTGCAGTGGCAGCAGAGACCGGAGTCCTGGGACCAGCTGGAGATCGGGGGACAGAGTTATGGGATATGTGTCCTAATTTGAATACTGGTAAGCAGTACCCTACAAGACTGAGCAAAACCACAAGGTATGGAGTCAGCAGGCCAGCTAACAAGTAGTAAAGCGTGAACATCTGTTCGTACAGTAATAACAGAATGCCCCATTTGCAAGGGGACTCAGGAGTTTCATGTACACATGGATAATTCTTACTTCCGTGCTCCATGGGACTATAGTACATGATGGCATAATACAATGACGTCAACTACAATAACTCATAAGATTACATAATCTAATTCACATCATATTTAATCCAGGTGGGTGGTGCAGAACGGTGGTGGTCAATACAAATTTCTCTGTTATATTCACTTTGCTGCTGTTATTATTATTCTTATAATTATTATTATTACTTAATAATTGCGCCAACTATTTATCACTGAAATGACACAGCATAACAATAAGTACCTTTTTTGGTACTTACGTATATACCCATGAGTATTTATGAGTGATTAAGAATGCACTTACACTGATTCATATTACGTTTGTTTATGTTTTATCTCTAAATATGGCATCATCAAGTTCACATCTCAGTAATGGGCATGTGTATCATTATCTCATATTCCCAGCATGCATTGTGTATGAAGATGGCAGAAAGAGGCATATGTGGACACTGTGGTGAGAGAGCAGGGAGCTCCCATAGCTGGGGAGCGACTCTGGATGGTTAGCAGAAGAGACTCTTCATTACTGGATCCTTCAAAGCCTCACCTGCAAGGTCATAGTGACTGTGGCAGAGGGGCCTGTCACCATGAACTTCACACATCCTCTGTGCCCCCTCCGCCCCCACCCCACTCCCCCCAACACCCCCCCTCCCACCTCACTGCGTCCCTCCAGCTCTGCAACTCTCAGTTTGGGCCGTGTTTCCTCGCGATTTCTGTCCCAAACTCATGGTCCTGATTCTGTCCCAAACGTAAGGTCCTGATTCTGTCCCACACGTAAGGTCCTGATTGTGTCCCAAACATACTGCCTTGATTCTATCCCACACATAAGGTCCTGATTCTGTATCAAAGATACAGTCCTGATTCCATCCCAAAGAACAGGACCTGCTGCAATCATTAACTCAGAGCCTACCTGTGTTGTCCACCTGCACCATTCTTCAGGACAGTTCTTTCCCTTTCATGAATGTTTCTTTCCTTAGCTGTCCTTTGGAAGCTGCAACATAAACAGGGCAAAGAAAAAACTCAGGCAACTGGAAATACACTTCACACCAACATGAATCCTAATGGCAGAACAAAACGTCTTGAGGTTAGCACGACTACACAACTGTTTACTTTGCTCAAGCAAATAGCTCTCCTAACCACAATCCTCAGAATGATGATATATATGCCGTGTTGTGTAAATATATTTACACTGTTAATGAACATGCCTCTAGGTTCATTATACAAAGTTCTTCTCTTTTAGCCCCTAAAGAGCTTATGAATTGCTTATGGGTGGTCTTCGAGCTAACCGTCCTTCAAACTCTCCCTGCTCTATTTTGTGGCTACATTACACAGTGTATGTGAGCCGAGGCTTGGTCTGTGTGCCCAGAGGCAGTCTCTCAATGAAGCTTAGGGTAACCCAGGCTTGTCAGAACTGTAAGGGAGGAAAGGGCCGGACCTTCACCGAGGTCGGATGTCATGCCGGCACTGCTTATCCTCGGCTATTTAAAAACCCAGACAAAAGGGAGGACATCGATTTTCACCGGCGGGTTAAACCAGATGCTCGAAATTGTCGGCTGGATGTATTGTAGATAAAGGCGAGAGCCGAGATGTCAGGGCGAATTACTCGAGAAGTGTGACTGCAGTTAAGGTAAAGGTCAATGCTGAGAGAGAGAGAGGGGGAGATGGAGAGAGAGCGAGTCGAAGAGACACAGAGAGAGGGATGGAGAGAGAAAGAGAGAGGGAGAGAAAAGTTCTTCGCAATACAAAAAAAAAAGAGCGAATACAAATCCTTGCCCGAATTTAATCTCAAAATAATTATTATGCACCGGCACATGAATAACTTTGAATGCGGAATAGAGGAGAGGATACATTTCGGGATTAATTTAGCCCGGGGGGCAGCCGCAATGTTCCATGCCCCAGAGACGGAAAGGGGGCCTGAAAAACAGAGTATTACCGAGCACTGGCTGAAAGATTAGAATATATGTGTGCATTTATATTGCCTCTTTTAGTGTCTCCTAAATTATTCATATCATCCAGATCAATTCAGTCAAAATGTGTTCCTTTGAAGGAGGTCATACATCTAACAGGCCTACCTCAGCATTCATTTTATTTTAATATAGATCTGTCCTCTGGGCGCCCAGCAATAACAGCTGTGATATTTACATGGCATCCTGATAGGCCGACATTAATATGTTAGTATACAGTATTTGTCATTGTTTCCAAGATACACAAGGTGATGTGCCGTTTAGCGGAAGGGGGATAGACCTTAAGGGTTTTTCAATTACCTGATAATGTCAGATGTCAGGGAGGAAGTAGATTTACAGGTGGTAAATATGTGGTAAAGAACATAATTCTCCCCCGGGCGTGTTGGTCGTGTTGCCGCCATCGTTGTTCATTTCGGAGAGATATATTCTCAATAAAGAGACCTAATAGGTGCGGAGACATTTACAAATCTATTTATGTGGCGTCGCCACAGCTACGCTACTGTATAATAGCTGTCCTTGATTGTTTTGGACATCAGGCCGTGTAAGAAACAGCGGAAGATTAACCATGGACGTATCAGTACTGACAGTGCAGTTTTAAAAGATCATACTCTTTGACTTACAAGGCGATTCAAAAAATCACCAAAGCGGCAACAATATTTTTACTACTCAGATGGCAAATTCTGGTTATTGTTTAACTTGCCTGACTTTCTCGCAAAGCCTATAACTAACATTACTATTAACAAGTCTTTTTACTTTAATTAATATTTTTCTAATAAAATGTTTTTTTGTAAAATAATAAAATACTGTAATCTCTGTATGAGAAATTGTTCACTTTATAATTATAAAGCAGGTATGTTGATGTTAAGAAAAGGTCAGAATCTGTTGTCCACAAGCCTCAGTCATTTTCCAGTCAATTCCAACCAGCAAATTTCTTTTACTGATAAAATCATGAAATTCAAAGTAATTCATCCAGAGTACAATCACAATTACAACAGCTTGATCACTTTGCAGTTAAAACATACATATATTAGGATTTATATTATTTTTCCTGTTTATGTCAACTGTATATATTTGCTTGTAATAAAATTAGAGTAATGCCATTTAAATAGAACTTTTATGAAAATACAATAATTATTGAGTATGCTAACTTATTTGTGGTTATTTAATGTTAGATTTTTATTGTTGTGTGTTTCAGTTGTTTCAGTTGTTGGAATATATTTGTGTCTAATACCAATATAATGGAATGTTCTACTTAGAGGGTTCTTAGAAGTGTGCACTCCAGAAAATATATTCCAATGATGAGATACCTGAACTCAGATATTAACTTTTGGATGTGCATTTTAGAAAATATATTTAACATCATTAAAGAGGTCATATCAGATCCATCATATCATTGGATACAGTCATTCTGAACAAAATTATGGCATGACCAGATAGCTATCAGAGACTCCATGCGTCCGACTGCATGAGAGTCCAAAATGTTTGCAAACAGTTTAGCGTTCAAGCGTTAATCATAAGTTTAAGCTATGGACAGATGTTGATTGCATATATAAACAAATAAATCAAAGCATTCATAAATAAATGATGAACAAATCATAGACACTGAGGGTGGGATTCTCAAACACTGATGAAGTGTAGTCCTGGAAAACCTCAATGGAGTACATTACAAGTATATTAAAAATGTTTTTAGTCTTTTACTAGGCTTAATCTGTGTCCAGGTAACCAGCCCTAAAAACCAAAAGCTTTAGAATGACATACATTACATAAAACTGAATATTGGTCAAGGTTAACAGTCTTTTCTATTTGGCTTAATACCCTAAAATTAAATTTTCCATGTGTGACTTGTGCGATAAATGCTGCTACGCTACACATGTATGTATGCTACTGTTCTCAAACTGGGCAGCTGAATCATGAGTGATTAGAAACGTTTAAAAGCATGCGTGATGACGCCAGTCACATGAAGAACTGGAACCATATACACCAAACGTCATTGATCACTCTTTCCTTCCCTGACTATTTCCTTTATCGGCTTGTTAGTTTATTTGATTACATATTGGATTTTCTATTTGCCAATTAGCACAACAAAAAATGAAAACTAATCAAAATTTCAAAAAATGGAAAGGACCAGATAAGCTTGTATACCATCACCAGTTCCTCTGAAAATATGTTTGAGATACTATTGCCAGTTGGTCAGATATTAACCAAACAAAATAACAGTCATTTCATGCAAATTGCTTTAAAGAAATCTTATGGCAGTAGACAACTCTACAACTCTACCAACCCTACATTATGTAGGATATTGTGCCACCACACATACTAGGCAAGACCTTGTAAATTTATTTCCTCATGCTATTTTTGTTTGTGCATCCAGGTAGTCTTATTTCAAGTCTTATTTCAAAACAGCTGTCAACATGGGCCAGATATAGTTGTTCAATAAACAGATTTGACCAATACTTTATAATAACAATTAACATTTTGGCCCATATTTGGTTGTCTTAGAAGGACAGCAATTACAACAAGGCTATGATTATAAAAATACATTCTGATGACCAGGTCCGGTCATTCATACTGTAGTGTGATTGCTTTTCTTGTTGCCATGATACATTCAATGAACTTATCCACACTTACGAGCCCAAAAAGGGTGACTCCACAGTTTTGGGGATGTCCACATGCAAGTAAACCAATTGCCAGTTCAGCCAGAGATCTATCGGTTAACACGGGCTAAAACTTGCTTCTGATTGGATAAAATCTTGCAAACTAACTTCCCTTTTCCAAATACCCTGGAGGGTTATACAGTCAGGCATTTAGCCAAAGCACTTATCCTGAGCAACTTCTACAGTGTATGATTCTACACGGCACAAATTTACATAACTAAGATTTTATTGAGGCAAGTTGGGTTGCTCAAGGGTACAGAAAAAGGGACCTACATGGGAATTAAAGCAACCACCTCTGGGTTGAAAGTCCAGCTCCCTAACCATGTAGCTCTCCAACTACAATGCTAACATTTGTAGAAAGTCTTCAATAGATCCTTTAGTCTGGCAGGTATTGGTGGAGATGGGGAGCTGTTTGAGTATATACTCAAGGTTGTAACACATTAATGGTCTCTCTCTCTCTCTGGGTGTTTGTCAGGCCATTGTACTCTTTGCCCTGGCTCAGTGTGCATCCCTATGGATAGATCCAGCCTATTCCTCATTCTGAATCCCATTTCGCTCCCCCTCTTCCCTTCCCTGGACAAGAGTCTTCAAAGGACGTGTCTGCAGTCCGGTCTCCTCATTAATCCTGACCCCCCAGTCACTTAGCCAAACAGCTCTAGACCCGGCCCATCATGTGACACTTCACACCCCAGGGTGATACGTTTCAGATCCAATCATCAGAGCCGCGAGTCAGACCCACGAGGGAAGCGGAAACCTCCAGACGTCAGACTCATCTGTCCAGAAGCTCTCTCACTCATTCCCTTCTATCATTCTATCTCTTTTTCAGACCACAGGAGACAGCTGAAGACTCTAGGAGCCATCTTCTATTATGTTATACATAATGATAACAATAATCTTGGAAATTCAGTAATCCAGACACACTGCTAATCCGAATCGTTATAAGCCCAGAAGTTATACTTCTTATGCCTTACTAATTGTAACTAACACTGATGCGAAAGAGAATTACGCTGAAACAATATCATACTGTACATCGATTTTTTAAAAGAATCACAATACAAGCATAGTTGGACAAAGGGGAATGTCTTGGTACTATTGATAAAGAATACTGTTTTGGAAAATAAACAAACTGGGTATCAGAGGGTTTGCCTATTTTAAAGGAAAATGATGGAGCAAAGTAGAGAGACAATTAAAACTAAAAGTAAATTAAGCAACTGAAAAACATCTGGTTATCATCTTGTTATCTTTATTACCACCAATGCTAAAAGCCTAACATTAAACTGAGTCATACATTCAAGTGTACACACACACACACACACACACACACACAAACTTGCCCTTCACATTTCTCATGCACAGTTCATTAACAGATTTAGTCGACCAGGAACATTTGACCTTTAAGAGAATTTTTTGGTTCTGAAAGAAGACCCGGTTTTTTTCCCCTTCTCCTCCTCCTCCTCCTCGACATCCATGCTTCCCAGCCATGAACGCACAATTATTGATGGCTTCATATAGGCAGTGAACTTCTCTAATCGCTCCAAATGGTAATTGTAACGGAAGTCATATGCATAAAATTAATTATACCGTGCAATAAGGGCCATAAATCAGATCACTATCAATTCACACGTAAATGTTTCAAGCACACGTTCCTTTGCATAGTTCAAGGTAAAATCAGAGTTTTTTACCCTCTTTTGCCAAACACTGAAACGAATCTGCATAAGGACAAAGTCCCATTGCTTCTCCTCCACAGCTATTATAGAATTACTGTACACACAAAAGCAGATAAACACCTCCATCAGAAACACAGTGCATGAATCTGCCATCTCACTATACAGAATATCCAGTTTTACATTTATATGCAGAATCTAGATACTTTACAGTCTTGCATATAGCGTATTAGTCTTTTAATCTTCTATTTATCTGTGAATGCAAATATGACACATTGTGATCGTTATGAGTCTCCAAAGGCAGGGATTCTGTTAGATATTGTTTATTATAACCTTACTATAAACATACTGAAATGTTTAAGCTGAGACTCTATAGGGTCTATAGGCTCAAAACCAGGTGTGTTTTATTATCCAGAGTAACATGTATCCACCAGCAATTCATATCCAACAAAGAGAATACGTAACGCATAATTGGGGAGGGACATATAATACATTCCACAGTAAAGAGGGAGACGGAAATCCTGCTCAGCTCATTTATATTTCATTTGATTATTATTTTAAGTATTTATTTTAATGAGACACTCTACAATCCCAGTTCATTTGAGGCACTAGCTGTCTGCTAACTCCAATTACCGGGCAGTCATTTATAACTCTGCAAGACTAAAAGGAATTTAATAGCCGAGATCGAATGCTTAATAAGTACTAAGACAATTATTCCTCCAACTTGTATTTTGTAACTTAAGTAGGCAGATTGGATTCAGGCAGGGTTTTATGTGAAATGATGAGATCCAACCTCAAAAAGTTTCAGAATTCACTCTGCGAGATTAACAGCAACATGTAAATAGTTCCCCATTAACAATACACTCATTACTTCCTGTACAGAATATTGTCAGCTGATAAAGTTCCTTGTGAAAACAAGCAAGGGCAAAGATAATTGTATGAAAGTAAAATGACAAGTAACTACTTGGGCTGCCAATAATTGGTATTAATTCACATAATTTAAAATTGAACTCATTTAACTGCATTGATTGAACTGCTTGCATTGACTGCAGTGAAACATTCCCCTCTTAAATTATCGAATTCTGGCACTTCCTGATGACCTGATTTAGCTCTCTTTTAAGCACATATGCTTGTGCTTGTTTCTGTTTGCATTTTTATGTTTATGCATGGTACAAAACAAGAGGTAGGAACGCACATTGTTTTACATCTCCCATGTTGATATGTAATTAGTTGGTTGCAAATGTAGCATGAGTGCCATGCAAAACACTATTTCAATTCAACTGTAACTTAGATGATGAGGAGGTAGGCCAGTAAAAGGATATACAAGCAACTTCCAAAGGCATTCAAAGGTAAACTCAATGTGTGTGACATCATATGACCAACTGAGAGAAAATATTTCCATAAATTTTGGGGATGCAAACAACTTTAGACACTGATATTCAATCATGATAACTTTTTAAACATTAGAAAATGCATTTTTATAAATTATATATGGGCGAGTTGCTCTGCTTATTTTGGAGATGAACTTGCATTGTTTACCTTGCTCCAGGTTTCATACACTGTACATGAATTATGCAATATAGTCCCAAAGCAAACATTCCTCTCTAACCAGCTAATATTTACATTACATTACATTACATTACAGTCAACCTACACTTTTATCTAGAATGGCTTACAATTCAAAGTGCTTAAATCGAAGATAATAGAGCTGAAAGTCCTCGAACAAAGTCCCAGGAGCCATAAGTGACAGCATATGACAGGACTAGGACCCTGCAAAGAACTTGTTGAGGAACTAAACTGACAATGACAATAATCTTAGCACAAATAAGGTAATCATAACACCAGTAATAATTTAGCAATGTATTTAGTTAAAAAGATGTAGTTTTGGTACATAAGTATATTTCTTTGGACATCATTACAGGAGAGTACATCTGTATTAAGAGGATGGCGACAGTGCATATATGTACTGATTTAAATACTGAAATGAACAAATTGCTTTAGTTGGCTACATTGACTAATGATTTATTTAATGTAGTATGTTAATTTCTCTCGAATGTCGCATCTGTAGCTCCAAATTAAAACTAAATTCCCTAGGGCCTCCTTAGCCCCACCCAAATAACCATGTGACAGTGTCCCGTTCTTTTTTTGAAAGCCTCACCCCACTCAAACATCCTGTGTCGTCTTGACTGTCTGTAGCCATTTAAGCCGATGCAGAGTCATGGTCTTTCTCTTGAGTAAATACCGCGTTACTGTACCCTCACTGCTCCCACGCAGCAGATTAACAGTACGCTCACATGGCCGCTGCAATCTGGTCCCCCTCTTATCGCAACTGGGCAGAGTAAAAATTGACACAACTGACACTGCTAACGTGTCACGTCACAACATCGTGCCTTACAATAATATTAGTGTAAGTAGGTAAACGGGGCAATTAAAAGCAATTGGGCCTTATCAGCTAACACAAACGTTTAAGTTTATGACTCCGCGTGCGGCTGGTATTTTAATGAAGTGTCGGTGAACGGAGCGTTCCGTTGCGTCCCGTTGGATCCTGAGCGGCCCGCTGTTATGATAAGCATGTTTTATTTTAGCGATACCGTCTTTGCCCGGAGATTGAGGAACGTGGCACTCAAGTCTTTGACCCTTGTGATCCTGACTTTGTCTTTTCCCGGGAAGAATGCATTTTAGAAAGGAGGGGGACACCTGAATAAGTGGGAGAGACATGAAAGGTCGTAAGTTTGCAGTCACATAGGATGTGCAGAATTTTGTTTCATTACATGGGTTCTGCACGTGAGCAAAACGGATACATAACCTACGGTCTTTCCCCACATGATGATGCTCAACTAAAATTCATATAGGATTTTTTTAGGAATATTTCAGTCCCCTGAGTTGTATTTTTCTTTGAAGTTGTTATCACTTTGAAGTTGTATTTGCAAATACACCACGCTTCTACTACATATACTTGACAAAAGAAAAAATTAATAAATGCAGTTTTATGATAAATGATTTGAATATGGAATATGGAGCCATGAATCCTGTCTCATAGTACTCATATACGTCTTATGATTTTAATATAAATACATCATTTCTGTGACAGATTGCAAACCACTGGCAGTCAAGGTGTACATGTTTTCACTTACAGTTAACTGATGTTGTAAAAAATGGAAACAGAGGGTGCTTGCATCTCGGTATGGTATCTATCATTGCGATATCAAATGGCACGAGACAGTTCCAAAACCAAGATCCGCATTCATGGATATTAAATTCATACTTACACTATACACTACAAGTAGACATATACAGCCGTTTTTGGCGGAAAGTGATGTAATAAATAAACGGGTACCATTTTTAAACATGCGTTAAAATACCTTGCCTGGTATTTTTTTGCGAGTAATGATTTTGTTCCTCATATAGAGATGCATTTCAAGGGTGGAAACATTTCTGCAAAAATATAATTTCAAAAATGTAAATGTAATTGCAATTAAGGTTGCTGTTATGAGCGATCTATGGTTGGAGAAGCATTTACTTAAACGATGTCAAATTATATGAAGAGACATTCATGGCATCATTTTCTAATGTCCATTAATATTGATGCATTTTTGCTTTTATGGAGCACTTTAGATGAGTGTGCTGCCAACTTTACTCTGATATGGCACAACACCTAGCCCTCTCAGAGCATTTAAAGCTGAATAAACACTTATAAACACTTCCATTATCTTAATGCAGCAATTTAACTGATTATTTTAAGATGCTGTCATTCACTATCTCAAACAATTCGCGAATGTCAAACGAATAATAAAAACCACGGTTCGAAGGATGCTCGCCCCATAGACCCACTGACGCAAGCGTTGTCTGTGGTTACGGGCTGCCGCTCTGGCGCTTCACGGCGTAGATATTTGCGCGAAGATTTAAGCGAGGAAAGTGAATGATATCAAGTTAAAAATGCGTTTCGTATGGTGATTTATGTGCAGAGTGATTTTATGGGAAGACCATATGAAAAGTGAATGATGAGCTCTTTTATTATTGCATTTAACATGTATGTTAAAGCTACTATTAATCAAACGTGGCAGCGAAGCAATTCATCTCTTAATTTTGTCACATTCTAGACCACTGTGTCAATACAAGAGGGTCTGCTCTCCCGTAAAAAGCCTGGAGAAATCAGCAGGTACATATTACAACAAACAGCAAACGGTCAAAGCACCCAACCTGAACTCTGCCCCCATGCTTAAAAGAATTACATTTACAGTAGATGAACCTATATATTTCTTAAAAGAAAATGGACTTGGGCTATATTTCATTTGAGAATATGTATTGCGCAATACAGCTTTATTATATTGCTTCCAGTATACGTTACAGACATTGACACATACACATCATCATACCCATTTCCATTAAACTTTACCACCTCTTGTGTGTTTTTAATACAATTTAGTTTCTCTGAATATAAGGCTTATGCACTTTCTCATATTCGTAATATTTCTTCCCTTCTGTGTATATGCTGTCATAATAGTACATTTAAAATATTTTCTGCCGGCTTTGGAATGGGCGGGGCCACAGGCACGGTCATTCTTATATACATCGTATATGCTAATTAGAGCCATATGCCATGCAATACCACTTCACAGCAAATATGATATAAGTAATGAGAATTGTTTCACAGGAAGCTGCTCCTTGCCTGTAGTTCATTTTGAATACATTATCAACAATATTTCCGGCATTGCCCTCTACAAAGTGTTTCATTAATTAGCATAAGGTATGTTTAGGTGACACGATGTTAAACACCTCTAAAGTATGTAGCGGTTGCTATTGCTGAGGTAAAATGACTCAGCAAATTTTACATTTTATGACACTGCTACCAAACTGGAGTGGATACTCAAATCTAGAAGTCTCCTATAGCTTTTTCTGACAGCTGTTGCTAGAAAGTAGGATTTCAAGCAAAATAATATGAAGGTCTTTACTTTTCCTGATTCATGAATAGCACCACAAATGATCAGAAAGTAGTGCTGAGACTGAGCACATCAGTGTTGTTGCTGGAATGTTCTGCCAATGCTATGGCTATATCCTATTGATGTAGCATCTGACGACTTATGCCACATTGACAAGTTACAAGGTTATTCAGTCTTCCAGGTGTCGTAAGGTGCTGACTTCACATGATAACGCGATACCTGATGACCCTATTTCTGCTTTGACACTTCTTGGAAATCAAATAGGGGGTCATTAAAATGAACCAAAACTATTGTGTGATGACTAATTAATCAAGAGGCTTAGTACATCATGGCAAATAGTTGAACCTCAGTGGACTGCCAGTTCATTGGGAGGAAGCAGGATTTTTGAATAATTAACATTGGTTGACTGACATCATCCCACATAATCCCAGTGCTTCCTGGCATTCTGTTAGCAGGAGATATACAGGAAAAAAGACTTATCTTTTTCAACTGTGTATGCACTATAAGTGGTGGTATGAACCTAAAGAGAAAAGTTCATGTGCAGGAAGACACTTTCTTTCACAACTATAAGAGTGTTTTGCCTGTTCAAACACAAACTGTGATCTCATTTAACCCTTTTCTTAAAACACTTTTTTTTTTCACAAAGCACAAACTTCATAAAGCAAGCAAGCTTCTTATTGGGTTGCCAGGTTGTGTTGAAACATGGCATGGGAGGGATAGTTTCTGTTTTAGGTTTAAAAAGCAATCTGGCATCCTTGCTTACATAAAACAGACAAGACTCTTTGATTGGTTCATGATGAATTTTCTTAATAAACTCTCAGGGCTGGAGAAAGAACAAAATGGGAGAGCTACCACTGATGGTCTTAAAAAATGGTAAAAACCCAGAAAAATCCATAGAAAATGTCTTAGACCATAATATACAAACATGTATTATTTCAATAAACACACAATCACCTTCTTTATGTGTTTGATGCATGACTGCATGTATTGCAGTCATCAAATTAGCATGCAGTAGTTCTCTCAGATTGCTCAGGTACAGGAATCAGAAAGAGGAAAATCACTTAACTCTAGAATCAACAAAACAAAAAATACTTAAACAATGTTAGTCGCTTGCACTTGAAATCAAATGTGAGATTCAGGAAGTGAGAGTGTTTGCAATTTAAATGGAACGTATAGGACATTATGTGTCACAATGGAAACCCATTAGGCTTTCTGTCTAACAAATGATCATTTGGTCTCTTCCTTTCGAAAAATCATTAACAGGCCAATGGCCGGTCTACATACTCAATCTACGACAGTCTGAATGGGGATGGGAAGGAGGACACCATGGAGAACCCAATAAGAGGACATAAAACCTGACCTGTGTCTCAAACGCATGCAGCATGGGGAAGAGCTGCTCTATAGAGTGAACCACACACAATCATTCCATATTACTCAATATGAGAGTAGCGCACACCGCAGATAAACTAGGGACGGTTTCAATCCCACAATGCAACTGTGAAGAGAGAGAGAGAGAGAGAGAGAGAGGGAGTGAGGGAAAGCATGTGACAGAAGTGGAGTCTTACGGATGTATGGCTAATTTGCTTAATGAATTCTCCTCCTTTGTCTCGGACACCACCCCCAGCCCACTCTGAGATGTGTGAAAGGGGACAGGACCACCCAGCCGGGTAACCGAGGACGGGAGCAGGTACGGGGGTTCAAGGGTTCACGCTGACCGTCCTGAGGATGGCACGCTGACGATCTGCTAAACTGGGGAGGGGAGGGGAGGGAGGGGGCACATCCATCTATGAGGTTGAAACCATGTCGGATACCCCCTGCAGTGCCCCCACGCGCAACAGTTAGTAACAAGCTCCATGATCTGATGCTGTCGCGACCCTCTAACCTCCACTGACTACAGGGACAAATCGGCTAATTCTAGCGCAGCACATCAAACGTATCAACATTTCAGAGGTATCATTTCTGCAAAATGTGGCCACAACAATACATTTCACTTTAGGAAGAGCAAGATCAGTAAGTGCAGGTACATATAAAATTCATTTTTTATATTTAAATTGAATGTATAATTGAAACTGTTTTGATGTTTCAACACATTTACATGTATTGTAATACACATTGCTGTTATAACTGAGTAACAGAAACATGAATACATCATTTCAATTTTCAAAACAAAAGATAACCCTATATGTAATCCAGAATGACATATTTCAACTAACAACTATATTATAAAATTTTATTTAAACCTATTATATTTAAACCTGGAGAGGGAGTATGATATTGATATAATCAAAAATATGGTTATCGGTAATTATGCCAATTATGTTTGTTATAGCCTCATGAAATGTTATTCTGTATGAAACAGGTCAAAGATTAATCACAGTTCAAAGACACAGTGCAAAAGTGGTACAATTTTGCTGTTGTGGAGTGGAAAAATGGCTAATGCTGTGGGGAAACATGGAGATAACAACACTGGCTCAGATGGCATCCCTTTTCTCTTTCTTTTCGGATTGGTCGAAGCATAATTCCCGTTATTTGTACAAGCTGAATACCGGACGCTAGAGTTTGTTGCCGTTTTAGGTTCACAACAGAAATAGGAAAATGGATCCCCAAAAGCAACTCTAAACTACACTAGGATTGTACTTAGCTCACAGGGTCACAGGGAGTTATTTTAATCACCAGAAGTGAAATTGAATTTCTTGGTAGTGGACTCGGAATAAGGTGGTATTTTTTTCCCCACTTGACAAAATGTTCACCATGTGAGGAATCTCATGATTAGGTTTGGGGCTCTCTGTCTGCAAAAAACTGGGAAAAAATATCAAATTAAAAAAACATAACTTGTGGCTTGTGGACCATTGAGTTTATGAAAAATAAATCATGGGAAGAAAATTAAATGACCTCTGGTGTTTATTGAATGGGTCTGTCATACATTTTATTTTGGTAGTCAAAAGGCTGATTATCAAGTCCATAAATAGTGTGCCTAAACAGAAATCAAACTCTCGTAATGCGAAACCCTGACCACAGAGGCCTCGTTAAACAATCCCAATCTGTCCCTTTCTGCATTCATTAATGCATTTTCACCATCATTTGCATCTCATTTGCATATTGGGTTGATGGGATTGTGTGCAGAAAAACAATGCTAATGGTCGATATCTGATGTTTGTTTTCTGTTCAAATGCTGCTACATTTGTACTGCTGGACCAGCAAGCTTAAAAAAGCTATTGCCTACACACCATATCCGAAAACACCAAATTAAAAAAAAACTGTTGATTGGCTTGTAACTATGCAATTCAATATCCAAATTTCTATGCTAAGAGTTAAGCAAGTATATAAATCCATATGTTTCATTATTTGTATTTAGAATTAACATCTGTTCAGAGGATGATTGTGAAAATATTTTGGCAAACTGTCAAAAAAACTGTTGTCCACAGTAAACAACAAATTTAAAATGTTTCTGTTAAAAACGCCCCAATACCTAGAATAAGATTTAACACGAATGAATATATTCATGCTCTGTCCAACAACACCTTCTAAATACGTTTTAGGTCTATTTCAAATATGGCCCAAAACAAAGTACTTTTGGGCGGGGGGGGGGGGTGGGGATTAGGGAGGGTATCCAAATCTTTTCTAACACAGCACAATTCAAATTACAACTACCTGCAAAAAAGACGGTCGGACATCACAATGCCCCGCGGCACAAAAGCCAAAAAGGCAAGTATGTTCCAAACCCAGCTATTTATAGCGAGGCTCCAATGGCCCATTAAAAAGTTTTCTGTCAAATTACGGATTGCCTGAGTGAATCACTACACGAGCCGGCTTGGGTGGCGGGTGAAGGTGCTGTTTAGCTACTTCCATTTCATGACTGGTTAACATTCATTACTGAACAAATTCCTTTTCATTGATGGGAGCCGGGGAGTGCTGTGGGAGGGGGGGGGGCGTTGGGGGTGGGGGGTGGGGGGTTAAGGGGAGCGGGGTTTAATGTGTCCTATTCATTACACAGCCTTAATTCAGGCAAAGACATAACACACAATGTCTCGGTGCTCCAGAGACCGAGACTCCATTTAAAAAGGCTGTATCGATGGGCTTGCCTCATTCTGGGATCACCCAACACTTGAATGTGTGAGTGTGTATGTGTGTGTGTGTGTGTGCTTGAGAGTCACTGGGCATGTGTATATGTGAATGTGTGTCCACGTGTGTTTGCTTGAGTGTCTCTGGGCATGTATGGGTGGTTGTGTGTCTCTGGCATATGTATAGTGTATTTGTTTGTAGGTAAGAAATGTGTGTGTGTGTGTGTGCCTGTATGTAAGTAGTAAGTGTGTGTGCGTGTGCATCTGGGTGTGTGCGCACATTTGTGAGGGGGAGGTTTTGGGGGTGACAGGAGGGGTACAGGGACATCTGCTCCTCCTTTGGCTTGGCAGCGAACACAAAGGCCATCAAAGTGACAGAGGTTAAGTCAACCCCATGGCTGGCCAGCTGCTTCTCCTCCCTACGCATCCACGCCCCCATCCACCGATACCCCCACACCCCCTCCAAACGCCCTCTAATTCCCCCAGTGGCTCAGCCCTAATGTCATTAGCCTAAACATCCCGCTAATTGTAGCAACTCTCATACCATTCAGCCACTTAAAATCATATAACTCTGCCTCCGTGTAATGAATTTACTTATTTAGGTTTTGAAATAGGATTTACATACAGTGCTGTCCTCGGCTACGGGAGAAGGGGAGACAGGAAAAATCAATTAGGGCTTAAACTGTTAGCCATTTAGTTAACCAAAGGGCTGAGCAATGCATACATATGAGTTAAATCAACTGGCTGAACCTTTTCAAAGGGAGGGATGAGGAGAATTGAAAAGGCGCTTGAATGGGAGGCCATAGAGTTTGATACCTAAACAGACCCCAGAACTGCTCAGTCAACAGCAGCTCTTTTAAAGACCATCTGTAGCTGGTGGGTAATTAAGGGATCCTGAAACTACAATTAGAATAAGATAAAATAACAACAAAGAAAGTCACAGTTAATTATAGACCGTGCGAGGAAAGCAAAGGTAAGCTGGAGGCTTGAGATATACAGTCCATGATTGGGAGACTTTACAGTTGCTTACAACATTTGTTCAACAGCCAAGTTCAAAAAGTATATAGAGGTGCATCAAATTTTACTCTTATGTGTGTTTGTGTGTAAGCATGGTTGTGTATGTGTGTATATCTGTGTTGGCCTGTGTGTGTTTCACTCTTTGCATAGACATACTAGTCTGGCAGACAATAGGATATTATGATTATGAAAAACTTTTACACAGTAATACAGGAGTGATACAAAGACAAGTGTGATTACATATGCTAGTCTCTTAGCCGAGACAGCTTTAGAAAAACAATTTAAACAAACGCACTGTTAGATTATCTTTTTGCTCTACTCAAAATATTTACGATGAATGATAAAAGACACTGTTAAATTTTGTGTTTAAAGTTGTTTTCTGGAGAATCATGTCCCTGAAACTAGCAGAATATGAACCTAAGTTATATGCAGATAGCATTACAAAGCAAAAATAAACAAATAAACAAATAAATAAACTTTTGCAAACTTGTTAGTTGCAAAACTGACTTGACAATAAATCTGTAGTGCATCAAATGACACAGGTGTAGAGTATTTTATGGTTAATATCAATGAATAGCAAAGTTGCTCCAGAATGATATAACCCTAGCGGAAATAAAATGTCTCAGAATATATTTATATTAAAAAATAGATACTCCTCTTCAAAGTTTATAGAAAAATACACAAATTAACATGATTTTGAGGTGTTGCAAGAAACAGAAACAGATTTATTTTTATATTTTTCAAAAAGCTGTATGGAGATTTTGCCTGCTCATGTCAAACATTAGACTAAGACATAAAGATCTTATCAAGACACAGCTCAAAGTTCACAACTGGAAAATATTGTTTGCTTAAAGCAAACTTCCCCAAAATATTTGAATGAATTATGTGACTGGTTACTTTACATGTTACCAAGTACTGTATTGAACATGCTTGTTTATGCAAAGTATTCAATTCTGAGAACATACATGGGATTGAAAGGTCTTTAACGGTGATACACTCACATTCACTCCCACACACACATGCTTACACACACGTACATGAAAATGACAAACATACAAATGTCAATCAAAATATAACACTGGTCCAAGTGAAATAAAGAAAATCTGTGTAAATTATTTTAGCATGAAGATCCTGTAGACAACACCTAAAATCAGATATCAAATTTATTTTAAAAAATATATATTTGTTAAAGTTAAATGACTGTATTATCTTCTAACAGGGGGCTTTAACAATACCTTACTGTTCTCAGTGTTTTGCACACAGACTAACAGACATGTTGGCTCCTAAGGTTAGTCAGTGAGCATTCTCCAGCTTTTCATGCATTACTATTTGCACATTTGTCACACAAGGCAGTTAGTAATCTTCTCCCCTTATTGATTTCACATTTTCAGGAGGTGTATTAGAAGCAGCTTAATTGTCCGGCTTGGAACGTTCATGTAAACATCCATTGGCTTTTTAAATGGAACCATCAAGTTTAGAATGACTTTCCAGACCACATACTGTAACAGTGTGCAATCTAATCTGTTAGACTGCCATCTATAGGGAGGAAATGGTATTGCGGGGAAGCACCTGCATTTTTTTCTTCTTTCTTTTTTTTTTTAAACGTAGGAGCCATTAGTTAATCAATCTTAAGTGGTAGGTCGCCGAAGATTTTCTCATAAAAGTTTTCAGACTGATGTGTCCCGTTGGCTTTGCAGTTGTGAGGGCCGTCTAATCTTTGGCCGCATATTCAGGCCCCTGGGATCAGTTATGTGACTTATAAAGAAAGTGCATTGACGTTGTCCATGTAGCTCATCCTTAGTACCTTACCTTGCCCGTGAGCTATTAACCGTTGCTGGACATTCACTGACAGCCAGTTTGACTCTTAAGACGGATGTCCGCGCAGTCTGGAGATACAGGTGAGATACTGTCGCACTTCCCTGGGGCCAGAAGTATACTGAATATATTTAAACATTTCACTTGGCTGTTTGGTATATGGAACTTTATGTGTGGGAGTGCATGTGTATGTGTAGGGCCTATGTGTGTGTTACAATTAATCTTAGATAATTGATGTGTCTCTTAAATCACGTTTAGGACAGTTGTCAGTTGTACTCGAATACACAAAACGTGCGACGTAATTTTATCAATCAAAAACAAATTCTGAATACTTTATTCTCCAGAATAAAAAAATATAAAAAATAAAATTTTAGAAAAATATTGCTAATTGTGGAGAATGTTTCTCATTGTGGGTTACTTGGGTTGCACTTTATAGGATAATAATTTGAACGAAAAACAGAGAAAATACTTAAGCTTAGTGTGATAAAACTTAATTGCAGTAGTTTATTAGTGGTCTTCAATACATAATTTGCTATATAATTTGCTAAAGCTGAACTCTTTTTTTTGACTTGGAGAGTAATGAGTGGAGCGCATCATCAGGAACGGTTGAATGGCACGCGGAGAAAAACAGTCCGACATTGAAAAGGAAACGTCAGCACCGATTTAATCATTGATAAACGTGGAACAAGTATGTTATATGCTTTTTCTTCTGAACCGATCGTAATCTACTTAACCCCAACGCGACGAAAACGGGTCCTAAGGATCATCTGTTCGAAAAAACAACATTCTTTATCTTGACACAATACAATCGTCCAAAACTATAAACACATCTAGTATATTCTTACGTTAACATTTAAGGCGAACGAATATGTCAAGTACTGTAAATTACACTTATCACATGGACATAATGTAGCCTTTTAGGTTCTTCTGAGATATCGATCCGAAAAAGTGCAAATACGGCTGAAAAGTGTGAAGACAACAATTCTGTTTCTCTGAATCATGCTTTGAGTTCACAGCTGGCTTGTAAAACATTAAACTATTACTTCAATGAAAAAAATGCAAATATTGCAATATTTGTGACATTTACCAACTAATTCATGAAATACCGCATTTATTTTTCCATCATACACACACTATTTTGTCTTTTCTCTGAAATACAATTCGAAAATAATAAATAGATAAATCCGTACAAAATGCGAAGGGTAGGTATGCCTATACTTTGTGCGATCATTGGAAAACGAATTGAAAATGATTCAGCCTTTTTTGGTTGCAAGTAATAATTATCACTATCGATGGCAATCATGTTTATGAGGAATACTCTGTTCTCTATAGCGATTTTTCTTTATGGATAAAAACTACCGTTAAACTTTCAAAATGTATTTTAAAATATAGTTTTCTTCTTCATTTGAAGCTGCATTATTTGTGTTTGTAAATAAAGCATAGATAAAGGAAAATATGCTATGTATAAATAATAATAATAATAATAATAATGATAATAATAATGAACGTGTCTTGCGCTTTGGACTGTTTGAGGGGCTGTTGTGTGTGCGCGCGTGTGTGTATATGAGAGAGAGGGAGAGTGAGAGTGTGTATGTGTGTGTGTGTGAGTGGTAAGAGAGCAGTGGGGACAGAGAGAGAGTCAGCCCTCCACCGATGTCGATTGGAACTGCAGCTTGTCAAGCGTGAAGATGGCGAAGTGACACCGGGATCCACGTGCTGACCGAGGCTGGACATCCATGTCAGTGAGTATGGGGGTGGTATAGATAGAGGATATCTTTACGCATCGGTAGGTGTAATTGATACAATTCAATTTACAGTAAAGCGGTGTTTGTCTCTGCCACATCTCATATTATCACGCTACTCTGACAATTCGAGAAAACACATCACTCGTGAATATAACTCCTAAACTCTTGAATAAGTTTCGCTTAATCGGGAACCATTCGTTCGTTGCTCAGATGGACCTATTCATTATGGTCACGGTGGCAAATTACATTTGTTGTGGGGGGAAAAAAATGTCCAGGGACCGATTCGGTCTCAACCCCTCATGACGTGGAGAAGGATGACCTGCACTTATTTCTCTCGCCGCACTACAATTGAAGTTCTTTGTGCCTCGTAATTCCCTAAAGATCACTATCTCACTAGTTTATCCTGTGACGTTCACTGTCTCAGCAGTTTAATTAATTTCCCACCTCCAGTCTCTCGTCGCTCCATATAAAACGAGGAAGTCTCGATAATATAAGTTAGTTATTCGTATATCCACATGATGTATCTTCAACTTTGAAGACCGAATTTGTAAAGTTTCACAATTTGCTATAAAACATACAAACGAACACAAAATGGTATGTTTTTATTGAGTATAATGCATGTATGAATTATAATCGTCCTTTATTACTGAATAAGAATGTTGTAATATTATTATAAAATAATATTTTTAAACTATAACTTTGTATTTAGAAATGTTGAAGCTTTATACAAAATTATCATTTGGTAACATAATCATAATAATACATATTATTATACATTTATTACATGTATTATTATATTTAATTTCATTATTGTGTTTAATGTATTTTTTATTATTTTTATACATTTAAAGTTTTTAAGCTCATCATATAGACTATAAATATTTTACAGAAGGCTGACAGTTGTGTAGAATTTCCAATGTCTTTACACATCGTGTTTCTTTGCTCTTTTCCTGATAATTCTCTTGATGGACTAACATTTGACCTCTTTTTTTATCAACAATTACTTCTGAGAACTTTTGACCCGATTCCCTCCAGCGAGCAATCGACTGGCTGCTCTTTCTGGTGATGCATTCTATTTTTAGGCAATCACAAGATGACAGCATGTGACAGCAACAGGCCCGAGCCCCAAATTGCATGATTTAAGGGTAGATCCTTGTAAATCAATTGAGTCTCTGAAACAGCAGGTCAGTCCCTGAGGCAGTCTTGCCTTTGACAGTTCCCATAACAAATTCCCGGACTAAGTCCTTCGGCTTGTTTCCTCAGCCTCCTCGCGGCCCCACAGACCGCTGCCCGAGAACCGGCACGAGGAGAAACGGAGAACTTACGGAGGACGGTGTTAGCGGGATGAAAAGAATACATGTTAACAGCTGTGGGGATTCTTGCGCGTGGGTCGTAAATAACGTTAGCCTCTTTTTGCACGTGGCAATTTTCACATCGTTTAGGGACTTCCTGTTCTTCTGTTAACTTGAGTTCTTGTGTGACGCATCTTCTTAATTCCTTTCACAGTCTGTTTTCATCATACACTTACCAAGCTAAAAACATTGGCAAAGAACTCTTAAACGCATCCTGTCTAGTGCAGGTTGTTGCTTTCTTTGTGGGTGAAGCACTGAAAAAAGGGGAATTCTCCTGTTGACTGCATCTGGTATTAGTCTTTTCTTAAAGCGTAGTACTATTAAAAAGTACCAGGAACTCTTTGGTTGCTAAAGCATCTGAACTCAGTACTTGCTGGCTTGTATTTTTTCAGCATACTAATTCAAGCTTTTTGTTTTGGCTGCAATATACATTTATCTTACCACAGATTCCAATGTTTTCAACAACTGTTAAAGGGAAGAATAGTAGTTCCAGTCATGTTAGGTCTGGCCTTTTAGGACTATACAGATGTTATGATAACGTATGTTTGTGTTAATGAGGTAGTTAGTTTTAATGTTTGATTAGCTGGGTTGTCCAAGTTGGATATTGGGAACAGACTGACTCTAACACAAACACTAACCGTAACCCTAATCCTAATCCTAACCTAACTCTAACTCTAATCCTAACCCTAACCCTAACCCTAAAACCCTAACTCTAACCCTACCTTCCTAATGCTGTTATAAGATGTGATGCTGTCCTCTACAGGATGAGTCCAATATGTTGGACTGCAGGGAGTTTTGCTGGCTAAAATGGATGATGGTGGGAGCCAACGGCAGAACGACAGACCAGACACCAAAAAACACAGGCCCTCCGCAACCACGTCAAACCGCTTGGGAAAACAAGCGAACCCGACCCCGTCCACAGATGCCGACCACAGTGTGATAATAAAAAGTGATGAAGGCACAATTAGAGTTTGGGAATCAAACATGGACTCCCCCTGACCAATCCTCTCTTTACCCCCACCATCTACTAACAGCAAAATCTGGTGGGGGCAAGTGAAGTCAAACTGGGTCTTCAAATATACCTCCTGAGCCTCCGGTTTGGGAGTCCCACTTTGATGTAAATTTGTGGACGGATGTTCGTTGCTTGAGCGTGCTGTTAAACAAACAAAAGCAAGGCATTTTCCTCTCTGAGCAAACAATTCCGGCCCTTTCATGTCTCGAAATAGGAAAGTTCATTTATCAGCAAATGCCAAAACATGCCTTTCTCTCTCTCTCTCTCTCTTCCATTTTTTTTTGTTAAATCATAAAGCAAGCGAAGCTGAAGAGATGAAACTACTGATGCGACAATCCCCAAGAGAGTTAATAAACACTTTTTTTTTGTTTATTTTCTCAAAAGCAGTCATCTGGGAAAGATCATAATTTAAAGTCGACTATTGAAATGAAAATGTAGAATTTGTCTGGCTTATGGCCCCGTTCTATTTTATTCAAGGACGAGCTCCTCGTACTCCAGCGCTGAGCTGCCTGTCCCTGACACTTTAAAAGGCATATATCACGTCTAGTCTGTTCTAAATGAACTGAAGGCAAAATACATTTTTTCAGACTTAATCATAGCATGAAGTCCAGTTACATGCCCAAACCATTAGCTACTTTACTCAATTATTTTATTGGGAAACTTGAATATTTAGGAAACTATAAAATATACATACTATTGATTTATTTTGACAGAAGGTAGAGCAAACTAAATGAAGTACAGAATGATCAACGACACAACAGGATGGTTTTTTTTTTTTATCTAGGACGTGAACAAAAAATCTTCTGGTTACAGGCTATCTGTGTGTTTATATCAGATCTAAGATCCTTTTTGAAAATATTACAGTGCAAAACTTTAAAGAATATGTTTGACTAAATGGCTCAAACACCAATACATCTTGCTTGTTACAGGATTTGGTCATTAATAAACAGATCTTAATTACGCAAATTGTCCCTAAATCAACTTGAGCTTGTTTTTTTCTGTCAAGTACAATGTTCCCTCAATCCAACAATCATAAACAGTTATTACTAAAAACGACTTTACAAAAATCAGACAATGACGTATTTGCATTGGTAGAAATATGCAGATTTACAACGAAAGACAACGGCTGATTTTTTCCACCGCAAACAAACTCGAGCAAATTAGAGCATCTTTTGTTTCCTCCAGGGAGGCCTGTGGAAGAGTGGAGCCAGTTTCTGACGAGGATGAGGAGGGGAGGGTTCAGTACTTCAGGAATCACAAAAACACTCTATGGGAGCACTTTCAAACAGGGGTCAGGCCTGCAATAATATTTTCCCCCAGCGACACCGGTCGGTTTCCAGCCTGAACTAAGCAGACCATCTGCAAGATGTAATTCCCAAGCTGAGCAAACTTTTAAAAAGAGAAGGAGGGCCAGAGAGTGTTGGGAAAAGGGTAGGGTGGGTGCACTGTGTGTGTGTGTGTGGGGGGGGCTCTGTGAGAAGCTGGGGGGGCGTTTGGGGGTGCTGAAGAAAGGGTGACACAGGGGGGCTTATCTCCGGGGCTTATCCAGGGCTTATAGCGCGGCTCTGTCCCACGTTTGTTGGGCAGAAGCCGCGGCTTGCCGCCCCGCTCCCCCGTCTTGTGAGCTGCTTGACTCTCACCCCCGACTGGGGTGAATCCCTATGTGGAGATTATCCCTCTCCCAGAGGTGCCTGCTGCGCAATGAGACACTCACACACACACACACACAAATATATACACACACACACAGAAACAATACACACTTACACACACACACACACACACACACACACACACAAATATATACACACACCCATGCACGTACACACAGAGAAACAACACACACTCACATACACACACACAAATATATACACACACTCATGCACGCACACACAGAAACAATACACACTTACACACACACACAAATCTATACACACACTCACGCACGCACACACACAGAAACAATACACACTTACACACACACAAATATATACACACACCCATGCACGCACACACACAGAAACAACACACACTTGCACAAATATGTACACACTCATGCACACACACAAAAACAACACACACAAATATATATACCCACAGAAACAACATGCATATACACATTCATGCATACACACTCACATACACACATAAACATACATACACTCACTCAAATGCTGACACCCACACATGCATACACATTATTATTATTATTACTATTATTATTATTGTTGTGATTATTATATGGATTATATCATTGCTGTTGTTGATCATGTCACTGCTTTAGTGTTATCTCAATAATGTGATGGTACAAATATCAAATAAATGTATTCAATATTTCAGTCTTATATGAATGAATTTTAAAATGAGAAAACAATATTTGAGCTACGAGTATAAATGTTGTCCTGCGAATAACATTTGTATATTTTTACAAAAACCTTTTTTTAACTAAAACAATTATTAGAGAATACAGTAAGTATATTGTATAAGTAAAACCACATGGACCATATTTACTCCAACACAATCATTCGTAATATATAATTATTAAATTTAATACATCACTGAAAATGTCTACTTCATACACATACTTATCCAAGACACCAGTTGTACATTTGATTAACTCATTATTTCGCCATTACTTCCACTACAATTTCTCCACGAATACCAAATTCATAAGTATTCCATTATCAGATCTCAAGGCAAGAAGAACCATTAGCCAACACATCTACACATTATATTACATACAAAACTCACATCACAGAGTAAATCATAACCAAATACATCAATATCCACATACTTGTATGTAGAAGCACAGTCTATATTCAGAAAGTCTAAAAATTTATCTTTAATGATCTCTGCTCTATACTACAATTTTCGGAACATTTTGTTCAAAAATGATTAAGTTTGTACTTTGTATTTCAGGAGAAATTATTTGTTGCTAAATTATTATACTTCATTGCCAACTTATGAATTATAATCACTTTGAGAAATAGACCATCTATTTTAATAGCCTGTTTTTACAAGTCAATGTTTTTCATAAAAGAATCCATTTAAATGTCTGATTCTGTCAGCACATGTATTTAATGAAAAACATGACCGACCCGTTACAATTCCATGAGGAAAGCAGAGCTCTACAAAGAAGGGGCTCTGGGGAGGTGAATTTCTCTGAAGAAATCGTTTTTTTTTAAAGTTTAGTAGGGAGCGAAGAGTTTGGGTGGGTGGACGGGGGGGCGGAGCTGGAAGTGTTTGATGTGGGAGGTCTGTGGGCCGTCCTGCTGGGCTGCTCCCTGAGACTTCTCATTAACCGTGTCATCAAAGGCCCCTGGCCCAGATAATCATAACATTATCGTTGACATTACCCCACTGCCGCGGCCCTCCTCTGGGCCGTCCACAAACATGCCTGTACCGTTTGAGCAAGTCGGCCCCCCGCAGCCTAAATGTCCCGACTACGCACCCGGCATGGTCGTCGTTGAACCCCCCCTTCCCCCCACATCAACACTGCCCCCCTCCCCAAAGTCAAACCACTCATCAGGATCTGTTCGCCTTGGGGAGCAGTGTTTCGCGAATCGATGGCTGTAATTAAAGTGACAGAGACCTACGCTCAGGCTTTCAGGTGAGCCAGCTTTGCGGTGTCCTGGGAATACTGTCCCCTTGAGCCTCTCCTACCCTCCGAATGCATTACTGCCCCCTCTTTGCTGTCCCAGTACACCTGCCTACAGGCTCCTGTGCTGGGGTCAATCGGTCCCCAGTGCCTCCCCTGCTTTTAAGCCATCAGACCCCATTCGGCCACTCAGGGGGGTGGGGCGGGGCACATAAGGAAGATATATACCCGTCACCCCATCCCAGGTGAACCCTCATATAATACACAGGAGGACATGAGTGCACCCATCAGTTCGGACCTACACGGGACCGCGCTGTGTCCCACGGCTCCTTTTTGGAGGCAATTATGGAGGGGTGGCATCTCTCGCCTATGCCGGAGACAAACCAATTAGGAAGCGCTGCCGCCGTTAAAAGGACACTTCCGTGACAAAGCCGGCCGCCGGGTCACGTGTTTATTATGTCATCTCCATCGCGGGCGCCGTTATACGGATAAGTGTCACAGTCGGGAGGTCGTTGATGGGGAAATGGGATTCTGTTTTCGCCTCTGGGAATTTTTTTTTTTACGTGCCTGATTATGCCGATGGTCGCCTGAGTGGTTTATTATTATCGTTTGGTTTCAGATTCATATTTGATTCGGTCCCCATAAGTCACCCTTTTAAAAGGGTGGCGTAAAACGTCCAGGGGGGGCCGAGATCCTTGAGAAATGGGGAACAAGGAGAGGTGACGGGATCCTGGCTCGAGCCCCAGGCGGAAAGCCTTTAAAACGTTTTCTGACGGTCCCCTGTGACGTCCGCTTGAGTTCGGTTTCAAAGACGAACCCCTGACCCTCCACAAGCTCCTCATTGTTCCTGGGCAACACGGGCTCTCCGTATGTAACTTTGAAAAAGCCTGTTTAAAAGGTGATCTAGCAGCAGGCCTCCATGCCAGGGGAATGATGCGTTTCAGGTCATTAGCCCTGCGTACATTAACTCCTTCAGGTCCCCACAATCAACAGATCATGAACTGCTTCCATTTCATGCAGTTGCAGCAACAGAGAGACACTATGTGTCAGCGTTAAGCTTTTAATTCAAGATTATGAATAATTTGGACAGAATGAGCAATTCTAGTTACATCAGCCATTATACAGATGGATATATTTGCTCATATTCATGTATGGCCTGTTCATGTGTATTACCACAGAAATCCACATAGAGACACACATACAGCCATATCAAAGCACATATGTAGCCATGTAGATAAGCACCCAAAATATAAGCACATATATAGCCAAGTACATAAACTCATATGGCCATGTATATAAACATTTAGAGCCATATAGTACACATAGCTATATAGCACACATATACCCATATATAAGCATACACATCCATGCATATTAGCATATATAGCCATGTATGTCAGCCCACATCGTCATCTACATAAACTCACATATAACCATGTAAGGACACATTTAACCTTGTATAAGCACACTAAGCGCCAAAGTTATGACTTCACATCACTTCCTGTGTCCGTCACATCTGACGATATCGAAGAGCCGAAATAAATGTACGCCTCATTTACCCCCATTTACATGTGGCACAAAGGTACCTTCTCTAGAGAGAACACGGCAACATGGGAAACCCACCGGTCTTTTCACTTTAGTCAGGCGACTGACATCATAGCTGTAGCACTTATTTATAACACTGCCAAATGTGAGCAGAGCCCGGAAAGAGTTCATTAAGGAGTACATTCAGGCACTGTAGAACTTCACACTCTGTTTTGAGGAAATATCTAATAGGCACATTTAATTTTTTTAAGAATTATACGTACATATACATGTGTATCCAAGGAGCTGAAGATCTGGCATTCTGGAAAAATCTTCACAAACCTGATCAAGTATGTTTCGGGGTTGGAACAGTGATCATTTTAATTTTGTTCTTTTACTTCCATTTATTGGTGCAATTCAATCTTCAAAAATCATGAATAAATTTATAATGCATCAGAACACAGCCAAATCAATCCGACATATTAATTTTACTTAGGGCATACTACATAACAAGTAACACAGTACATGAGTAACTTCCAAGTCAACTACAGACACATGACAATTTTCATACTAAGATGTTGCACTCAAATATGAAGGTAGAATTTTGTAGACTAAAGATTAAGGTTTTTCCTATGGAAGTTTTCATTTAGCATGAGAATAGGATGAAATCTGACTATTTTTCCACCAATAATTTTTACAAATACCACAACTAGTACAACCTTAACATAACAATTGACATGAAAACTACCAAGGTAATTTAGACAGCTTTTTTCACATCCGTTTATCATTTTCAGAAATGTTCATATCCTTTTCCTACATGTGCATCCCATGTACACTGGCAGCATGTCAGGGTAAGAAATGTAATTTACTGAAGCATTTTTAGTGCGTGCAAAAAGACTAAGAGAACATATGATTGGCTGAGGTAGCCAGTTTCCTCCAATCACAAATCATGTCACTGAAATAACATGTCCAAAACTTTTAACATGTGCAAAAAGCTTTGATAAATCTAGCCCTTAAATGTACAATGTATTATATCAAGAGCTGCCACAAGAAATCCTTTGGGACCATTATTTATTTAGCTTTGATCGAGTTGGTATTTACGAAGTGCATTGCTCACTAAGTATTCAAGACATGCGGTGGCATCTTATTCTGTTACATTTTATATAATCACCTTCAGTGTTTTTGTCTGGTGTCATTTGAATCATCATACTCAATGCACTCCATTCCTGTTAATGCACACATGCTATCAGCATTCTTTGTATGTTTAATTTGTAGTATATGCCTGAACTGTGGGTAATGTAGTCTTAAGGGTGTCATCTGGAATGACAAACTCAAATCATTGGATTTATTGTACACTCTCAAGTTTATCAGAAGAAATCATCTTACTGGCTATTAAAATGCCCTTTGTCAGATCTGGTTATCACTTTAATTGTATGTGGTATCATTAATGTAAGGAAAGGCGAACCTTAAACAGTGTTCTCAACTTGCTGCCACAATTCCCTAGTTCATCTTCTCTCACCCCCCCAAAGTGACCCCAGCAACAGGTTTATGCATTTTTTTTCCATCCTAGAATGGATCTTATCTACAATCTGACGATAATCCTGTTCCATCAAGAAGGTGGATGATCTCACTGGGCCGTCTGACGCAGTGGTCACAGCTAGCGGCCTGCCAGGCTGGACCCATGAACGTGATCCCAGTCCTTGAGCACACCATAGTGAGTCAAAGTCTCACTGCTTGTGTCCACATCCACTCTTTGTCATAAGGACTGCCATTCCATGCCATACTTATTACTATTTAATAAACACATTTTACCACTCTCTGTCACAAGGACTGCCATTCTACACCATGTTCATTACTGTTTAATAAACGCATTTTACCACTCTGTCATAAGGACTGCCATTTCATGCCATGCTTATTACTGTTTGATAAACACATTTTAAGCACAGCTGCTGTTCTCAAAGTCCTCGGGGGTTCTGTAGTCGCACTCATGCAGAATTCCCCGGTTCAGATTCAGAAAATCTAGTCTTTATCGACTATCTATACAATTTATAACATTTAGTCAGGAGAGTGTGTCAACAAGTGACTCTTTGGGAAACAAATTGCCTAATTTGAGGATACAAATTTGATTGAATACTTTGCTCTATAGGTTTGATGTACAGTATATAGCTATGTGAAAGTTAAGATGACACCCAAGTCAAAGATAATATGTATTTTGCCACAAAAACATTATATAATTTTACATGGTAAGGCATAAAACACTATCCATGCATGCTGACAATACATGTTCTTTATCAGGTTAGCCCCTCTGTTTTTCTCCTCAAACCCATTGTTACAACTCAGTTTCAACTGTACCTGACCTCCAACATTCTGATAGACCTCTCCCAATCTCATGTCCTCCCAGGACAAAGCAGACAGACAGCAATCATCAAGGTAACCAACAGGTTAGCTGAACAGCTAACTCTGATTGGTTCAGCATCCTTGGACTGCAGAAATTGAACATTGCGTTTGACACAATCAAGAGTAAGTCACACAGCAGTCAGTCTGATTTGAGTTCTATCTGGGTAAATGGTAGCATTTGATTAACCTCAATTTAAGCCTAATCACATTTTTAATTCTAAAGGCCCTCTGTTCTTTACAGTATGAACCCTTGAATCAGTTTCTGCAAAGGTAGAACATTTTATTCCATTGTTACATCGATGATAACCAGTTTTACAGGTCCAAACTCAGCCCAGTTCTTGTATCTGTTACAATCACCCTTGAGAGCTAAACAGAAACAAAACTGATGCCGTCCTAATTGTCTCCAGATCCACACTGTGGCGCTAACAACAGAATCTCTCTTCATATTTCTGTCTGCTCCAGTGAAAACCCTGGGTGTGACCAGACTATGTCTCTGGATACTCTCCTGTTAATTATGAGTAGAAGTTCATTTTAAATCCATTTGAAGCTATATTTGTAGACTTGTTACAAAGCCTGAATGCATTGCTTCTCTGAGGAATTTACCAAATTGAAATACTCTTTCTCATTTTTTAAAAGCAATTCTTGTTCAGTTTGACCCAACAGTAGGGACACCAAATGCCTACTTAAGCTGTAAATATAGTCTCCTCTGTTTATGCTGAGCTTGTTTTTGTCTGTGCGGAATTTAAATTTCTATCAAGCTTAGCAGGGCACTAGCCTTGAATTAAGTGGTGTATGGAATTCAACCAACTTCATTGAGCATTACTACTGATTTGACTGTCAATCTTAATTTCTTAGATATTCCAATGTATTATGAATGACTGAATATTTTAAATGAAATGAATGACATTTACATTGAATGTATTGAATTTATCTATACAGTATATACACAATGTTCTATAGATTTATAAATTGAATCTATAGACAAAAATGTTTTATCATATGCTTTATTTTATATGTCCCAGGGACCCTCAGCTTGGCAATTAGCAAGCAAATTTTGCTTTGCATGCTGTTTTCATGAACTGTTCCATAAAGATTTTTTAATAACATTTTCAGTCTGCTTGTAATGTCTTGTCTTGTCTGTAACAGACTGTTGATCAGTGACAATAAAAAATTACTTTTGTTGATTATCATTGATTGTAGAAATTCAACTACTCTACAATTACTCTGCAGAACACTAATGTTAAAAACTGTAATGACTTCATTTCGAAGTTCTATTATCTAAGGAGAGCATGAGTTGTGTTTATGTAATGTTCACCTTTTTGCAGTGGTGGTGATACATATAACACAAAGCTAGATATTATTGATGAATCTTGCACGGTTTTGTGGGGAGGTGGCAACTTCCTGCTTTATGAATTTGGCGGCTGATGCGCTCTGATGTATAGAAACACACAGGAAATGCAGCAGGTGGTTTGCACTGTTGTGCACTGTGTGCATCTGGAATGTCTCCCATCCCACAGAGCCACACAGGTGACCTTATCTGTATTAGTAATGCCTGGTACATCAGGTATGTCTCCCTTGCACAGAGCCATGGAGGCCTGGTCCTTATTAGCAGTGCAATGTGTGCATCAGGAATGTCTCCCCAGCATAGAGCCGTGGAGGCCTGGTCTTTATTAGTATGTATTGGAGGTAGGGGGAAGAGCGCGTGGGCTGGCTGACCCCGCGGCTCATTTGCATAAGGCCGGGAAAGTGAGGCCGCTCTCTCCATCAGAATGCTCTGACACCTCCGCTGTTTAATGCACTCCCACAGTTTATAAATGCCCAAAGTGTGACAAACATTTCTGCCCAGGCACAGGGAAGGTCAGCTAGGCCGAGGTACATGCCTTGCGGATGTCTCTAAAGACATGTCTGCAGGACAAAATGTCTACTGCAGGCAAAACCAGGTATGCACAGCAGCCCATAAAGGGGTAAAACCCCCGATGCAGCCATTTCGTGTACCTAAAAATAGAAAGTAGTAAACTAATCCAGATTAAATAGTGAAACATTGTCTCATGGGTAAGACAGAAAAAGGTTCCAGTTACACAAGGACAGAAGGACACCCTGACACAGGTAAAAATTCACCACCAACATCCACTCAATCTTCTCAGGCTCATAACCCTGCAGTTCAATGAGCTTGACCAAGTTATCGCTCCATTGTGACAAGTCTATCCAACTACCAGTGACGAGCTTTGACACTGAGACAGTGGTTGGTATCATAGCGATGCAGTCATGACTCCAATTAGTAACAGTTTAATTGGTAAATCTCTTCAGTGGGGTGTCCATAAAAGTCAAACAAGTCAATCCCGGCTAAAGTTTGTAAAAACAAATCAGAGTGGTAGTGCCATCCTAATTAAAATTGTGGAGGCTCACCACCCATAACTTCCTGTTCACCACCCACAACTTCCTGTTCCACACCCTCTGGAGATAGAGTACCCGTGGGGACAGCTGCTACTACTAGCAATGTCACTTTGCACTGTTCTAGCACACAGTAAATTGCTCTGGACAGACCAGTCTGCTAACTGACTAAATGCAAATGTGAAGTTAATTGCTGCTCCTTCGTCATTGCAACACTTGTAATGTTTAATTCATGATGAATTGATGTCATAACCTGTTGTGTACTGCATGTATAATTACAAAAAAAATTAGCAGGTAGATATAGGTACATAAGCTGAAGTTAACAATTTCAAATGCATGTTCTAATATGCTAATGAACGCATAGCATATGACATTGGGTCATTGGGGAACTAACTCTTTGCCAAAAAGACTAACCCCACCTAACAAGACCCTGTGTATATAGAAGACATACTGTAGCATATACCTTATTGCTTTTGTGGAGTCTTTGCTCTAATAAAGAGGGTGGCCTTAAGCCTAGTGGCTAAATTGCTTGCTAGGGACCCACAAGATTGAGGGTTCATGTCCTAGTGTAGCCTCAATAAGACTCAGTAAGATAATTACAGCACTTGAGCAAGGCCCCTAACCCCACCTTGTTCCTGGTGTGGGGGGCTTATCTGATTGGTCTAATCAACTGTGAATCACTTAAAAACATCAGCAAAATAACCCCAATGAAAGGGTGCAAATACAGCTTTGTGTGAGATAATGAGAATTTGAGCAACTATTTTGTTCGATTTTTACATTTTATTTAAATTTACTACTTATTGCCTTGTTTCATATGGA
Organism: Albula goreensis; assembly: GCA_022829145.1. NCBI lineage: Eukaryota > Metazoa > Chordata > Actinopteri > Albuliformes > Albulidae > Albula > Albula goreensis. Next base: position 3,531,831 of record CM040765.1, read on the forward strand.
GCCAGTTATCATGGCTAACATCTTGGCTGTCAGGAATGTTCATGTCTCATGGTTATGGCTACACTTTTGTTATACAATAAAAATGTAATAAGATATAATTCTGTTATAAAACTGTATGTGGTAATTTGTGTGTGGTCCTCCATGCAAAGTACTTCAGATAAGACATATATCAAAAGAATTAGACGTCATTATTTACACAGATCCTGTGGATTTTTCTTCTTTCGGCCTCACTATACTTTAATATTTTGCAGCAAGGGTCACTGTATCTTAATCACCACCCAAGTGCTATCATTCATTAGTGTTTTAACAGATCATTTTAGCCTATGTTTAATTGCAATTACTGCACTGTGAATTTTAATGTAGTTCTAAACTTCTAAATATATATATGAATTATCTGCAACAAATTAAAAATGTAAAAACTGTTCACAGTGAAAAAGCTTGGTAGGACAGTCTTGTGCTTTTAATTAAAAATACAACCATCTGTGCTAAAAAAACACACACCTGCATAAAAAGTATTTCAAATCATACACAAGGCCCTTTTTAAATTCAGTATTAACTATATGACTACATCGGACTGTTGGACAACATAAAATGCCCCTGTCAACAGTTTTAATTCTGCAAACATCTTTTCACAAAGTCAAAATTTACATAATATCATGTATGTGATATACCTACATTAAAGTGTCAATCTCATCATGTATATTTATTGTGTATGTGACAAAGTACAGTTCTGCTTAAGGCACATGTATCCACACAGTGAAGATACCAATACAGTTAACAGATACCTTCAAACCAATTAGATTCACCTGCTGTTCACTTATTGTAACACCTCCTATAAACAGAATCAGTTTATGCTACACTCTGGGCTCTTGGATCAGTCACTGAAGACCCAGATCAGTTGCTATTTGCAGAATGTTTTTCTCAGTGTTCATTCCCGCCTAAGGTGCACTGCAGTCAGAACTTTACGGTCTAAATAGCAGGAGTGTCACAGGGACCGTTTTGGCGATGGATGTTGTGGATTTAGATTTGTTAAAATCTTGTCAGATACTATGGACCTACAGTTCCATTCGCGGAACCCGTGGCAGGAATGCAAAATACTGAAGGCTAGGGCAAACAGGAATAGGCCTGAATAGAGAGGAGAGAGACACAGCCATAGTGATGGGGAAGAGGTCAGGAGAGAAATGCATTCTGGGAAACGTCCACTGAAAAGATCTTTGACAGTTGACAGATGAGCTTCCACAAAAAGAAGACCCACAATGCCCCTCGTGCTCGGAGGCCTTGTCCGAGCCGGCCGCTTCCTAGGAGACTAATTAGCTTCCGCGTCATTATTTCGCCTTTTGAATATGGCTCCAAAACGGTCTGTTCCTCCGATGAAGCGCATTCAAGTTTCAAATGGGCGATCCCTATGTTAATCAAACCGCTTTAACCAGGGGGTATTGCGGCATTATGCAAGAAGTCAATTAGCCATTAACAAGAGACATTAGGGGCAGCGTTTTGTGTGTAAATACTGTATTTATCAGTGTTCTGTAATCCCATTCTGAGTGCTTTACCAGGACATAATGTGGACATTACAGCTAAAGCCATTTGATCCGCTGATTGGACGGTTATTTGACAGAACTGAAAACAATCCTATTATCATTTTACATCTTAGCCAATGCGCATCTTCTAAAAAAATGCATTTCTTTAATCGTATGCAGTGGTTTGAATTAAAAACTGTAGGGAAAAAAGAGAGAAAGCATTTTCTCTTTGCTCCTGGCACTCCTTAATGGACAGTTTTTTGGTGGGGCATGAAGAATGACCGGGAGCTTTTTAAACTCCATTAGTTCAACAGCATTTACTCTTTGATACAGCTGCAAGCACAACAGCCAGCTAATAGCTTTTTCATTGTAATGGCGGTAAAGTAATGCCCATTCTGACTGGAGAGCTACGCATGAATCACCTAGCTCCTCCGCGCAGTAATTACACCAAAGCTGCCTCATAACAGTTAATGCCCGGCTATTTAATGATCCCACAATTACTACAAAAGGAGCCTTGCTCTCAAGGCAGGCGTAGAAAAAAAAAATCGTGTCGTGTCCGTTTTGAAAAGACGGAGGAAAAAAAAAACATGTATTTCCTCTTGATGATCAATTGCTTTCTTATTGAAAAGTTTCGTAAGGAGAAAACGAATGAACACTTTAAAACGCCGCCTGAGCGTTCGCTGTTAGGAATGCACAGAAAGTTCACTCTTAAATTGCGTTCAGCTGTAATGCTATGAAGTTATTTGTTGTTCCCAAGCTTCACTTAGAGAAGAATCTTTGATGAAGAGCCCTTCTTTTCTTTTTACTCGGTATTAAATGAGGTAGACTCTTGCATTTGGCTCTGTCTTACATCAGGATATAGAGCTACAGCCTGGCCTTAGATTCTCATAAAGCTACAGAAAGACTCCTGCCTCAAATGTTACAACGATAGATAAATATACAGACATAATAATAATTTTATCGTGGATAAAACATGTACCTTATGCTTCACAATTGATTGTATTATCTATTTTTTCATTTATTTTCATTTGTTTATCCTTTATTTTAGCAGAAATCCCCACTGAGATTATGTCTCCTTTTCAAGAGGGGCCTGACATATACACATAATAACAAACATAATGATAGGAAAAGTTAGAAACAAGATTTTGTGTTTGTGTTACATAATGAGCAAATGTGGCATGCATGTAATTAAGCGATAGCTTATTACAGGTTGTAGGCAATGAACTTGAGTCTTCAGTCCTTCTATGACCTCGTACTAGGAGCAAGGAGTGTTTGTTCCTTGCGAGGCCTATGTTCTATTTAATTTCCAAGGACTTTGCATATTACCAAAGGGAGGTAACACCAGGAACACTCCACGCCCCCCCCCCCATCACCCCCCGCCCATACCCATAACACCCACACTCTGCAAATGGTATCCTATTCCTTTTCCGTCTCCTCCAGGTGGAAAAAGAAAGGACAACAGAGGAATTGTCACAGTCTAATCTGAGCTTGTCAAAGCGTGACCATATTTTATTTCGCACAATCAGAAACAATATCACCGGCGACACGGCGGGCTGAGGGGGGCCCTCGGATGCGCCGCAATTTCCCTGGACATTTCAATCACGCCACAGACACGGATTATTAATATCCAAGTTAATGAAAACAAGGGCTGGGGAACACGGACACCGCCTCACATCTCCACTGCTCACAGCCAGGGACCCATTTATGAATTGAATTGGACTGAAGTTGGATAATTTTTTTTTCTTACAAAAAATAAAAACATATTTTATTTAACACCTTCAAGGCCATATACACTATGTGATATCTAAGGAGGCTCAACACAATTAAATGTATAGAGTTTTAGAAATGCAGTATTTTCTATAGCATTAAGTATCTAATTTTAATGCATAGAATATAATTTTTTTCACCCTTCATTGGAGGTCTTCGTATAAATGACCTGAATGTGACCTACTGTTGTTCCAGAGATATTACTGACAAGTCAGTTTTGATTGGACATGTAAGTACCAGAATGTAGTAAGTAAAACACAGTAATAATAATAACAAAAAAAAAGTAAATTTACATTTATTCATTTTACGGATGATTTTCCATGGGCTAGATTGAATACCACCGCGTAGAGAAGAACACAACTTCATCTCACATTGACGCCGACTGATCTAAGCTCATCGACTACTCTCTGGACAGGGAATGTGGGGGTAACAAGAATCAAGATGGGATGTGACCTTCTGTGGGTGTAACTTTGCAGTTCTGGTGGTTTTAGGATGGTAAGGAAAGCCAGCAGGTTTCTGACATGGTTCTTCTGTGTACATGTTGGATCTAAAGATTCATTAAAGGGTTTTTGTATTTATCTGTTTATCCCCTAATTACTCCTTATTTGGAATGGCTAGTTGTGTTCATGTTCAAGTCTGATTCAGTATTCAGATCTGATTCAGAGGAAGACACTACTGTGACAGTGATGGGTAAAGTAGCATGCCAGTTGTTATATTACGTCAAACTGCTTGGTATTTATAAGAAGTTTTGCATGAATCCATACTTACAGCAAGATCATTAGTTACCATTAGCTTCTGGTGGCCCTGCTACTTAAGATAGAGACTTTCAGCTTCTTGATCCATTCACCAAATTTTGAGCTAATTGATAAAACAATCTATTAGTCAGAAATTAGTTTAATTTTAATCAAAATATCAAATATTAAATACGTTATGAAGCTTGAGATAATTTGTTTCTCTATGTGTCCTCTTTGTCATACAGGTCAAGAGTTCAATCACTTTCACATGCATGTCATGGTGCCCACAAGTGAGCAAAAATGTTAAAATCATCAAGATTAATCAAAATCACTGTGACCCTATAGATGAAAACTGTGCCAATATGCCACTTTGCATAATGCAGTGCTTAACCCCCTTATAACAATAAAATTAGACAAAAAAATGCCTCACATATTGGTGAAGAAATAAATTAGTGTACAAGGGTATGCTGGTTTTATAAATATAGAAATTAATATAATGTACATGTAATTTTATATAAAAATATAATATGGGATACACGCGTAGAGCTACGTAGCATGTATGGAACAGCTATTACTCACACAAGTGTATTTAATCAATGGGAACTTGGAAGCGTTTATATTACTGGTCACACTGTCATAGTATTTTAATCAGTTATGTCATTCCATTGTCATTTATGGACATATCAGACTACATCAGTCCATGTCACCTGATGTAAGACTGTTTGCATATTTATTTTGTGCTATTGAAGGCAATGTGTGTGTGTTGTTTTCTGGCCGTTGCCATTGGTGATGTTGCCATGGTATTTTCCCTCCGTATGTCACTTCCCAGTCCCTGATGACATGGAAGGTGACGTAGCACACTCTATCAGTCTGTCAGCTGGTGTAAAACGATCTGAATATTTATTTAGTGTTTATGAATGGGTTGTATTATAATTATTATGGGGCACCCTTTCAAAATCATTTTGTGCATCAGATTTCAACATTACTCATCCATTTTGAGTTACCACAATTAAAGAGACACTCCTTAAATGTATCCGTCCTCAAATTTTCTTTATCCATAATATTGTAGTACAGAGAATGAAAAAAAAAAAACTAGGTCGCCCAGACCCCCCAATTCAAAATAGCTCTATCATGGCCGCTTTCTTTCTCTCATTCTCGCCCCTAACAGAAAAGAAAATATCTACAATTGATGCCGTGGGGGAGGAGGGTGATAAACTGCCCTAGAAATTACACGGTGAAATATGGACAGTTTAAATGTGCCCACTGTTTGCTTCGCTTCAGCAAGCTTGGGCCCTGCTTGGAATGAGCGGAGGATCTCCAAGATTAATTGAGTCCTGGATGTTTTTGGCCCTGCGGTGCTTCCAGGGACAGCGAGGCTGAAAAGGGGAACCCGGACCAGCCAAAGTAAAGAGAGCATCTCATTAATATATGATTAATGGCGGCTGGCAAGGTGATTAATTAGTGTTTGTGACAGTAAACTTTTAACAAGACTACATGCTTCCTTTTGGAATGCCCCGTTTGTCTGTTTTTTTCATCTCCCTTGTCCCCCCCCACCCCACCTCCTTCCCTACAACTGTCTTTAAAGAGCAGACAACTTTGCATATTCCGGTCTTGTCCGATTTCATTCTCCGGCTTGCCAGAAGAGCGTACCAGGAATGAGGGGTCTCAAACATGATTGATTGCTTTGCTTTTTTATTTGCAAGTTGAAAATCTAGCGTAGGTTTTTTTTCTCTTTTTTTTTGCCCTCTACTTATTTTTCCCTCCCTTCCTCTCCTCCACTTGTTCTTCTTCGTCTGGCAGAGGTCTCCAGGCTCATCGGGACAGGAATTTCCCCCCAGCTTTGCTGTAGAATTGATTTGAGTCACTGGTGTATGAGTTTGTGTATTTTTCTCACAGTCTACCGCTACTGAATTTGCCCTACACAGTCATGAGCAGACACACAAAAACACATGCACTCGCATATATACGCATGCACACAAAAATACATGCACTCACACATATACACGCACACACATACACACAAAAACACATGCACTCACACACATATACATGCACACATTCACACAAAAACACATGCACTCACACACATACACACAAAAACACATGTGCACACACATACACATAAAAGCATATGCACACACACATACGCACACACTAAAACACATTCACCCACACAGATACACATACACTCAAAAACACATACAAACACACTAAAACACATGCACTCACACATATACAAACACAGACATACACAGCATGCCCCTACACACATATCTACACATGTTTGATGTGTTCTTCTTGTACTTGGATGTGTACTCACACCCATAATAATAATAATAATAATAATAATAATGTTGATAGATTGTTAGAGAGAAAAGCAGCCTCTTGTCCTTCTGAAACTGTAGGTGTTAAATACCCAGGGGTTTTATTTTACACCCCGCTGACTGTTTGTCACTGACTGACTGCAGCCATTTTGGACTCGTTCATCATCTGCCAGCGAGGCCACTTCACAATGTGTAAAGGGTTATCATCAGCACAGAACAGTGATCCACATTCACTCAGGGAGTGGAGGACCGGGGCCAGCCTGCTGCCGTTTACTTACATTACATCATATCCTCATTTGGGTTCCATTGTGAGGTTCGCTGCTCGTTATTGGTTTATTATTTAATCATCAAAATGGCGAGCATAGGAATATAGAAGGTGCGTGAAAATTTTACGTTTCAAAATGATGAGTGCTCTGGATCAAATTTTTGAATTTTTTCATCAAAAAGTCTTATCCCCAATAAATGATAAATTATGAAAGATCAAGGAATTAACTCAGAAATGCATATATATGTTTGGTATGGCTGGGCAGGACATATTTTTCTATGATGAAGTCATTTTAATTTTTCTATATGCTGTAGTGTGTATAGGCTGAATAGATTATTAATATGTTCAAACAATGAAATATGGCTATTTTCACGAACACTTTGCTGAAAACCCAATGAAGATCGCACAACTATATTGTAGGCCTGTCTCACCACTTGAACATCCTTTGTAAATATGTGTGATAAGCATGAACACTTCTGGGCCACTGAGTAGCTATGGCGGTAAGATAGACATTCGGACGAGCAGGCATGAGCCCTGAAACTGCGTGTTCAACTCCCGGCCAGACTGGCTGGGCGACCAAAACGGCATGACAAAACCTGAGGATCCTCGGGAATCCTAGGGGTTAGGCTGGCTACGTTCACTAGCCTCAGTGCTCTATAATCAGCCAGATGCACGCAAGCGTTTCGAACGAAATATGTTCCAACCTCCTCATCCTCCCACGACATAGGCATTATGTAATTACTGCTGCATCTGCAGTGTGGAAAGAAGCGAGGGATGGGAAACTCAATGGATTACAAGAAATAGATATGCTTGGATACTACGTCGCTCATGATGGCGGAGGCGAAGTTTTGGCCACGTTCGGTACTTACAGTGCCATCTCCCCTCATGACTGTTTGGCCGATCCCTTTCTTTGCTCCAGTCCGCTCCACTTTCAGACATCTGGCCGTTTACTGTTACTGTCTCACGCAACTGCTCCGCCTGCAGATGGGTCTCCCGTTTCACGATGCCCGGAACTTTCCCATCTCCCCCTGCATCGTACATAAAGTGGCCAACCCCCCTTGAAGAAACCCACAGTCCTCCGCTGAGCTATAAACACAGCAGTGTACATTTTAGGATTTAATAGGCCTAAACCTCCAATTAAGAGGGTGCCGTTAATTGTTTATGCCACGTAAGCAGCACAGCTGGGATCTTTACCCTGGCAAGGCCTTCTGCCATCGGCGGAAAACTATTCTGGATGCTCTCTGGCTTTCATCTGGAAGAAATTCAATTCTGAGCGAATAAAAATGAACCTGCATAAGTCTATGGTGGAGGAGGCGCCCAGCATTTCAACACAGAGATATTCTACATTCTGAGGCTGTGAAATTCTGTAACAGGTGACTGTTGTTAATTACGAGAGGCAGGAGACTTTGTAGAACCATAACATATCTTTAACATTATCATTTGGTAATGCATACAGACCACACCAATGACCAATAAAAGGACGAATGAAAATACAATAGAATAGAAATGACCAATGAAATTGACCAACAATCTTCAGGGCCTCTCTCTGTGCCTTTGTGACTTAAGTGGGCGAAGTTTCCTCTACCTCTGTCATCCCACTTCCTTCTCCTGCCCGGGCCCGGAATGTCAATGTTAAGAAAAACAAGAATTAATCAGAACATATGGCTTTTAATATAAAAGCCCATCATCCTTTTTATTAAGTTTGCAGCCCGGAGCGGTGCTGGCGGGGATCAGAGGGTGAGGGGATGGTCACCTGTACAAAGCGCTTGGCTGCAGCTTTCTTATACAATAAAAAGCCTTTTCTGGGAATTTGTTCAAAAATCGGGCAGACTTTTCATCATCGCAGCAGAGCAGAGTAACTTTTCTTTAGATTATCTTCATAGTTGATAATCTCTTTAACGACAGGGGTGAGCTGCTACACCTGAACTTCCTCATCTGGGTCTCCGGCAATCGCTCTATAGCATGGACACTAATCCCATAATTCTTTGGGAGGACGCCTGGCAACCCGGCTCTCCGTGGGCCCCCTGGGCTCCTGTGCCTGCACCATCACGGAGGAAGTGGTGGGAAAGCAGATTTACAGTGGCTCCATTTCATTTCAATAACCTGCATCTCTCCCCTCCTCAAGTCAAGGTTCACAGAGGGGGTGTATGTATTCTATAAGGCCTCCAGCAGCCCGCACCCCTGTTCTACACAGTCCTGTAAAGAAGGGCTTTCGTGTTGACTTAAAAGGGAGGATGAAGGCCCAGTGGTTGGATTTGTCAAATACACAATGTTCAGTACCATTGTGAGAGACCTTAGGACACAAAAATGTTTGGAAAGAACAGGCAAATTCCTGGGCAGCAGGGGACCTTGACCCAGTCTTCCACCAAGACCTCTCAGTGGCACAGCCATCTTTTTTCTTTCTTTTTGGTTGTCATTATGTTGGTGATTATGTATGGACTGGCTGTGAAATAAACTACTTTGATTGTCATTTCCATTTCCATTCCTCTTGTGATATAGAATCACTGTCTTTCTTGTCTTTGTTACACATTTTAAATGTTTCCAATTCAACTACCATGGTTATGCAGACAAAAAGAGACATTTAGTCATTTAGTCATTATCTTGCATTGAACTATATAGCATCACATGGTATCAAAGTATTTTGATTTGTCAATGATTGTTTATTGATAATTGTACAGATACATTTCTCAGTTTTAAGCATGGTAAAACATGACCCCAGCTGCAAGTTTAGCTCATATTGTGTGTTAGCAACATAGCATTTGTCATTTAGTAATTGTAGATGAGATAAAACTTCAATATTTTTCTTGCTTACATTCTTTTCTGTGTGCAAGTGCCTGTGTTTGAGTTAGCGACTTCCAAATGACAGCAACCCTCTATCTTATTCTATGCACACACTTGGCTATAGCTCATCTCCGAGCTGACAGTAAGCAAGACCAGACCAGTCTTTAAACTCCTCACAACTTCTGACAGTTTTTTTACACAGAATCTGAAGCTTTTGCAATCTCATCTAATTCTAAAGACAGGTTATGACACTTTTTGCTTTCTGCTACATTGACGGATAGTGCTCAATGTTAATCGTATTTACTTAAATTGTATCCAGTTCATTTAATCTAGTTCAAGGCTACATTTGAAATTGGAGCTTGTGGGGGCGTGAGGAGAGGATGGGGTTACTCTATATTTACTTTGAGCACCTGGCCACCCCAAAGGTGCGCATGTGGCACTAGAAACATTTTGGAGCACACATTTAGTGTGTACACCTCAATTTCCATCTAACACATACACTGCTGTATTGTACCAGCATACATTGTTCTAATCGTTATACAAAACACCCAAGTATAACATGCACAAAGGGAAATAAATTAAACTCAAATGTAGCCCGGTGGCAATTCCCAGCCCTGCTCGAACCCACATGCAAAGTCACTGCAGGCCAGGATGTCTATATTTCATTTAAAGGGGGATAAAGCACAGAAAGCGGGATATTTTCTCTTCGTGCATTCTAAATAAGGGTGGGTAGAGAATAATAGGGAGTTAATCAGATCAGTGAGACTCTAATTCACTTGGTATCGATCTGGCCTGATTTCTAATGGGACTGCAGACCAATTTCAAATTACAGTAAGCGGAGTGGAGCTGGAATACCAATGCTATGTCCCCCCCATCCCCGTCCCAACCCCCCCAAGCAAGCATGCAGGATCATGAGCTCAAATGCTTATTATGGGGTGTTAAGGAAAAAACTGAGCACACGCACATGGGGTGGAGTTGGGGGTGGGGCTGATGGGAGTGGTCTTGGGGTACCGAGCATGAATGGCCTATCCAATGCAGCTGTTAGCTAATTAATACGAGAACTGCCGAACTGCGTTTTCTTGCCTCACACAAAAGCACAGCCACATAGTTATCAGCCTGTCCTGTTGTCTACTTTTCTGTCAATATTGTTTTCTCATTATGATGAGAATGATAATACAAAAGGAAGAAAAAAAAGAGAACAACAGTCACCGGTGAGACTGAATGATACTTGTTACAGTGGATTTTTAAAAGCGAATAAGAATCTCGCCCAGAGAAGCCTTCTGAATGACAATATTCATATTGGAGTCTGAACTTCGCTGTGAGATGCAACCATTTAACCTTTCTGACAGTAATATCATTTCATTGTACTCTAATACCCCTCCATCCCGAGCACTAACACAGATGCGCGTCGTGATGCGAGGCTATTTGCACAATTGTCCTTTTTTTCTGAGGAAAAGCTTCGCAATTCCCATTTAGAGATCAATAATAATTGATAGCTTCCATTTTACCGGAGAACGAGCGTGGCTCACGCCGCAAATATTTGGTCTCAAATATCCGTCGCGAGTAACAGGATGCAGGCACCAAGCCTGTTTGTTCTCTGTTGTTTTTTACGTTGTCTGAGCCAGTTAAGTTTGGTCTCCTATAGCTGATTCTTGAAGTTTTGGACAACAAAATACTGCTATGTTTTAAGGAAGTTAAAGATCTCAAATCATGATTAAGGCTTGAATCACAGGTGAAAATCTGACATGGAGGACACAAAATATGACTGCCAGCACTGATACGAGACACTAGCCTTATCTAATACAAGCAGTAATTGAACTCAATCTTTGCACCTCTTAAGAGCCCACTTTACTTAACCCATATATCACATCCTGTAGTTTGAAAATTGTGTTGAACAATATCCAAGAAAATGATGACAGTGAAAGGTCAGTAATTGGACCATGGATTTCATATTTCCAGTTTCATAACTTCCTCATAGAACGTCCCATGTCCTGTGACATATGATATTGCATATATTTCAGATATGACTTTGCTGTCCTATTTGTAAAATCAGTGAGCAAAGGGGCCCTATCTGTTTAGTATGGTGAAGTCCTGTACTTTCATTTTAAGGGTGTGTCTGTAGTTGAGATCTGAAGTATGTCAAAAAAGTAGTTGATAAGTGAACTGTCCACTTCTTCTGTAAATGAGCCACAAGGGTTTTCACATATTAAAAAAATGTACACTAAACAGGATAGTATGTTGTAATTAGGGCTTATAGAAATTCTGGAAACATGTGTCTTGGGAGGCTGGTGATTGGTGCTTCAGTTCTTATATCCAAGGTGTCACTGTAGCTCTAGAATCTCATAAATGATTCATTTCAAGATAGCAAAACTCAATATTGTAATGCTGTTAAAGATACCATATGTATCTATCTATAATCAATCAATACATAATTAGTGTAAGAGAGCTAGCACTGAGATAAAGACAGATTTTGGTACTACTAGTGTTTCGTTTGAAATAGGCCTCTAAATATGTATTGTGTATATGTTTGTGTGTGTGTGTGTGTGTGTGTGTGTAGAGGCACACTGCATCAGGAACAATTCAATTTCTTCCATTGTGGAATTTGCAAATGCACACAACCAGTTAGGTAATGATGGTGGGCCATAAGCACTTTTCATTTGAGGGAAGCGACCTCTATTAGATTAGCATTGTTGAAATCCCAGCACTAAAAACCTTGATGCTTCGTATGAAGAAATCATTACTTGCCTGAATTGACTCAAGCAGAATTTCTGAGTGGACAATTGGCTTGATAATCTAAATAAGGTATTTCAGTCCCATAGATGTTGGAAGAGGTACTCAGGCACAACAAATGCTAGCAATATCTTTTCTAAACCTTTGTTTTATTCTCAGCTGACTCCTCAATTCAGCAGAAGTTTCCGGAAAATAGCATCTTAGTAAGATAGGACATTGTCATGACCTAGTCTGGAGACTGAAGAGTTAAAGATGATAGCAAAAATATTGTAACCCCAACAATACCATCTACTATACATTGACCATGAGAAATGTACACTTGAGCTTCAAGCATCAACCTAATTGACAGTCATGGAGGTTTATGATGATTTTGAACAGAGAATAAGTCACAAGTCAGAATAAGTCCAAAGATTTTCACCTAATAATTAACTGAGGTTAAGTTTTAAAACGTGAATGATCATAGAACAAGATTCAGTGTACACTGCATGCGTGATCGAATAAAATATTTTCTCTGTCACAGAATACAGAATGAAACGCCTTTTAACTAAATAAAATAGCCCACATTATAAGGTTTTCCATGTATAAAAGGTTATGAAGCATGCAAGACATGCGATCCAACATTTTAGCCGTGCGATGTAATCGAGAGCTTTGCAAATGTAAAATCAAATTGAAAACAGTAGTATGAATAGAAAACGCATCGTTATTGTTTGTGTTGAAGGCTTGTCTCTGATATCCGCATACTTCAATGAGCTATCCCTCCCTTCTGGAGAACTTTCATTTGTCTTGTTTACTGTGAGGGTATTAAAAAAATGCAGAAGAAAGAACTTTTGAAATGGGTTTCTTTTCTTAAATGAAAAGAGGAGGGTAGAAGTTGGATTTTTAATAATATACTTGACATCAGAGAAACATAATACAAGTCCAAATTAAACCGCCGCCGCCTTCTGCTTACTTTTATTGGGCGGCCCGAGATTGCATTGTTCCTGGCCTGACATCATATTCAAGCATTGGTTTATTTTTGCATGGAACAGGGGTTGTTCGCCACAGTCCATGCAAATCAAAAGCCTTGATTTATGCACCTTTCGAGTGGCGGGTGGAACATTAAATTTAATTTTGCCGGAGGAGCCCGGTTCCTCCTTCCTCAGGTTTGACACTGTGAACCGGGCCTGCTAGAGCACAAGAATTCATTACTTCTCCCACAATATGCGAAAGCAACATTTGAATGAAACATTTGTCTCTTGTCAGAACGGTGTAGCGTCTACTCTCTCTATACAGATATATTAAAAATAGGAGGGAAAAAAATCACTCACACTTGACTGTAACAAAGCAAGGAGCCGCATGGCCATGGCACATTAAAGTAAGACCTGGCGGATGTAAGTAAAGGGACAATCTGTTTTCCTCCGGTAATATTCCATTACTGCTTCGTAATGACGTGGAAAAAATGGGCAGAGGAAAGTAATGAAATGTATAAAGAATACCAGCTTCTTCCCCCTCCTGCTTTGTTTGCACAGAGTGATTTGGTATTTGCGATATTTCATAGGAAGTATATTGTGATTCAGCAGTAGTCTCAGGCACGGGCTTGTAAAATTCTTTATTTTGTTAATATGTACTTTATCATATTTTAAACCTATCACTCTTTGTTTCTTATCTTGTTACTTTTTCATTCCAAGCAAATCTTCCCAGCTTATCCTCTCCTACACACTTCTTGTCAGAACTATCAAACTTGGTTAAGATGATTCATATAGTTGTTAATTTGAGCTGCTGTCCTATGGATTTTTGACACTTCAATTCATTTCTGAGTAATTAATAATTGAAAGAATGACATAAGTTTCACAAGATTCACAACTACCTCCACCTCCATCCACTACATCTTCCCCAAATTCAGATGACCGGAGGATGATTGTGTGTGTGTATGTGTGTTGGGGGGAGTGGATGGTGATTGGGATAACAAACCAAACCACTGTTAATACATAAAACAACAACATATATGTTATAATTGTTGATATTTGTTAAAAATTGTTTCATTTTGTTCAGATTTATCCACTGTACCCTTCTGTGGGCCCTGCTAATATTTCTAATTATTAACAATATTATTATTATTATTATTATAGAGCTGTCTGTTACTAAATAAAGCACTAATTATTTGTTTATTAGCTGCTAATAAATGATGAGTGGTTTCTTTTTATCCATTTATGCTCTATTACATACTCATTACATATACAATTGTCATAATTGTATATGCCATTGATAAAAAAGACATAAAACTTTGCTGACTGCTGTCTAGCAGACTCTCAGTAAGGCATGTACTGAACAAATTATGGATATTTGTACAGTACTATATTAAGTCAATTATGCTTTACATTTTTGGTGCAGGGTCATAAATAATGTTAGTATCCCTTATTTCACTTTTTTGCACATGTTCAGTAACTATAAGACAGAGTGTAGTTGCTGTTGTCACCGATTAGTTACTACAAAGACATGACTAAGGTAATTTTACTCCCCCTTCCCACGCCCCCAGCAAATAATGGACACATGTTTATAGAAGAGCTAACAGCACCCACAAATGAAATTTTTTGAATGAAATAATAAAATGGCAAATGCACTGTTATTGGCATCCATGCTAGCTAATTATGAAGAGTAGGTTGTTGATCCTCTTTGAGTGAGAAAACACTGTCTAGCCACTGTTAGCTAGCCAACTATAACCAGAAACAGGACTTCTGTCAAAAAATTAATAGAGAAAGCCAGTATAAAAGCTAAGCTAGCTAGCAGATATGATAAGCTGTAAACACAAATATATATATATATTGAGGATATACAGACTAATCACCAAGGTAGCCAACATGAGCAAAAGCAAGTTACAATAGCACCATATACGTGTGTTCTGCTTACCTGTTCTGTAGAGTTGAAACAACGCCAGCACAGGGTCGGTTTTGAAGATGTATACTTAATGCAGTTCTCTCCAATACATGAATGCACATTCATGTTCTCTTGTGTGCTGGCCAAAGTAGAATCCCTGTGGAAGCCAACCATTTACTTGTCACATGATTCATTTTAGCTTGGTAGCTAGCTAAAGCTAAAAGAGGTCAGTGTTTTCCTTTGTTGTGTGGCTTATCATAAAGGATTTAATGCTAAATTCAACCAAATATCCAGAGTATACAGGAAAACATATTGATAAAAGCCCATAGGGACCATAGTAGAGTGTCTCAGATGGAAGTTGTCACATAATCCTTTGTGAAATCACAAAGCACAATCCCTATCAAATTGAACATTGATATAGCCTATCAATACAAAAATATCCCCTTTAATAACAAAAATCTGTTGCTTTATACTTATTGATACTCACATATTAATGCATTGGTTTAAAAACATATTTTATTACAGGAACATATTGATGTGTGTGTGAGTGAGTGAGAGGGAGAGAGCATGTGTGTGCATGAATTAAATTGAAAGTAAAAAAACAGAGTGTTGGTTTAATATCGTGCTTATACATATGTGGACTTGAATGCACAGGCACGCACACTCTCACACGCACACCCAGAATTCTCTCACACACAGTCACGCACAAACACACACACTGGGATGGGCCTGATCTTCTTGTGCCATACCTGTAACTTGCCAGTCAAATGACTGCAGCTTTGCCTTCACTGTCAAGTTCAACACTGGCAAGTGCAACATGATATGAATCATATAAGTGCTTCATCACATGAACACCTGTTCTTTTTATTTTGCCTATTTTCTATTACAACAACTAACAAAACAACTGCTTAACCATAAGCTATAGATAATTGTAATTATCAAGTTAGTTTCTTGTGGAATCAGAGATGAAACTACAAGGTCACACCTGGAACTTTCTGGAGAAACATGCGCCAAATCGAGTCCGATGGAGGGAGTTTGTCAATGGCCTATGTTCTCTTGCAGGGTGACGGGCCTAAGTATAGTTCTTCGGAAAACCGAAGGGGTGTAAAGAAAGAGCAGACTCACATATATAGGGTCCTGTCTTACAAAGCAACAAGCATTGGATTATTTCCATGTTGTAAGTCTGCTTCACTGTCTAAACCTCAGGATGTGGACCCCTGGTCAATGTTCTCAACATCCCACACTATTTTTTAGAAGAAGCTCTCTCTCTCTTTTTCCTTCCACCAAGAACCCATTCTATGCAGTGTCCCAAGCAGATCCCAAGGCGTTATGTTGAGCTTTTTTTCCATTTTAAACATGTTCAAGCCCTTGTCCAATGTCATAGCCAGTGATATTCATGAGAATTGGGGAGAGGTTGAGCGACAGCACACCTGCTTCCCCAAAAAATAAAACTGCAGCTGGAGCAAGGCGCCTTACGCATATGCAAAATGGCCGACCAGTGAATAAACATGTATGTCATTAAATAAAAAAGTAAATAAACACAGCCCACCGATTATACACTCTGATTTTCCTGTGCTATGAATGAACGATGAATGAAATTAGGCCTACGACCATAACAAGCTTTTTTGTTTCCTCCCAGCAGCTGATGGTGAAAAGGGGGCTCGCGCTAGCTCCCATGCTCACCCCAGCGTGGCCTGCGCCTCTGTGTTTTAATGCCTGCGCCCCACTTTTTTGGGGGGTGGGGGTGGGGTATGCTGATGAGCGTTAGCCAGAGCGGGGGGCATGGGGCATAGGCGTGGCGGCGCGGCGGCAGAGCCCGGCGGAGCTGGGACAGATTACAGCCACATTGCAGTGGATTTTTGAAAAGCGGTTGGGTTGATTACATGACCACTGTAGTGTGGCGGAGTGCGCCCTCTTGATAAAGTGAATCCCTCATGCATGCACGGGAAAGGGTGTTGACTTCAAGGGCGAGCTGAATATTCCGATTGACTACTCACCTTCCAGTCCTTATGGGGCATTGTCCCTGCTCAAGTCACCGATTCGTATGAAAGCACAAAGACCCGGAGAGCCTAGAAACGCAGAAAGAACCGGCTTTGGCTAGGGAGACACCAGCTGAAAGATATTTTTTATTAACAATGGAAAAAACAATCGCCAGATTTGCTGCATAGGAAGATATGGTAATACTTTTTAGTCTTAGACCCATTTACGACTCATGTGCTAATCGTATTACATGGAGACAATACTATTTTCATGTAAAATATGTTAACGGAATATATGTACGTTGATTATGGGTGAAGAATCACTAATGCCCCAATGTTTTGGAAAACATTGATGTTGAGAGAAAGAAAATGGAGTCTGCCACAAAAAATATAGTTTGTCAAAGTTTGTCAATAATACAAAAGCACAAAACAACACTTCTCAAGTTTAAAAAAAATCTTTGGTTTTGTAAAAGTTTGGCAGGAAAGTAGAACTGTTTAGCTAAATTATGATTCATTTTATTATTATCTTTTCACTTAGGACCCTAGTTCTGTTCATGTAGATTCATTTATGTAGCAATTATCAACATATTTTTATCTATCTAAAATATAATGAGAATTTTTCAGATTGTTGCATGTTAGTTATTGGATGGCAGTGACTTCTGGGAAACACATCAGTTACAAGCGAATGAAACACTATGTTTACAGTTTGTGGTGGAAATCCAGTTTTGGTTACTTGTATGTTAATGGAGAGAAATATAAGTTAAAATGAACCATAGAGATATTTGTGGAGCATGGAGCTACATTCCCATAAGCGGCCACATAGCATGCTCCAGTTACCTTTCTTTCCCAATGTCCATTAAGTGGCTGCCAAACCAGCAGGTCTCCTCTGATTGGCAGATTAGCGGCCAGCTGAAAGGTCTTACTTGTGGCAGCCAGCCAGCAGGTGTCAGCCCTGGTTGAAGAGTCAGGGAAAATGTACTTTTGTTGAACCTTCTCTTATTCTTTTATAGCAAGTCATTACAATGAGCATGGAACCTGGAATTTCCTTTCACACAAAAACCATTGCCGATGGGCCTCATGGAGTGGAGGCACACGTTTGGGGTGCAGCTGTGAGCCCTGTGGCTGGGTGTTTCAGTCCCAGACACACCATCACCAGCTATAGGTTGAGGTCTGCTTTGGAGAGGCAAAAATTGCGTCAGCCTCACTGGGGAAGGATGGGGTCAAATCACCATCTTATTGCTGCCCAGTGGCCACTATTGGCTGGGTTAGGAACCTGCTTGCAAATGAAATGAACCCTTCATGTTCTTCCAAGAGCACTTTATAATTGGTGTTACATCCGCAGGGCAAAAAATAGTGTGTTCAACACATAAATCACTGAAAGTCAGTCAGCTGTTGGTTTCTTTCATGACTCTGTGGGAGAAGGTTGCTGCAAAATTCATTTTGGGTTGGAAAAGGGGGAAAATATTTTAAAGCACTGGGAATTGTCAGTATTAATTCATGTAATAATTTAAAATAAATATATGAAAAAAATTTTGGACAGGCTTTAGTTTGTTTATTATGTTATGTTTTTGACATGAAAGCAAGAAAAGGCAATTCATTTTCTGCCTGAATCACAATGGCCTGGCTATGTTTCATTTTAAAATGTTTCTTACTAGCGAAATGTCTTTCCTTTATTCAGTTATGCATATGATAGTGTTCTGCTTTCTCTGTTTGCATGCATACATTTCTTATTTATTTGATCATATTATAATACCAATCATGTTTCCATAAATGTGCCCACATGTGTCCAGGATAAGACGCATTGGATAAATCAGTTTATCTAAAAAGTGCTGAAGCCAGTCATGAAACCTTTTGAATTCATGATGAAATACTCAGTTACAGTGACCAGTCCTCTCATAGCATTGTAATGGATTTATAAATTTGGGACTGCCTTTAATTTTATATATTTTTTAGGATTTAACTACATCCTCTTAAATACTTACATTACATGCTGTTAAATGTTAAAATGCTGTATTTTGTTCCGAAATGTGGTACACAAAAAAGAACCAACTGACTAAAATTGCTTTATATTGTTGTCATACAGTTTTATGCATATTAGTATAATATCTTTACAATTTCTACCATATTCTATTACATTAATTTCTATTATATTACTCTATAATAGATGAGGGAGATTATTAATAATAATAATAATAACAACTGTGTATTTAGTAGTGGTATTATAATTCGTATTCCTCAAATGGTATTATAAGTGGTATTATAATTTAATAAATGTATTCCTCAAATAATATTTATGCATTGATATATTAAAATAAATTTCTCTTCATTGAGCAATGTAGCATCTGACTGTGGTCTAAGATCCCACGAGTCTTAGTGGAGCCAAAGTGAGATGGCAGTGGCCAGATGCAAATGACTTTCCAAGGTCCTTGCAATTGCTCATTAACTTTCAGCCAGCATAAGTCCTAACTTTATTATTGACTGCACAGAATACACAATACACTGACCTCTGCCACGCGCAACTAAATCTCTCCCAGCCGATCCATTGCACTGATTTCTGCATCGGACCAGAAAACTGCAGCCAGCAATTTAGTCACCTTTGCTGTTTACGTCCCTCCCCTCCACCTCGGCCCCCCCTCCTCCTTCCCCTCCCTCCCTACCACTCACCAATACCTACCTCCCCGATTGACACATCAGCAGTTTAAAGCTGTCACTCACAAGAATATCGACTTTCGCATCGTTTGGATGCTCCATAATGTTGATGTAGGCTGCGTCTTTCTTTGTGAAATGGCAGAGTGAATGTGGTATGACTTCTCACAGTCTTTCTTTTGCATGCCTTTCTTCCATGTTCCTCTCACCTTAGTCATAATTCTGCACAATGTTGATTCCTAATTGTGTGTTTTCTCGTGCAAAACTTAAATTATGAACATAAAGGCATTGAACAAAAGCATTGCAAAACATTGAAGGGTTCTGTGTCAGTATTCCTGTCTGATCTGTTTTATTGTTTCTGTTTTCAATGTCAGTTCTGTTTGGTTGTTTCCATGTTTTTTTCTGTTCCCTGTCCATGTGCTTTTGTTTTCATTCTGTGTTGCTCCGCCCATCTTGTTACCTGCCCTGTGATTACTCATTTGTTTCACCTGCCCTGTTGTGCACCTGTGTCTCATTGCTCGTTAGTCTGTGTGTTTAAACCCTGCCTTGTCTCTTGTTTGTTGCAAGTTTGTCTCATTACCATGCCATTATCCATGTATTTTGGTCTGCTCACCCTATCACCCTATACAACCCAGTCAGGCATTTATGGGATATTGTGTTACAACACCTAAGATAGCATTCGCAGTTTCCATCCACAAAACGGACGAGGGGTGTCACCCAACTCCAGCTCAATAGAAAACTCTATCCTATTGGTGGGATGAGAGTATAGTTCCCTGAACCTTAAAGTGGGTGGAGCAACAATGAGCTGTCAGTCACTGCTATTCTAAATTACTGCCTATTCTAAATCGATCAAAGGAATTTTGTATCCACAGCAAAACTGGCAACACCTGATGGCCTAGCACCTTATTAACTATGAGTTTACACTTTTCGTCCACTGTCTGTGTGGTATAACAGTTATGCAAAACACAATAAGAAGTTACATATTTGAATTTATTTGTAACGCTAGCTAGCCTCATTTACCTTTCTTCTGAAATTGCTATATTTCCATGTAGCCCACAGGCAACCAAGCTAGCTATATAAATAAACTGCAATTATAAAAATTGTTTTCTTCTCCAAAAAGGACTGCATACATCCCATCCTCTTTGTTTTTCTTGTAGCCAGTTTCTATGCTCCTCCTATTCTTATTACGGATATACCATAACAGGTGTAACGGATATAAGATATACAATCACAAACTTAATATTCACCATTTTTTTGTATAGTTAGCTTGCCTCATTTGACATTCATACAAAATTCTTCTAGGAATTTTTCAGCAAGCCGGTAGCCAATCATTTCCTGATTAAATTTTGTACAATCATTTCAAGTTAACTATTAGCATATGCTAATCTGCATACTGTGTCAGAGGACAACTGCTGAGCAGGACTCCCACAAAAATATTGTTCTTTTGACAAAAAAATCCATAATTGTTCGTGATTGATAACAGTACAGAATGAAATACAACACTTTCCAATGATACAAGATTAGCATTTTGTATGTCTGCTACAGAAGAATGAAACACTAAAAGACAGTTCATACTTGGGTGCAACTATCATTAAATGAATTTACGAAGCACTATATGATTCTCATTCAACAGCTTTGACCATAAACGTAAATATTATCAAAGTTTGGCTATCCCCTTACATAATGGTCAGTAATGAATCCATAAACACAGTAAACTACACTCTGAGTCCATGTCCCTGGGTTACAGCAAGAATTTAAACGACTGGACTGAGGTGGGGTTCATTTTGGCTCATATTGGCTCTTTGGGGCAGACTGCTCAGAAGCAGATATCAGTGGTATTATGAGCAATCACTGCATGTAGAGGAAAATTGAAGCTCAATTACATATCATGAATCGTGTTTTTATAGAAATTCCAGTTACATGATTTATATTTTTATAACTCATTACATTACCTCTGAAATCACCAAATAACATGTTTAAGCTATACTTCCATGTCTGTCAAGTTATAACATCTCTTCATCGATAGTCATGAGCAATTACATGCTTAAGTTGAATTAGCTTAAATTAGTTTCTGTTCCGTAAACTTATATTTGTAGTTTAAACTGCCCAGAAATCTAGGTATTGTGGACAGTGCACTTGATTTTAACTCAGAACTCTGTCTCTCCAAATTTCCTGTCCATTAGTTGAGTTTACTTGAGTAAACCTGCTACTGGTTACTTTTATTTCTTATGTTAGTGGCATTTAATTGTTTATTGAAATTGCATCAATAAATTAGAATCTGTATGCATACCTTGTTGCTGTGTTCAACCTCAGTCTGCATGATCCATTCTAAATTGTAGAAGAAATGCAAACACAATGTCACTGCTAATGTTAGCAGAAGCACAACTGTGATATGGTATGGTTGCAGGGTATAATTAACAAATTACCTACTTTGTATTTCACAGTTGTTGTTCAAAATGACAAACTTCTTTCCTCATTTAGACACAAAGCATTCTGGGACCTTCGCACTTTGACCTGTAAACAAACATGGTGGCACCCATTAAACAGTGGCAGGTTAAAGCAAAACGTAATAGCAAATGCTACAGTGGTAAACACACATATGAATTAGGTACCACTACAGTATTTTAATGGGATGTCTACCACCTCTTTCAAAAGCTACACACCATTATTCAAAACAAGCTGAACTGACACATATATATCATCACAATTATTTTGTATTATATTTTGTAATGCTTTAGGCCTTATTAGGCTAATGTTTACCATGACATGATCCCATAAAGTATCTTTTAACAGCTGCCTAAGAAGTGCAGCTGTGGAAAATGCCACTTATAAACACAGTGTACAATTCAATCATCATATTTTCTGTATTAATACAGACTGACAAATGGGGTCTGGATAAATCTGAGAGAGTAACACTTACAGACAAGAGCAGAGTGGGGGGGGTCATTTATTCTTTACCATTTGCTCTGATTCAGCAGCGTCTACCTGTTTCATCAAATATTTACCGAAAGCTACAGGATTTTTCCGAGGCTTTTATAAATCTCCCAGCCAGAGGTTTCAAATCCCCAGAAGCTCAGCCCTTATGCAGATTAGAAACGGTGAATCAACATATTAAAAGTGCCTGACATTTGTCCTGATATATTGAATCATTAGCACGACAGAATCACTTAAGCTGGATCCACTAACATCAAGTTTCCTCTCGTTATTGACCCCTGCAGACCGGGTCTGACAAGTGGAACTGCAGCAAAGTTCATTAATAATGTGAAATAAATCAATTGGTCAGGAAATAGTGGAAGAGAGGAGACTGCAGCAGCAATGCCTTTGTGCAACAATGTCCTTTTCGAGCCCCCCAGGGTGTGTGTGTGTGTGTGTGTGTGTGTGCGTGTGTGTAGGGGGGTATTTGCCTTCAGGATATGCTGAAGATGGAAACATATTTTATATTACATGTAACTATTAACACCCTATATTAATTAACAAGCTCTTAAACCTAAGTCACCATGCAATAATTCTAAGAGGAAATGTTTCATGGAAATTAGTTTGAACTGAAACTCACCATACCCCATACAACTTCTGTTACCTCCATTCAACACTGTATATTACATTTCTAGTGTATGGCTATAATGTGCATTTCAATTTTTCAAAATTCAAGTAAATCCATTTAAAAATGAGGAATTTCAGAAGCAGCCTCTACAGAGAAAGCATAGCTCATTCCATCTGTCCCACAACATAATATATTAATATGGACTAAATGTAAATTTTTCAAATATGAAGTAAATCTAATAACAATAGAGATAGTGAAATGGACTGTAAGACCGATCAGTCCCGAGAATTTAATCTTTAGTTGGGATGGGGGATTTCTCGGGACATGTGGTTTCTTTAGAGACGGAACATAAACATAGACTCTTTCACAATATGAAGATAAATAAACCATACCAGCCTGGCATGTGACCAAAAGACCAGTTTAGAATTCCATATATTCATCTATCATTTTCCTAGCCTTCATGGAAACAGTATTATTGTAATGATTCTCTGCAGAAGAATATATTGCTCTTTTATAAATAACATCACTCAGAAGAACCACAAAGGCAAAGCTGGGGGAGTAAACATTTAAGCACTCAAGCCTACTTTCCCTTGAGATAAACCACATAACTATGCAATACGCCTGTGACACAAATCAAAGTAGAACCTAGAAAATTTAAACAATTTCAAATATTTATTCAACTACCCCTTCAAAAAGAGCCATGGAATCAAATTAACAAATGAATACCGTCCCTCACTTAGATTGCTAATCGAGTAACTTTATGTCACATTCAAAGTGCTTGGGATATCCTTCTTCTGCTAAGGATGGAGTAGCTCTTTATACCTGATGAGCCTTCAGCTGGGGTCTGGTTTTAAATAGTAATCCATAATTATGGCGAAACATGAATACTTCTATGCAGAATGGGATTTTGATAATATCAAAATATCAGAATATTTGTACACTTAGCTATATTGCTCTCTAATGACTATAGTTCCCAGCTGAGGTCACAATGTAGAAAATCTAGCATCTCATAAAATTAATTTAGCTGCTTAGAAATAAAAAAATAAATAAATCCCTGATTTATCCAATGAGAGGAGATTTTCATTATTGATTTCCTTTCTGCATTTTTTTCCCTCTTCTCCGTTCTTGCATTTTAATTTGGAGTTTTTGTCAGAGCGGGGCGGCCACATTCGCTTTGGCGACCTGTCCGTCTCCCTCTTTCATTTCTTCATCATTCCCCGTTCCATCGATTCCTTTTCTTCATCAACTGCCCCGGGCGGCGGTCAGACCCCCCCCTCAGCCCTTTGGCAGGCCGGCGGGATGACGGCACAGCGGAAGTGCAGCGTCAGCCCGTTAGGCGTCCTTCACCGCTCGCTGTCACCGAGGGAACGAAGGTCAGAATCGCTGACAGAAAAAAAAAAAAACATCTGATCGCTTCATTCGCTATTCTCGCTAGACAAGAGGAGAGGAGCATCAGCTTTAACAGGGAGAGATGGATAAAAGATTAACACACTGTGGAGACCGGCCCACCTCCCAAACGGTTCAGCTTTTTTCTTTTTTACAATATACTGGTCGACTTGTGTCCCTTCCTTACTGAGCTGATTTACAATAAGAATTTTACAGCCCTGCACTTAAACAGAAATGACATGGACACAGAGATGGACAACTCCAGCTTCAGAAAGTAAAAGTCCTGCAATATATTTGTTCTGCCCATTCACTAAAAACAGGTGCATTGACTAATTAGCTCATCCACCTGGCTGAAGAGCTGTGCTCATTAGAATCAGCTGGTTTAGTGCATGGGTGGAACAAATATATGGTAGGACTTTTACTTTCTGAAGCCGGTGTTGTCTACCTTTGCATGGACGTATTTCCTATCCTGCTTATCCAGGTGTTTAAAATATATCAGTGCCTTAAACTAGTTAATGGAAAATTCATAATACAAGAAAATGACTCTCTATGGAGTTATGCATTTTCATTTTTATGGTGTAAATTCAAAATAGGTCCTCACATTGCATGTAAAATACACAAATACACTGCCTCGTTAATGGTGTGGTTATATCCTAATTTTCCATAATTTCTTAGATCAATTTTTAAATTCGATAAACTATACTTTATATAAAAGGCATGTGTTTGATTTTTACACAGGTTGTGAGCTGTGATTGAAATGATGTGGAAAATCTTGCCAGGAGACAAATTCTCCAACAACAAAAAAAAAAATCCCTGGAGAGGGGCCCTCGTGCCCGTGAAATGCTTTTTGTCAGCGGCTGTGAAGGTGAAAAATAACAAATCTCTCTCCTAATAGCAACTGAATTAAATCTGCCAGGCTGTATTGATGACGAGAAGGGAAGATGGTCGCAGGGGGAGATGCAGCTGTTCCGTCTGAACCCCATTCGGTGCTGCCACCTTCCCTGTCCGCCGACTCTGCTTGGCCGTCACGTGGAGTGTCCCGCTATCGACTCCGACAAACCCTGTGATAGCTTCGTGGGAGAGGGGGCCGCGGCTTGGCGGGGAGCTCCCTGGAGGGGTGCCGCGGCTCTCCCTCGGATTGGGGGCTGGGGGGCCCCCGGCAAGCCCCTCCTGATTAGGGAGAGTGGATCTTAATCGTGCAAAACTAGTGGAGCCACAAGTAATCAGCCGCCCTCTGCTCTCACACGTGTGACGGTGGGGAAGAGGATGATGGGAAGGGACAGGAGTGGGACGTCTTGGTACACCCCAATACTCTTCCTGTTGGCCTTTGTGACTTCTGAGGCACAAAGGGGACCAGAGGTGCATGTATGAGTGTGTGGATATGTGTGTGTGTGTCAGAGAGAGTATGTGTTTGTCAGGGAGGGGGTGGGGGGTGTATTTTTGTTGCATTACAGAGTTTATGAGTTTTTTCTGTACTTGCCCATTCATATGTCTTATAATTCTGATCCAAAATTATAATCCCAGTTATGTTATGGGGTTTAATTAATTTGTAGTTAATATTACTGAATTATAATATATAAATACATATTATTTTATTCTTCTTATTCTTCTGTCACACATTTTAAAAAATGAAAATTATTTCTGTCTCTTTCACAGTATCTATCTCAACAGTTGTCTTTTGACAACAGTAGGAAATTGAAAAAAAGAAACAAAATTGTTCAAAAACTGAATAGCTGCTAGTCAATAATGACCAAACGTGAGAATTAAATTTCACCGAGTCGCATAGGTGGAAGTACAGATAAAACATCGTTTCCGCACCGCCACACAATAGCGGAGCGCCCCTTTAAGCTGCTGAATCGTCTCTCCCCTCTCCTTCGCCCCCGCAACCTCTGTATGTCCTAATTAGTTCATGTTGACACTGACGAAAAGAACAGTGTTACAGAGGAGCTGGACACTGCTATCTAACAAGCATGTACATGTTCCCAACCAACCCCGCGCACAGTCGACCATTATTAATTAGGCCTGATTGTTGCCGCGGGGATGGTAATTGTGCCCGATTGAAAGGCGGCGTTTACGGTCAATTTAACCGGCCCCTGTCTTATCAGGTGATTCTTGTCACCCACCTCATTTTTTAAAGCCTAATTAGCTGTAAAATACATGACAAGTCAATTGTGGCAAAGAAGGCCACAAAATGAAGCAGCTAGCGGGGTGAATGTCTGCTCGCAAAAGATACACTTGTCGCGCTGTCTGTCGCCGCCGCGCAATAAGATAACAGAAGGCTAAGAGGTGGAGACCAGGCAGTTTGGGGGGTATGGGTTTTAAGTAGCACATTGTAGAGGGGGAGAAAGTACAAGGTGCATGGTAAGATTTGATGGTATCGGTGGATTGCTTTTTGTACTGATTCTTTCCTCTCTCCCTCGTCTATCTGTCCCTTGTTCTTTCTTCCTCCGTGATGAGGGGTTGATGTGATTTATTACACGACAATCTGAGCTTGTCAGCGGAGCACTGGTGAGGAAAATTGACTGAATCTTGACATCTTCTCCGAAGTCACAGTGTCTTCTTATCTATTGCAGCATCTATCAACTCTTTTGGAAAAAAATTCAACTTTCTATCAAACTCCTGTCTATCCTATCATAAACTCTAAACTAATGCCTTTAGTTTTCTCACTTTTTTTAACATTTAAAATGTACAATGAGATTGGTTCAATTAAAATAAATCACAAAATACCAAGATCCTCCTGCGAAACATTTGTTTAAGGATGAATCACTTATATAACCAAGAGCATGAGTATGGGACTTACCATGTCATCCTGTGATTGTCTGAAGGCTCTAAAAACTGGCCAATAATATTAAAGGCAGGTAAAAGTATATGTAAGGAGGAAGTCCCTCACTCACACATTTATAAAGCTCTGCAATGCACCATTTTATGTCTTAAAACCTTCATACTGAACAACTATTTATTTGCTACATTTCTGTATCTCCCACAGAGAACTGAAATTCTGGGCCTGCAGGAGGTTCTTGCAGTCGTCAGTTTTATATTAGAGCCTTCAGCTAGCCACAGCATGACACAGTTATTCTGCACTCATGTTATGTCTATTTTATGTCTTGAAAACAGAACAATTTTTTACCTAAATCGATTGCGCTGCTCTGTTCTTCAGACAGAGAAAAACAGATTAGACTTGTCTAATTCAGCTATTTGCTTATATATATAACAAACATGTTACACGCCATTTTGTAGATAAATAATATATGTTTTCTTTTTGGTCTGTTCAACTGCTTTGTACTTATGGTCCTACTTTTGTTCTTATGGCTGGAATTCTTTGAACGTATAGCTGGAACGTACAGCTGGAATCCTTTTGATTTTCAATTTGAAAGTGAGCAGTAACTTGGCCTGACTTTCAAAGTGCTTTTGGCAGTTTCCAGATTATGGTTCGCTCTGGACCCACCACAGATTGCAAGTACAGCGGCCGGGGGCACTACCACTGCTGAGATGCAGCAAGGTGCCCCTGGAAACAAAACAGGCGAGTCCCAGGCTTCAACAGGCCTCTGTTTACTTAAGCAGGTGTCGTAGGCCCGAGTGAGCCTTACTCAACATCTGTTTGCCATATAAAACTCCAGGACTCTATCAACCATTTACGCACATAAATGACGTGGAAATACAAACATTCAAACACAAACTTAACATGATACTATTTTTGGCCTTAAGATGAAATATTCTTTCATGAGCAAAAAAAGAAAAAGTGAGGTCGCGAAAGTTGCAGTAAGGTATAAGAACTATGGAGAACCTAATGCTTTAATCATTTAAAAATCTAATGTTCTACCAAGTCACCACTCATAGTATTTAACAAGTAAAATATGACAATTAAATTAATTTATTTCTTGAGTAATTTATTACTTTTCAAGTATATGTTATTATTTTATTTCTGCTTTTCTTAATCTCGTGTATCAAAATGAATTTGCTCAAGAGTTACCGGAGTACAATTTTTGGTCTTTCTCATAGTAAACAACTTAATGTTGAGACCACGGAAATTACTGCTCCATTATTCCTTTGATAGCGCAATGTGTCCATCGCAAGCGATGCCAGCAATCTCACTAAACGCTGTGACTTATCGTTGGTCTTTGAATAAGAGCCGTAGGTTTTTATGGATAGTCTCTAAAATAAAAAGCTTTACATTTTTTGTCACTGTAAGGATGCCAGTACGGAGAATGAGACCGAGATCCATCTCTCACAGCTGTGAATAGAGAATGAAGCATAAACCGTTGCTTTTGGCAACACAACACGCCGCCCCGGGCCATAAAGCACCGCTCGATGTTGTCTTTCCGTTCGGGTTTGGCGGCCAGACTGAATTTATGTGGCAACTGATACGTCTTGCAGGCCTGCCCATCTGCCCAACGTGGGCACTATTGGCAACAATTCCAAGACGTTGCAGATTGTTAATGTGGCAACGAACAATAAACAAGGAAATGTTGGTCCATCAATAATCACCTCAACACATCAGAGTCAGCAGCAGTATGTTTTCATGTGCAGGAAATAAAAATGTTTCTTTTCCTATTTTGTGAGAGAAGCTTCTTATGTTTTTCCTTTTTCTAGGCAAAGATAAACGGAGCGCTACATATAAACCTTTATAAAGCTAAACCCGAGGAATCAATCAATTTAGGCAGAAAAGTTTAATAAAAAAATAAATATTAATATAAAAATAAATCAATACATTTAATCCAAAAATAATACCTAAGTACTGTTAAATGTGCATGTAAGGTTAAGCATTTGGACACATTTAAAAAAAATAAATTTACCTTGGTAAAATAAAGTCAAATCAGCCATTTATAAATGGCTGTGCTGCAGGACATTCATTCATCAGCGTTACTGTCTAATTTATTATGATTTATTGCTACATTTATTATGCCATAACATTAAAGATTGTCATATTTCTTCAAATTTATATACACTGTCACCCGCCACCACAGTAAAATGGGGCTCTTTGAAAAGATTTGATATGTTTTTGTGCAACGGCAAATCTGTCATATCACATTTCCCTTCAGCCACACCCTGAATTGGATGAGTTCTTCCAAAAGCAAAATTTTAGAAATGTTAATTCACAAAAGCGATCTAATACCAATATTTTTCCGAGAGCCCGTACAAGCCGGTAGTCTCGGGAATACAGTGAGAATATTCTCATAGTCATTTAATACGCCATGACGATTTGGTGGTATGTTTTTTCGGAGTGGAAAAGCCCTCTGCGAGGAGACGCGTACGCACATCAAAGAGCTGCAAACCAAATATGAGTAACCCTTTGGATGGTCTGAAGGAAAAAGAAACAGAGCACGGGCTTGAATATCTGGTTGGCTGGGCCTAGCAGGGATACCCCATGGTGGACTCTGTTTTCTTTATACACAACTGGCACCGCTGTGCGCCCCCCCCGTGCCCCCCTCCCGGACCCGCCGGCCTGACGTTAGCTCGCTGCACTCTGTTTATTTGTGCGGCGTCGTGTGCGGCGACCAGGAATCCAATATGGCTGCTTTGCTCTTGGCTTCGGGTGGGAATTTCGTTTACATTTTTGATGAGACGCCTTCAGCTGGCGTGTGATGGGTGTTTGTTTGAAGCCTGAGCGATCCTTTATAGCTTTGTGGTGCAAAGGAATGTCAAGGGGCGAGCAAAAAGTACTGGCTGTGGTCAACTGGGTGCAATTTAGCGAAACCAAATATCATGAGGCTGGCTTCGATACAACATATGATGCCTCTTGGAATTAAAATTTTACTGATATTTAGCAAAATATTCTACCTTAGTTACTCACTTATCTGTATCATATCACCTATGTAATCTCCAAACAGCAGAATCAAAGTGCAGTACAGACAAAATTCCCACAATTCCCTGTCAAACCTTGCATGATTGCTCCAATAAGGAGTGCTATGACACACTATACAATTTGAG
The DNA here is from genome assembly GCA_022829145.1 of Albula goreensis. Taxonomy (NCBI): domain Eukaryota; kingdom Metazoa; phylum Chordata; class Actinopteri; order Albuliformes; family Albulidae; genus Albula; species Albula goreensis. Next base: position 3,562,282 of record CM040765.1, read on the forward strand.
TTGATGTAGAATGCAGCTTAGAGGACAGCCGCCGCATATGGAATGCAAAGCACAAAAGTTATTGCACTGGCTGCCAAAACAATGTGCTACATTTCGAAAGACCATGCGAATAGCCAATCTGACTGCTCGGACTCCCACAAACATCTCTGTTGTTCACCTCCGTGGTAAAAAAGGAAAGGCCTGCCTATCGGAAAGGACCCAGAGAGGCAGGGCAGACCAACAGGAGGGATTTACTCTTCGACAGTGTCAAAGCAAATTGTGTTTACTCCTCACTTCAGCTTAGAGGACAACAGCAAAGATCCAAGGTACTGCTCAAAGGTTCCTGGTGCATGGAAGCTATGCAGTGCAAACATGAATTCCACTCATGCCTGCTCTCCACCCACTCTTCCCCTACATTATTTATCTGCCTTGTAGATGCTCTTTCATAGCTTACAAAAACATATTATTCATTTATATAGTGGGATATTTTACTGAAGCGATTTAAAGAAGGGTTATATACCTTACTTTCAGGTACAGGGACAGTGCCCCATCAGGGATTTGAACCTGCAACTCTGACTCCCGAGCTCGGCTCCTTCAATGCTACACTGCTGCCGAAACACACATATCAAAAAGGGTAATTATAACTGGTCAGGTAAATAAATGTGGAATTCTGTTAATGAATTGAAGACTTCAACTGAACGTTGGCTTATGATAAATATTTGAGATGTAGTCGACTGCAAATCGAAATGTTATTATTCTTTTTACTATACAATTTGTTGTTCACGGCTGAATGTGTGCACAAAATCAAAATCAAGAACACAATCTCCTCAGAATCCCCCAGGAATTAAAAAGTGAACAAATTTTAATGTAACAGGGTTCCCCAAGATAACTGGATATTCTTATTACATAAACCGCATTTCACCAAAATGCATCTTTAACCTTTATATCTAAAAATATTAAGTCTAACCCCCTCCTGGCCTGGACCCTTGTCTTCTGTTTCCCCTCTTTATGCAGTAACCCCCTGTTAACTCAACAGCTTGGCAGATAGGGTATCTCTTAATTCCTAGATACTGTAAAATGAACCCCATCACCTCAAAGCCCAAGCCAGATTTTAGTTATGTTCTACTGGAGATGAATGGTATGATTCAGGCAGCTTGATCACTGCTTTTCACTAATGGTCATTTAAGAGAAATTCTATGGCTTTGTGGAACCTTCTAGAAGCGGCAGCCAAGCTGAGATAAAAGGGTAAGAAAGAGCCTGGGCACGTTTATGAAAGGAGCGTTAAAATAAGAAGCTCGTCACCTGTTGAAGCGGTCCTCCGTGTTCCATTTCGCCGCGGCCTTTATGACACTTTTACTTTTCATTAGAGGGGTGGGGGGGGGGGAGGTTAGAGGTGAGATGGGGCAAAGAGCTCCTGTCGATGGCTACTTTCCCTAATTACAGACCATTGAAAAGTTGTGCACACCGCAGCATTTTGAACCGCCCTGATGGAGCCCGGCGCCGGCAGTTCAAAGTGCTGTTCTGAAAATCTTTAATATTAAATACCTCCCTTAACATTAACAATGCGGGCAAAATTGTTTCAACAATTCCATTATTATTTGATATCTCTCCATAGAGCGTTGATGGGTGGCATAATGAAAGGTGGATCTCTATTTCAACCTTGAAGGGGTTGGGCGTAGCGCCAGTAATGAAGATGTATTAAACCTTAATGTAGCTTAATGTAGCAGGTGTCACATATATAATGTACAGAAGCTCTTTCTAAAACATTATATTCATTGCTACTACCTTAAAAGCTACTAAATCTTGTGGTCTAAGTTAGTCCGGCTATGATTCCCCTGCATTAATCGATAGAAAAATTGTTAACACACCTTAACTGGGATCCATTAGCCCCTCCTCAGGCTATAAATGTGCCGATACAGACCCACGGGGGGTGGGGTGGGGGTGATCTCGCGGGTACACTCAGGTTAATGGCCAAAGTTGAGCGGAATGACCACTAAATCTTTAAAGGACACGAGACTCAGTCTGGGCTCCATCACCGAGGATGACGTTCGCCTGAGAACTTGTGCCGATCGTCTGTCACTGGGGGGGGAGTGAGGACGGCAAACTTTCTTCGCTCGTTTGAGTTTTTATGCTGTCACCTAGATTCCCAGGTGACAATGGCCCAGGCCTGATCTGCTCCATCCACAAGATGCAACCTACACGCAAGGAATGATGGGAAGGAATCTGGTCATAACCTGTATATGCGGCCATCAGGCTGGTATTGGGCTATGCGTGTCCAGCTGTTGACAACAGACATTCGGTTGTGTCAGAATTTCGCCACATTCTGTCTGGAGTCGTCCCGTTTGGAGGTCAACCAGATCACTCAGTGAGTGGAAACACAGATAGCCACAGAAATATACAGTGTCAGGCTTTACAAGGATTCCTCATTCTTTACAGCTTTTATGTATCTGGTAGCCAATAGCATCAGGGTCATGTGACAAAGTTCCCCAACAGGTGTCTCACCAAGTTACATCGCTCCATCCTCAGATCATATTCCAAAGCCAGTGCAAGACTTCACTGGCTTTTTATATACTTGTAATCCACTTAACACTGTCCTTAGCCTGACAGTACTGAGGTGTTGTGATGCATCATTTTAATTCCTGAACAGAAAATGACCTCAGTAACTGATATCTGTGACATTCAAATCGGAAAGTAGCATTCATTTCACAGAGTGGAGAGGTCGCACATTGTTAAATTGTACAGCTGTCAGTTTTCATTATGAAATGGCATTACCCATAGACAAACACCAATCAGTGGGTAAACCAGCCCAGCTTGCCCTATATATCCATCTTGAGTATTAAGGCCTGACTTACTAAAGCATTTAGCATATAAAAAACTGTTTTGCTGGTGCGACAACACTAAGATAGCAAATGATTGGTTGAGGTAGTCAGTTTGCTCCAATCACAAATCATGTTATGACAATTGCATGTAGAAAACTGTTAACATGCTAATGGTTGTGATAAATCTGGCCCTTAATTCTCATACCCTCCAGAAATGACACTTGATAAAATTCATACACCGACAGCAGCGGTGTCTGTGGTCGCCCCATACCCCTACCTATAACCCACCCCCTCAAGCATTTCCACCAGGACTGACATAATTGAATTTAGCCAACCTGTAGCGCATAGCTCAGGAATTCTTCCACTGAGGCTAATTTGTAAAGCAGTTATTATTGGGATGAGTCAGCGGCAATATATCACGATCCAAAAAGGTATTGGGAATATCAATGCATGACCAGGGAAGAGGCGACGATACTTACTTTAGCCGCACTCCAGCTGCGTGAAAATTAGATCAGAGCAAAAGTGTATGTGACAAGGGGTAATTAAGTCATGTCATGCAGCCAAACTTGACGGGGAGGAGAGAGAAAACGCCTGAGGTAATTGCATTTACTTCATCTTGTAATGCGCCCCCACCATCATAACTGCTAATTCAATTGTACATTCATTCTGCCAACTCCTTGCCATTAAGCACACAGTTAATTGCTTCCATAAAGCATTTAATATGCAGTGCACAAAAGGGGAGACATGACACGCGCACTGTAAGTGCACAGCTGTCCCCATCCGTCGCCGTGGAGATGTGGAGGTGGAGGGAGGAGGGGGCAGGGGGTTTTTGGGGGTGTGGGGGGGGTCGGGCTTTGGACAGCCCAATCCCGTTACAAATACATCATTATTAGAGGGGCATTGGGGGGCCTATTTCATGCTTGTTACCCTGCCGTGTGCAGGGATACGTATCACGCCGGCGCAGAACAAGAGCCGAAAGGTAGGCTTGACAACCCCCCCTGGCCTTTGTGTTGCCAGACCTTCCTTGGCCAACAGGGAACATCTTATCTTGTCGCCAGGCGAGAGCTTACAACCTCTACCCCACCCTCTTTCCAGATAAGGTACAAGAACCTTGTGTGATACAGAAAAGGCTTCTAAAGAGGAAGGGTTTTGGAAAAGGGGGCGGGGGGGATTGGCGATATTATCCCTGTTGAGTTGCCGCTTTCACCCCTGACAAACACAGCCCACACATAAAAGCGGAACAAAAGCCCCCGCCGAGACAGACCATCAATTCCGGGAGATGTACACAATCATTATTGTAAGGAAACAAAGGCCGATGTCAATTGCACCAGTGTTATAAAGCAGTCTCTCAAATTAAAACCTTGTAGCAAACCGCATCTGATGGCAACAGCTATTTAGCGGCAATATTTTACTGGGGAGGCCAATGAAAAGCAATAAGTGTTTTATTTAATGTATCTGTTCCCGCCAGCTGCTCCAGTGGGGGCCTTAATAGAAGCTGTCGATCAATGTCAGGGACCGGGCAATGAGAGCGGCTCACTGCAATAAACATGAAGAGGAGATAACGCCGAAGCCCCACGCTGCTCGGGGCCTTGTTAACTTCCACCAGAACTGCCCGTTTGTCATTTTACTTTGTAACACTCATAATTTGTCATGGTGGATGGTTATCTATGGGCCGTCCCTGTCTTATTTTCATGTATTCATTTATTTATTAATTTTTTTTTGTGGTCTCCTCTTTTAATTCCGCTCCTACGGAGAGGTCGAAGTGAAAAATGTAAAAAGGAAGAGAACAGAAGCCTGTAAATAATACGCATTGTCCTGACACAATGGATCAGGGCGGAGATCAATGCTCACGGATGGCGAATGGTTGTGTGCGTGTGTGCGCATGTGTGTGTGTGCTGGGGGGTTAGGCTTTGAGGAGGGTGAGGAGGGGATGCATCTGTTGATTTAGGAAAGAAGTGGAAATTGTTTACATCCCTCAGGACAGGGATGGGGGGGTGGGGGCAAGAACACTCTGCTGTCCCGTGAATATTAATGGGAAGACGTTGGTCTTTTAAATGCTGAGCCACTGAAACGACACCCTGGCAGAGGTAGAGGAGTGCGAGCAGGACAAATTCCTGTATGACAATGAGATTAAAGAAGAAGCGTTTCCTCCGTCTGGGCGGATGAGGGAGAGGGCCGTTATTCCCGGCGGAGGGACCGCACGGGTACGGCCAGGGTGACAGGTGTCCGTTCTGAGAACGCGAGCCTGAGGAGACATGGCCTCACTCGTCCATGTTAATAGACTTACAGCAGCGAGTACATGAGCGACCATGATAAAATTAATTCGCTGGGTCTTCTTTTTATGTCTTTTTTTTAAACCACAGTCTGAACATGTATTAGGTGAAGTTCAACAGTTACGCTTTACCTACTGTCATCTGAAAAATGACTCATTGATAACTTCAGAACAAACAGGAGTCGCCCTCATCTAATTTAATAAAACTTCATGAATTTTAATCAACACATTTTTTAATAAGAGTAAATATGATGTAATTAATAGAAATACTGCCAAATAAAATGTATTTCTAATAATTATGTGCTTCTACCATTAAATGATTATTTGTCTTTACATTTATCTCACACCAGACCTTTTTCCTACAGGGTCACCAGAGTATTCTGAAAGGTATTTGTGTGTTTATATTTTAGAGATAGTGTGTTCTGGCATAATATAAATATGTGGGTTGCCACAATAATGGAAACCCCAACAGTATATGAATATTTACTAACTAATACAATGTCAGGCCTTCCACATGTTGACTTCAACAGCTTCAGAATGCTGTGAATGCAATTTTATGTTTTGAACTGTTTCTAGTGGGATTTCTAGACCATTTTTTCAATAAGTAATGCCACCAGATTTGTGAAAGATATCACTCTGATTCTTATGTTTCGATCTGATTGGGGAGGCCATGGACGGTGTTGGATTTCACCATGGTTACATGGGAATGTCTTGAGGAAACACTATTTGTATCATACAGTGCACCTGGACATGAAAACTGGTTTTATATTCATTGGCCAAGTTCTACAATGCAGACTAATATTCAGACCCAATGGGAGATGGCTTCCCATTCAGTGACAGACACACCACCATGTTTAGCAGTCATCATGTTTAACAGGCAATTGTGGGTCTATGGTTTCCTTTGGCTTTCCCCACAGCTGAATCTGTCCAGATGTAGTAAAATACATTGCATTAGTCTATATTATCTTCTTCTTATCTGAAGAGGAGGACAATTCAAGGTTTTTCACTCATTACATGAAATTATTCAGACCTGGGGCCATTTTTATAAAACATCATGTTGTGCCCATCTGTCCTAATTTGAGATCTTTGGCTTGTGACAGCCATTCTTTTGTAGTTTGTGACTGATGTACCTGCAGTTCAGACACCAGATATTCAACCAGTCTGAAAACCTGTTCGATCACTCATGTTGCTTTACAAGGTATCAAAATAAGATGCTGATTTGAAATAGATTTACCTGAGAAACACATTGATAATTAGTGCTAAAACTAATGTGAAACAAGTGGGCTCTTATTTCAAAATAAAAGTCCCTTTTCATTAGCCAATTTTCCATTATTTTGTCTACCCCATCTACATACATATAAATGCATGTATGACTTTTTAGTGTATATACATGCATTTGTGTGTATTATGTGTGTGTGTGTATGGGGTATTCTGTTCCTAGGCAGGTTTCCAGCATTTTCCCCACTCCAGAGAAAGGGGGTCTGAATAATCACGAAAAACTGGCCCGAGACGCAGCTTTAATCTTTATAAAAACCTTCGCCCAAGTGCGCCGTCCTGCAGGAGTGGGGCTCTGAACGGGAGATTAAATGCTTCTGCACATTAGTAATGTCAGCACAAAATGATTATCTTCTCTGAATAATTTATCCCTTGTGCGGCGTAATTTCCTTATCTCCCCTTTTTTGCCTCTTTTACTGCGGGGGAGACTCTAAATGGCTGTTAGTCTTCAGAAAACCTATGGATCGTCTTTTCCATCAATCAATTAAAAAACACTTACCTCACACTCAACATGATTTATATCTTGTTAATAGAATTGTCTCACTATATCCCTATATTATTATACCCTTAATTCCATTAGGTATTTGCTTAATGCTCTTTTTAAGGCTGACCTCCAAGGAGAGAGAGATAGGGATATTAGTCCAATAACGGACCTAGGCGGAGGGGCCTGTTTCTGGGAAGGCTGTAGGTCAGGGCGGGGAGAGGGCCCTGGATGTTGGCCCACTCTTTACAGCGTGTGATTCGACGGCCTGTCCTATCAGAGATCCCACGGGGGGGGTGGGGGGAACAAAGTCAACACACTACAAAGGGCAACGATGACACTCAGTATTGCCCAGGTCAGTGCTGTCCTGTCTATAGGTCACAAGAGCGATCACATCAGCAAAATTAAAATGTACTTAGCGATTAATGTTCAAAATGCACTTTACATAGGTACATTATTCCAGAAAAAACTGACCCAAAACACAAAAATATATGAGGGACCACACATTTATCTGTGTGGTAAACAATGTATGTTCTGTATAAATGATGGATATAAGTTACATGTGGTATTTTCTGTATCTATAAGTATATAAAGATATAAAAACAAAAGCTGTATGATTTCAACCCTATGAATTTTAGCTGGCTAATATGATAAGTTGTGACATCCCGAAGCAAAAAGAAATACAGTTTACCACAAGAGGACAGTATCACCAGGACAAAGGGTTGAGCATTCTGTCCTTTGAGGCAAATATTTTCCCTACTCTCCAGAGACTTTACGATGTAAACAGTCAGGCTCTTCTGTCTCTGAGAATTTTCTAGAGAAACATTCCAACATTTTTATACTGATTTTAACAGCACATGACTATAAGCATGACTTTACTGAGGAGACTCTTGGCATGCCATGCAAACAAAAATTTAGTGTTTAGTATAGTATTTTATTAATCTATTTTTGTCTGGGTTTTTCAAATGAATGTTTTTAAATTAATCATTTTTAAAAAAATTTTTTCCTTCTATCATCAACAGAAATGGTTTTATATAATGAGAAATAATAACTATAATAATGAATAATGACTTCATAATTTAAGAAAATTATGACATTTAAGAAATCAGAAAATTAAAGAGTATAACTCAATTTTGGGTGTCCGAAGTGTGACCCTAATATTGAGGGCCAGGTTTCATGGATCCAATACCATATTATTTTCACTGAACTTTCATAGCTCTGATATGATCTTTTGATGGCTTACGTTCAATGATCCTGTGATGAGCTCAGTGCTAAGAGGGTTTTGGGGAAACATTGCTGTGAACTCTTCAGAGAAGTTTTACAAGGACCCCTGGGTAACTCCTCCCCCACCACCACCACCACCAATAGAATTTAAGAAGACTTGGACATGGATGATAAACCCTATCCAATGCTACATTCAGACCACTACAGATACCAAAGACTCTGCTTTTGGTTATTACTCAACAGTACCACATATTTGCCTTGGATTTCTGAAGCACATCATTACTGTATTTATCAAATGGTTCTGAATGAAAGTTGGCTACACTCATCCATTAATGTGGTTGGCTGAAATGTGAGGGTCACAACAGCAGTGGAATAGCTTATATTTCCCCCTTTTTATGTTACCAATTCCATTTTTATTATCGTTTCACATATTCATTTATTCCTCCGGGATCATCCCGTTCTGTTTTAATGTAACTGCGTTTGTGCTGTCTGTATCCAAGAAGCCTTCATGTCATGGTCACATTAATGAATTATGACGTATCTAGAATGCAATTGTTCAACTAGTGGACTTCCAAAGACCTTGCTTTGCCATAAACATACTTTTTACAATCCCTCCTCTACAATATAAATAAAGAAAAATATTATAAAATGATAATAATAATATGATTATTTATATTTAGCGACGATAACATAAACAAGAACTGGTGTTTTTTCTTGAAAGGTTTGAATCGAAAAAATATGGCAAGATTATAGTAATTATATTTTTTTATGCATTCTATTACATCAAGTGTGTTAAATTGTAATATTGATGTATGTAATACATTCTAAGATTCCAAAACTGTAAATATAATTCAATTATGTAATATATTTAATTGGAATTCCATAGCTCAAATAATTTGACATGGATGCCAAAGCAGACTCAACAGTATTTGTTATTTAAGATAGGGTTTAAGAATGATTTTCTACAGCACATTAAGATTTGGTGCTGTCTGCATGCTATTTACCTCAATAGGGTCTATACGCAATGCTAATATATCATTTAGCGATATGCCCTTGACACAGTTCCATGTAACACACATTTTAAATATTCATCACCACCGGCCCTAAAGACCTATTACAATCTCCCGGCCAATGCTCTGGGGGCCAGGTAGCAGTCCTCTGAAAGGATGAGTAAAAAACTACCAGGTAGTGTCATCAAATAATCAATCATGTAACTCCGCCATGATTGCACTCATCTATTACTTAAAGCCGTTGCATAATATTTCAATACATTAAGTAAGCGCTAATAGGGGACGTGGCTGTTTGATCCTGCGCTTTTATGGGGAGAGATCAAGTCTGCATATGAATTCAGCTGCCAGGCTGAGAAAGAAGCTTTTAACGTTAGACATTTTTGGGAACCGATTTTGAGCGAAAGGGTAACATCTCCACCCCGTTAGACATGGACTCACAATGAAGATCCACCACACCTCACATTTCTCTTACAGGTCAAGGTTATACTCTCATATTCATTTTGCCAGTATCAACATTATTATATAATGATTCATTTTTGATTGTGTTATATATTTAGGTAAATGGATACAATGTGTTTTTCATTGTGAAACTTATATTTGTATGCAAGTTAAAAAAACAGCTCTTTTAAAATAATGGCATCTCGGCCAGATTAGTAACCTATGGTTGAATAATGTATGTTTTGACATGAAAAGAGATTCTGATAATGACTGGATACCATATTTTTTGCATGTTGGAATCCAAGCATCTCCTATGATTAGAAGTTAATCAAAATGGCAGAACATGACAAAACTAATGGGACATAACTAATAGTGATAAAGATATTAAGTCATTTATGTTGATATGGTTTTATTAATTCATCGGCGCCATGACGACCTTTAACATCGCTGTATTAATTGCTGTAAACTCTGCGAAACATCTCGAACTTCAAGATTCAAGATTTTGCCTCTGCCATTAACATTATTGATCACTGCAAGCACCAGTGAGATAGACCTATTTATTGTAAAGGTCTGAGCTGAAAGCTCTTTAGGAAATTGATTTTAATTTTTGTTACCGTTGTGTGGCCTTGATTGCCGGCTGTGCCCTGTTCTGTGACTGTGATGCATATCTGGTGACCGCAATGTGATTGGCTAATCTCATAGACAGCACCTATAGGGAGAGGCGTCGCCAATTAATCACTGGGCTTCTGTATGAATCTGGAATGCTCTCAAAAAAACAGGCCAGTGCCTTCTGCATAAGCAGTGTTAATTGTAATTATATGACATGTGACCTTTGTGCCGGCATTGTTTGTAGCATTGCCCAGTGTGAATGAGAGGGAGCACCAAAGGCAGTTGTGCCCATGGCCTTGCCACCAAATTGCTAGCATTTTGCAAGGCCGGTATGGACACAAAATTCATCTTAGTTAACAGAAAACATTCCCATATCACCAGGGGAAATTTAGGCCATATTTTCACTTGGGGTTTGACATGATGTGAATTTCTTCAATGATGTGAACGTTCTTCAAACACTGTAAGAATGTTACATTGTTCCTTTTCCCCAACGTTTTGAAAATGTTCAACCAAAAATTGTTAGCTGTGATGAAGCTAAAACCATAACTATCATCATGTTAGTGAATTGTCACAGCCTAAATTTGGGCTGGGGAGTCGAGCTTGGCTTCTAGGAAACAGTTTTACAAACTGTAATTTGAATTCCATGATCAAACACATGCAAAACAAATAACAACGAAAAATCTACTCAAATTGTTTTGATTGTAAGAGGAGATGAAACGCATGTTATGAGAAGCAAATCAATAAAGGATCTGTGCTGGGAAAATTCAGAGTGAAAGAGAGGAGTGGTTAAAGTTACATGAGCTGGTCAAACAGCGCACTATTCATGTTTGATTCCCTTAGGTGGTCCTCGGCCAAAAACACTCAACTGATAATATCCATTCTCTAATGTCCATTCCATTAACAATGACCTGCTACTTGCCTGCGAATCGAAAGAGTTTTGTTGAGATGTATCAAATGGCCAGTGTGAGGAAACATTCGCACCAATAAACAAAAATCAGTCTTCTCGCCTCATTAATTTCCATAATGTAATTTCGCAGCATACCAATTGGTCACACATTAAATCAAGTGTATCTTCATTAGGCCCCTCCTGACATACACATCCACTCGATGAGTGACATTATTCATTTGCCAAGCATTTGCAAGAGAAATGTGCTCTTTGCGGTAGTGTTGTAAATCATTGTACTGCATTATACGCGCATCAAACAATTTGAACGCTGGCGCCGCGTATTCATTGTGAGCCATACGAGGTCATAAATTGAATGATTCTCAAACGGGGGGTCCTCCAACAGTTTAGTCAAATGTGTCATTATCCTCATTTACTACAAATTCATACCCAAAATATCTCATTTTTAATTACAGCTGACCAAATTTTTTATAATTTTAAATAAAAATCTGAAACAAATGTGATTATCAAACATTATACATGCCAATCATACTTAACAATATTGTATAATTGATATTGTTAGTATCTGCATTTATCATTTATATAACATTATAATACAATAGAATAAAAATGTTAGAAAGAACCACATAACAAGAACTATGTAAAGTAGTAACAGTCTCCTTCCTGTATATCATAATATACTTTGTGATATATTTCAATAAAAATGCATACTGTATAGTGTGTAATACTATATGTTAATATACATACTATATGTCTGACTTTCTGGTTAAGATTTCATATTTATTTAGAAACAAATAGAATGTAATATGCTCATTTAATGTTACATGTTGCTGTCCATTCAATTACCCAATTAGAATGGACAGCACATATCCACTGTTAATATAATATTAATATAGAATGAATAATACATTTACTTATCAAATATCCAGAGTGGCCTGTATAGATCACATTTTCAGGCATTATCCATTTATACACAGGTGTATGAAGTTACAGTGCTGCAATGCACATAATCCAATAATGCAATCGTATATAAATATATAAAGGTAACTAGCAATCTATCACTGCTGACAAAATGAGTTATGAAGGACACTTTATTTTCTGGCAAAGACCAACAGTTAGTTTACAGTCTTTTTTTATTCCGGAATAATTTTTTATGTCATTCGACAGACGTGATCTACCGAAACGTTCAACAGCTGACTGCTGCAGCGCTTTGGGATTTAAACTACATGAACGACCGTACGTTTACAAATGGCGTGCGAACCAGAGAATCACCTCAACATATGCAGAGACAAAAGCAGGCATGGGAACGGGTGAACCTGGTCATAATATGTTTACTGTCGCAATCTTGATCGACAGTAAATGCTTCATTCCATTTTATGACAGCTTGGGAGGGGTTTGTTTTAGCTACGTTACTGTTGGATTCTACGTGTAATTCTGAAATAAAGGGGGCAGAAATGATATTGCTCATGGGAGATAAATATTTTATCCATTGAATTATGAGTCTGCGTCATTAAAGTAAACCGCATAATATTTTGGGGTCACCACATTTGACTATGTTCACGACAATTGTTGCTGTCTTCATTGATAACAGCATTGCGCCTGCAACTGGTCCAGGATCAGCCTCCCCACCCTCGACCTTATGTTTAACGTAGGATCGAAAGCAGGAAGGCTGATCTTGGACCAGTTGCGGATGTGCCGTGCAAAGGCCTTGAATTCCTACAACAACATCTCATGAAGTATGGAGTGTAGAACATCATACGACCTCTGTTCCAGCCAGTGGGACCATTCCTACAATAATAACAGAGCTGAGACAACAGCACCCCGCGGATAAATCGCCAGATTCCCAGACTCCAGCCCGAGCCCTTGGTACGGTTATTAAATTAGCCCAAATCTTTATGGCATGATCAATAGCAATGTGTTTATTTTACAGAGGAGTGTTATTCATTAGAAATTCAAACAGCCTTAAAGAGACTCATTAGGATCTGATTTGCTATGGCTTCCAGAGACTTATTGCCCCATTGTGGGGAAGGCAAAAGGCCAGGACAGACAGTGAAGGGCAGATCGCTTTCACAGAGCGCTAAATATAGCCCTCCATGAGGAGCTGGAAGAACAGAGGAGACGAGAGGAGATGAGAGGAGAAGAGAAGAGAGGAGAGGAGAGCCTCAAGCTATGTCTGTGGTGAGGAGCCTCCTACAGGTTCAGAACACACACACTGACCACACACACATGCTCACAGACACACACACACACTCACCACACACACATGCTCACAGACTCACCACACACACTCACCACACACACACACACACGCTCATGCTTAAAGACTCACACTCACAACTTCACAAACGCATACACACATGCTCACACACACATACACACACAACTTCACAAACACACGCACAAATGCTCAAACACTCACAGATACACACACTCACACATGGACACACACACATGCTCTCACACTAACACATACACACACATTCACTAGCGAATACATACAAACATTTAGACACACATGTGCACACATACATATTCACAAAGGTTAAAGTTACATAACAGGAAGTAATTTTTTTACAGTATTTTCTATTGCTTACACCATATGAATGAAACTATAGTCCACAATGTCTTGAACACTTGAGCCCAATCAACAAAATACATGAACTTCATCTATAGTCTTTTTTGCACAACAAATCACTGTAACTAAGAAAGTTGTTCAAAAGTATTTTTTTTTTTTGGTCCAAAATAATCTCTGCTTAGGTAATCAACTGTTACTTGAAGATAAATGATGAATAATGTGACTTTTTCACAAATACTTCCATATTCCAAACTGTTCCACAATAAAAGAGACCACAAAAAGGTTCATGAGAAGAATCTGCACTGAGGTCATGACGAAATTTGACATAATAATTTGACATTGTGAAATGATGGCTAAACAGAACGTTTTGTTGACAAAATATTCTCATTTTATTTTGTGGCATTCCTTTGGCATTTTGAGAGCACTAAATCGTTTTGCTGTTTTGAAAAAGAGACTTCTGTTTCAAACAATGCTTTTAAACAATCAAAAAATACTTTAAATATGGCATACAAGGAAAGCTACAATACTTGTCATTTTCTGAGAGGATGTATAGTAATTTAATAATTATGATAATTATAGCCATATTTATTATTATAATTATTATCATTATCATCCTTTTTATTTTAGGCTTTCAACTCAAGCATTCAGTTACATCTACAATTTAATAAGGACTTAATCAAAGCAAACATTTCCGGGGATTAAATTATATTATTATAGTTGACCAAAAAAGATGTGTATTTTTCATTTTAATTTTATAAGGAACGACAAAAATAAAAACCTGATGAAGTAATAATAACAGTAGTTAAAAAATTCTCACACATAATGAAAATCAATGTAGAGCATTTTGTAAATACGCAAAGATGCAGAATGAAGTTCCTCAGTCATTATCACATTATTCAATTACCGTTATTGGGTATACAGTAGACAGCTCGACAGATATTCAGCCCATTTCAATTAAAATGGCCAGACCTCAGTGGATAGAGGAAATAGCTGATGGTTAAACTTTCACTAAAGCCAACCAGGAGACAGAGCAACACTCAATAAAAGACCAAAGCTGGAAACTCAAAAGACTTTAAAATACACCACACTGGGCAAAAATGAATGCTGTGTCAACTTTCATTGAGACATAAGATATTGTTGTATACAATTTGTATGATTTTTTGTACTGTACAATCTTAGAGCCTGACTGACTAAAGCATTGAGCATATGCTAATATGTTTTCCTGATGCAAAAGAATAAGAGAACATGTGATTGGCTGAGATGTTTCCTTTGTCCAATCACAAATCATGTAACTGAAATTGTATGCGCAATTTCTTTAACGGGTGCTTTAATAAGGGCTTTCATAACTTAGCACGCTGTAGGTCATTCAGCCAGTTAACGTTACTGACGTTTTGTCCACCCTGTCAAACGCGGGACACATGACAGCGGGGCTGTTGCCTGTTTGGCTTCTCGGAGGCCATCAAGGGCCCCAGATGTTCAAAAATCCTGCTGCTTTGTCACCTCTGGCTGCTTTATTAGACAGTGCGATGGAGGGAGGGGGTGAGGGAGGGGTTAAACTGGTAAAAGCATGTTTACTAAGCTGTTTGGAGCACCTCTCCTTATGGGTGGGGGGAGGAGGGAGGGAAGGAGGGAGGTGGGGGGTGCTGGAGGAGAGCAAGGGTGCTTTATTCTTTTCTTTTTTCCCTCCCCCTTTCCATCTCACTGCACCTCAGTGAATTGATGGAATGACCTGGACTTGATCTTCGAGGGCAACATGGCTGATGGTGCCTGCAGATTGATAAATTGATTCAAAACTATTACCATGGTAAAAAAGCAATAAAGTCATAAAAATTGCATTGGTCCAGCTAAGTAAATCCCGGGCATTTTTGGGCAAAGGAGGCCGACGAGGGAGAATGGCAGGAGGTTCGGGGCATGGGGCGGAATGAGAGAGAGAGAAATGACTTTGAAGAGCTCATCATCTTCAATCTATTCTTCCTGCGGCGGCTTCATGCCGCCGCATAGAGCCACTTCATTACAGGGGGAATAACTGTACCCGGGCCGCGGCGCCGCTCGCCTGCTGGCCCAGGGGGGTCCCCCCGGGGGCTTCTGCTGGTTAATACCTCATCACAGGCTTCATTGAACACTTTAATCTGCACTCCTGTGATCAATAGAATCCCGCTGTAAATTAAAAGGGCCATTTCGTGTAATCAAGCCTGTTAATGCTCATTCTGAAAACCATTATTTGTGGAAGGCATTTAGGGGAAAATCACCACGGTGACAAGCCACCAACCCCCCCCCCCCCCCCACAATTCCCCCTCCCCCCCACACCACCACCCACCCACCTACCCCATATCCCACCCAAGCCAAAGAAGGGTCCGGGGTTTGACGATGGAGGGGAAAAAAGGAGGGATGGGGGGTTAGGAAGTAGGGAAAGGATGAGAGAAAAGAGGGATAGGCTAGAAGAGGGGACATGGCTGCCAGCTGTCTTGTGCCTTTCGCGGTCACACACATCCCGCGGAATAAAATGAAATTTTCCAGCCCGCTATTTCTGTGGCAAATTCAATTACTGCAGGCGCTTGTACAAAAAGCTGTAACTTCCCTGGGCCTGAAATTGAAAAAATCTGCCGGCAGCCGGCTGATGAGACGGGCGGATGACTGGCGAGCCTCGACAGGGAACCAGGTGAGAGAGTCCACTTTGAAGCTCAGCAGCGGTACCGGGATCCCAGGGGGTCCAGCATAACCCAATCCAAGCAGCACCAGTGCTACAAATGCACTTAGTTATGGACAGGATTTACCCATTGTAGAGGGTGGAAAAAAATGTATGAGTGTGCTTTCAGGGAAAAACAATCTACAGTTATCAGGGACAGAGAATCTATCTTCACTGAGGCTTAACCCAAATGGATCAAAAGGAGGTTAATCAAAAATGTGATATTCAGTCTACGTGTACTCTGAGTCACTGATATGATTAATTCATTATTTTTTTCCCTTTTGTTTTAGAACTTATATCTATCCTTGTATGTGGAAGAAATATTTTATTTTTAAAATGGATACTGTCAAGCATAGTCGTTCCTTACAAAGAGTTATACATATAATTATATATCGTTGAAACTGTTAGCAGCTGCTAATCAGACTTATGCGCAAAATATTAAGCTGCAACTTTCAAAATTTTAAACAAAATGTTATAATGTGAAATAATTTTTTTCTTACTACTGGTGAAAATAAAGGTCTCAGTTTTACTTATTGGCGCAGTTTCGTCCCTGCAGGGGCATATTCAATGAAATCAAAACAGCGATGACATTACAACATTAGGCTTCCTAAATATTATCTATTTTCTGCAGACAAACGAGTATCTCCTTAAAAATACTGAAGTCCATTTGCACATGCCCTTGGAAAGAATAAGGTCCCACCCTTAAAGTATTTTAATTTTTCTATACCCACCCATTCGGCCTTGCCTACAGACCTGGGAGGCGGAGCCAGACCATGTGACCCCTCCTGGTTACATGGCAACCAACCTCTTTCCGCACTACAGCTGCAACACCAGCCTGCGACATCACTGAAAAAGTCACATGATCTGTTTGCCAACCAATGTAATCATTCATCGTATTGTCCACATCACCTTAAAAACTATATAAGCATAATAAATGCTTTACTTTATCAAAATTATGCAACACTAAGAACTACTCATTAAAATGCATTTATTTATTTATTTATTTATTACATAATACAAATTTAGTGTAATGTCAGTTTAGGTTTCCCTTGTAAAATACAACAGGACAATTCATTTTAAAAAAGTATTTGCCACTGTATTAGAGATGATTAACAGTCTATGCTGTAAATCGAAAATCCCACAGTAAACCTGTTCTGATGACCTATTCATATCCATCTTCTGAATTTTAAAAGAGCCAAAACTGAAACCAGATTTACAAATGCAGAAATGATGCAGCCATGGAAAATGTAGTGTAAAGATCACAGCACAGGTCGTACAGTAATGTCACTCACTAGGAAGTTTGGTAGCAGTATATTCCAAGCTCTGTAGGACACTTGTCCTTTCAGCTATGTGGAAATATCAGTATTTTAATGGCATAAGCAAGAAACTTGTGTATCTCTATAGAATTACATGCGCAGCATATTTGGCTGATTGAAAACAATGTAACGTGGTATACAAACATCAACTAAATCTAGGGCATTCAGGCATCCTAGAGCACTGAATATGAACATCAAGCTCTTTGAAAAAAATAAGATACCTATGAAGTGCTGGGATGTGGGACTGAATTGGACTGCAAATGTAGCGCCCTATGTAACCTTGTAACCAATGTACCCCTGTCATTACTTTGGCTCACAAGTCATAAAAAAATGACAATGTGAATTTATCAGCTACTCATATCTTTTGAGTTTTCTTAACTGCCTGTTTTCAGAACTGCCAAAGCACTAAATGGGTCAGTCTTAAAGCTTATTTTCTGAATTAATCAATGTTATGCGATTGAACCTTTGGTCATTTGTTACTCATCTGCATTTTGATTTCTGTAAATACATCAAAAGACTTACTGCAGAATTTTCAGACAAGGGCTTTAATTCAAAGATGAAGAAACTATATGCATGTAGTTATGTATGGTTCCCTGGAGAGTTTGACAGAAATAAATATTACACACGTTCCATATTTTCACTGGAGTGAACAACTGGGCCCATCCTGAGCTGACTTCCTGTTCAACTTCCGACACAAACTTTTATGAAGTCCTGTACCACTAACACCGCACTTCAGCCCCAGACGATCGCCCCATCAAAACAACACTAAAGAGCTCCAAATGTGACAAGAATGTGTTAAAAATTTAATTTCAAGTCTTTTCTTATAAAAAAAAATCATGATGACGTATCCCGAACAAAGAAAAACTGCTTTGGGAGAGAGAAAAAGTTGAAATTTTCCCTTATCGTGACGTGAAAACTGTGGTAATTTCAAAATTGATTCATTTTTTCAGTATTTCATGGGCTTCGTAGTAGTCATGAGTTCTTGTGTGCTGTAACTATTCTTTGCTGCAATATGTTGTCTTTCTTTCTGGTAGGAGTTTCTCCCAATCTGGCAACCCAAGCACTACCAGTGAAAAACGGTTAATGAATCTGTAGCTGTTTCAGCTGATTGGTTGGCGTTCTTAATAAAAAGTTCTGCCATGTATCACCCATGGAATGAGATCATAAATGAGGCAATGTAACTGAAATCCATTGTTAATGTTACATCTTAGTATTGGCATGCTATAATGTACATTGATTTAGAGACAGGGTCCAGGGACACACAGATTCTTTAGCGTGCCCCCATGCCGAATATCATCCTATTACTATCAGCATTAGGGGGCTTCAGGTAGTCTAGACCATACCTGAGCACAGATAGGTGTATAAGGGGGTTTCAGGTAGCCTGGTCTCTATCTGAGCACAGACAGGTGTATAAGGGGGTTTCAGGTAGTCTAGACCATACCTGAGCACAGACAGGTGTATAAGGGGGTTTGAGGTAGCCTGGTCTCTATCTGAGCACAGGCAGGTGTATAACAGGGTTTAAGGTAGCCTGGTCCATACCTGAGCACAGACAGGTGTATAAGGGGGTTTGAGGTAGCCTGGTCTCTATCTGAGCACAGACAGGTGTATAACAGGGTTTAAGGTAGCCTGGTCCATACCTGAGCACAGACAGGTGTATAAGGGGGTTTGAGGTAGCCTGGTCTCTATCTGAGCACAGACAGGTGTATAACAGGGTTTAAGGTAGCCTGGTCCATACCTGAGCACAGACAGGTGTATAAGGGGTTTGAGGTAGCCTGGTCTCAATCTGAGCACAGACAGGTGTATAACAGGGTTTAAGGTAGCCTGGTCCATACCTGAGCACAGACAGGTGTATAAGGGGGTTTGAGGTAGCCTGGTCTCTATCTGAGCACAGACAGGTGTATAACAGGGTTTAAGGTAGCCTGGTCCGTACCTGAGCACAGACAGGTGTATAAGGGGGTTTTATGTAACCTGGTCCCCCCCTGACCACAGACAGGGGTATATGGGGACGTCAGCTGGCCGGGTCCCTCAATACACACAAAAACTCAGTAGAACCTCAGCTCCATCTGAGCTCGATTCAAATTCAGAGCTTAGCCTGTCTTCAGCAGGCTGAGACCAGTCCAAATCTTGGTGGATGAAAGCACAAAAACAAACCGTGCACCATGTATCAATATTAAACTCAGTCCATTAGCAGAATAAGAAAGAGGGATTTGCTTCCCACTTTGCTCTCAGCCTGTAAAACCTGTTCTGCAACAGAGCAGAAAATAAAAAACACAAAAAGTTTGAGAGGTGTACAAGTTCTAGCTCCCGTAAGAGCCGAGGTTTGCACACTCAAATGTCTGAGCGCCGTCGTTTTTTTAAAACTCTTCGTCTCTCAGAGAGCCGGGATGGAGATTCAATGGAGAAGATGGAGGTTTGAGCTTATCGTGTGTTGCCATAAACAAATAAACGGCCATCTACGCCTCCTCAATGACAACTGCTCGGAGTTAACAAGAAGAAATCGGGGCTGTAATCTGGTTTTTGACAGGGACGTAGTGTTACCATTATGCATGACTGATACTCTCTCATTCAGCACTTGTGATTCAGATGGAGACATCAATGATGAGGAATTGAAAGCATGACAGGGCAGGATATTACATACACACACCCCATGTACTCTCTCCCCGTCATACACACACATACACACATGCACATACCCATACAAACACATATACATACAAATCACACAAGTTCAATGACACACACACACACCACACCATACATATATGCACACAAGCATACAAACACATATACACACACATGCACCAATCTCATGCACTGTTTCATATACACACATGCACACACTCATACAAACATATATACACACACACACCATACATATATACACACACCCATACAAACACAGATACACAAAAAACACACCAACTATATACACACACACCATACATATATGCACACACCCATACAAACACATATGTACACAAAACACACCAACTATATACACACACCACTCAAACACATGCAAACACGTTTGGTGAATTTGGTTTATGGTGTATTGCATGCCCATAGGGACAGGGCATCCTTACATGCATGATGCTTAAAAAATACATAAATAAATAAACAATACATTCATTCATTCACTCAGACTTGTCTATGTTTACACACTATAGAGCTGTCAAAACATACTTTGTCAGCATAACAACTTCCTAAAAATTTAACTAACATGAAAATTTGAATAACTGACTGCTAAATTTATATGTATATTAGTGTGCATCAATAATCGATGTGCAATTTATTGACTGTGTGGTGTCCACTGAGTACCATAACAGAGTCCTACAAGAGACATAGATGAGATCTCCATGCCTCTTCTACGAAACAAGGAGATATGACTGAGACAAAATACATTTTTAGCCACAAGTCTGTGTACTTCGGTGTGAATTAACCTCAATATATACTTGCTTGGGGAAAACAATGTGCTGCTTGTAATATGTTGGTATATGCAATCTTTGTTTTGTATAGTTTGCATATTACTTTGCTTCTCTTAGCTCACCATGAATGAACAAGAAAGCCAAAGAATTTTGAAATGTCACTTTGAAAAGTCATTGGACAGATAATCACCTCACGACAGGTTAATTCCCTGCTCTTTCTCCTGTCAACAGCATTCCATGTAACGGTTTGACCATCTGACTTTCGGAGGTTGTATGAATTGTATTTAAAAAATTGTTCTATTCAAGTATTACATGTTCATTCGTGATTTTAAAACTCATTGCTTCAGAAAAAACAAATTTGTTCATGAAAAAAATCTGTGTCTATAGCTGAAACACGTTCAAACTTAAAAAAAAGAATCTGTTAAAAATGATCCAAATGAAACTTGAGGGTCATCATACACATATAAGTGCAGACAAAATCACATGCATGAACAGAAGTAGTTATTACACATGAATATACAAACGTGTATGAATACATACATCAATATATAGTATGTATGGCACATGTACACCAATGTACATGTAAAAACACGTATGCAGAGAACTACAAGCACAAATACAACATACACAAAGACATAAACCACACTGGTGATTGCACATACATACAAATACACACACTTTCAAACTCATTTTTATAAACTCTAGACATATGCACACATGTCGTTTGAACACACACGGATGCATATAAACAGCAAAGGTTAGCACATTCACTATCAAGCATACAAACATATGCATACATGCACGTAAACACACACACGCAAGCAAATATCCATACAAATACAAAAAAACTGGTTATTACACACAAATACACATGAACAAATACAGTACATACACACTTGCTCATCCTTGAAAATAACATTGTAAGTGTTTGAAATGTGCAGATACAAAATAATAGTATAGAGTAATGTGGTAAATATACAGTATCACAGCTACAATGTAATCTCCTATTACAAGTGCATCTTTTGTCTTTTCCACAGCTATTAATTAGTTTCCTCTCAACTGTTTTCGGCACAGCAAAGCCATTGATTTGGTTTAAATCAGGTTTGGTCTAGGTTGGCCAGCGACCGTAAAATGAGTTGCCTGTAACGTAATCCTGACAGGCTGCTTCTCCTCGCAGTCTCGTTTTAATTCGCCCCCTTTTTTTTCCTCGGCGACAAAGCCCTCGGAATTATCCGGCAGGAACAGAGGAAACAAACCATCTGATTCCAATTCAAATAAAATCCTAAGAGGGACTTCATAACGAGACCGGCCTTACGCGTTTAAGACGGAGCGAGAAAGAGGAGCGAAAAAAAAGCTATTAAAGCTGTATCTTAAAAGGTCAATAACGTTCCGTGTATAATGACTTTGACTGTTTTAATCCAAATATATGAGTCCGCGGCTAAGCCCCTTCCCTGACATTGATAGACCTGAGTGGCAGGAGAGGATCCTCCATGTCAAAACATCAGCGCGGGGGAGATAATGAGAATCCGCACGCGAGCTCAAACTCTTCTCCAGGCACGCCGGCACCAAAGGCTGTCAGAATAGCGCTTTTTAGCCCTCTTAATCAGCGTAATCGTGTCAGTAAGGGTGTTTGAAGGGGGTGCAATGTGTTGTGTGTGTGGGGGGGGGTGGGGGGGGTCGGGGGAGATTTTGAGATTTACGGAAATAAAGGAGAGTTCGACCCGGGCGACGGCACGGACTGATATCGTCTCGCTTTTCCTGCGGACGTTTAATGCCATATTCGCGCCTTCCGTGGCCTCGGAATCTGCTGTCAAGAAGAACATCTCATCTGCAATGTATGACAATTTCCGCACCGCAGACAAGACACTGTCCCAAGTCAATAGACTATAAATTGCGGTTGGAAATAGGATCGTCTTAACTAAAGGCTGTTTGCTCTTCCCCTAGAGGTCCAGAGATGACCCCCCCCCTTCCCCCACCACCACCACCTAACAGCCCCCCCATCCACCTTTTTTAATAATTTGTATGTTTAGCTATTTGGTCAATTTACTCTGCACTTGTAATGTCTCATAGGCAGGACCATCAATCAGATGCACGGTGACAAAAAATCTCCCGCTACAATATTACAGGTTATTAAAAGGATGATGGGAAATGCGGGCGCGTGTGTTGGCCAGAGCCCCCTTTTCTCATTTTCAGAGTGCGCGGCCCTCGCTGTAATCTAGTGATTCATCTTCACCCCCCCCCCCCCCCCCAAAGCGCTACCTCCCACCCCCCACATCAACAAGTGTGGCAGCTGCAAGTCCCCTGCGATAGGTCGCTCTGTTCATTTCACCTTCGAAACACAAACATTAGCCAGCCAGGAGGCCCGACCGCCCATGTTCCACACTTCACGCTCGCGTTCCTCATGGTTCTTCCCTTGTCCCCATGATTTTTCCCATTCCGCCCGTCCCATAACTCCACAACAAGCGCCGTCTCTCATCGATAATGAAGATTAATTATGATAATACCATTAATATCAACGTCGAGTGCCCGACTTGTTATTTGCAGGTAGTAAATCTCAAAATATTAAATCCGTGCCTCCAAGATTACCGATAAAGCTACTCAAGGTGAACGTTAGGTGGTGAGAAAATGATGACGTTCCCCTTGGAAAATGATGCCTGCCTCAGACTATGGAAAGAGTTCCCAGACAGCGGCGGTCCCAGTGGGAATCTTTCCCCCGCGACAGACGGAGAACCATCAAACGCATGTTGAAACGAGACGAGATTTACATCTTTCCCAAGACGCTGATCAAAGCTTTAGACATGAACAAGGGTGGTTTACTAAGCTGCATCACTCTTTGTGGACGTTGTCTTTATAAAAATGGTCCTCAATGATTGTCACTTCTCTGAGCCGAAATACTCTGACCGAATGTTTTTGGCTCTGTAATTAAATTTGTTGGGGGGAGGGGACGGGAAGGGGGGTGTCAGACTTTTAAATACCGATCTAGTTCAACTACCTGCTGAAGTATTTCAAACTCTGAGGCGTTTTCGAATATAAAGGCCTGTGAATGGCCACCCAACATTTTGACTTTTGTTTCTCGCTGATTGTCTTGGATTAACGGCCATTTAGACACAGTGTCACAATCCGAGTTAATGCCTTAATCAATCAGTAATTACATTTTTCCTCAACACGAATGAACTTTTTTTTTCTCTTGCTGCCGAAAAGAGAAGAAGCAAGGGAAGGAAATTGAGAATTTGAATTACAAATGATCTACAGTAGCTCATTTTTTTTTTGGAAGATTGATGACATAAGTTTAGGGGTTTTGATTAAACCTCTGCAAAAATTACTTTGATTAGTCAGCATTAAAAACTGAAAGAAAATTGATCACTTCAGTTGAATTGAAATAAAATGTTATCATTTGGCATTTAAAAAAGACAAATGACTGTAAGGATAATGTCATCTTTCTGTCTTTACGTTGGACTTACATTATTACTTCTTTTATCACCATTCAGGATATTAATAAAAGAATATTCTATGAATTAATGCATTTGATCATTAAAGACTTCAGACAAGAATATGAAGAAACACTACCACAGCATACTGTTATAAATCCTTTTAACTATCCATAGAGCCCATGTACAATCTAAATAATGTAACCACAATAATTAGTAATGAATTAACATGTGCATTCATAAGTTCAAATTATATTTAATTATCAAAATTAAAAAAGTATTGTCTGCAATAAATAGTGTTTATAATGCGTTTATTACAAGTGTGATGTCCATAATGCGCTGCATCTCTTTCTATTAAATACAAATAAGCAATCAGGAGAATGTTTTTCATAACTGTATTCATTTGGGGTTTGATACTTCAGAAATGAGAGCATTTTGTAACCATTGCTCCAATTTAAATGTGTTCGTCTGGAAAATGGTTACAAACAGGCTTGAGACCGTGGCTTCTTTTCTCCCGCTTCGCCTTTCTCATTCTCATTCACTGTATTCTATAAGGACGCAGTACAGTTACTCAGTAGAAACAAAGTTAATAAAACACTCCTGAACACTCATTTGTCATTGGGAGTACCAAAAAGCGGAAAAAAGGAATACACAGGTATCATCTATTCCCTCCTCGATGCTTTGAATACCACCTGTCCAGCGCGGGAGGAGGATTTCCGATCACTGTGTTACATCTCGGGCTAAACTCCCATCCCTTGTTAGATTTATTTGAAAAGAGCAAACAGGGAGATGCCACCGTCGCTACGGTGACCCCATACATCAGAATCACCGTGACCACATATTAAGTGCTTTTCCCCATCCCCCTCCCATTAAAAGTAAATAATGTGTGGAGAATGAGGAATTTGTTAAGAAGCCATCCTATTTGTCATACGTGACAGGTATCTGTTTATATACAAACCCTGGTGTGTGTGTGTGTGTGTGTGCGTGCATGCAGGGAGAATGAGGGGGGGAGGACAAAAGGCGGACGGGAACGATGATGTCAACCGTACGCTGGAGGGATCGCATTAATACCCCACACCCCCAAACCCCGACACAAACAGGTCCCATTTCTCCCCATCCGCTATGCCATTCTTTTTTCTTTCTCTCTTTTCTTTTGTCAGCCGCTATCACTCTTTTCATTAAACACATTAAACTGACACCTGGGTTTCCTCATTGAATGTCAGTTTCCCCTTTATCTTGCGTTGCCTATAGTATTATCTATTTGGTTCCATATGCACCGGAATTCTTTGTAAAAAATCAATTTTATTACATTGAATAACCCGAGCAACAGGTTAAGGCTTGTGTAGCTAAGTCTCTATTTTCTGTGAATCCTTACCATATGACCTCTACCCTTATGCTTAACCTTGTTAGAATATTAGAACAGTAGATTTATTCAGACAATCAAAAATGTCATTATTTCAAAACACAGACCTCAGCTATCATTGTACATGGAACTTGCAATATCATGTGAACTAAATATCAGCATTACATACTGTGTCATGTAATATGTAATATGTTTGGGGAAAAATGAAACATTAAGTATAAGTACCATTTCTTATGTACTACTAATGCAAATTAAACATATTAACATATGAAGGAATATAAACAATAAACAAATAAACAATATTACAGAGGTTTGTCTTTCTTGTGTGTGACACATCACTTTCTCCATTTTATTTATTTATATATTTATGTGCTTTGTGCATAATTTCTGCTAAAAGTTTTTAAAAAGTAGCGGAAACATAAAGTAGAGGCATAATCTTAAGATCATTAACTTAATTATTTCTGCTTAATGAGCACAAAGGAGAGAGAGAAGGAGGAAGCAGTCGCTAATTAAGTTCATCATCATATTAGAATAAATGAGTGTTGCGCAGCTACGATGCTTTCATGTTGTTGCATATTTATAACATTAGATTAATTTAATATTCCCCTTATAAATCATGCAAATTTATGAAGTGAAGGTTTCGTTTTATTACAGCGTATTAAGTCATGTTCAATGTGCTGGGGGTGGCTTTGAAGTGAGGCAGCACCCAAGGTTAGTCAGCGTTATTTATGACCTCCTTGTCAGTTAGCTCTAAGCTGGGTTTTATTGCGGTTTAATGTGCTGGGAAGGTGGAGACAATATTAAGTAGCACAATTACAGTGATCACCAGACAGATGTGGCGGCCCTGTTTCTTCAAGACAAAGATTTTTTTTTTAGATAATCGGAAACAGCCCCTGTGTTTGTGCCCTGTCGATCTTAAGTCTGGAGTACACCCATTCATGTCATTTCACACCTGCACTGAGATAAAGAGGTATAGATCTGAAACTACTTTAAAAATCTGATGGCATGTAATTAAACTGAAAGCAGAAAATTGACCCCTCAAGCTTTCAGCCATTTTCTTTAAAATAAATAAAAGCTGGTGTTATTATCTGGTTGTTAGCTTTACACATGCAAGGTTAAAGGTTGGCAAAATGAAACCTCACATAATTTGTGTTCTATCCAAGTGTACTAGACATGTTTTTCATATTAGATTATTCTTTAAAAGCCCCCCTTAAGCAACTGTTATGGTCAGAAGGGTAACCTTTGGCACGCGATCAATCCAAACAAAGTGATTTCTAAGCCTTGCACACTGTATGCAAATGGTACTTTTTAGACTCCTTGCACGGGTCGTAACACCGCGATTGTTCTTAACTACTGCGGGTGGCATAAGGCAGGTGGGTCATATCACTCTCATTAATGAATCATTGGCGGGACCCTGTACCATTTAGAGCCCTCCGGATTGTGCGTTTGCAGCAATTTACAACGATTAATAGAAGGAGGTCAACTCAGGTCACTTTCAATTTCCACTCCGGCGGGAGAAAAATGGAAACAACTCATTTGCACAAATTTAAATAATTCCGCTTGTGCAAAAAAAAAAGAGGAAAAAGGGGAAGCTGGGAAAAGAAAAGATAAAGAAAGAAGGGGAGAAGGCTTGAACGTCGTTGCGCCAAGCTCCATAATAATCCATGCTGTGAGACTCTGCCTGCATAAAGGCCATAATGAATCTGACAGGGAATATGAATCCAGATGTAAGAATAAAGGGTTCTCTTTTTTCTTCTGCCGTCTCACAGGGGAGCGTCTGTTGCCTCTAGTGAGCTTTTAAACTTATCATAAATGTATTAAGATTGCGCCGGGCCATGAAACAGCTGTAGACAATTAATCTTCTGCAAATCTTATCCGAAGAATTGGTTTCTGCAAAGTAACATCTGCTGCGAGAGGTGATTATTCAAGGGTAACACTGGCTCGACGCACTTTTATGCATAGGGCGCGATCATTGCCAATGAAGTAAAAATTTATAGTTTTCCCTGTTCGGTAAAAATAACATTCGGCTGCATTAAAACGTCATCCATCAACATCGTCCCAGAGCTCCGGGCCCGTCGCAGCCGGAGAAATTAAAAAAGTATTCATTTTAATGTGAACTTGTAAAATGTGCTGCTCCGATGGTCTGATATTTTCTGCTTCTGAGTTTTTTTTTTCTAAGCGAGGGAGAGAATAAAATTGAAGATGAGCTGAATGTGAATCTAAGCCCCATGCTGTTAGCTTGACGCTAGCCCCCAGTTTATAAAGGAGGATGGCAGGTATTGGCTAGGGCTAAAGCGCTAAAGTATTAATGCCGTGTGGGTCTTATTAAGGCTTATTGCGGGTCATAAGCCCAGGGTGGGGTTAGGAACTACTGACCTCCAGTTCAAGAGCCACATATATTCAGTTTGTTTTAGAATGGTCAGAAAAAATGTTGAATAACTTTCACTATCATACTTCTGATTCAGGCGTTGAGAATCAAAAACACAATTCAGGCAACCATATGAAATATGAAACCCTACACCAGGACAGAGTAAAAAGTCTGGAGTGTAAACATTAAACAAACTCCTTGAGTAGTTCATGGTAGGTGCCTCAGCATTTCTGAGAGATCATGAAACAACACTGACTTGTTTCAGTCTGGCATCAATATTCGTCTGAAATCAAGTATCAATCCATTTCAAATTCACTGGGTAAGGGAATTCTGACATTCTGTCGTCATAGTACCACTGAGACGGCTGTGACATTTACCTCTAAAGAATAACTTTAAAAAACTGCTTCACTACACTGCTTGTGTCTGTTAGGCAGATTGGAAGTCCCACCCCTCATTGAAAGGTTTTATCAACAAACTCTTCCTGTACAGGTAACATATACTGCAAGGAAAGAGATTCATTCAGAGACAAAAGAAAAGAAACATTTAAGGAGTTCCTCAGGGGCCCATTTTCTACCCGCCTTTATTTTCTCTACATTAATTACATTCCTTTGACTTTTTCATTTCCCAACTGTCGCCTTCACACAGATGGCAATATTATTTACAATATAGGCCCTCCCTGGATCTTAGCCAGATGCAACCTTAATAGGAATTTGATCATCTGTAACTTTGGCTGCCTGTCAATTAGTTTATTTTTTATAAACAAAGCAAACAGGCAATATGCCATGCCTGCTGCGTAATCCTTTTCACATGGTTTTGTTTGTCAGGAAACAGGACCAAAAGACAGAACCATGCAGGACATGAAAATACATACATGGTCATAGGTGTCCGAACTGTCAAAAATCTAAGTAGCCAAGTAGTTCATGCCCATGGACTTCCTCCAAATTCTTGTTTCAACAAATTTAGCATGCCAAGGTCTCTAGTTGTATTCTAAGTGATCTTGAATGTATGGTACTCATTGTAATGAAAGATAACTGTTCTTCAAACTATTCGTTAAACTGGAACTGCCACTACCTGTCTGTTTTTACATATTGACAACATAAGCTATTTGTCATCCATCAAACTATTATTTTGAACATGTTTTGTTCTGAAAATATGCACACCTTAGAAATGGTTAATCTTTCAGTTGATCTCTATTTTTGTAAGAATATGAAGGGGATAATTCACTCTATTTTCCACCGAGTGTTACGTGTTTTTTACTCTAATGCAAGATGATGTTGTAGCTTCAGACTGGTACAGCTCTCCATGTCTTGTTTTTGCAGCATTGTAGGTATTTAAAATGTAAACATCTCTTCATAGAAGCCTATATTTGAAGACAGCAAATATAGCATTATGGTAGGGGAAGTCAATATTTCCAAAGTGTTCTCTGGTGGTGCAATAAAGGCAGAAAGTAAGGATCCCTATCTGTAATTGGCTAAGGGACAGTTTCAAACAAGGAAATACTTTACAGGGGCTTTGATATTTCATTAAAATTAAGAAAACTATCCTTTTATTACATTACAATCACACTAAATCCAAGGTAGGCCTGCTACGATACCAGAGTCATGGAAAGGGTTAAACAAGTGTCTATCCTTCCATCATTTGTGCTGTGTGAGGGATGAACAGATGAAGCTATGTGAAAAGACTTGAGAGATTCTATTGTGTTTAACTTGAAGGGGTTCCCCATGGGTCACCCTAAATCATTCAATTCTGGTATGACCCCTTGGCTTTTCTCAATGATGATGATACAGTGGTATCTTGATCATACAAACCTCGGAAATATTGTTTGCTAGGCCTCGGTCCAAAGAAGGAAAACACGGAATTCATCTCTGGTGTTGGTTAAGGAGAGAAGCCCCCCAACTTCACAGTGAACTCCTCATAAATCTTTAATTAGTCTTCATCCAGAATGGTTTTCTTTTCACACAATTTTATCAGTTGTCCTAAAACTGCAACAAAGATAGTCATCAGTGAGAAAAGACCTGATGGATCACTTCACTATTTTTGTGTGTGTTTGCATCAGCCCTACAGTAAATGAAAGTATATCAAAATGACTCCTTGAGTCATTGCTGAAAGTTAAAATATGATAGAATACAACAGTGCAGGGTTTTTGCTAACCCTCCTTTTCCAATCAGTTTGGAATTATTGCAAATGGCTAGCCTTGGTCAAACAAAAAACAATTACTAGATGACTGGGTACCGAAAAATTGAGATTATATCCTCATATATGAATGAGAGCCCATTTGATATATGGTTCATTTATTTTAAGACTCCCACATTAAGGTCTAATCCACTTTTGAAAATGTGGCAGCACGGGTCAAAACATATTTGTACACAGAGGCGTCAGAAATAAGCCGTATCTTGAAATTTCATATTCATTTGTCAGACACATTCAATTATTTTTCTGGAAATCAAACAAAAAAATTTTCAGAAAGGGGGGCATTCTCTGCATGCGCCGCGCTTCCGATGGAAAACGCATTTGGAATCTCCGCAGAGTTCTTTCTGTTTCGACTGAACTACCTGCCGTCGCGCATTACAGCCCAGAAGTTGAGATTATCTTTAAACCTCGACATGTATTGTTCAATGTGACATGCTCAATTTATCATTAGTTGTGAAGTGAGAACGGATGAGTACACTTTCAATTTAGTTCGGAGGCTTTCTACATTCATCATGTTTCTTCATCATCCATCATTTCCCCCTGTTTGATTCGTACAAAAACACACTTTCATAAGTTTAATGCAATTAATCATAAGGCTAAGATAATTTTATATTAATGGACCGAGGCATTTATTTTATTATTTATTTGATGAACTTGCAGGGTGATTTTGATGGAATCTATTCCAGATAAGCTATTATCTCCTTGCTCGCCTAGCACGCATTTGTGCTGCTTTAAATATTTCTTTGTTTCGTCATTGTGCCACCCCACCTCCCCCCACCCCCACCCAGAGCTTTGTGTATATTTCCAGGCAGTGTTTTCCATTACCATCGCTTGTGCATGCTTCGTATCTTCATTTAACCGATCAAGATAAATTGAAAAAGTTGCCGCTGATAGATAGCAGGTGACCCGAAAACAAAAGCAATTATGGGAAAGGGTGCAGGGCTCGTAACGGTAAAGCGGTGGAAGGCTCCGAGCTAAAGGTGCAATTCTGCCTCAGCTGTGCCAATGAAACACAGAGACAGCCACCCTCTGAAGTGCAGAACACACGCCCCGAGAACAGTTTGCAATCATTAACCTTAAGAGAACTCACCCAAGGTCATCTTTCTCAATTCGCCACTTCTTTGTCTAAGCTGACATAAATTCCATCTACAAAGACAATCTCTTGAAGATGGGCAGATCGTTCTGAACGTGTGTTTTCGTCCAAACTTTACAGCGCTTTGAAGATTTTGAAAGCCATTGCAAAGAAAAGAGAGTCACCATTTTAATGCACATTGTGGTATTATTGACTTTGGGCCTACCATGTCTATATATGAGCTGAATACAATTACATGAAGTTTGCAAGTAATTTAACACTTACATTAAATATTTGACTTTTGGATGAGCATACCATTTTATTTACACATATGACCACACCTCACATACTTCATCAAATGAAAAGTAATTCAATGCACATGATTCTGATTAATATGACTGGATGGGATGTCCTGTTGAAGTGTCAAACCTTCAGACAGTAGGGTGGGCATTTGAGGAAGTTAAAGGGCATCTGTACATATACTACCTTGTATATATTGTCTATATTTTCAAGAGTTTATAAACTGAGTTTTTTTATCAGTTTTGATCTTTCAAGGGTTTTTTTGGCATAGGGTCACATTCTAGCAATCATACCAAACAGTGTGTTTTTCATTGAGCAAAGACATTTACGATGTCCAATCAAATCTTTGCCAGTTTCATAGCAGGGTTAAAGAGATTTTGATTTAATGGTTTAATTACCTGTAGGTGCATCATGGGTGGAAACACACAATTATCAGACAATCAGTGTCATCACCCATGCCCTGCAGAAGTCATCTATGTTTGCACCGTAGAAGATTGCTAATTCCAAGGCTACTGAAGTCTCTGTGAAAAAGCTGACCTGCTAGTGCACAAGGTCAATGTGCATGAGAGAAAAATATACAGAACAATTAAATTGCCTCTCAAGCTTCCTAAGGTGATGCTGGCATAAGAGGAAGTATCAGTGAGTTGCCTCCTCTTTTTCTGGAATTGCTAGAATCACCACCCAAGGCAGAAAGCAGTGATTTAAAGAGATGGGGAGGACAAAAGCTTACCGCTACCTAAAGAGGATATGAGAGGTATAATATGAGAAAGATAACATCAATAGAGCACAACAATACTTCTTCCCTCCACACCCAAAGGATTCAGATGTCCTGAAGTGAACATATTCAGGGACTGTCAACATGAATACAATGATATTATTTTACAAATTCTGAATATTTGTAAAGCTACAGGTGATGCCGACCGACCCATCACTTCTCACCCATGGTTCTGTGGGCTAGTTTGAGATCAATGCCATCATTGCTTTCTCAAATCCTGAGCTGTGTCCAAAATGAATGCTCCAAACTTGAATGAATTGAGCCACTTTATAATGTACCATCTAACCTGTACTCATACCACTTCAATCATTCTCTCTCCATTAGAGTATGTATTAGCGAATTTCCAATGACAACCCATGCACTTACAAATCTAAGTTGATCTTTGCTGAAAAATGCTAAATCCTTTGAAACTAGCTTGCAAGACATAGTTTCATACATTTGCTACGCACCCTGATGCTAGCTAACTATTACCTGAAATTTAATGAAACCTGTTAAGTACTGTAAACTATAGCACATGTGTTCATGTCCATCAAACTGCTTTGTTTGCACATATGTATACTCAGTTCTTTCCTGAATGTTTCAGTGGTTCACATTTCAGCAGTAGCAGGTTGATGTGTTGGGTCCATTGAGAGGAAAGGAAGCAGGGAGAGAGCGTGACAAAGCCTTGCTGGTATGAGAGGTGCTTTTTCAATCCAACATGAAGCTTGCCGAATTATAAGAAATGGAAGATGTGTTCAGTAATTTTCTATGGGTCTTATCTGATATTTTCTTCATGCCATTGCACCCAAAACAAGCTCCAGTCTTCTATCCTCCATGAATTGAGTTTCAGCCCTGATATTTTGTATTTATAATATGATGCAAGTCTGGAAGCTTGTTTTGTGAGATACAAAGCAATCTATTTGAAAGCATTGTGGAGGAAAGGGAGATTACTGAGAAGTAAAATGCTTTAGTATATTAAGACCTGTATTTCTTGTGTTTTCTTAGTGTCAACTAACAGGGAGGCATTTTCATGAGACTACAGTTTCCACTTCCTTCCACAAAAGGTGGCCAACCTTCCACGACTGGTGTACCACATCTCAAAATTAATGGGACAGATCAATTTTTTTACACGCAATCACGATGAAATGAGCAAATGCAATTAAGCTTGTATATAGAATGAACGTTAATGATGATTAGATTGATGGGAGATTAGCATTAGTTAATTTTTCATATAGCAACAACTAAGATAGCCAGAAACCATTTGCATAATTTCTCCATTAGCAAACAAGCTGTGTTTGGTTTTCACTGGTACGTCCCTATCCAAAATATAATGATAAGAGTTTTGCCTGGGATTACCATTCTAGGGCCCATTTTGCCCATGTTACAATTTGTTCAGTTTCACAAATAAACCATTTGCTCTCCATCTTAGCTGAGACGTAACCATTATTATGCTATAAAATGGTTGCTACACTCTGTAGGTACTGTCACATTGGCAGTTGCGCAGATAGGCACAATGTTTCCTCGTGTGATACAGTTCCTCTAGTGCAATACATTTCTGTATATTGTCAGAAATATGAGGTCATTTCCTCACTGGTCAGGTTTGACTGATATCACTGTAGTTACATACATCATAAGTACACATTCATACAGTAAGAAATACATCCATGTTTGGAAGACTCCATCTTTACATGAAATGAGTCAAAGAATGTTTTTGCAGATATGAGTGGAAGAGAATATATTGGCTGCATGACTTTAGCATGGTTCTCCGTTATGTCTTACGATGGCGATAACCACATGTGAAAGTCTGTGTGTGAAATTAGGAAAGTTGTGAGTAAGACATCTATCTGTGTCAGACACATTTGTGTTTCCACCGAAGATCATCAACCTGTCATCGGTTCTAAGGTTTCCTATGGCAGTCCAGTAAAAGGGAATGAAAAGGAAAGTTCTTGCATGACGGTTATGCAAATAGATCAACGCGATTCACTTAGGCGTCCGATGATAACTAAATACGAACATAATTATTTCTCAAACTGAATGGTCTCGAATCTCACCACAAATCAATCAGCTCTCTTCTCTAAGAAGTTCAGACTCTATTGTAGCTCAATCAAAAAAAATCAATGTGGACCAATTATAGCCTGTTTCATTAGAGTATGCAAATCGTAGAGGGCTGTAAATGAGCTGCTCTTTTATTCCCCCCCCCCCCTCCAACGGCCCACACAGCCACCTCCCAGATCACACTGACGAACACTTGCTGGCCTCTAGTTGTAAAAGAGGGAATTAATACAATACTCGTCCAAAAGCGTTTGACACACAAAAGTCATGTGGCCGAATTCCCTCCTGTATCACCTGATCTCACTCCCGCTCTAAAGTATGTTATAAGCCATGACCATAATTTTACTTGCCCTCTACATTTTGGGCAGGCGTAAAGATATTGTGACGAGAGAGCCAGACTTGAATCCAGGAGGTTGCAGGTTTGAATTCTGGTTGACGCACCGCTAGCACGTCCTCGGGCAGCGCACTTAACCTCAAGTGCTTCGATAAATATCCAGCTGCATCAGCAGACAATCTGTAAACTATGAGAACCAACACGGCGAAGGACAGCTGCCGAGCAAACATGGCATTCAGTTACACTGCTGTTTACTCATAGTGTAAAACACTGTATAACACTTTAGACTGGGAAATGCAAAAAAGGCTTATAAACACATTAATATGTCCTTCATAATCATTAGTAACCTCTTTATTAACTAATTATATATGATTTCCATGTGTATTTGTGAACATTAGTAAATGACACAATCAGTGGGTCATAGATCTGCTGGAAGGCTTATTTGAGCACTTGATCAGTTGTCAAACACGAGCAAATCATACATGACAGTTAATAAACTGTTTACTAATGATTATAACGTACTTAATAAAGTGTTACTAAATGTTTTAGCATTGCCCAATCCTAAGTGTTACCAAATACAGCTGCATTTCCTCTGGTGGTCACCAAACAGAGTGAATGTGAATAAAAGAGACAAACACAAGCAATTCCTTATAAATCAATATTAAGAACAAATGTAAACTAAATCCAGCAAGCATATGTTGCGGAGCACTTGTGTGTCATGTACAAATTACTTACTATAGACCACAAACATTTTTATTTAGCAACTATCACATCCAAGGTCAGCAATATATATCATGACTACTTTGTGCAATATATCAGACCTTAAATTTATCCATCCTTAAATAAAACATCAAATTCCTCTTTGCTACTTTTTACCCTCTCGTTGAACCTGTAAACCAATGGATTAGATACAACATGTAAATCCTTGCTGTGACATCCAGACAATTGGGATTCAAGATTCGATTGAGTTGTTTTTAGCCCCGGATCTTATCTTTTCTACACTTTTCCAAAGACTCTATTGACACTTAACCAAGGATT
This sequence comes from Albula goreensis, assembly GCA_022829145.1. NCBI lineage: Eukaryota > Metazoa > Chordata > Actinopteri > Albuliformes > Albulidae > Albula > Albula goreensis. The sequence continues at coordinate 3,598,194 of CM040765.1, forward strand.
TGCCTGTTCGCTCTGAAAACCAGGGAGTCTGGGAATTAGAGGGGAGACGGAGGGCAGCTTATGCAGAACAGAGACGGGCAGCGTTCTGTCTTGATCAGCTTTCTTCACTCTTAACAGCGGTGTATCCTTCAGATGTTAGACTGCAGCAAATATATACATTACAGCAAGGTACACCATTCAAACTAAAAGCAACGAAAGCCAATATATGATGCAATGTAATCTGTTGGTCTGTGTTATTAAAAGCATTTAAACTCCTGTCTCATCATACAGAAGGCCCATGTATTAATAAATAATGCATATATACACATTCATATGAGGGGAATTTCAACTAAACAATATTAGTTATTCAGTAATCGATTTTGAAATATGTTTTAATGTCAGTGGAGACATGCTACACAGTTGTTCCTTGGAAAACCAGTTAGTGACTGGGAGCTGACCGAGCAAGAGACTGGCATCAGAGGTTGGATATAACTGATCAGCACCTGATTTGTCCAGTGTAATTGTGACATTGTGGTGTGGTGCTGCCATTTTATTTAGATGAGACCTAACTTATGCCAATACTACGAGGCAACTAGCTATTTCTAGAAATGTATTAGTATAATTAATTGGGATGTGATAGAAACAAGCATGCTTTCTAATGAAGCATTTGCTCTTCTGGGATCCCATCATAATATTTACTTATTGATTTATGTGTAAGGTATTTCACCAAAGGCCTCATAAATAAAAGTAAGAGTTCAGTTCAAATCAGGGTAGTCTCTGGAAAACAATGTATTCAAAAACATTGTGCTCTAACAAATGGTGGGTCATTTACCCTTGTGATTGGACAAGCATCCCAGTTCCAGGCAAAGGGTGATTTAAAATGATGTCGTGCTTGAACTACATTCTCCAAGCGGAATAATCGAATTTGGCCGTTTATTCATATTTACTGAGTATACCTGCATTGCATTTGTATAGATCACATCGGGGCAAAAACAGAAATTGAGAAAATCTAATCAAAATGTTGGGACGTGGTGGGACAGTGGCATGGAGTCTGTCGGGGTGGGGGGGGCGAGACGCAGCGGGTCACTCTCATGCTTTTCATGATGTGTCTTTGAAATCTATCCGAATCACATTAAATTGGGTATAAAGATGTGCAGACACATACATCTAAGTAAATGGAGTGCCAGAGCGTTGCTTGTGCAGAATCCCACCTCAACAATCGGGTTAGAAAATCGGCCTCAGATCCGATTAATAATTCACAATCCTGTTAGGGGAGAACAAACATTTCTGTTCAAGCAATTTAAGTTGCGGAATTGTTATTAAAGCCGGGTGCTTATACGGGCCGGGCGACGGTCGAGATGGAAGAGGCTGGGAGGCTGTGAAATGTAAGCTGGCTCGAGCTCTCTGTGCCGGGGAATAACTCAGCGCTATTTCACACTCTCTGCTTTCTTTATTAAACTGCCGTCACAGTAAACACGCATTACCCGCTCTCATCTTTTCTGGATTTTTATTTTTTTTTTTTTATTTAGGATCACGGAAACCACTCCATCTCAGTGCCGGCAGGATGAGTTTCTCTCCCCACAACCCCCATGCCCCCCACACCCCCCACCACCCTCCCCTCCGTGCAGAGTTTTCCAAGACTCTCCCTGATGAGGAAATAATCTTCCGCATTGCAATCAAGCTATTAGCATGATGAGCTAGTCATATTCCAATCAAGGAGTCAATGATCCCTTCAGCTCCTCCCCAACACTGGGGAACCACAAGTCTGACTTTCAAAAGGGGCGGATCAAATCTGAATAGTTTAGCGGTTGTGATTTGATTATCATTTTAATATAGATTTAATTAATAATTGAGATTTAAAAAACACATTTAAAAACTTGGTTACACACAGATTGACCATAGTGGTTAATACAGCCAGAAAACCTATGCAAAAGATTTATGCCGAAACAGTTTTTTCTGCAAAAGCAGTTTTTGAATTCACAAAAACAAAATGAATGATATTTATGAACATTATAAATGGGCTAAGACCTCCAAAAATGTGATATGACATTTGACATAACATTTTACATTTACATTTATTATTATTATTATTATTATTTAATAACAGATTTCACCTAGACACTAATTTTATTCAAATGAAATTGAAAGCATTGCGTTTCCAAAATACAAAGTCCAAACCTGGTAGTGTTTGGTTAATTGCTAATAACTTGTATTTTGTGAATACATTATTGCTTATGAACAGAAAGATTTATGGCATTAATGTGAACCCTAAGTAAATAATAGTTAAATATAAGAGGCACTCTGATTTATAGTGTCTTACTTACCCTCGTCCTATCACTACCATCCTTTTCCTTCATTACTTTGTCATGATATTAAACTTACTTTAATCCAGACACTTTAGGAAACTTAGCTGTGATGTATACATTCATTTAATCTGTTTGTATTTTACAGAATAAATGAATGTGAAGGAACTCTGCTGAATTATGGTTGAAATTACTTGTCATGTCCTTGGAACTGATTTTAATTTATCCAAGACTGCCCCCTAGTGTTATTTAGTAATTCCTACAACTAGGGCAAAAGGCATCTGGAATCAAATCATATTTTGGTTTCACAATATAACCTGTATTGTTTAAAACAAACTTTAATCACTTAAAGTTGTGTCAGATGAACCAAATGATACAGTAGTAAAGTATTTTGATGGAATTTCCAACACTGGATAACATAGGTATGTCCACTCAATTATATAAAAACAGAAAATGTGTTGCAAGAACAGGGTCTTCTATAAATTATCAGTCACTACTGTAAACTTCATATGTATATTACTTTTCTGTTCAAAGTAGGGGTTACGGGTCCTAAGTGTGCTTGAGACTCTTTCAGGTTTCAGGTTTGCTTAATCCTTGTCACTTAAAACTCAATGAAATGCAGTCCACCGCAGCAGTTTCCCCTTACTATCAGTTATATTGTTGAATATTCAATTCTTAATGCATATGAATAAAATCCTGATGAGAAAAATTGTGGAATTTCCATAAAGCCAACATTTCAATAGTTTAATTCATAATTATGATTAAAAAAAAAATTGGGAGGCATATTCTTACTGACCACATATCAGCTAGGGTGATAATTATCTAGAAGAGGCCTTTTACAACCTTTATTTGCAAGCTTATCTCTTACAATCACTAGGTGGCGCCCTTTCATTTTTTCAGCCTCTCAGAGCAGAGAGCAGTCCCTGACCACAGGCTATGGATGACTGCTCTGAAGAACTTGACAGTAGTGAGAGCAAGCTGAAACAGAGGCAGTGTTGCCTTGGGCCTAGTTCCTAAAAGCACAAATACTCTTTCAAGATAATTTTTTACAGCTGATACTCAAGAAGTCAAACTACAGGTATCAGAGGCTCATGAGAAAAATCTATTGGATAAAGCTGGAAAAAAAATGAACTGCAGTCTATTTACTGCCCATTTTGTGTATAATTACTGTTCCCAGGTCAGTAATGAAGCTCCAGCCACACTGCCATTATATTGCATTCCACTCAGTACAGAGGACAGAGTGCTGTTTGGTAAACTTGTGACTTAAAGTATGGTCTCAAAACACACAGTCGCCTGAGCGCTCATTGCATTCTGTAAGCTACGATGATTTAGATTTTATCAATGAGGGATAATTAGCCACATAATTAGCTGCACTAATTTTCTGCCATTTGGCAACAGCCAGGCTAATGAGGTTCTGATCACCAGCCAGCTCAACCCAACAAGTGCCGCAGTCATTGCCTGAAGCAATTTCATGTGATGGACTCTCTTAGACATACAGAATAGCATTGTAACTGGCACATAACTATTATAATATGCACAACTTTGTATGAACTCAATTTATGAGCATGTTTTCCTGCATTCAATAGCAAGGTACTTAACCCTTGTGTTAAATTCACTTTTTTGGACTTTTTTTTAACCATGAAATTGTCACTTGTCAGTGATACAGTTATGAACATTAAACATATATTATTTTGCATATGAAGTAAGCCTATGTCATGGAGTATTAGGTAACCAAAATAATAGTGAGTCATTTTTGTATTCGAAAAAATAAAAACAAGTCAATTTCACCTAAACACAACAGGAGAGTAACCTGACTTTCTGCAGAACTGCTGCCATAGTATTTTCAAACATATATCCCATCCCTTTCTGTCATTCCCTCCTCTCATGCTCTTTGCGCCCCCTGGTGTACACTTTCACAATTGGAACTCAGAATTACTACTTGTCATACGCATCTGAAAAGGTAAAGAATACACCTTGCTGAGCTTCAGCTGGCATTTGGAGTAGATTCCAGACTGAGTAGACACCTCTATGCATTTAAATAGTCATGTCCAAAGAAACACCATTTACCCAGTTCTGGTCTCAAGGAAATTTCAGAGCCTAGACCTCGACCCACAAAAACTCATTATAGAAATAACTTTGTCAGGCACCATAGGAAATGTGTGTGTGTAATGTGTGTGCGTACGTGTGCATATTTGCCTCACAATTCAGAAATATGTTCTTTTATAAAATTCTTACTTATGGAACAATACAGGATTTTTAAAAATGACACTGAAATAGCTTTTAATTTGTAGAGTGGCCAATTTACCACATAGCTTTATGTCTGTATTGCAGGGTTTTTGTATCTGTGACTTACGTGCCATGTTACATCGCATCATGTCCAAAGAATCGTGCAAGAATCTTGCCCCCGGTTTCAAAGTCTTCAATAGCATGAGAAGCTTGGGCATAGATGTTACCGCTGCGGTCTTCCCAGATTTTGATCTTGACTCTAATAGGTGAAGTATAGATATTTCTTTAATAAATAACACGTCTTTAAGTTAACAGTGTAAAGCAGAATATCTTGAGGAGGCTATTACTAAACATTTGATGCTTCAATTTAACATAGTACATTGGATTATTAATGTCACATGAGCGTGTCTGTATTTTACGCAATATATCGATATCTCAAGTTACTTATGAGGCCTCGGGAGACAATATGAAGACCTACATGTTATGTGACACAGTTACTACAAATTATGTATTCATATTTCAAATTAAAAAGACAATTACCAGTTGCTGCCTCATTAATAAATGTTTGAATGTCGTTGTACATGTAGGCCTACGTCTGTCCAGATAGTCGGGAATACTCACTAGTAGTGCCAATGGCCCAAGGTTTTGTTATTCATCAAATTTCTTGTAAATAATAAATAAATGTGACAGATAATTTAGCGACAATTTGTTAGACTTAAAGTGACTCAGTTGTCAGTTATCACCTATCGGTCCCACCCACCGCGAGACCATCCCGCCATAGACTCGCGACGCACAAAGTACTGCAACGCTTTCAGCCAATCAGATTGTTCATCGCTGCATCAACGCTGATGAAGGAAGCATGGCGGAGCTCAATACGAGTGTTTGTATCTCAGGATTTGTTCTTGGGTCACTGATGTTTCAGCACTTTAACAGTGACTCCGATGCAGTAAGTAAAACTACAATACGACTTAAGTTAAATGCCAAACATGCGCAAAGATAGCTAAGTGTTCGTGAGGTGTAGCCTTTTGCAGATTATGTGATGGGTGATGACAACATGATAGCTTAAATGCTAATGTCAGACAGCTGTCTAGCTACAAGGAAAAAGTAGCTGAGTAAATGCACGTAAACTTCCCTGATCTTTTCATGGGCATATCTGATCTTTCTTTTACGTCTGGTATAACAGTTGAAGCATCAAACCTTGAGCATGATCAGCTAAAAGCTATCAGGCCAACTTGTTAACTCACTGAGTAAACTAGCTAACTTTAGCCAGATGGTTCTATGGAAAACCTTAGTCAACTGTAGTGAAGCCAGATAGCTAACTAGGTAAAAGACTACCTGTCCCAGACCACGAAAGAGTGGGGCAAATACACGTTTTCTGGTGATCCTCTCACCACAGTTAGCTACATGCATTAGCTAACCTAGGGGCTACTTAACTATACTTAGGGACTGAAGGGCAGTAGCTACCCATCGAAATTGTATTAAGTTATGGTATATATTTTTAACTATAGCTTTCAGATTCTAGCAAAGAGCCTTGTAGTTTGATTTTAAAAATGTCCTATAAAGAACTAAATTGTTGCGTTTAAGAATCGCATCTGTTATATCATAACGTCATATAAATATCGATGATCGATTTGGCATGTTCAGTTTAATAATTTCATTCTTGCAAATGTGGTTAAACGAATTTTAGTCGTTTTAAGGGCGTAGGCCATTCTGTTTTAAAGAGCACAGTACAGAGGACATGTTTGCCGTGAACACTTTTGTATAAGTTTATATTATTGGTGTAGTCGTTATATGTGTTGACAGTAATTTCATGTACTTACTTTACTGTTGTTATAATAATAACTCCTTACATACAGGTAGTTCTTTTGAAATGTATTCCTGTCTAGTCCATTAAAGTTGTATATTTATGGTTATGTTTCAGGAAGGCTTCATTCTTGGGGAATGCAAAGCTGAAGAGAGAAGTAACATTACGGACTCTCAGATAGATAACATTCAATTTGAACACATAATAAGTGAGTATAAGCTTCCAGCTTGTGTTAATCCTGACTGCTCTAAAATTCATACCTGCACCACATGTAGAACATTGAATGTGCAATGTTTTTTTTTTTACTCTACTTTCTCATTCCAGACATTCAAAAGCACATTTCCTGTCACGGACTCAGTAGGTCAGTATATCTGCCCTCTCCCACTGTGGTAACACCCATGTTAACATGCACAGCCTGTGTCAGCATGATATAATACAGCCACGCTAAAAAGATACTGTTTATGCTACTCGTAGCTCAACTTAAAATACAGTCTCAGTTGCTGCACCGTCTTTCTGACTATTCTTTGCATTTTGCCTCATTCCTCATCAGATTCTATAATAATGCTGGAGGGGTGAAACTGGAGGAAATGAGACGTATCCTATCTTCTTGTAAGGAGGTAAGCGTATTTGTGAGACAGCTGTTTCGTGAAAAGAGGTACAGTTAAATCAAAAAGGACAGCATGCATGCCATATTGTATGATGGATGGTAGCTTTGTTTATGCAGACACACATCTGTTTATTTGAGTATGGATAGTTTATACAAAGTAGGAAAGCCCTGGTCAAAAAGATACTTTGCATATGTGCTTTCGTTCCTGCGTTTTCTTCAAGGAGCATGTGATTGGCTGGTACAAACAGCGGAGGAACACAGAGCAGCGAATGACCTTCAAAGAGCAGCTGGTCCATCGGAACTTGAAGAGAGCGCTGTCCAATCATGAGCTGGTTTTTCTCCTCCTGACGCCAACCGAGGTTACGTCATCAGGCTCCACCCACCGTCTGGAGTACTCTGTCTACAGGTCACATGGCAGGTCAGTGCTCTGAACCAGCAGTCTGGCTCAATTTCAGCACATTGTGTCTGTAGCGATTGTGGATAGATTCTAGAACGTTCCAGCATAATTCTTTCATCATTCCTAACAGATCATTTGACTTCATCAGAAAAACTGAGTTTGTGGTATTCATGACAAACCATGATGACCACTATGACGTTGATTGAAATTCCCTAGTATCATTGAGTTTTCAGTAGAAATCATATGAACAGTAATTATGTGTCTGTTTCTCTCAACAGCCAGTACCATAATATACCTGTCCAGGTGACAAACTTGGGGATGCTGGAGCAGCAGGACTACTGGAGGTCCTCCGTACCCTGTTCTTCTCTGAGCTACAGCCGAGCAGTGAGGAAACACAGGTGCTGTGCCCTGTCCTGTACATGTTGGCGTATCATGCCGTGAGCTGTGGAGTAGCATGACCGTCTCTTTGAGCGTTGCCCCAAAAACTCTGTTAAATGCCTATATCGGTCCGTGCAGGTCCAAGTTCTTCTGCATGGATGGGTCTCTGAGCGAGGTCCATGAGGTCAACAACATGAACGACACCTTGCAGGATGAGCTGAAGGTGAGAAGGAGCTACTGCAGTCTTAAGCGAAAAGACACTCAGGACTGTAATTTGAAAATTGTGGCTTATGCTTACAGTACTTGTATGGGTATGTAGTATTGACTGCTTCAGCACAAACAAAATTTACTTTGTGTTACCGTGATTGCATAACTTACTAATCGTGTAAAATAAACGAAGCTGTATTTTGTTCCTTTGTGCGTATGGGTGTCTGTTAAGCAAACAAGGCTCCAGTGATCTTTGCAGTGCACAAGCTAAGGAAAAGACCTGCAGGTATTTGGTCTCTCTATCTTTGTACATTAAGCCACACACAGTGATGTTGTGTGTCGTCTTGCGAACAGGCTGCCTGTGTGGAAGTGGAGAAGAGCGAACGCAAAGTGGAGAAACTACTGGCCGATGTCTCTGCTCTCAGGAAAGCTATCGCTGAGAGGAAGAGGAAGCAAACACAATCTGAGAGTAAAGGAGATACTTTACATTCCCCATTTGCAAAATTTAATATTATGCCCTGAAGTTGACCATTTTATTATACTTTATGAATACTTCATAGGTTGTCAAAATTGTATTAATGATCAACCTTCAAATGCAGGACAGTACATCTGGAAAAAAAAAAATAGTGTTAAAATATAGCATGCTGACATAAACACATGTCAGCCGGTGGAAAACAAATTAAAAAGCTTATTTCATACTTTTCTTTACCGTAATAACACCGGACATTCATGTCTGTTTCCATTTTTACTTTGGTGGCCAGTTTCATTTTAGCTTCATTGGAAGTTCACTTTAGTCTGCTTCAATGGTACATTTAAATATTTTTCCATGCAAATGATATGTAAATGACATGATGATAACTTGGAAATGTTTGGAGAATGATATTCTCAGACAGAGATGCTCGGCATGTGTGAGTCTGTGCATGTTGTATATTATAGGTTTTGGGATGAAATCTTGTGTAAAAATATGCTTGAATGACTTGAATTATAACCCATCGCTCACTGTATCATTACAGAAGATCAAGCCCCAGCATCAAACCTGCCGCAGGAGAACACGCTGCTGTGTGAGGCAATGAGGGCGCTTTTCCCAGAATCCCCGGCGCTGCGGACACAGGTGCTCACCCTGCAGGGCGCCCCGGCGCCAGAGCTCTGCTGCGGCGCCGACCACGGGCTCGACATCTCCTCCGCTCTGCCGCTCATCCTGACCCAATGGGATGCTAACGCCAGGAGGTGGGGGACGGGCCGACCAATCAGGAGCTGGAGGAAGCGCCGACTCGCGGAGGAGTCTCAGGCAGACCACAAACGGAGGAGGGGCGCAGAGGACGCGGACGCGGATACCGACACGGAGCGGGAAGTACCGCTGGCTGTCAGCGGATCAGAGACTGAGGAAGAGCTGCTAGCCTCTCAAAGCGAGAATCGGGAGATTCTCAACTCCCCTGTCTTTTAAGGGCTCCAAAATATAGCCTCAAACGTTTAGTCAGATTAAACAAACTACGCTCGCTGCTCTCATGGTTTACTATGACTAGTAAGCAAATTGCACTGTGAACCAGAATACAAGTCAATATTTCAAGTACATTGACCTCACCTAGCAACCATACTGCGAGGAATGTTAAGAAGTGTAAATTGATAACAGTCATGAGAAATGAATGCAGCTGGCCTTCTACAACACAGCTAGAGGTATGTGCTTGCAGTAATGGTACTCATCTAAACAAGCAGAGAAGTTGCCATGCATCTGTTCAAATTGGTTGGTGACTGGGCTGTCTATTTAGTATGTATGTCATCCAGTGGCAACAGACCTGTATCGATTAAAATGCAAATAAACACCATACTTGTGCTTTTTATAGCACAAAGTTGGCCTTGGATATTCTCAACAGTAGATATTGTACCTGGTTTATAGTATCAAAATTCAAAGATTTTGGCCCAGCTTTGCTCAACCTTAATAAAATGGGAGGGCAGCTGTATTGGATATGATGTACACTGTGCGTTCATGATGCCGAAGCATTTGTACTCTACATTTATAACTGCAAATGGAGAGTCTGAGTAAAATGCAGTTAGAGCTTCCATTTTCTATGGTACACTATGGGACCTGCTTTCACAATAACCTTCTGCTAATTCAATGGAGATGAAACTAATGAATATTTCTATACATTTTTTGTATGTAGCCAGTTTGGATTAAATTGTTGGCAGTTCAGCTTTCCTGAGTTTTTATTTTAACGTTTGTTCAACAACCTTTTTATGTATAAGATTTGTATAATAAAAGTACATATGTTTGAATGAGTGGAGTATGGGATTCTATTCAAGAAGGTAAAAATTATTTTTTTAAAAAACCCTTTCAAATATATGGCTTCCAATGAGGATTCTCTTGACATCAAGCATGATAAATGTTTATTAACTTTCACTGGGTCAGTGACATTAATTCCATTGACTTGAACAATACGTGAAGAGAATCCGGTCACAAAACATTCTGTACATTTGAAAGTGGTTACTGTGACAAAGATGTCTTTATTGCAGATTTGAGCTGATCCTTTGGAGATGAGCTACTCTAGGTGTCTGATACTGCAGATATTGGGGTCTCGCATGAATGCAGGGTCTTTTAGCGTCACTGACATAAAACCTGCAAAGAACGGAAAAAAGCACTCAGCTCTACTTTATCAATGAACACTTGTGCCTGGTAACATTTTGTAGATTTACTTTACCTAGGCCATTTCTTCCATGGAAATTCATAGAATTACTTCTTTGCACACACAAGCAGTTAAAGTTTCAGGTCTGTGAATTTTAGTGTTAATATCTTAACATACAAGTTTATAAATTGGTGTGACATTATAAAAAGATATATGATGATTAAAGAATTCTAAAAACCATAACTAGTTTGTACTAGTTTGTACACAAATTGTACATCCTGTTTTGGTATTTGATCTATACTTAATAAATCCAAATGCATTGACAAATGCAAATCCAAATGCCTTTAAACCATTATAGATTTTTGCCTGTTTGTTAAATGAGCATTGAGCTTGGTAATAGCATCCACTACTGCAAACATCTTACCCATGTGGTGTGCCTTCTTTACGGCCTTTGAAATTTCCCGCTGTTTCTTACCACACAGCCCTAAGAGAAAAACAAATCATTCTCTACTCCTTGCAACAATATGCACCCGTGTCACAGATGATAACATAGCACTTCAAAAGGCCTACCAGTTATGTGCCGGCCATAGATGCGACCAGTGTGCGGCGATACGAACTGGGACAGAAGCTGTGGACGAAATGTGTTCAGCTTTATGAGGGAATAGAAGCAGGACAGTACGTATGATCTAAATACAAAACTAATACGGTAACACAAAACTGCACGTTTTAATTTAGCACTGATTCAAATGCAGTGAGGGTAAACAGACCTGTACATTTTTGTAATCCACTGTGATGTTGCAGAGAACACAGCCTTTGACTGGTTCCTTGTACGGATTCTCCATCTTTATGGGCTGTGCAGAGAAGAGGCAGTTTATCAGTTTCATGAAGCTTGTATCCATCAGATCATTTCAGTATACAGTCTGAACATTTAATTTTGGTAGTTATGATAGAAACATAAACATATTATGAACTCCATCATTAGTTGGGGGCAGCCTGTAGTCTAGTGGCCAAGGTACTTGAGTGGGACCCCCAAGGTTGGCAGTTTAAGTCACAGCAAGAATACTATTGCTGTTGGGCCTTTGAGCAAAGCCCTTAAGCTTGATTATGGTAACCAAGGCCCCCCACTGCCCACGGGGAGGACTGGTCCTTGGTCACCATAATTAACTCTACGTTGCCAAATGACTGAAATGTTATGTAGTTGCTACCCTGCTTAATGATGTCTCTCATATTAACAATATATATATATATATATATATATACGCTAACACCATCAACATTTAGTAACTCTGGCAAAGCCATATCACAACATACTCAAAATCTACGAAAACATATATAAACATATCGATCAACATGTCATTGATGGACGGGTTCACTGTCATTTCCTCCTTTCACAAGTGTTCTTCCCCTGAATTTCTTACCATGTCATCTTCACTTTTCTGTATCTCGCTTGTCGTATTTGACAGGCTTCGAACACATGGCCCTACACGGAAGAGCGAAATTAATAAAAATTAAAACCAAGTTATGCAGCTGCCAATGTCAAGAAGTTAAATCTGACACAGGGGTTGTGCTAGCTAGCTACATTAAATAACACGAACAGTCGGCAGAGAAACACAGAACATGATATTAGCATGGCTATAATCTCAAATTCAATAAAACAGCAACTGATAACGCGTACCTGTTATAATAGTTGCATTTTTCGTTGTGTGTTGCAATAAAAGATGCCGAAAAAACACCCCTCCTCTACTTGCTAGCATTTTGTAAACGGTCCGCCGAAGTGCTCATGAATGTCCGTACAGTCCCTGTGTTGTCCCTCCATGAAACTTAAACTATCAACTAGCGTTCCTAGAGGTATAAGTAAACATCGGCTAAAGCCTTTGCCCTCCAATTCATACTGTTATTTTTATTATTATTATTATTATATTTAATTATTTATTTATGTTTATTTTTTATTATTAAGGTGTATATACTGTGACTATTTTGATGAACCAAAGGATAGTTTTGAAAACACCTTTTTCTCACCGAACAGGATTTAAAGTGACAATTCGACCTCGTTCCTGATTGGTTACTTAAGTTCAAACAGCTCCGTCTCTTCGGAGTATGGATATGGTTTGTTTATAGATTCACGAACGGTGATAAAATACAATATTTTATGACAGGTTTTGCCAGTGAGCTAGCTGTTTTCAGTTTTGCTATGTGAAATACAATACTATGGTCTCTACCTGGCGTACCTTGTTAGTGAGCCATTGGTCTTTATCTCAATGTTGCATTGCCATCAGGAAACGTTAGCTAGATTTTATAATGTACAGAACTATGTACAGTTGACAACGAAACGTCTAATTGCATGTATATATAGATAACTAGCAACGTTGTCATACAAACGGTAGCATAATAGAACTGATTGTAAATTTGGGTTAATTTTCTTTACAGTGTCAGCCAGGGAGATGGTATTGTAATGTTAAATCATATAATGCATCTTGAAAGGGACAATGAGTAATGTTACTGTGCAATGCGAAATAAATGTAAAACGTGTGTCACGCAAAAGATCGAGGGAAAGCATGAGAAATCATCTTACACCGGTTCAGAAAATGGGAGCCTCTGCTGAGCAGCAATCTTTACATCAGCAGGGAAGTAAAGTAACTGAATGGAATGACAAAACTATAGCAACACCGAAACATAAACTGAGCGAGGTAAACATTTAATTCATTATAGCACAAGACTAACAGTTTATTCCGTCATGAAACCAGGGTCACACTATTTGATATAAGCTTCAGTTCTTTAACAAATCAATTAGCACTCTATTATGAAACCTATATTTAACTCGTATGCCATTTCTTGCTCTTTAGCCCCCCCTTCAGTACTGCAGTGACAATGAAGATCTCTTTGGCGACTATGACAGCATTGTCGGCGATAGCTCCTTCCTGGAGAAGTTAGAAGATGTGGAGCTCAATATGAAACAGCAGTGCCCTAATGTTACACCTCGGAGAAATCTTACTTCAGAAGACCACCCGTGTGCCAATGAACAGTCTGGATACCCTAACCTTATGTTCACTGCACAACAGACAAAGGGAGACCAACTGAAACCAACAGATAGTGATTATGTTAGTGATTCTACTTTTCTCTCTGGTTTAAGCGGTGAGTTTGAGGATCTCCCAAGCTCTCAGATTGCATTTCAGCAGGAGGTCTTGAAAAAAGCGGATTGGAAGCAGAGGTGTTCGGCCTCCACCCCTGTGGGCAAAAGTGAGGAGAGATGTGTCACCCCTGAAAGCAAAAGGCAGAAGCAAGCTGCATATTCTGCCCCCCGGACGAGGAGGAGCATGACCGAGAACCTGAAGAGGGCCATGATGGGGAACGCGACCACGTCCTCTCCCGTCGTCTCCAGGGTGGCGTTTCAGAAGGAGGCGGCGGTAACTGAGGAGATCAGCGTTGCGGTGCATGCTGTGGAGTCCGTCTCCACGGAGACCGACCTTGGGCCTTTCTTTGGCCTCCCCAGCAAAGTGAAGGACCTCATCTCAAAGCTGCGCGGAATTAAGGACCTGTATGGTAAACAACCATCTACCATATTAAGAGTATAATTAGAGATTATTAATAAGTGCCAAATTTCCATTTGTGAATGGTGTGTATCTTTCTCTGCAGCTAGGACTTAAGTGATTAATCTGTGAGCCTGCATTATGTCTTCACTTGAGTTGGCTTACTTGTATAGGCTTTAAATAGGGATGACTGAATTGTTGTAACACAAGTTAAAAGTGATGTGAGTAGCTTCAGTGTATGTGTGCTGGTATACTTGTATACTATGGGCGATTGTGAAGTAATTCCTTCAAAATAAAAGTCCCACATAAATTTGTATTTACTTATTAACATAATGTGCCAGCAGGACACGACTGTATCCATGCCTCTGTTTACTTGCATTGCTCAGCCCTGCTCTTGGTTTGCTGTCCCCCAGAGTGGCAGAAGACGTGCCTTACCCTGGACTCCGTGCAGCAGAGACAGAACCTGATCTACTCGCTGCCCACCAGCGGAGGGAAGACCCTGGTGGCAGAGATCCTGATCCTTAAAGAGCTGCTGTGCAGGAAGAAGGATGCCCTCCTCATCCTCCCTTACATCTCCCTGGTACAGGAGAAGGTAGAGTAACACGTAAACTGCAGTTTATCTCCCTGGTACAGGAGACCTCATTAGTTGGCATACCCCTGAGACCATACTGTGTGGAGCACTGACAGGATAAAAACCCCAACAATAATTAGGGCGAAACTGCGGTTCTGTTTTCATAGCTGGCTTTGTGTAGAAGGTGGTAACAAAAGTGGTATGGGGGTTGTGGTAGCGTAACATAAGTAAAGAAGCAAAGTGTATCCCTCTGCAGGTGCGAGGCTTGGCCGGCTTTGGCCTCGAGCTGGACTTCCTGGTGGAGGAGTACGCAGGAAGCAAAGGCAGGTTCCCCCCAGTCAAGAGGAGGGCCAAAAACTCCTTATACATCGCCACAATTGAGAAAGGTCACAGCCTGGTCAACTCCCTGGTGGAGTCCGGTCGGCTTGACAGCATCGGCCTGGTGGTGGTGGATGAGGTAAAAAGGCTTACAGCACACAACACAAGGGGAAAAAAAAGGATAGGAGACCCCCTGGGAAAAAAAGATTTTGAAACAAACATGCATTTTTGGATTAGTTGGGTGTAATCTTGATTTTTGGACCGAACAGAGCTCCATTGCGCCAGCTCAGTCAAAGATGGGGAGACCGTGATGTAGAGATTAGATTCCTTTGGACGAGATCGTACACTTAGGTACAGTCTCTGTACGGTATTTAAAAATCCCTTCGCAATTTTCAAAAAGATAAACTCAGAATGTTACCGGTAGTCAAGTTTCCATAAAACTGGTTGTCTTTATCTGTTTATCCCCTACAGTTGGGACTAAGCATCTCTAGTCATTAACTGCAAAAGAGAAGTTAATTCTATGTTGGCCTACCAGGTTACATACAGGGAAAATTAATGGTTTTGTGACTGAGTGAGTAAGTCAGTGAAATGATACAGTAGTGCTGGGCTCTTTTAATGGAGGCTGTGGACATTTCTGTCTGCTTGCTTTTTTCAGCTTCACATGCTGGGTGATGGTAGCAGAGGCGCTATCCTTGAAATGACCCTGGCCAAGTGTCTATACGTCAGCAGTAAGTCTGATTCAATGTTTGAAGCCTCTCGTAACTGTAGCACTGTAACATGTTTTTGTTTACTTTGCTTAAGTAGTAGAAAAAAAGCACTTTGTGTTGTAAGTCGCTCTGGATAAGAGTGTCTGCTAAATGCCTGTAATGTAAAGTACTACGTTATTTCATGTCTACATTTTGAGTTGTGTGGTGTACTCATTATTCCAATTCAAGGATTCTGTTTTTGCAGGATCGACTCAGATTATTGGGATGAGTGCCACTCTCGGCAATGTTGGGGACCTGAAGAAGTTCCTAAAAGCAGACAATTACACCAACGACTTCAGACCCGTAAGGCAGTTTTCTCATGTCTGTTTTTTATTGACTACAAAATACAAGGGGTGGTTACAATAGGATCACAATTTTGAATTGAGGGGACTGGGTCTGTACACATAGCAGATTAATGACAAATTATAACAAAAATAGACTGTTAAAATGCATTGGTTTATTTCACTGAAAAGTGTATGGCTCATTTCATTAATGAACCCAGTAATAAGGTTTGACTTCTGCATGTTTCAATCGCATACTTTTTTAAGGACCCGTCTTCACTAGTTTAGCGATGGTTAGATAATATTGCATGTGTCCCAAAAGTGTGTGTTCATTGCTTTGATCTGCAGTATTTTCCCCCTGTGATGGTGACCAAGTTGAGGTGGCCATTGAAATTTTCTGAGGAGAGCAAAACAAATTGATTGGCTCAAAGAACTGGTCACTCTTCATTGCTCCACCCATTGTGTGGGATTAATGGAACCTTCTTCCCCCATTATCATCCTCAACACTCATAGGAGGTTGGCATGTGAGGCAAGCAGTGCTTCTGAGGGCCTGTAGTTTATACCTGGAAGTGTATTTTCCCCCTACCCGGTAGTACTCTTGAGCCTCATTGCTTTGTTAAGATGGAAATACAGAGATGTCTTTTAATTGTACCCAGGTCCAGCTGAAAGAGTATGTTAAGCTGAAGGATTCCATCTATGAGATCGACCCAAGGGAAGAGCAGTGCTTTAAGCTCTCGAGACCTTTAAATTTTAAGGTATGTATGTGATCCGCCTCAACTGCTCTCACAAGTCAGCAGTAAGACCTGGCCCACTGCTTTGGGGTCCAGTGCTTATGTGTTTTTCATTATCTCTGTTGTAATTGGGTCCTCCATGCAGTACTCTAGCAACATGCAGAAGATAGACCCAGATCACATCATCGCCCTGGTAACAGAGGTGATACCAGTCCACTCCTGCCTGGTCTTCTGTCCCACCAAGAAGAACTGCGAGAATGTCGCTGTGATGATCTGCAAGTACCTGAAAAAGTATGCTTCAACTCTCTTCATTTGTAGGCACAAGGTACTAACAGGTGTAAACCACAACCCTGTTACACCAGTTAGTACCTTGTACCTACAAATGTGTTACGCTGTACTTGCACTGTTCCTACTACCATATAAGTACATAGTAGTTCACGCCCTCTTAATATACAGTGGGACCGAGAATCAGCTAATTGCCTAAATGTTACGTTACTGAGCGAGTGTTTCTGTTCTCTTTCTTTTTCCCCTTTCCCAGTGATTACCTGCAGCACAGACGGGAGGAGAAGGCGGCCCTGCTGGAGGACCTGAGGGCCAGCGGGAACGGCTCCCTGTGTCCCGTCCTGCAGAAGACCGTGCCGTACGGCCTGGCCTACCACCACAGCGGCCTGACCAGCGACGAGAGGAAGCTGGTGGAGGAGGCGTACACCGCGGGGGTGCTCTGCCTGCTCGCCTGCACCTCCACGCTGGCCGCGGGCATCAACTTGCCCGCCCGCAGGTGGGTCCTTCAGCCGCTTCACTGTAAATTAGAGCCAAAGATCCTACACGGTAAAACAGTTGTTAGCAAAACCTGACATGCTACTAACACTAGCTTCACAATATCCCATAGTGTACGAAATGTTAGACTTGTCCATCTGCTGCTAGGAAACAGTGAGGGACTTATAGTGAGTGGAGATAACTGATTTTTAAATAACTGGTCACTTTAGAGAGACGAAAATGTCATTTACAGAACCAAACTCATTATGTTTTCCATTGGGTGTTTTTTCTAGACAGGTTACTTTATTTAAAGGAGCTCTAAAAGATTTTATAGTCAATGTTGTAATTAATGGAAACAATAATATATCATTTATGAATTAAAAATGGGCACTACAGGCACTTTTACTGACTGCTTGCCTAATTAAATGGTAGTGAAAGTTGCATATTATGTCTTTTTTTTGTCTGACATGTAAAAGAATGTAAATGATTAGAGTTCCCTGAAGTCGTGGGATTTGTCAGATCACGTTTTGCCAGAACGAGAGGATCTGCAGGATATTCTGACAGCTCTGTACTTTGTGTTCAGCCAGGCGTGCAGTGTATACAAACCTGCTCAGCCACCCCACGATTTCTGTGTGCACTGGAGAGACTAAACACTTAAGTTAAGCACTAAAGCATTTCTGTATCAGAAGAGTCAGATTTAGTGTAATATAGTGTAATATAGAATAGATAAGAAAATGTGTGTCATAGTAAATGACACAGTCTTAATCAAGTGTGTTACTTATTTCAATGGAATATAATAACTTTATTTTAGGGGAAACGTAATGTCATGACATATTCCATCTACCCTGAAGTCTCTTTTCTGACTCATGTCTTGTATAAGCTCAAAGTGTGGATTACATTATGAAAGGAAGTTGCCACTGACAACAGGTGTCATAGTAATGAGTGTGGATTGTGAGTGTGATTGGCTAATGATCCACACTGGGATAAAGACGGGGGGGAAGCATTAAAAAGTGTCTCTGTTTGTGTGGCGAACGGCAGGGTGATCCTGCGCTCTCCGTACGTGGCCACGGACTTTCTGAAGAGGAGCCAGTATAAACAGATGGTGGGGCGGGCAGGGAGAGCGGGAATCGACACATCCGGAGAGAGCATCCTTATCTTACAAGACAAGGACAAGCTCATGGTAAAGAGCCCACAGAAGACAGCCAGTACTTTACATTACAGGCAGTTAGCAGATGCTAAATGACTATACGTATTTAGCAGATGCTAAATGACTCACAGTTTTTCATATTACACACTATACAGCTGCTTATTCACTGAAGGAACACAAGTGAATTACCTTGCATGAGAGTACAATGTGTCTTAGCTGGGCATTGATCCTGCAACCTCAGAGTCACAAGCCCAGCTCACGAACTCCCCAAATCTAAAACACAAAGTCAAACACATAGATCAGGCCATCCTTAAACTCAGCCTTGACATCCAGTATTGTATTTAGACGATATCTAAGCCCATTCTCTGCTCTGCATACTTCATCGTTTCAATTTTTTGCTGTACTTTATCATACAAATTTTCCCAACCAGCAGTAGGCTCCTATGTAGATGATGAAACGTTTACTTTGTTTGCGCTTAGGGCTCATAATGTAATGATCAGTTGGGACTCATAAAGACTGTTTAGCTGTGCAAATATCATTGCCTTGTGTTTTCAGGCACAAAAGCTGGTGTCTGCACCAATGGAGAACTGCTACAGCAACCTGATGCATGACAACGGCAAGGGTATCCAGAGCCTAGTCCTGTCTCTCATTGGGCTCAGTGTGAGTGTTCACAGCCAATCAGAATGTGTATTTAAGTAATTACTGTACCGCTAAACACTCTTAGCTGATTTTCTGCATTTTTATTTTGTTTTTAACACTACGTGTTATCAAGTCTTCGACCAAAAGCTAAAATTGGGTAGATGGAATCAGAGTGAACAGATAATGCTTATTTATTTTTATTGTGTGAAACATAATAAAAAAACTCGGTAATTGCTTATGCCGCCATGAGCAGAAACCAAAGATTCTCTGTAGTTATTGATCAGTCTCTCACAGCACTGTGGAGGAATGTGAGCCCAGCTGTTTCTGCTCTGACATTTGTGTACATACTAACATCCTAAAAGTGACTCAGCATATTAGATATTATAATAATTATCAATATTTATTTATGTGTGGCAATCAGTGTTTGAGGTTGTTCAACCTGATGCTATTTTTAGGGAGTGAAGTCAAACTCAATTTCTTGCCACAGTTGATAGCTCAACCGCATACACATTCTTGTATGACCCCTGCAAATTTAATCTGTCTTAACATTGGAATAGTCAGTCTTTTGTATTTCAAAATCAAGGTATTTATTTATCAATTATTATGCCTTTTTAAGTCGATTTGTAACTTGAGGATATGAGGAAAATGTTATTTGTTAATCTATTTTTTATGCCTGTTTGTCTGCAGATAACAACAACGATGAAGGACATCCAGGAGTTTATGTCCTTCACTTTGCTGGGTGTGCAGGAGGTGCAGATCTGCCTGGAGAAAAGACTCTGTGACATTACCCAGGAGTCTGTGCAGTTCCTCATAGAGAAGGGGCTCGTTTCAGGATCCGGCAGCGGACTGGCTATCACGAAGCTGGGCAGAGCCACTTACAAAGGTAATACGCCTTTGTAAGTAACCTTGACAGGCTATCACGTAGTAGAACTGGCCAACATGGACACAACAGAGCAGCAAAGGTTTTAAAAAGTGGATGGTTTTTCCTTCAGTCCTTTTCCTCACTGGGGCTTCGAAAGTGATTCCCTGAGTAAAAGCATGCCTCTTCCTTCCGGATTGTTCTTCTTCCCAGTATGCAATGCCCGGGTCTCCGAGGTACAGTCAGCCCTAGATTACTCAAGAAGCTCCTTTATTGTGTCTTAAATATGCTTCATTGTGTAATAGCATGGGGTTCCTTATTAAACCTGACCAGTTCTGTCAGATTTTTTATTTGAGTATTGTGGCGCAAAACTGGGTCATTGACAGCTCATTACATTCATGTAGCTTGGTACGACAAAAGGGACTGTCACTGTGGACATTCGCTGTTTCAGACGTATCTGATGTTCACCTGCAGGCTCAATAGATCTGACCTACAGCGATGTCCTGTACAAAGACTTGTCGAAAGGCCTGGAATGTCTGATGCTGAACAGTTTCCTTCACCTGGTTTACCTGGTAACACCGTATGACATGGTCTTACAGTGCAAACCTGATTGGATGATCTACTTCAGACAGGTGAGCCAGCAGCTGGAGGAACTTTTATTTTGAAAATAATTAAACAACTTACTAACACTGGTAAAAGAAAAAGAAGCATGGACAGGAATTATAGTTGAATATGCTTAACTTTCAGCATTAGCACCATAAATTGCAACATTCTATATGTGGCCTGTAAAAAGGAACAATTCATTCTATGTTAGATTGAACAATACCTGTTTATACAACTATACAATCTCCAGTGCACTAAAAATGCTTAGATTACACAGTTCGCTAAACAGATAGTCCAAGGTCAAAATACAACTGTCTCTGACTAGATAAAGTTTAGTTAGAGGCAGATAAGTTTAGCTTCCACCACACCACCATCTGCTTTTCTAAGAAGATTCTGAAACGCATGCAATATTTATGTAGCATGTAGCATACGTCACCAGACTGGTGTGACCATTTTGTTATTTTCTTCGGAGTTCACAGGCACTTCTGCTGTATGAATGTATCCAGGGGAAGTACCTCTCCCACACCAAAAACTGTCACACTTAATTATTTGTCACAAATCGTTAGGCTTTCTGCTTGTGTTTTTCGTAGTTCTCCATGTTGTCGGCCGTAGAGCAGAAGATGTCAGCGTCCGTGGGAGTGCCTGAGAGCTTTGTGGCGCGAAAGGCAGCTGGTCAGAGTGTGAAAAAGGTGAGCCTGGTGTATAACAGACAATCTGCCCTTCAAGTCACTCATCTGTCGTAGTTAACCCCTCTTAGTGGGCCGGGCGTCCATAGCCCAGGTCCTCGAGAACCAGTGTGCTGGTCTTCTTTTTTACTCAGAACCTGATTGGTCACTTAATGTAGGCAGGTGGTTACATATGTACGCTCTTGTCAACTGATTTTCTGGGCCTTGATTGGTGGTTGATTTTAAATCCATCCCTCAAAAGTAACATGAAGACATTTCCGCATTCGCCAATAAAAAAGCTGAACAAATTCCCTTTTTCTTCTCATTAAAGATATCAAAAGTCCGTATTTTCTAAGAAATTAAATGTAATCGTTTAATCGAATCTACATTAGGCTGCATACAGCATTTGCCTAAATAAAGCTATGCATTATTTGATAAGTAACTCCATCATAGTTGTTAGTCTGTTCTACATTTCCACACTCTAAGAGCTTAAAAGCTTACCGTTAGCTTTACATCCCCTTTCTCTAAAGGGATCTTGAGGCTTACTGAAATGAAATCGAAGGTTATAATCTACTTACCACTAACAGGTATTTAGCTGTGATCTTTATAAGGCAAATAAAAGTCAAATGCTAAATATGAACGGGGTAAGCGAGGTTGTGTAGATGGGGTCGCGTTTTGACTTAATTCTGCTTTGTGCAAAACAAGTCTGTCTGTTACCGTGTCATCGGGAGGAATCATGGGAGCTCTTAACTTTCTAACTCGGATTCCCTGGGTCTCTCTCTCTTACGCTCATACACACTTTCTCAGGCTGTGGACACAATGGCGGTGAACAGGCTGTATTTGGCCCTGGTGCTGTTCTCGCTGCTGAAGGAAACGAACCTCTGGAGCGTGTCAGACAGATTTCAGCTGCCCAGGGGCTTCATCCAGAACCTTCTCAGCTCCTCCTCGGCCTTCAGCTCCTGCGTCCTGCACTTCACGGAGGTGCGCCCCCTGCTGGCGTAGAATTTCAATTTTTATGTCAGTCTTTATTTTAGAACAGTGTACCTTTAGCCTGTGTGGTGCACTGTACCTAAGGGGTAAATTACGGTTTTAATCGCTTAATTGGGGTTGTCAGTTGGATGGAAACTTGAATCAGTTGTCCTGGATGACTGGTATGCGGTCAGTCAGCTTCTGTTGCATGGTGTCAGCACAGTCACAGGCGTCATTACCGATGTGACCGTCTGTCCTCTCCGTCACAGGAGCTGGAGGAATTCTGGGCCTTCAAAGCCCTGCTGACGGAGCTGACGCGACGCCTCACCTACTGCGTGCAGCCGGAGCTCATTCCCCTGATGGAGGTGGCCGGAGTCCTGGAGGTACGGAGGCTCCAACCGGCACAACGCCGCCACAGCCCACGGCTCAGCGGCCACACTTAGGTTCACAACCACACTGTCATGGCGGCCTCTCCAAGTTGACCCTCTGCCCATCTCTGCAACAACTAGCCGTTACCAATTACATTTTAGTCATTCTAATGAAATTAAAATTAACTCTTAACTTCCCTTCCCAGATACCCCAGGGCTAAATCATCAACAGCTTCACATTAATACATATTATTTTTGATGGTTTAAGGTGCATTGAAGGTTTTATAGGTCAGGATCAAGTCGGTTCTTTGAGTTTCAGATTCCTGCTAGCATACAATGTTTCTCTTAACAGGATCTTAACAAGCAAATTGTGCAAATGGTCTTATCTATTGACTTAGTGTAATAATTAACCTGGCGATTAAACTAAAGACTTCAGTGGAAAACGTAAGCATTTTAAGACCAGTGATGGCTATTCCCTTCAATGAAAACACCATTTTAGCACACAACATGCCAAACTGCCAGGAAATAACATTCAGTACTTTCACAAATTAAGAACGGCTTTTAAAAGGCAGTGTCGAATTCACGTCAGACGAGGGGTTTGTGGTATTTTAGCTCACATGGAAGGGTCATGAGATTCATACCTACATAATTCAATAACCTAAAGCATCTGAGGAGCAAAGGGGTCTTTCACAGAATCCTGCGCTTCTGTCATAAGTTTTTGCTCACATACAATGAGCAGATATAAGATTACTACATGCCCATAGCCAGGTGTATGATGAGGAGGATCCTCACATTCAGGTCTGTGAAAAGCAATATGATACTGAACACTTGTGCAAAAAGTGTCAATTTAAATGTATCTTAAATTTTCACCTGAAATTTACCACCAAGTGTATTACTCATTTTCATTTTACTGAGGATGTATTGCCCACATTTATATGACTGTTGCCATTTGCCATCTGCTATTTGAAATGTTTGCATGTGTTCATATATAAACTGATCACCATAATGTTTGGAACAAAGACACAGGTTTTATTCTTGATTTGCTGTTTATCTGAAAGTTTTTACGGAATGTAGGTAAAAGCAAAATGTATAAAAATTCAGTTTTATAAAAGCTGAAAATCAGCATTTTAACTACGAGTCAATATTTAAATTTTGTTACAATTGTCTTATGCACTTTGCTTTGTTATTCACTCTGGATAACAACAACTGCTAAATACCTGTTATGAAATGTAATGAATTGTTTGATTACAAATTTAAAATTGTGTGCAGCACAGCGCCAAATCAAGAAAAATGAGTCCTTGTTCCAAGTATATATATGTGTGTGTGTGTGTGTGTGTGTGTGTGTGTGTGTGTGTGTGTGTGTGTGTGTGTGTGTGTGTGTGTCTTGACAGAATTAAGATTAGGTGGGGAAGTAGGGAGTAAAATTCCAGGGTTGATTAGATTTGAGTTGGTATATGTCCAGGCCTTAGTCCACAGTAATGAAACAGGTATTGTCCCAGATATTCAGCACATCCAGATCACTAGCACCTCTGTCTGCAAAGATCCTATATGTAAACAGTGCCATGACTTCCTGCTTGTGCTTTCCTTAGCTCCGCGCCAAGCAACTTTACAACGCAGGCTACAAGACGCTGGCCCATGTGGCCAACAGCGACCCTCGAGTACTCGTCCAGTGTGTAGAGAAGCTGTCCAACAGACAGGCCAATCAGATCGTGGCATCTGCGAAAGTGAGTCACCGTACTGCGGATCACATATACATTAGTTTTATCAAGTGCGTGATTTGAGAATTTTACCTGTCGGGTTTGATAAAAGGTGGAGCTCAATTTTCTTTTGACACAACATAATAACCGCATAACTTTTATTTGACGTGCACCTTGTAGTTCTCTGTATAGCTGTGAACATCAAATTAAAGGAGTAATTGGCTACATTATATTTAAGGGGAAGCTTGCCTTGTCAGCTGCCCTCCATAAAGTGTGTATGAAATTAGGTCAAAGTTAGGCCTCACTGATGTTAAACATTCTACTCCTGGAAATAAATTACAACCAAAATAAGGTTTACTTTCTACAGAAACCCTAGCCAGGAGTCAATCAAAATGTAATCCTTAAATTTGGCTCACAATTAAATGCAATGTTTTCATGTTTATCCTCACCGACACAGTATAATGAGTTCAGCAATCAAGAACATAATTTGCCAAACTGTTCTTGCAAAGGAAAAGCAAAACAAAATTAATCAGCTGAAAGTAAAAGTTAGGGACAAACGTTGATTGAATCCCAGCTCCAGTGATTTTGCCATGACTGCTTTGTAATTCTTCAACAAGTAATAACAAAAGAAGCTGTCATTGGTTGTTCTCAGACAGCATGCATTATGGGTAAGCTCTGTAAATCAGACTGCAGGTTTGGCCATTCAACACATACAGTTTTCTGAATGCTAATCCGTTTTACTGCAGGCTTCATTTTATAAGTCATTAAGACCTGGCATTTTCCCAATTAGCTTGCTAATATGTTTTCACACGTGACAGAGGACCAATAAATTGGATGTGTATTTTGCAGATATTGACTTGGTTTTTAATCCCCTTGTTTGTTTTAGATGCTGTTGACTGAGAAGGCTGAAGCTCTCCAAGAAGAAGCAAATGAATTGTTGACTTTGCCGGTTGATATTCCTTCATTATAAACACTGCTGTGCAGTTTATTTATTATCAACAATGAAATATTCCAGTCCCATTGTCATTTTATGAATAAATAACTTAATTTTTAGTATTATAAATGAAATAAAAGGTTTTGGCACCATATTATTAGTGCATTGTCATTAACTTTAAGGTATTATCCTGAGGCTACTATACATGTCGAATAACAAATGCACATTGTGCCATATTGCAGGCAGTTGCATAAAGACAAGTGAAATGTTTGAACTCATATAAAGACCATGGTGATTCTGGACACACAACCACTAAAACTATCCAATTGGTAGATAATGAAAAATTCAAAGACAAAGCTAATTATAATGAGCCAAACCTGCATTGTGTTATGAAGCATAAGGAAAAAAATCTGGAGCTTATTCATATGTTCAATGATTTAAGGAGTGTACTGATTCACCCCAGTCTTTAATTTGATCAGGTATAAAAACGTACTCTTTTTCTGTATTTGTTTGCAAAATCACATAAACACAATGTGAACACAGGAACTTTTTCTTCATGAAATGCATAGCTATAATGGCCAATTATCTCTCTAGTCATGAAAAAGCGTGAATAATTATGAACATTTAACAGCTTGTTAAGATTTTGGGATTGCAGTTGTGGTTGGAATAAAAACCAGCATACATAATGTGCCCCAAGGACCGACGTTGGGAATCACTGGGCTAGCATGTTTACAAACCTCTTTACGTCAGTCTGTTTTTTGAAAGGAAGAACAGATGTTCAGAACAATGAAGACTAGAATTGTATCACTATTTGATAGCGTAATGAGCAATAGTCACACGGCGAGCTTTTATCAGCTTGGCAAAAAATTATATAATCACAGCTGAGACAGGTTAATCATTGTCGGCATTTTCCATAACATAATTCATGTGAAGTCCCTAGACCTTTGCGACTATGTTAGATGTCACGGAGGCTTGCGCTGCATTACGCAAAAGTGCAGGAAAAAGAAACTGAATACGAAATGGGTCGATGAGAATGGGGACACAAGAGTGTCATGCGTTTTACATTGAAGACAGCTGGTTTGTGCATCCTTAACAGCAGGGTCAGCAAGCTTTTCACGTGGTGTTGATTCCCCATGAATGAGATAAACCAGTCTGCTCTGTACGTTTAGTCACAATCATTGTCCCAACTACCAAGCCCCTCCTCCATGTTTTACTCATTGCCACTGCCCAGGTACACTTACACATGGGAATCGACAAGAACAAAAAAGTCCTGTCCATACCATTTCCCCTTGGTTAGAGGATAAAGAACAGAGTTCAGCGTATTTCATAGTGTTCATATGATGTTTACTAGATTAGAGGAACGCGTGATGATTGCGGTAGCGTCCGCCTGCTCCAGAGACGATTCGATTTTTTAAACGGAAGACGTCCAATATTTTACTGCTCATCATGTTGGGATATCTTGCTTTTGCGTTATTATGCCAAGGAATAAGCCTTCACGCTTATGATGATTTAAAGGAAGAAGAATCCATTCTTGCATACATAAATGTGGATCTGTCTCGGGTTCAGAGAAGAGTGAATGATAATTTTCTGTCCGTGGCGATAGATGCTAGTTTGGTCGCCGAAGAAAAGTACATGTACCTTCTTGGGTGAGTAAATAACATTTACAGAATCTGACAAAAATCCGAAAGTGACATTTGTTTGATTTTGGTACATATTTATTAGACGCCATTTTAATTAGTATGGAAATGAAAACGAGTGTTATTTTAATTAGGAAATGATGGACATCCTCGCCTACTTCACTGGAGTCGTTCTTGACTGGTTTTATGGTTCTGTCACTTTTTCAGATTCTTGTTAAGTTAGCTTACCCTACTTCTTACATTAAATATTGTGCTTAACGACCAAAAGTGTGCTCTTATATTTATATGGATGTTTTCATCAACAAGCGGAAGTCGTGAAAATGTAGCTAGTTTAGGACGTTATGTAATGAAACTCAGTCTTATCTCTCCTTCACATGTAGCTTAGCTCATCAAGTTATTTAAATCATTGGTTACATAGTTAACCATTTTATGCTGGTGTAGTAGTAACGGTTAACATTTTTCTTGACAAGAAAACAACAGAAACTCTAGTCCTTTTGACTGTTTTCAGCCTTATTTTGACAGACCGTCTAATGTCTGCTTGGTTTGCTTGTCTGACTGAGTCTTACGTTCCCAAAGTCGAAAAGGTTCGCATGAGTAGCACCACAAAATGAAATGTCTTAATGTTGTTAAGGTCTGCTAATTTAATTCTTGAGCATGTTCTCCTCAAACTTCCTCAGCTCTCCGAAGCTCAGGACTCTAGCAAAAGCCCTGACTCCAGCGTTCCTGAGATTTGGTGGAACAAAACAGGACTTCATGATATTCACCCCTCAGAATGATTTCATAAAGTCAAGGAAGTTACCGAAAAATGTACCACTTCATCAAGGTAACTTATTATGTAGATTCTTAAAGTTGTAGTGCCTTTCTCTCCTTTAACTTGTACATCCAAGTTTCCCCATAGTTTACCTGAAACTCAATTTCAACTCAAAATTTAATAATAGAACAGGAGGTTGGTTCAGATGTGACCTTGCATTCAACATGCAAGTAGACAAAATAGAGTATACCACTCCCCACAGCTTAACAAGAAACATGTTTCATATTTAAAGCAAAAGGAAAAAATACTTGTAATGTTAAACAGTGGTACTCAGGAAACTGTACTATAAAGATTGGTCTTCTGTATTAACTTGTGCAAATCATATTTCCAATTGTCCTGTCACTGCTCGTGTGTGTGTGTGAGAGAAAATTCATTTACTTTGAACTATTTGACTTGAAGCCAATCGTTTGCAGTTTAACTGTATTGATGTACCTTTTGGATATTGTAGATTAGACCCTTTGTGATGCACAAATAACAAAATGTGCTTTAATTATAATAGTGTTGAACAGCACAGTGGGTAAGAAACCCTACTCGCTAATATTTGCATAGTAGCAAACCAAAAATATGTAATGCTCAAGCTGTATGGCTGTTTTATCTTGTGAAAAGAGGTGAAGTGTCTAAACACTCTGAAACCAGAAGCAATTATTATTATTTTTTTTTTTTTGCATCTTCAAGTGAACTTTCATTTATATATAGCAAACATATTTTTGTACCAGACCCAACATTATTCTTGTATTATTAGATGATATCTGTGAAAGACTGGAGTTACCTCCACTCCTGGAGGCACGGCTGAAGCAAGGATGGGCTCAACAGGAAGTGCTCCTTCAGAAAGAGGAAGTGGAGGGCATCTATAAGAGAGTGAAGTTCTCTGGTAACCTTGTTCAGTCTTAGGACAATACTGCACTGTAATAGACAGGACATTTGTTAATGTATTTTTGGGTAAATTTTACATATGGTGATCCATGTCTTCATGTTTTCTGATACCAATTGTCCTTTTGTCATGCACAGATACTGTAAAAAAAATACAGCTTATATCAGAAAACATAAAGAAATTAGCATAATTTTGAGGAGACAGTGTCTGTCTGATTATTGTTGAAACATGTTTCCACTGGCATCTTTTCTGGAGAAAATGTGATACACTCTACACAAAGTTTTGGGTTGTGCAAGTGAGGAAAATCTGATATTAAAATTTAATAATAAAAAAAAACTATCGTTACAAAAGAATCAACATGTGACTCATGACTAACAGCGACATGATGTCATGGTATGAGTGGTTGAATAATCATGGATATTACATTATACGCCCTCAGAATATGCTGTGGACTTGCTCTACACGTTTGCCAACTGCTCCGGGTTCGACCTCATCTTTGGGTTAAACGCCCTCCTCAGGACGGGTGGAAACTCCTGGGACAGCAAGAACGCAGAGATGCTCCTTGGATACTGCGAATCCAAGGAATACAACATGTCCTGGGAGCTGGGCAATGGTAAGTGGGGTAGCCTGTAGCCTAGTGGCTAAGGTACATGATTGGGACCCCTGAGGTTGGCAGTTCAAGTTCCAGTCCAGCCACAGCAAGAACACCATTGCTGTTGGGCCCCTGAGCAGGGGAGATTGGCCCTTGGTTAGTCTAATCAACTGTAAGTCTCTTTGGATAAAAGCATCAGCTAAATGATACTCATGTAATGTAAGTGCAATTGGACCATTCCCACTTCATTCCCCATCTTCTTTACTCGCGCACTTTGGCCTTTGTACCTTTGGTACTGTTTCACTGAATAAAATCAACATTTTCAAATTTGGATAATCAAAATGGTAAACACTTTCTTATCGGGTGCATTTCAGTTAGTTAATTCTGGTGAATACTGAATACAAACAGCAGTGAATACAACAAGCAGTGAATACAAAGAAATTGAAAAGATGGTTTGTTTCAGTTCCTAATTTTTCCACCCAGACACAGAAAATAAAAGCACCCAGCAGTACCATGGAATTATTTTTACGTCATAATCATCACATTTAATCTTCCATTACAGTGTCTTTCTTTGTTAGTAATTCCATCTTTAAATATTCAACAGTAAAATTTTATGTAAGTGAAAAAAAATGTAGTTTTATAAAAATAATAGTTTAAAATGGTTGGCTAAATCACCATTTAAGATGTGATTATGAATCAGTATAGCTGTTTTTCCATATTAACAAATGGAAATTTGCAACAGTTTGTCCAAATGATGAGGAATAATGCTGAACTCTGAATGTTAAATTGTACCAGTAAGCTAGCGAGCTGAATAGCCACCCATATGGAAGTCTACATAGTTAAACCCAAAAAGGCTGAATGCTATTTATGCCAACATAAACTGGCATACATTAACAATGCTCCATCTGGCTATCTTTTGAGGATTTATATCATATTTATGAAACTGAATAATTGAACACATGCAAACGTTAGCAGGGTAGCCAAAGCAGTTAGAAATATTTAATGTGAAAATTTTAAACACTATAGAACATTTTTAAAAGCATTTTTAAGAGTAGGGGAAGATGTATCTTAAACCCAAAAATGCAACATTGTTTTACAATCATACTGTCCAGTTGTACCGAATACTGTTGCAACCCTGTTACTCAGTTCGGAGTGCGTTCTCTACAGGAAATGTCAACATTTTTAATCAAATTCTGTATGTATTTCAGTTCATCTTCCTGTTAGACTCGTCATTTTCTTTTAAGGTGTGAAGTTTCAGTTCAGTTTCAAAATACAAGTCGAGGTGTTGAGAAGATCATTGACATACTTGTGTCTTGTCGCTGCTAGAACCCAACAGCTATGAGAAGAAGGCAGGGATCCGGGTGGATGGGTACCAGCTGGGCCAGGACTTTATCCACCTAAGGAGGATACTCCAGCAGTCCAAACTGTACAGCACGTCCCGGATCTATGGCCCTGACGTCAGCCAGCCCCGTGACCACCGCAGGGACTTATTGGAAGGGTGAGAGTCGTTCAGAAAACTTTTGGTCTGTCATCCTCCATTCCCACAAGTTTTTTTCCAATATCCCCAGCATGTCACGTCCTAAAATGTGGCAAGAAGCAACTGTAAATTAGGTTCTTTTAACAATAGTTTTTAATACGAATACAGAATTACACAATACAAACTAAAATACAAGAATGCATCACAGTAACAAAGAAAACATCATTCTTTGTATATAAATATTACCCATAAAGGATGAGGAACAAGACATAACAAAAGACGGACAAAACATGATGGGACAAGACCAGACAAGCTGATGTGACAAACCGCACAGTATGTTTCCTTGTTGGTTTGTTAGAGCAGAAAGAAAAAGGAAAAAAAAAGTAGAAAAATAAATAAAGTAGAAAAGAATAGTAATACTTATAATTATTGGATGGATGCGAGTCATATGTAAAGAGCCATTTGTGGAAAGAGAAATTGGTGTTGAAGGTATTGTGAAAAGGCGGACCAGGTGTTTTCATAGGATAGGAAAAAACAAAATTACAGGTTGTTTAACTGTTTCCCCCTGTCAGTGAGTAGTAAAGTCTTCAAGTTGTAGAATGAGGTCTAACTCCTTTTGATTGCCTCAGCACAAAAGGTCTACACTAGCTGGACATGAAACTAGATTGTAAAACTGTGCACAGGTTTGGTGAACTTAAAGTACATCTGTATTGTACCTGTATTATTTTGTACACTCCATACTTCTCTCCCAGTTCAGAACGCCCAGTCTTTGCAAGCTGCTACGTCCTCTGCTATCAGTCTAAGAGAGCACACAAAGGAAGGACAGCTTAAATAAACATTCATATAACCTTTGCACGTCGTATTGGCATATTTTTACTATAAATACCATGGTTCTTTTGGTCTGATTGCGTAGTTGTAAGTGTAAATTATTTTTTACTTATTTGATAGTAGTAATATTAGAAAATAGTTCATTTTTAATAAAATCTTGTCGTAGTCGCCTTCATTTCTGTAAGGTATTTGAAGGAAAAGTGTTGAGCATGAAGGATGTTGAGCATCAAAATCCTTCAAGTTTAGTGGCAAGACAGTACAAACAATTTCCTCTTGGGCCACATGAGTACATACTGTTAATTAAAATGCACAATATCAAAAAAGTTGATGAGACAATGAAGACAGAGCTTATTTACAGGCTAAAGTTGTGCTTTCCCCCACTTCAATGTGCAAGCATGCTCAGTAAAATCAATTTCGTTTATTTTAGTGGTATTTTTGCATCTTTTACAGGTTCTTGGAGAGTGGGGCCAAGGCCATTGATGCGTGCACCTGGCACCAGTAAGTCCTCACAAGTTTTGCTGCTTTTCTGCTGTTCTCACAGACGGTCAGTGCCATAAGTTTGTATGAATCTTAGGTGGTCTCCCTGTGTTGTGAGTCCATTTCCATGAATCTCTTCCCATACTCTGAGGGCGTCTTTGTTTAAAAATAACCGCACTTACTACACGTGAATGAAAGCTGAGGTACTTCAGATTTTTGTTTCCTCACACATGCAAATATCTTTGCAGTGCTAAAACAATGGAAACATGTAAGCACTGTTACCCATAGAATTATCAGGTATTCCCTCTGCAAACATTATTTGAGTAAATCCTAGTCCAGATTATAATAGATTCCCCTGCAGGTCAATCTCAGTGCTGGTTTGTTGTGTTTCTGCAAGATATCCCCACATGACATAAAAATACACAACAACAATAATAATAACAACAATAATAATAATACTAGAAATCTCATTTGTCAACTTTCATACATAAATTTAAACTGAGTGCTTTACATTACCACTAAAATGAAAACCTTTAAGACAGAGATGATAACCTTCTTATTAATTTGATTTAATTTAATTTTAAAATGTCAATATCCTTTGTGGGAAGGTCCCTCTTGACCCTTTGGAGAAATTTGTCTGTGTTACATTTTTTTGTGACAATTTGATCAAATGAGCTAGATTTGGCTCAGACTGACTGCAATATGCTTAACCCTCAAGGTCGGCTGTTCCCATTTTTGGTTCCTTTTTTTTCCGCCCGTGGCTAAGTTATTGGTGGATCGTTGAAATCAATTGCGTCAAAACCGCAGTTTCCCAGACTTACAGCATGGTGACTATTTTCTGTATGCTAGGGTTGAGTGGAGCATCGGGCTGTATGAAAGGTTGGGAGGCTGCCGAAGTTAAAGACGCAAAAATACAACATTTTAGCATTCATGCCCCGGTTTCAGTTATATTTAAAAGTAGCCTCAGAAACCACAATATGGAAAGTCTTTATGTCTCCTTGAACTCAAGATATGCGGTACAACGTGCCATGCAAACAGCTAAATTTAGCGCTCCGTTTCTGGCTGCAGACATTCTTTCAGTTTGACCCCCCCGCCTTTCTGAAAAGGCCGCTTATTTGGTTCGCACAGAAGTGCACCTTGTCCTGTCTCTGTACATGTCACGTGTTGCTGCTGTGGACACACACACACACACACACACAGGCGTTAAGCAAACACACCGCGATTCTTCATGTTCGCATTTCTTTACATGTGGACTCATCATGTGATTTCACATAGGCCCAAGTCAGGCGAATGAATGTGTTTATTTACTAGATTATGAAGAATGCGTCTATAGCCACACATTAAAGTGTTAGGTGAATGTGCATAAAAATCATGATTGAGGGTGCAATAAAGAGCATGACCCCTGCTGATGTAAGCAAATTTTGTGCATCCACAAAACGCGCATGATTTTGTGCATCCACAACAAATTTGGTGTGACTGTTTGCTGACTGTGCAAATGTTTTGGCCTTCACCAGTTCAGCCTTGTAGCGCTCAGGTCCAGTGTGTTCTTTTTTGTCTCGTTTTTAGTTACTATGTCAACGGCAGAGACACCTCATTGGAGGATTTCCTTGACCCTGAAGTGCTGGACACCCTCGCTCTTAAAACGAATGAAGTCCTTCAGGTAGGAGAAAAACTGTAATCTCTTTTTTTTTTATCTCGTTTTCACATTTCTTTTACAAAATCGCACAGCCATCTGAGAAATGCCAAAACACAAAACACAGCTTCTTCAGCTGTGCTTAAATAAATGGCCTAATTGAAGTGCTCAATTAATTAAAGTCAAGTGCTCACAGCTGAGTTGATTAGAAAACACTCTCAGGTGAGCCTGCCTGTTAGTGAGGCCACTGCTGTTGCAGCTCCAGTTACTTCTCCAGGCTGAGGGAGGGAACCAGGAGACTGACAGCAGTACAGTGGGAGGAGCTAAGGAGTTTGCTCCTCCCTCCACCTCTCCTGGCGCCACAATATGCAGAAAGAAAATTAGGCTACTTCTTCCATTTGTCTGTCTTGAGTGCTGAGAGAGACACATACTGTCTGAATATGAATCTGCCTGTCTTTTATGTCTGTGACCTAAAATGTCACATGGTGCATGGAATAGGTCACGTGGTACCTTTGCTAATGTTTGTTTCATTAACTTGTTGCTTATAAGCAAGAAACTGACACACATTTAGCTTGGTTAATTGTTTTTATTTTAAATTATTTTTAAACACGTATTTTCCTTTGGAAAGAGAACCTACAGGAACTCATAGCTGAAGTCATATTGCCATATTTCTTTCACACTCATATTAATCAGCAATTTTCTGAGTGCTGATTAATCATATGGTTTTTATAAAGATAAAAGATAAAGTTTCTGTTCCTGATTATGTTCTCAGCAGGAATTTTTTGGCCCATGAGTTGTTACTAGTTACTGTACATGTTTTTCCAAATAACAAAAGTCAAATCATTTTTGGGACTTTGTCCTTTCTGTTGTAGTGAATCTAAACAACCCTAAAACTGAGGTATCTATCAAACTGTAGGTTCTCTGAGCTGTTACACCACCAGTAATATTTACTGGTTAAAACTGTATGTCATGTTGTTTGATTATTTTGCCTCCTTTTACCTGGTAAATCTTTTGTGAATGTAATGACTTTTAATTCAGTCAGAAACAAATTCTCTCTGTGTTTCTGTCCAATCACAGACCGTTGACCTGGCGTCTCCTGGGAAGAAGGTGTGGCTGGGGGAGACAAGCTCAGCGTATGGGGGCGGAGCTTTGGGACTGTCGGACACTTTTGTCGCTGGATTCATGTAAGTTTAGGAGACCAGTGACCCTCCCCTGTTTCTTAGCAACCATACCGAGTGGTATAAAGGCCATTGAACGCCTGAAATGAACTCCAGTTTGAATACTGTCTAAAAGCAGTCTTTGCCCACCTCCTGTAGTGATTGGCCAAATGAACTTTGGTGTGAAAATGGGCCGGGTTAGAGTGCCTTTATGAGTACTGCAGAGTTACATGGAGTGCTTTCTCAAAGGTATACTCATTAGATCTGTCTAGCTTCCAGGTTTAATTCTGCTTCTATTCCACTAACATTTGAGTCATCTCCCTGTGGTAAAAGCCCAGTTTCTTCTACAGTTTAATGTCAGTTTCCTCTTAATTCACTTCTGTTTTTTAAATCAGACCCTTACAAACTTTACAGCCTAGCAAAAAGAAAAAGAATAGCAAATCTGCGATATATCTGTGATGTTGATAAGTATGTGCACTGCGTAGTTGACTGTAGGCTGGGCACAGTTGTATTTTCTTGTGTAACAGTGCTGTTTCCTTGAATGACATTGACATTTAGCTAATGTCTGCTCTGTAAATCCAATGTACATAAAAAATCCCAGCATGTGTTTATCGCATGAACACAAACTATTTAAAATGAAGACAAATAACCCATACAAAATGTACAGACAATTCGCACACAGTTCACATTCGCTATCCTTATTTACACACTTACCGCCGATATGTGAAGTACAGTGCATTGTGGGTAAGTTTTACCATAACACTCTTGGACCCAGATTTGTCAAAGCATTAAGCAGATGACAAAATTTTTTTGTACGTGCAATTTCAGTGGCAAGACATGCGATTGGACCAAATGAACTACCTCAACCAATCACTCTCCAGCAAAACCACAGCTTAACACGCATACTAAATGCTTCAGTAAATCGGACCCTTTGTCTAATTTCCGTTACTGACTTGGATGTTTTTATTTGAATGTCCACAGGTGGCTGGACAAACTGGGCCTCTCTGCAAAGTTGGGTCTGGATGTGATCATCAGGCAGGTTCTGGTTGGGTCAGGCACGTATCACCTAGTGGACGCTAACCTGGACCCACTTCCTGTAAGTAGCTGTTCGTATCAAGTCAATATGATTTGAAGTATCATTCTTAATTTTATTGGGTTTTTTTATGTATACACTTATTTTTAACTCAGTTAATTCTCACCATACTCAGTGACAGGCATGACATTCAAATCCATACCAATAGCTGCAGTATGAAGGGGTACCAGGGTCTCCCCAGAATGTTTTATAAGGTGACACATCATGTATTTGAAACCCGAAAACCTGGAAACTGAATTAGAATAAATACATAACCAGCATTAGAAAAGTCTATTGCATTGTGATAAACGTGCATTAAAAAAGCTTATTTAACTGTTTCAATAAAAAAAATCCCCGCTTCACTTTCATTTCCACGTCCTCGTGCTCTCTACCATATCAGTCGGAGTGCATGTTATTTGACGTACTTCAGCTAGACAGGCAACATTGTGGTTCACCACCAATTTAGGGAGAACCTGGATGTGAAAACCGCTAATATGGCCATTCTGTTAAAACGGACCGTTTCACTTTCTTTTTTGAATTTTTTTCCACATTCACAGCCAATTACCTGACATGTCTCATTTCACACTGTGGAAAAAGCAACAGCATCACTTTAACGTTCTTTGAGAGAACACTGGATACCTCATTTCACCTGTGTCTGGCTGGCAAGCATAATTATTTTGCTTAGCATCGTATCTTTAATCTTGTTTATAGAGCTGATATTTTTAGGTGTAGATTGTGTTTTATAAATATAATAACATACTCAATATCACACTGCACTGTGATTATTGTAATGACTCTGTATGCTGGTCTAGTAGCTGACCAGTAGGACCTTGACTATGTTTGTGGTTAAATAAAAATCAGCTATTTCTGATGACTATCTAAACTCAGGGATATAAAATGTAATTAAAAAAACTGTTCAAATTTCATTGTATCATTTTGATGGAACTGCTTTTGTTCATAAAAATATAAAATAATCTCCTCACTTATATTTGGCATTAATCATA
Source organism: Albula goreensis (assembly GCA_022829145.1). Lineage (NCBI taxonomy): Eukaryota > Metazoa > Chordata > Actinopteri > Albuliformes > Albulidae > Albula > Albula goreensis. The sequence goes on from CM040765.1 coordinate 3,635,083, forward strand.
TGTGACACAGCGGCAGGTGTGGCCACTGTGCCGGGTGGTGAGTGGAAGAAAAAACAACCAAAAGTTCAACAAAAAGGGCTGAAGGTCATTTATAAGCCCCTTTTGGGGAAAAAGGAAACACAACAAATGATCTTAACACAAAAAAGCACAGCCATCTACCACACCAAAACACCAAACCCAAAAAGCCCCTGTTAAATTGTTTAAATAAATGGCCTAATTGAAGTGCTCAATTAATTAAAGTCAAGTGCTCACAGCTGAGTTGATTAGAAATCACTCTCAAGTGAGCCTGCCTGTTAGCGAGGCCACTGCTGTTGCAGCTCCAGTTACTTCTTCAGGCTGAGGGAGGGAACCAGGAGACTGACAGCAGTACAGTGGGAGGAGCTAAGGAGTTTGCTCCTCCCTCCACCTCTCCCGGCACCACACATAGTTGTTAAAGATATTGTATATCTCCTGGTTAATTGAGATGAAGTTATTTGGACGTTTGTTTTTGCTGGCAGGATTACTGGCTGTCAGTCCTGTATAAGAGGCTGGTTGGAACAGAAGTGCTAAGCGCGGCGGCCTTCTCCGGCCCAGGGGTGGAGAGACGAAGACTGCGGGTTTACTTGCACTGCACGAGCAAGAGAAGGTAAAGCCGTCTTCCATGGGGCTGTAGCGAATGTGTTTGTCTTCAATTGAGGAATAACTTTCTGCACTTAGACTTTTGAATCGCAGCCAACATTACTTCAGCCAAACTGTTGCACCTTTAGCAATATCGCTACCAAGCTAACAATAACTGAATGATCTCCAATTCTTCCCATTTGAACTTGTTGCATCAGTCATGAAGCACAGCTTTTGTTATTGAACAAACCATAATTTCAACTATTCTTTTTATTATTGAGAATTGTAAAAGTGATTTTCATCAGGGTGGGGGTGTCAGTTTCATTTTAGTGAAGATTATGGACTATTTTGTAAGTGTTCCAGATAAATATTGGTGTTTACAGTGCAATATGGAATATAATGCTAGATATTGAGAATCTTTACTTGCAAACAACCTAAAGGATCATATTAAAGTCGCATGATCCAGTGCTGTAGTTCATGTTTAGCTACAGGCTCCAGGCCGATGGGGGTGTGTGACGTGTGCTTCCCTCCTCTTCGCAGCTCAGCCTTCAGGCCCGGTGCCGTCACGCTGTTCGCCCTGAACCTGAGTAAGAGCCCGACGAGGATCTCTCTGCCCCAGCAGATCTCTAACAGCACCCTGGAGGCCTTCGTGCTGGAGGCTGGGGACAGCGGGGAGCAGGGACTGTACTCAAGGTATCCCACAATCCCTCAGTCACCATGGCATGTGCCTCAATGTTGCCTCACACTTCCTCTCTCAGCTGCCCTGCCCACTCCCTGTCACCTTTTTCCACTCGTTAAAATAAGGAGTCAATGTCAAAATGAGAATTGCCTTTGTGTTGTCATTGTCACTATTTTCACAACTTATTTTATATTGTAAAAATATTCTTTTATATTATATTTTATATTATTATTTTTATGATCAAGTCAGCATTAACTACTGCTTTTACAGCTTTCAATGCTTTTACTTAAGAATTTACCATACTTATTGCTAGAAGTATAGTGTAAAAGTAGTGTAAAAACCATACATATGTTATATGATTATAAGGCCATATTGCCCAGCCCTACTTCTCTGAACCCTCCTCTAATTTCTATGTACTGTCTGTCTGACTGACTGAGGAAGGAAATGCACTATGGGTGGTTTTGACACCTTTTTTGTTAATGTTCCTCAGCTCTTAGTCAGGAAGTAAGTGGTCATGTGGTGCGGTTCAGTGAGTCTACGTGCACCACAGTGCTGCACACTATCAGTTTGAGGGGTCATACAGCACAGTGAGCAATGCCTGCTGGGTAATGTAGGAATTTGGAAGGGAAGTGCCTTTTGATTCCCCCCTCCATGTGTCTGTCTTCGCAGGTCAGTGCGGCTGAACGGCGAGGTTCTCAAAATGGTGGACGATAGGACCCTGCCCCCGCTCCAGGGGGCCCCTCTACCCCCCAGTGAACATCTCAAACTCCCAGGATTCTCTTTTGCCTTCTACGTCTTTAAGGAAGCCGGGACTCCAGCCTGCAGCTGAGGATTGGAGAGACTGAGTCAGGCTATGAGAGTTTACATGGGTGAATCAGCTCATCTCCAAACAGGAAAAGGTGAAAATAAACCAGTTTAATAGGACCAAAGGACTAAATTGACTAAACTTGTTACATTTCCCAGGGTGCTCTTTGCTTTTACCAAAGTATTACAATGAAATATAGAGCGGGATCAAAAGTGGATACATTTTGGGGACAAACTGACTACTGACTGTTAAATATGAAAGATATGTGATATGTGACATGTATTTGTTTAAAAATAGTTTGTTGATCAAAGCACCTCCATGTTCAGATTCTTTAACATAAATGGTGACAGGTTGAATGGAAAAAAATATACAAAAATACATCTTTAAAAATACATAATAAACATAATGATCTGTTATCCTTACTCTGCAGGGAGTATTTATCAGGTCTTCACAGGAGACCATTCTTTGCCGATATAGAAGTAAATACTTTACATTATCCTGACTGTAGATCACACTGTCAGATAGGGTATGGTTAGGTTAACTTCAGTTTAAAAGTCAAGAAACTCGTTTTGGACACACGTTTGCACTAAAGGTAAGGATGACATTGCGTATTGGGGGCTTGGGACTGGAGGGACTTTTGCTGAAAGAAAAATTTTAATTTCTGGCTCCATATAGATTCCATCCTAGCATTAAATTTGATATGCATAATTCTATTTTTTCCCTCTAATATCACATACACTCCTCTGGTACCAAGTCCTTGATTAGAAATATGAAAACTTTTTGATGGTCTTTATTTGAAATGTTTCTATACTGTAATGAATACTGTTCTTCATGTACTGTGCAACTAAATGACTGCATTTGAAAGACGGTCTATATGAATGTGGTGTGTATGCTTGCCAATATTATACATGAGTTATGTACTTTAGACCAGTTTTTGTTAAATATTAGTTTTGTTCATGATAAAATGCCAGTGTGATAAGAGTAAATGATAATATATGAAGCACAAATGGGAAGGGGAAATGGGAATTTATTCAAACCAAGTTGCTTAATGAACTGTGAATAACAAACAACGTGCCTGTAAATTAAGACCTTTTTTCAGTACACTGGACGAAAATTTATAAGACAAAAATGTTTACATTTCGTATTTTTTGGAAAAAATAAATGGATTCAAATAAGCGTATGCAGTCTGTAATTGTTGTGTTTGTGAAACTCAAACTGCATGATACGTTTTCCTGCTATACCATTCCGTTGTTGCTGTTCTTGTTCACATCCCTATATAAATTTCCGGATGGAAACCAGCAATACTTTACCTCCTTAAGTACTCTGAGCAACACAAATGTATATACGTTGTTTAACACTTTCCACTGCTTCAGAGAACTGGTCAGTAGTATACACTTGTTAGTCTTAACTAAATGAATGGGAAAGACCCTGAAAAAGTCACCATCCAACAAGCAGTGAGACTTTAGTATCTTATTCTCTTTGAACGGTCTGACAGCAATTAGTAATATCCAATACCTGCATAGCGTCAGGATGCACCCAGCCTCTTAAAATCACAACAGCCGTTATTGAACAAAGACACAGGAGATGGATTTTCCAAACAAGTATACATGCTACTACCTTAACCTGATAAACAGGTTTTCTGTTGTTAATTTAATGATCCTGTACGCCCTTTCACCTGCTGCTGCCAGCACAGTAAGACGACTTCTGTCTCCGCCTCCTTACTGGTCAGCACTACTTTTCATTCAGGAAAACGCACAAATTTTGTTTAAATTCTTATTGACTATTATTCAATAGTCTATAAGATCTATTATGATCTATTATCTATATGATCTATTATTTAAGTATTGTGGTAATTCTGGCAGACAGATCAAAATGCGCTGCTTCTTTGGTGTGACACTGTACTTGGGTGATTGCATGCCTGTGCGTGACACCTCCATTATCTCAGCGCCAGTCCTTATGACGCCACACTTTCTCTGCTTTTCTCAGCATCAAGACTTGTCCCTTCCTGCTCCTGACCCATTACGGCCTTGGGCCTGGCCGAGAGGCTCAAAAGCTTGCATTGGCCGGGAATCGAACCCGGGTCAACTGCTTGGAAGGCAGCTATGCTCACCACTATACCACCAATGCTCCTCTGGGTGGTACTGGTCACCTCTCCTAGTACCTGAGAGGACGTGGGCTCTGGCATGCGGAATTTTCTCACCACTCGGTTGGCCATCACAGGTAGATCAGAGGGTGATAGTGGCACAGCTGGGCTTGTTGGTCTGGGGGTATGATTCTTGGTTTGGATGCAAGTGGTCCTGGATTCAGCTCCTCAATGAGCCCTGATGCATGGTGCCAGTGCAGTGCCCCTGGCACAGGTGCTCCCCTGGTTGCTCTTGGAGGACTACTGCTCCCCATCAGGTGGCTTTCTTGCCTCCTAATTTGAGCCAGCAATTTTACAAGCAGCATAAAATTGGCAGGGGAGATATTTGAACCACCTCTGAAGAGACTGGAGCCTTAATCCAGTTCCTTGGACCGCTTGGCCACGCTTGTCTGCTTGCCCCCTCAAGAAACCATTTAAATTGCACCGCTTCTTGGTGCCATTTTCTTTTGCCCTTCAGATGGATTACACGCATGAAAGTCTTGGAAAAATGAGGGAGAGGACTGTTCACAAATCAAATGTCCTTGCGTTTGGAGTCGTTCACACCATTGCTCCCCCGTCAGCGCAGCACAGCTGATTAGTGGCATCATCTCGTCAAATCACACATCCAAGACCAAGGACGGAAGACTCTGGCACAGTGCTGGACTTGGCCCATTGCATGCAGTGCAGCCCTTAGCCTGTGTGTCACTCTTCTGTTATTCCAGCGGCTGCCTTCACAATGCCATGCTTTCCCCACCCACGATGTCGATGCTCATCTCTGTCTGCTCCTGGCCTGCTAGGGTGACCTCGGGCCCGCCAAAAAGGCTTGAATGCTTGCATTGGCCGGGAATCGAACCCGGGTCAACTGCTTGGAAGGCAGCTATGCTCACCACTATACCACCAATGCTCCTCTGTGATGCCGTCACTTCTGCTGGTGCCCCGAGAGGACGTGGGCTCTGGTGTGCAGCGATTTCTCACTGCTAGGTTGGCCGCCAATGGGCAGAATGGACAGCAAAAGAACAACAAGTGGGCTCGTTGGTCTAGGGGTATGATTCTCGCTTAGGGTGCGAGAGGTCCCGGGTTCAACTCCCGGACGAGCCCCAAAGCATCGAACCAGTGTCCCTGGCTGTCAGCTGTAACTGTCGTCAAGGTGGTGTTTTTTTTTTTTTTTTTTTGGTGTTCCATAGGTGCAGTGCAAAACTGGCAGCAGAGAGCTTCGCACCCTTGCCTCTGAAGACAGTGGAGCCTTAAAACATATTTTATAACAGGTTAGTACTGATGTTCATGTAGAATACATGAATAGACAACTTTTAAATTATGAGTCCTGTTTCATTTGGGATTTCAATTACAACAGACATGGAGTAAAATTGACTAATTGTAAAAATGGATGACAGAAAATAAAAATAATCTTAAAATGTTCATTGTGTGATAGATACAAATCTGTGAGGAACTGAGAGTTTTGAGGAACTGGAAGATTTGTAAAGGTAAATTGAAATACATTAATTATAATAGTATTCTTTTTTCTGTTACTTTAGTGAATTCATGATATGCCTGGTGTCTTTGATATATCACGGTATGCAGAATGTTACCTTGTCATGTTCACTCATGTCAGAGCATTTTGCTTCGCAGTAGTGATGGCTGCAATAGAATTTCATGATACCCAATAGAATTGAGCTGCACAATGTCAATCATTGACTTGAACCAATCAAAAATGCTTTTCCATCCACAGTCAATGTTGCCATTGGTCCAAATCATTGAGTAACTGATACTGTATCATACCCCCCTTTCGGTTCATTGCAGCCTCACTCCCCAGTCACTACTTAGCAGACATTTGCTATGATACATTTTCATTTGCTTACCCAATTTAACTCCTTTTATGATATCATTTGTTGTATTATCCTCCATTGTGAGACATCAATTAATTAGTCATAGGTCAAAGAATTAGTCAAAGAGTCATTTCACACAGAAGCAAGGACAGCAAGTACTTGTGGTAGGGTTTTATTTTGGCAAAGTATTTTACAGTATGAAGTTAACCAGTGTTTGTATTCAGCTTTGGACCTCAAGCCCTGCAGAACGCTACCCAGGCAGGTGTTCTCTTCCACATTCAGCACAGTGCAAACAGCAGTGGTATAGGGCACTGGGCGGCTCCATTACTCTTCCTGCTCCTCCCCATGTGTGATGATGTAACAAAGGGATTTGTAATCCAAGTTCCCTGATTGGTCAATGTTGGAGGACTGAAACATCTGGTTTACCTGTAATGGCCACAGAAGAATAAGTATGGTTGGGACCTATTTCAGTAAAGTCAGAGGTTCAGATGTGAAGTCAGTCATATGTGCCTACCTCCTCTGCCGAAAACTTGTCTGCTTGGGTCATCAGCACACGTTGTAATCTAAATGGGAACAAAGTTATTATCGAAAGATTAAGTTCAGTTTAAAAATCACTGCATTCACCAAGTACGAAAAAAACATAATATTTTAGAAAAGAAAACAAACAAAACTTATGGCTGTTTTGTTCAGTAGCTTGAGGGGGAGTGGGGTGGGAGTTGTATGGACTTACTCGTCTTTATGAATATGCCCTTTGCCCTCCGGGTCAAACATTTTAAAGGCATTTAAAATGGTTTCCTCCGGATCCGTGCCTGCGTTAAAAATCAAAGACTTCCATTTACCATCCATACGCATCAATAGCAATTAGCGATATTGTGGTTCATTGTGCTCTCCGCCAAGGTTAACCTCACAGGTCAGTGTGAGAGAACGCGATTGGAAGATGAGTGCCTTACCGTGTAGCTTTTCTCCAAACAGGTTAAGGAACATAGTGAAGTTGATGGGGCCGGTGGCTTCTTTAAGCATGTCCTCCAGCTCATTGTCTTTGACGTTCAGCTTGCCTGAGTGAACAGATATGAATTAGCACTGCTAGCGGTGCAGCCTAGTCTGTATACATACATGCCAGTAGACTGTAAAATACACACCAAGGGAGGCATAGGTGTCTTTCAGGTCTTCCTTATCAATGAAGCCGTCTCTGTTCTGATCAATGAGGGTGAATGCCTGATCGAGAAAGAAAATTGTGTATTGATTACATACGATACCTACACTTTGCAAATAATGAAGTTATCCATGATTGTGAGTCAAGATTGTACAACTTCAGCTATTACAAACATTTCAGACAGTTTGATTTACTGATTCAATAAACTATCTCACTATCCCGCAATCTGGAGTTTAGTAGTTTGTTGGTAATATAGCTCTTATATCTAGCATAATTGAATTTCCCCAAGGGGATGAATAAAGTATCCATCTATCTGTCTTCTGTCTGTCTGTCTGTCTGTCTGTCTATCATCACACAGAAATTGGTAGATATATCAGTAGACAGACTGTAAATTGTAACATTTGCAATGGGTCTTATAGGTGTAATTGTGTGGGGATTTGCGTTCGTGCTGGGTTCCTGCTAACCTCTTTGAACTCCTGAATCTGTGTCTGCTCGAACATGGAGAAGACATTGGAGGAGGCTCTCTGTGCCCTCTTGGCTCCTCCTTCCTTCTTCTTGGTCTTTCTGCTGGCCTGGAAGGAATTTGGTTCGAGGACAAAGGAAGACTCAAGCAAGAGGGCATATAACAGACCAGGGTAAAGATACAGGAAGGAAATTCAGCTAAGTAAACATGAAATATTATGGTGCAGATTTGGACATCTGGTTGATGGTTTTCTTAGCATTTTATAAGTTGAAACAAATAGCCTCTTTAACTAGATGTATCTCCATTGCTCTTTGAAGACTTTCAAAAATGTCTTTAGTGTTAAGTTGTAGGAGGCAGACATGACACAGAGAAAGTTTCATTGGTTCCCAATGTTTAATTTTGGACAGCTTTATTTTAATAGGGTGATGTGACATTAGCAGGTACAAATTGTGAATTTCTATACTGGAGTAAATTTGTCCAGTCAGAGATGCTCAACAGGTAAATTAATATCTCCAAAAATTATACTTTTGGTAAATGAAAATTAAATAGAGAAAAGCGATGCATGATATTAAATCAAGTAATGCTCTTTCTATCTCCAATAATCTCAGAAAACGAAGTATCACACCAGTTTAGGATAAGATGGAAACACTGAACACCTACAAGTAGGCGCAAATACTAAAGCTCCTGATGTTTTCAGGTAAAACCAAAATCCTCTTTACCCAAAATTCCCGTATGATTTATAATCCTCAAATTGAAAATTGGGACTAATGCGAGACTCACCATGCTTGACTTGTGCTGATGCTCCTCCTTAAGAATGTGCCTGAAGGATCACGGAGGAAGATGGCTTAAATACGCCAGCTGTCCGTAACGGGAACGCGGCTCGGGATGACGGCTGGCGCTGAACCGGTCCCGAGGGGGATCATCCTGATCCGACGGGGACCCCCAGCCCAGGCGAAATCCTCCATACATGGGCAAGCCGTTAGGCAAGGCCCAGGTCTCTCCAGAGGCCTGCCAACTGCTGTTCATATTCAAAACCTTTTAAAGGATTTACGCGTTGCTTCACACATGGCTGGAGAAAGACGGGGCTAAATTTAATGGAGAGCCTATTCTGCATTGCTCTTAATATGTTTTCCTTTCACAGCACTGCAAGGAGACGTGTAGGTAATTCTTGCTTCATTTGGCCCGTAGCAGAAAATTCAGGTACAGTGCGAATTAAGTTAATGTTCAGAAAATGTGTAAATTCAGTGATTTCATTAAAACTCCTTCTTCGGTTTTCCTACTCATGTTAGTTTGAGCTTGAGTGCTTGGAATTTGTTTGATTCATCCGATGACATTAATCATTTGCAAATATTCATACAGGGAACACACATTATCCACTTGGGTGGTCATTTGCAACACTTTAAAGTCTGTCAAACAATGCAAACCAACACCAGGATTTTATTGTACCGACTGTATCTATCGGAACAAAGAGTGCCGCAGTGTCAGGGCTTATTTCACTCCTCTCGTAAATGGAGTCTTTTGGAGTCCATCGTCAGCCTACAGTGATGAGAGACACCAGCCCGGCGCAGGCTAAAATAAAATAACCCCGAAAACCTGAAGCGGACCCCAGAGGGTGGTCCGTCGAGCCAAGTGATGATCGGGGCTAGAACAGGCCGACCAGCTGTTGAGCGTCTGATGGGACTGAAGGGACAAGACAGTCCTTCTGTTTCTCATTTTCTCTAGCTTCATAATTGAACACATTAGGAAGCTATTAACATACATTCAAGCCACATTAAAAAACCTGACCACGGTCTCCTGACCAATCGGATAACGCATAACAGCACATTATCTCTTCTGCTTGTCATCAGCACTTTCATACGTTGTTCCTCTACAAGAATGTCTTCACACTATGAAGTAAATCTGTCACAAAGATTCACAGGAAATACAACCAACAACAAATGATATTCTAGTCTGAGGAGAAAAGTCTTCGAATGCACATTTGCATTTTGAGTCCCACACCACATTTCTGAAGAAGTGTATAAGTGATCTGGGGGTCTTCTACACCCTGATGGGGGTTCTTTACCAATAGTGTAAAGATAAATCTCACTTGGAATCTGATTGGTCTTGACTGGAGAATTTTTCTGCCCATGATATCCTCCAATCTGATTGGTGCCAGCATATGTCTGATAATGGAATTGATTGACTGAGGAATTTTTATATTCCAAAACCACACCCACAAGACTCCACACCCATCCCTTCCCTTCAAATTTCATTCTATATTTAGCTTCCTACTTTGCAAACCTAATATCAGCAGATGATAATCACTTTATGCTCTGCTGATATGAAGATGACAGAACATACTGACAGATCATCTTTTGTTAAGGTGAGTTATGTTTATCCCATTCTTGATTAGAAGCCAGTGCATGCCATTGTTTGAAAATGGTCATTTTAAACAGACAAGTTCTTGCCTGCCTTTAAGCATTATATGTTCAATGTTTGATCTATCAGACCTGTTATCCTGTTATCAAAGATTCATCCTCAGCAATACCAAAACAAAAAAATGTTCAATTTGGTTTCATGCTTTTTTATTATGGAGGAAAAATGTAAATATTTAAATTAGGCTTACCACTGAATTATATTGTAAAATTCATCCATGGCCATGGTAGCTAAATGCTGGTACAACTGGATCTGATTTTTTTCCATTGACATACTCAGTTTTAAATGCTTTTATACGTGTTGGTGTTTTATCTGGGTTATACAGCTAATACACCTTCTTATTTAGCGAAGTAATACTTAGTTAGCGAAGTAATAGGGGTTAAACTGGTTAAGTTCATTTGGCTCATGGCTTTCTAGCGACCACTCCTTTTCAACCGCCTTAGGAGGTAAAAACCAAGTATATGCTGACTTTGTCATCCTCTGATGATGTAGGTAGTGTGTACTTGCTTGTACATCTGCAGTGTAGAAGGAAGTGAGGTCTTCTCATCGCAGAGGAGTCACACGCTTATGACTGTCTTCTCCTGAAGTCAGTGGGAGACGGCTGCTACTTGACACTAAACTATTTTGCTGAGTTTGGAGTGGAGGGAAGAAATACCAAAAAAACTGAGAATGTGTCTTTTAATAAAACATATTAATTTCATGGTAATATTATTTCAATGAAGCATAGAAAAGAAGATAACTGAAAGATGAAAAATAGCAATGTAGTGTCTATGCACTATCGTTGCTTAACTTTATAATTACTTTATGCTATTTTTCCTTTTTTAAATTGCTGGTGGAGCCAGTATTTTAAATTAACTTAGATCCCTTCGTGGATCGGTTTAACTTTATTAACATTAAGCATTCGGTGCATAATGCGGCCATTTGGTGCACACAATGGGACATGTTGTTCCAAAACACCCATGCCCCCAAGTGCACTGTAGCAGGCTAATGCAACTGTCAACAGAGAGTGGATGGCTCAAGATACTTCAACATAAAACATCTAGGGCAGAGACTTATATCAAAGCACAGTTCACATGCCAGCAAAGTGCTGTTTAAATGGGGAATGTAAATATACAACGCATTACAGAGCAATCCAAGTGACAAAAGAGTAATCTAAAACACATCTAAGAAATCATGTCTCACATCCAGAAGACTACATCAGGTTAGCCAGAATAAAAGTTTGTATATGTCTCTTCTATATGTCTTAAGTGCGTAATTAAAAGATGTATTTAAAATGTCATTTCTGGGTATCCAAATATTTTGCCCTTCGTGGAGGTTCAAATGACGCGCGAAAGCGGTCTTGGCCAGACATCTCAATGTTGAGGTCGTTGAGAACGTCCACAGAGGTCCAAAAGTGGTTTTGGCTAGAAGTGTAAATATTTGACCAGTTGTGGGAGTTCATATGACGTGCAAAAGGGGACCTGGACCGACCGACGTAATGCAGACATAATCTGCACGTCCGTATGACGTCTGTTCGCTGGGATGCATCTTTGGTCCTGAACGGCCACAGTGTATGCATTTATTTGCTCAAATATTCAAAACTATGTATCCATTAATCGAGTACGAAAACACACCATGCAGAGAAGAAATTGCAAAGATTCAAAACATTCTGATTTGATAAATTTGGTGCTGAGTTTAACATCTGATTGGACCAACGCATGACTAAAAAAGGCCTTTCTTGGCTTTTAACTTCTCCATAAGAATGGTTCTATCTGTCCCCTGTGTCAAGGCTACTGTTATTTTTTGTTATCCAAGTCAGAGAGCTGGTGGTGGACAGCCTGCATTATGACAAGATATTCAGCCAACCAATCACAAGACACAACTCCGTGGCTGGCAGATTCGGTTTAAAGTATTGTAAGCTGTGTAACACTCCTGGAGTGAACAGCCCAATAGGGTGTAAAAAAAAATAGCTACGTGCTGTCTGCAGGCAGAAATGTATTCAAGGAGAGTGTGTAAATCGTTCTCCCTGGTCGGATCTTGATTTTAATTGCAAATAACTGTTCTTCAAAAATTCTTCTTGATTGTAAGCTGAAGCCGACAATGATGGCTGTACATCTTCTGAGTACATACCATGCACAGCCACTAGAGGGTGATATTGCAATGATGTATTTTTCCTCTGCGAATTATGCTGGATTTGTCCCAGGTTTCTGGTTTGGATGGTTACATGATGTTTTTATTTCGCAGCCTGCTAGCACAGAGTATACAATCCATATCCTTTCCCACATTCTCAAACTCTTAAAATCATACAATTCTTAGGTCTCAATTGAAAGAGATATTTCATATAGAAATATGAGGCTCATATTTTTATATGGGCCTCATATTTTCTAAGAGGCTCTTGGAACACATTCATACTAAATCTAGTCAAACCAGCCACAACCAGTTTTTTCATGAAGGATCATTAATACACTCTATAGTTGAAGGAGAAGGTGAGTGGAGCCAAACAGCAGAGATTTGTGTTTGTACAACATGTAATCCGAGAACTTCAAAGGAAAAACTGAATGAAAACAATGGATAATCAAAGTGAATGAACTGAGAAAGGTTTCCCTGCAGTATCTGACTAAAACTAGTCACAACGACAACTAAATACACAAATTTAAAATGAGCTCAAATATTATTTTAGTTTGATATTAAATTCCATATAAAACAGTGGAAATACTTACAATGCATTAAATGATTTCACCATAATAAATGTAATGTTTACGGAATCGTATGTTACGATTATGTTTTTTGAACTGATACCATCTCAGGACAGTGAAAAAACATTTTTACGGTTCTGAGGTGTCCTCCTAAAGTTGAACTCTGAGATTCTCATGGTCAAAAGGAGTCTTGTCACTATTGTGTAAATAGGGTTCAAAGTGCAGCCATATTGTTTTGTTTTATTGTTGTATTGGAGGGATCAACAAGTCGACAATCATGTTTTGGCCTGAACTGTGCCCTGCCATCTTGTTGACGGATTCTTAGTATAATAAGACAACCACATCATTATGCATGGATTAACCTGGAGGCAAAAACCATTCAGAAATCAGTCATAACTGAGATCACATTCTCATATTCATGTTATGTTTGCGGATCTAAGCTTGAAACAAAACAATTGTGAGTTCTTTTAGTTAACAGCCAACAACTAACACTTGAAATGTACATTTCTGAATTTGCTCGTTGTACATGTGCCAGCTTTTAACAAAAGATATTATGCCAATTTTTGTGAAAACATACTGACAAATGACTCAGTAACCAGAATGTTCAGTGCTTGCATCCCAGGTTAGACACTATTACTGCCAAAAAAAAGAACTTTGCCAACTTCACTAAATAAATCAAACTATATAAACATATAGTGTGATTGTACATAGCCCATGGAAAAGACAATAACTTGCAAGTTTGAAAATAACAGTAATGTAATTCCAAATTCTGCATCAATGTAAGTGTAACATCTCTAAAATACAAAACATTTTCACCTTGTGATTAGTTCCCCATGACTGGGGATGAAGGTTCGGATGATTTTACAGGCCAGAGTATGTTTTGGAGCTGTGCTGACGTCTTGAGATGTTGTTTTAGCAGAGAACTTCACATTGCATTTCACTGATTCAGAATTGTCTATGGTTCAGGGCAATGGGTGACCCAGTCCCTGCAGCTCTCAGTAACATTGCTGGTTTGGATGAGCTAAACTGTAGTCAAAGAGCAGCGAGGCCATTCCCATCATGCAACTGTGTTTTTAATTGCATTGAATACTATTCATGTTTCATCTCTGACACAAGAATGGTTGCACCAAAGGACTGGTGCTAAGCCTTAGAAGTCACCAGGAGGGTGGGGGGTCTGAGTGGCTCACAGGATAAATCACCACCCACAGATCCCAAGGTCAAGGGCTCAATCCCCAGCTCCACCATTCCCCACCATGGCCCCATCAGCAAGGCAACAATCAGCCACCCTCACCACCCCACCAGGACCAGGCCAAACCCCCAGCCAATCCACCACAAAGCACCCACCTGGGCACCCACAGCAGCACAAACCAACCACACACTGACCATATCCCCTCCAACACCACAGACAGACAGTGTGCAACTGGTGGTGCAGCCACAACATGGAAAAGAAGCAACACATGACTTGGAAAAGTCACATGTGCAACCTCCTCCCATTATCTGAATGTTGGAAACATCAGGGACTCAAATTTTATAACTATTTATGTATTTATAAATAAATAGATAAATAATAGTAAAAGGAATAAATAGTAATAAATAGATTTAACTCTGAGCTATGTGATGGAATGCAATATGCTGGAAAAAGAAAAACAACTATAGACTGAAGAATGTCTGATTAACCATCTCAGTGCTTTAAAGGTGTTGAACCCTGATTGGTCACATCATTCATACTCCACTGACAGACAGGTGTCTGGACCAGTGAACAGTGATTATTTTAAATGTGGAGATTTCTAGCTGTGCTGGTGGTTTAAGTGGAGAGGGATATCTGACTGCAGTATAAAGTATGCAGAGAAACTGCTGCTCCCATTCCTCCAGCTTTTTACAGAGCACTGAGGAACAGAGAGAAACATGGAAATGAAGAATGACACACACAAAGCACACACACAGTGCCCACGCACACACACACACACACACACACACAGTACACACACACACACACACAGCATGCACACACATACACACAGTACACACACACACATACACACACACACTCACACACACAGTGCCCACACACACACACACACAGTGCCCACACACACACACACACACACCCACACACACACACACACACACACACACACACACACACACAGCACACACAACACACACACACACACACACACACACACACACACACACACACACACACACACACACACACACACCCACACACACATTAAAATTTAATGGCATAGTCATACACCATGCCTTTGCTATGAGTCATCAAGTTTGACATTTCTTATTAATTAGAAACACATCTGTTTACCTACTAAAAGAACAGCACTATGTGAAGTAATGTTATACTCAAAATGGTCCCATGTTATATTTTTTTACATGTAATGGCTTGGAAAAGTTTGTTTCATTTCTGAAATGTACAGTTACAAAACTACATGTTTACTTCCCAGGCACAAAGGGTGTCCACAAATACAGTCAAGAAAATGTCTAATTGAAGTCCATGCTTACTTTCACCATAACATTAAATGCTAACATCATCCACTAGGGGAAGCTAAAACATCAAAACCAATGTAAACAGAAATATTCATTCAAAAAGTCACCATGCATGCTTAATGATTAACCCTTTCCACCCTGTCTTCCTCTTCCATGACTTAAATGACCATATATTCACTTACGGGATAGCGCTAAGAGGAAAAAGTGTGTCAAAGCGCTTCCGTTTTTCAAGTGGAGGCTGACACCTTTCACTGATATGAAATTTTAGGTCCTGCAGGAAAAAGAAATTCTCTTTTTAATGGCAAGAGCCCAATGTTAACTGGTAAGACCAAATGGTTTGAATGGCAGGGTAACGTTCAACGATTTAGAGACAAGAACTCATACCTGGTAAGCGTTCAGTGAGACTGGAGCCCGGGAAGACTGAACAGGACTGTGCCATGGTGTACTTGAAGTGTAGTGCTGAGGTAG
This sequence comes from Albula goreensis, assembly GCA_022829145.1. NCBI lineage: Eukaryota > Metazoa > Chordata > Actinopteri > Albuliformes > Albulidae > Albula > Albula goreensis. The sequence continues at coordinate 3,650,788 of CM040765.1, forward strand.
TTTCAATAAATAGTTTTATTTAAACTACTTTAAAATCTTAGATATGAAAATGGATATTGTTTTTTTACAGATGAGTGTTCAATCAAGGAGGCCATTCCAATTAATTTTGATGTACTTCTGCAAATGCCCTGTGATTCTTGAATCAGTTATTGTTTGCTATCTGAATGCCAGCAACTTCCTGCTCTAAGGTCGTCTCATTTAGACTACACTATAAAATGTAAAGTGCACATATAAACTGAATTAAGGGAGAAATTGAGTGGCAATTCTTCATACATCTATCCACTATCAATCTGAAACATGCTGAGCCCTGTGACTGGATGTTGCAGTCTTAGCTTCGAAATTCAGGCCACATGTCTGAGGAGGCATAAAGACAGTATGTGCTGATGTTGTCATCCTTCGACAACGTAGGCAGTAGGTAATCGGTGGCGCATCTGCAGTGTGGAAAAAAGTGAACTTAGATTGTATGCCTACAGCCCTCTCCTCATGAAATTGGTGGGAAATGGTTGAAGTTCAGTTGAAAAACTGACTGCCTGTCGATCCGGTTTCAGCGGGTTTGAGGCCATCAATGGAAGTAAAATGAGTGATGCAAATTGGAATCACCTCTAATAACCCTCATACAGCCAAGGGTAGTGTGGCCGAGCGGTCTAAGGCGCTGGATTTAGGCTCCAGTCTCTTCGGAGGCGAGGGTTCGAATCCCTTCACTGCCATTATTATAAACTATGTATACTTTCTTCAAAACGCTTGCTTGTATTATGGCAGCAGACCATGCCCTTGAAAACTTCACTTGCTAATGTGATTTGGTAGCATGTGATACTCCACCAATCAAATACAAATGTATTGAAACACTTGTGTTTGATTTGTGAACTTTCAAATGTTCCTGTGTCAAGTTTCAGTTAGTACTTTGTGAAAGGAACAGATTTTAGTCTCTCAGACTATACAATAAGGTTGCAGTTGAAGAAAGGTTAATAAGCGCATTGGTGGTATAGTGGTGAGCATAGCTGCCTTCCAAGCAGTTGACCCGGGTTCGATTCCCGGCCAATGCAGGGGTATTTCTTATAGCTGAAACTAGGTGTGATATTTCGGCACATATGTATATTGCCTGCTGGCCCATGAATCCACATCTTGGATCTATACTCCACTAGGTAGAAAAGTACATCTTCAGCAAAATATACAGCTGACCATTGAATCAATATATACAATTTATTAACAGACAGATAATCCACCATGTCACCAACTGAAGTATTTTCATGGCGTTAGAAAGAGGCGTAAGAAATTATAAGGCCCAATTCCAATCTTAGTCTTGGTGAAAAGTTGGAAAGGTTTATTTATCCGAGCAGTTACTCAGAGAAAATGATGCAGTTAGCCACAAAGTGTTACGCAGAGCAATGTCTTTGGCATCCCAGAATAACAGAGCCCAGAATATTCAGTGAGACCGCTCCTCACACAGTTACATGGCTTTGATCAGGATCGACAGCAATTGAATAATCATCAATCGTGCAGTGAAGGTACAATGCTGTAGTTATGCTAACTGGAGTGTTTCACTTACAAAGCATAGCTCAGTCACCCTTCACTGGTTTCTATTGAACCATCAATTGCTGGAACTGCTAGCTACAGTCAAAGTGACAATTCACACTTCTAATCAGTTCTATGGTACTGATTAGGTCATCTAGACAAATGAATGCAGGTATTTTGCATACTCTAAGCATGAGGATTCATGTGCTCTGCTATTGTATTGAGCTGGCTAGTTTAGGGATCTGGACCTAAATCTTATAAGTTCATTCATTTTAGGAATGTGAATGTTGTGATGAGGAGGGTGAAGTTGTTGTGATGTAATTTAACATCATATTATGTTATGTTATTTCATTTAGTTGTTTATGTATGTATGTATGTATGTGTATGTATGTATGTATGTATTTATTCCAATGGTTTATTATGTATGTATGTATGTATGTGTAATGTATTTATTCCAAGGTTTATTGTCAAGGATTGTGATTTGTAGTTTAATGTTTTTTCCTGCCCTGGGATGTAAATTAGCCATGGAGTTAACTCCAGCTTATCAATAGTGATGTCGATGTTAAAAACGTAATTGGGTTAAGTTTAAAGTGTTGTCTTATATGGTATAGCCCTTGCTGTTTGACCCTACACCTATAACTATGTGCATCGTTAATGTCCTAAGTGATTGGCAGTCTATGTCATGCTAGCAATTTGGGATTTTTACTGTGATACTTGACGCGTAATTTGCACTTGTTTTCGCGCAATATGGTATGGTACATCTGTAAGTACTAAATTTGTACATGCCTTTGGAGTTACATAGCGCCAAATGTTGATGCGGTACTGCCATATTTCTCAACTCTCATTAATTTTGGGAATGGCCTTGAAGGTGCTAATATTTGTCTGGGTGCGTGTATGGCAGTGTTTCAAAACTGCCAATAAAAACTCATTAGACAGTTGGCAAAATCTAAGCTCTTAACTGTACTCTTAACTGTGGATGGCGACGAAATAATATGTTCTTTTCTCCTTCTTCCTTCTCATTTATCCTTTCACAACATTATTTTAAGAGATACCTTAATACGAATAGAGATGCAGGACAGTAACGCAACAAATGTTACTCCTCACCGTTCAGTACTGAACATTGTATCTTTCATGGGGCGGGATGACTCCGTTTTGTCACCACCCCTTTTAGCAAAAGGGGGGCAACCTTACTGACAGTCCGTACCTATTGGCATTTATGCTAGTTGCAGGATGAAGAAGACACTGGGAAGTTTATTCTCCACGAATAATGTCGGGGAATGACCTGCACTCGACAATAACCAAATCGAGCTGGTTGGAATATATAATCTTAAATAAGAATGCCGCTTCGGGGCGGTTTAATATAAGGAGTGTGTTCTCAAACTGACAGTATATCCATTCAGAAAATACCCTGGCAAGAGGCTGGAAAAACCTTCTACGCATTGATAATAAACCCAGACTGGTGAACGGGAGCTCAGCGCAATGAAAAAGGCATACAGCGGTCGATTAATTTCTCTACTCACAGGTAAGACCGACGAGGACAAGACATTATTTATTCTCATCGTCGTTTCGGTTTGTCCATTCAGTGGAAATGAGGCGTAGCAAGTTAACTTTCCGGCGGTTGAAAAGACTTGGATTAGTTATTCTATGCACCCTATTGAACTGTACTAGGGGTGTAACTTGACGCCTCACTACCATATCTGTAGTAAACTATGGTTGTGCATTACGTAATATTTTCAAATATGACGTACTGTTCAGTAATTTAAGATAAAGTCTTTATCGTTATTATAGTATGTAGTACTTTGTTACTTGATGCAGCTTGTTTTATTCACCGATTTATCGAATTCATGAGATGATGAATGACCATTAGTCTATTTATGGAGTGCTTACCTAAACACCGGCGTCAGAGTCAACCAAATGCATCAAGTTATATTTAGAATATCTTGCTAACCACGTGAACGATCTCATTCCTCTCATAAATCACTTACTACCAGAAGCGAAACAATGCAGAAATGTGTTGTTAGTCCACTCGCTGGGCGCCGATAAAACGTGTATGAAGGCAAACACTTCGCAGTCATATCTGATAAAGTGGCCTACGTTCGCAGCAGTGTGAGAAAATTCCCTAGGAAAATATGGTTACATTAGCAAAAATGTGAGAAAAAAGTAAGCATATTTACTGTGGGAAGTTATATAAATATTGCACTGCGTTACAAGAACTTTGGAAAGAGCTACACCTGTTAGTGGGGCTTTAAGTGTAATGATTTACTTAAGGTAGTCGCCAGTTTGCCCATTCACTATGACAGTCAATATCAATTAGCATGCTTGTGTCTCATTACAGCGCTTATGCACGGAATGGGTCCAAGAGGCCATGTACAAGTTTTGCAGTGCATGTGCAAAGCTCTTAGCAAAATAAGTCAAATACAAAAGGCACACCCTTTGAAACTTTGAATACATCTGAGTGTGTTGAAAAAGTGTGTGTGTGTGTGTGTGTGTGTGTGTGTGTGTGTGTTGGTGGTGTCATTGATCCATCAATACAGTAGCAAAGATAATAAACAAGACATGAGATGTATTGTTTTCTAAAGCTGATAAAGGGCGAGGTGTGTCTGTTGTGTTGTGTCTGTTGCATTCCTGTAGGGCCACTGTGTATATGCAGGATTTAGTTACCACAAAATTACCGTGGTGCAATTAGCTAATGAGCTGTTTGTTATTCACACCTAAACCAGTTTACTCTAGATTAAACCAGTGGTGTGTAACTCACTCTTGGGTCCATCTGTTTATAACGTTGTTTGGGTAAACGGAGTGCTAGTTAAATTTAAATCGTTTCACAGGTGAAAATAGTTGGGTATCATGTAAGTGGTGAATCTGTATTATTTGTGGAAATTCAATTCAGGTGAAAATTCAGGTGAATCTGGATTATAACACAGTATATTACAGCTCTTGAAAAGCGAAATAAATCTCTGGTATTACAGATTAAAAATAAAAGTATTTCATAATAATTCAGTCTCAGCAAAAGGGAACTAATGGGTTTTTTTGATTGCAGGTTTAAGTATATTAAAGCTATTTTAAGCTTAGAACTACCAGTAGAACAAAATGGTATTGGATATTGGCTGAAAGTATATTTCATAGTGTTAAAGAGTGGGCTTAATGCAGGTGGTTACAATGACAAGCTCAGTCTGGATCATTTTATGTGGGGGGCAAAAACAGGCTCTACTGCAAACACAATGAAAAGACAAACTGGATGCTACAATGTAGATATAACAAAAATATTAAGTATGAAAATCAAATGATGTTATGGTAATGTTATACAGGCTCTGAAAGCATGGTAGGAGTGTTGTGTCCAGTTCTGGGTGTCAGACAAATAGAGACGTAAAAGCTCTTTTTAAAAAAGTATGGAGAAGGGCAACTGAATTGGTACCAAGAATCAAAACTGACGGTTACTCAAAAAAACGTTGAAAGACAACTTTTTGCTGTAAACTGCCTCAAATTTGACTGAGTCACTGATAAAAATATCATTCCTCCAGTGAAATTGGTTTCCCTATCTGACATGTACATGTTTGCTGTGGTGTGGAAGAGGCAGCGTTCACACGGGTCCGTTTATGAAAATCACCCGGCGCAGTGTTAGGGTCAGCTATTCTCCCCTGACAAAATTCCCACGAATATATCCTCTTAGCATAGACTTTCTATGCAGTGTTACCGTTTCTCTCTCTTATCCAGACACTTCATGTTAAAAGAATTTGTTTCATAATGTATATTTTAAACTTTTTATTGGTTAAACAACGTCCTAGCTGATTTGTTAAGAGTGCAATTTTATAGGTATTCAAAACATTCAGTGGTGCAGTTATGTTGCGTGGTTCACTACCCCCAGCAAACTAGCGAGCAAAGGACTGGAAATGGTACTTTGAACTTGTATGTTTTTTTGTTTATTTTGCTTCAGTGCTGAAGGATTTGGTCTCTGCTGGAATTCCCTTCAAACTAAAGTACATTCTAAGGATAGTGTAATGTTCCCTAATGATAAGAGACATCCCTGATGCTTAACAGGTTGTAAATGTATGGAATTTTTTCCTGACTTTCTCTAATACCCTAGGAAAGTTCTAAGAGCCAACGGTTATTGGGGTAATTGTAACGAATGGACTGTTCCTGTTTCTGATAGAGAAATGGTTTGTGCATTTTAAATGAGCTCGATTGGATATTCTTGTGTAATTATAATGAAAAGAAATGTCCACGTTTGAAAAGAGTTCAGTGACAAGAATATACTATACCTGAAGTGAGGGCTACAGAGTTACATTATTGGCTAATCGTTTGGTATATAAAATATCCTTGGGGTTTTATAGTTTTTTCAAAAATCTTAGGTGTCCTTTTGAAGTGTGCACTGATTTTGCTGAAATTGAAAAGGTTAACCATTTAAATATGTGAGTAAATTTGAGCATAACTTGAGCAAACTGTAAGTCAGCTAAAAAGTGGAACGTGTCTGGATCCAACCTTGACTTTGAAAATCACTTGTTGATTTCGCTGACCTTTTGCTTACAGATTTTTGGTCAGTGCTTGAGTGTGATTTTCATGCCAGAGGCCACGTATGGAGATGTTTTTATGTTTGTGCAGTGTGTGACCAGGTATTTGTTTGTTTTCTGGCTTTAGCTTTAGCCCTATGCAAATACTCCTGGGCCGATTGGAATGTGACACAGGAGCCAGCCAACGAGAGTGTGTCCTGTGGTCCCCATGGCAACGGAAGCAACTGCTCAGGTAGGGGAGGATGGTGCCTGTCATTCCCTTTATTCTTTTATTGTACCATCAAGCTAGGGGAAAACACAAGTGAACGGAAGTGCAGTAAGTGATCGGACCCATCATAAACGGGAATGCAAAACCTAGAAATACGACAGTTAGTTTTTATGAGCTTTACAGCACCTGATAAACGCATGCTGACTGCCATTAATGGTCCAACGTCACGCATCTCCCAAGCTGCGTCATTCACGCTTACGTTAATAGATCTAGGTCATCCGGAGTTCATGTTCCTACCTGGCTCATTGCCTGTCCCACAGTGGTGGGGGGGTGAGGTATGACGCTGCCCCCTTGGACACCAAGCCCAAGATCAAATGTCTGTACAAATATATAACTTGCCACAGTACAACGAACTCCTTCTAAGTGCATTCAATGTTGTCTGAAAATTCATTCCACTGAAAAACAGTAAAGTGTACCAGAGCTTAGTACTGATCTGGGATCTGTCTTGCCTTCTGGCTCATAATGGATAAGGTTGAACCTTCCTGCTGTCTTTGGGTCAGATTGACCCATTTCTAATCAATTTCTGACAGAAAAATGATACACTAAATTATTTTGCTGATTTGAAACTCTGTGACTGTGTTTCATTTCACTTGAAGAACATGAAATAAGCCGTTGAACACATCGCAAAAGTTTCTTCCCAGCAAAATGTGTGTATATTACATTACAGTCATTTAGTTGATACTTTCATCTTGGGTGACTTATGGTTGACTGGCTGACCAAGGGTTAATCTCTTGGTGTATTCAGGGGCTGAACAGCAATGGTGTTCTTGATGTGGTTAAGCTGGACTTGAGCCAGCAACCTCAGGGGTTCCAGTCATGCACCTTAGCTGCTAGACTACAGGCTGCCCCATATGGGTTCCATGTAAACTCAATCCAGGTGCGTATGCATCAAATCATGGAACGATCTGATGATTCGCAACATCGACAGTAGCGAAGGGTAGCACACTGATACACAATAGGTGCAGAAAAATAGGTACGGTAGACCCCCCATATCCGTGGGTGATACGTTCCAAGACCTTCCGTGGATGGCTGAAACTGCAGATAATCATGAACCATCTGTGCACCCCGTATGTAACGTGATTTTCATGTACGTACATACATATGGTAAAGTTTAATTGATAAATTACACACAGTAAGACATTACCAACATTAAATACAGTAATGATAAAGTACATTGTACATTATTATACAGTACTGTATGGTATTGTACTCTCTCGAACGAATGAACGAACGAATGAAAGGGATTCTGACGTTTTAGCCTAATCCTCAAGAGACGATAGAGCAATGGAAGAGTATCATGTATCAAGGGATGATGGAGTTTTGAATATTATGCTTTATATATACCTCAAAGGACAAAGGAACAACGGAAATCATGTTTTCTATACCTGTCAAAGGGTGAAGGAACAATGAAAAAACAATGTAAAAAACATACCGGTAAACCGCAGATAACGGAAACCGCGGTCGCTGAGACTGTGGACACGGGGGAACTACTGTATGCAGTTACATCACAAATTTGTGCCACAACTTGAGCGCACATTTAGTCCTTTTTGGTCACAGTGCAATCCCTCTCTTAATCTTTCCAGAATGTTTTTCCATTCTTGCTGTGTGTGAAGGAGTGGACCTTCCCAATTGACTGAAGCATTGTTAATTGCTTGATTGTTAATTGAAACCTGGTGTTTGTGGCTAGCTAGAAAAGTAGCATTTCAGTTGAGTGAAGGGGAGAGAAGGTGAGCCACAAATGCCTGCTTGTGTGTTTTTAAAAAACACTCTGCTTCTTAATGGTACATTCCTGGTTAAGTGAAAAGACATTGTTTATTGTGTATAGTGTTTATCGTCTGAGTAAAGGAAAGTGTTACTGTTTTGTTTTTTGTTTGTTCTCCTTGGTGAGTTCTCATTTATCCCAAGCACATAAATTCTATAAGACACAGCTGAGAATGTCTAGCTCAACCCGGTTTGTCTGAATGCACAGAAAAATTGAATAAACCCAATGTGGTTTTCTATGCCAGCATTCCTAGCTCGAGCCCCAAATTAGATTTTAAATGGGCTAATTCTTATTATAAATAGTCAGGTGCCCATAATCTGAAGCATATTCATTCAAGTTGTTACAGTCATTAATTTCGTTCTGTAGTACAGTCAGTGGTTCCATAATGACTTGTGTGCTTAGAGGCCGCTGGATAAGGATGAATGGTGTGAAATGTTTAATTTTTCAAGAACTTAATCATAACCATGTTCCAATGCCAGCCAAAAGCAGACAGGTATCAGGTTTCTCTTGAATCTTCATTAGAAGCATGTTTGACTTTGTATCGGTGTGTGGGGTTATGGTTTGGTTTCTCACCAAGATAGCACTCTTAAAAATTCCTCACAGATAACAAAGGACCTGTTTCATGGCGGACTCTCGTCGGTATTTCTGTTCACATTTGCTTATTATTGGTCAAATTTGGGTTAGTATATGGAGAACATGTAGTGGTGAGTGATAGCATGAAATTTCGCCTCTCATCTAAGGTCACAGAAAGGCCAGCAGGAGACAGAGATTTGCAAGTCTCCCTTTTCCGTTAGCGAAGCCTCCAGTCGCGGATGACCGCTGGAGTTTTCCCTGCAGACTTTGTACTGTCTAGACCAAAGGCGACTTTCTCAACAGTGTCAAAAGTCTCATTGCTGTATTACTTTTGATAAGTAGTCAGTTCTATGGGAGAGGTCTGACTTCTTATGAGAGGCGATATTTTGTGTCTGAGGACATGAACCAAATAAACATTAAGCTGAGGGAGAACTATAACATCCAGCTTTGAGAATCGTGTGAAGGAAATGTATCTGTTATCATGTAAAAATTGTTAAATATGAAGGAGTCAGACCACACTGGCATACAAAAAGTCTCCCAGTGTCTTTAGATCCATATTTTCAGGGCTAAGTGCCCAAACATAGTTTTGTAAATTATAGTTATGAAGCGATACATGGTTGCATTATTTTCCAGGAATTCTCCTTCTCTCATCTGTGTATTGTGGGATGGTGGCCTCACAGGGTCAAAGGGCTTCATTCCTGCGCCGAGATCACGTTACATTTTCCTTTTTCGTCCGAGTATACCTGGGTTATTTTAGAAACGCAACCTAAGGAATTAGCCTCTGGCTATCAGTAAACACAATAAGCTATCACATTCATACTGATCTTATTATTTACATAATCTAATCTTCAGTACACTGGATTTAGTTTACTTTCATTTCTCTCACACATTCATATGGTTTCATATGTCACCGCACAGCACCACACCTCCGACTAAATAGTTCAACTCTGCCAATTCATTACTGAGACCGGAGCTTTAGTCGTAATAGAAACCTATGTGATCTGGACAGTGCACTACAGCTGTGCCGTAGTCCATAGGCTGTTTACTAACTGAAGAGGCACCTAAAAACCCAACAGCATGCTTTAAAAGCTTAATAAGATGACGTCTGATAGCATTCAAGGACTGATACACGCAGTCATAGTGTTGGGGTTCAGGACTACCTACCTGCTTCATTCCTCCATCATTTCCAAGTCGTAACCGTCTCGAGCAAAACACGAGCTCTCCCGAAGACAGCAGCAACATATAATATTCTGCTTCCTGCAACTGCAGATAAAACGGCAGGTTACCAAGCTGTTATTAATTTAATGGAAGTCTCTGACATTTTGAACAAATGCTACATTATTCAACATATTTGAGCAGTGAAATCATGTTGGGGCCTTGTTTATGTTTTTATTTGTAGTGACAGTCAAAGTTTGGCCTCTCTGGGGGGTGCCATGTTGGCAGGATCTTTGCTAGTATGGCGCGTAGTGGTTTTTTGGCCACAAACAGGAGTATCGGTCATCCGGCTGTTTAAACCCAGGCATCTCTCTGCTTATCATCCTTACGAAAACAGTAAAGGCCAGTGCTAGGTATCTCTATTTATGGCCACACAATTGTATAACATGATACTCCATTAGTCCTACCAATATTTTGGCTTCCTGCAAATGGAAACCCAGACAGTCATGGGCTATTAAAATGATAAAAGGAGCTAAATGTTTTTACTGCTATGTTGCCAACTGCAGTCTGGTAAGTGGGATGATTTCTGTTTTTTCCAGCGTCGGAGGATTTTTTCGTGACATTATAGTAAAATATGCTTGTATCTGTGTCACAGCAATGTTTCTTGAATAAGCCTTTAATCGCCCGTTCTCCTCCTCAAATAGACGCGGCGGAGACTGCCAAGTGGAGCGGTCACTTCACTAAGTGTCCGAAGGAGTACACGCACTACTGCATCCACGGGGAGTGTCGCTTTGTGCGGGAGCAGAACACGCCGTCTTGCATGTGAGTAATGTAGATTTACGCGGTCTCATGTAAAGAGACTGCAGTATATTTTGGAGAGCGCTTCAAAGGTTATGGAACTCTAAGTCAGGCAAATCCTGGACTCAATGTCTGGTGTGAAAATGATTATTTGTTGTCATAATTTGTAAGGACCTAAGATCCCGCTGTTTCACATCTTATGAGACCATGTAAAGGCTATTGCCTCCTGACTAGTCACTGAGTGGATGCTAGCAGGGAGAACAATATGCTGTATTGTACATGAACAATATACAATTTACAGTACATGTGTTCCAGGTTGTTGTCACTTTGATTGATTGATTCATTCATTGGTTGGTATAGAATAATGTAAATCCAAATTATACAAATGAATTATACCTGTCCACACCTGACCTGAACTCAACAGAAAAGTCATGTTAGCATGGTAGCACTTAAAATCTTTTCTTGTGTGTGTGTGTTTTTTTTTCAGATGTCCAATAGGGTACATTGGATCTAGGTGTGAATATATAGATTTTGATTCACATATTGGAGACCAGAAGCAGATTATCATAGCCTGTGTGATTGCGGCGTTGGTCTTCTTGATACTCTTAATCGTCTTCATTTGCATCTGTTCACAGTAAGTACGAAAATAAACGTTCAACAATAAGCTCTGTGTGAACATTTCTGAACGCAGGAAATAATAATGGATCAAAGTTAAAGGTTTGAAGCTTTCTGCAAATTTCACATGCCAGATGTTTATTATCAATTAGCACTCACGTTTTAATGGTAGCTGATCGCTAATGTCACATAAGTAATGAAAAACTTTAATGTGTGAACATCTGCATTTTGACACACATTATCTGCGGTTGCGACTCACACCACTGTGGTTAAGGCACATGACTGGGTCCCCTGAAGTTAGTGGCTCAAACCCCCTGAGTTAGGCCCCTACCCCCAAACTGCCCCCAGGGGGGATTGGCCCGTGGCTCGCATAATCAACTGTAAGTCGCTTTGGATAAAACCATCAGCTAAATAATGAAATGCAATGTAATGGTTTTACTCAGTAAAATCAGTCGATTGCAGCAAAAACACTAATCAAATACATCTGACAGAGTACACCCTCAGAAACCATTATAAAACTCAGCGTGTCATGCAGTTTAACACTCTGCTAACAACAAGTATCATCTCTTACAGCAATAAAACCGCTTACAAGTTGATTTATACACTTCCTATTGGACTTTCTCAGACAATGACACTGTTGCTGTCAATATCTCAGTGGTTTAATTGCACTGTCATCCCAAAGTTGTTTAGAATAATTCAACAGTTCTGCAGCGATAGGGGTTGGCACCATCCTGTTTAGAGTCTCGAGTGATACACAAACATTGGTTACCGTAACAACATGCATTATATTTGGAGCTGCTTTGCTGCTGTATTTGAATGTCGTTAAAGTGATTTACAAACGCAAGACTGCAATGTAACTCCACCTACATCTCTGTGTTTGGTCAGTGCTATTTTATTTGGAGTTGCTGCATAAGTTATTGAATATGCTTACTTTTTTTGGTGCCTTATTGGAATGTTATACTTGCTGTGGTGCGTTAGTGCTTTTGCAATGCAGTGATGTAATTTCCACACAGTGCTTCACAATTTGCTCTTGCCTAGAACTGAACGTGAAGAATTAGTACGCCATAACCTAACGCTGGAATCAGCGATTCGTTCCTGAAGCTCAAAACAATCAGATAACCGTCTACCTGCCAAAAAATGAATCTTCACTCCTCTGGTACTTTTTTAAAACAAAGCTTCCGGTTGCTCAACTGAAACCCTCTGATCACTGAGACGTTCACAGTCTGAGATCGTTCACTGGAAACATTAGCTGCACTTCCCAGTGGTGTGCGAACATTTCCCTCTATGAAATGATACCAAATATGGACGGAAATGTGAGTGCGACATCAAAACAAAAATGTTAACACACACCAGTCTTGTCACAGACATACATTAATGTACTAGTGTAGCTGCTACAGTCTCTGTCTTTACATTGTTCAGTACATATGTATCACTTCACTCACAACTAGAATAACACTTCTTTCATTATTCTTTCATTTTTACAAGTAAATAAAGCTATTATTCTCCTTCAACTTGTTTGCAGTTGTGCTGTTCTTGTCACCAGCTCAGCCACTATCCTCAAAAGACTTTAAAATGAAAGTCTTCGTCGAAGCAGCTCTACTTTCACAGTTCACTTCTAACACATGAAGGTATGGGTTAAGGGATGACTGTAGGTGGCGCCATCAGGTGTAATGAGCGAAAGTCAGGAAGGAAAAAGAAGGGGCAGTTACGCTTCTCAGTGGCCTCTTAATGAAGAATGAGGGGTTTCATAAAGGTGGAGAACGTTCTCCGTGCATTAGGAGAGCTGAGGACACAGTCCTGCAGGATGCTGCTCCAGCTACTCCCAGTCAGCAGCTAGAATCTGTTCTCCCGCTAACTGAAGCCCTGCTTCTGTTCACTTATTTACCTTCATTTTCGCAGGGCAGCCTGCCAAAAACACAGAATACTCTCAAACAAAGAGCCCCTGTCTCACAGGAATAAGAGCTACAGGTTATATAATACAGGGCGAATGCAGTTTGAATGCATTTAGCTTCTGCTTTGCAATCGTCCTATTAATTTACAGGTAATATTTAAGGTGGGTGAAGTTTCCTTTTTCTATAAGGGGATATAAGCTCTGAATGTCTGGATCATAAGCTGGCATGGTACATTTCAGCTGTGTAGACTTATGAAAAGGAATATATTCAGAAGAAAGGCTGAATATGGATAATAATCATTCATATAAGTAATGGACTATGTTGCAATTAATTTTTTGTGATCAATTTTGTATTCCTTTTATATCTTATCACATACAAACATGCAAAGTCATACAAATAGATATAAAGAATGCAAGCATCACATATATCATTTTTGAATTGCAGTCTGAAAACTTCTCATGGTCTCTTCCTGTTTCCAGTCGGCACAAACTGTGCAGAAGGAGGAAGAAGAGAAAGGATGAGAAAGCCGAAGAGATGGAAAAGCTAAACATGATGAGCACCATGGGTGAGACCAGAGAGCGGTCGTCGGATGAAACAGAAACTTCCGAAACGAAAGCAGTGTGATAAGGTGTGTACAGCATTTGTGTACGACGTTTATCTTTGAAAGTATGAAATTAGTATCCTTTACTGAGGATACCCCTGAAAAGTGTTTATATTGCCCATTATTGCAGATTCAATCTAACCTTTACCCGATGTGACCTTTACCCCAATTCTGTGACTTGTAGAGCTCTGGACCTTTGCTCATTTACTGTACATGTGACGACACTGCCTTTTCACCTGAACTGTGGAAATCACGAACGGCCCTGTCGTTCCCCGTCACTGGGAGCCGATATCTCCCGTTCAATCGAGCCTATCTCAACATCGCGTACGTCACGCCAAATTCCCTGCTTTGCCAGAGAAACCCTGAACTCTCAAAGACCTCAGCGAGACGGCAGCTGGGAAGCGATCGCCACCGTCGCTGGCACCTGACAGACAGATTACAGCGTCTCCCGGCAGCTCGCCCCACTCGCGGAAAGCGTGACGCGATGTTTCCACACCCTATATAGACTGCCTCGGATCTCGTTCCTCGGCAGTGTGCGGCCAGGGGCATTTTTCACCGTCAAACGAAATGCTTTCTGGATAGACAGAGGAGAGGTATCAGGTCTCGTTGCGTTTTCCCTTTAAGGACAGATGGGAGTTTGTAACGAAGTCGTGGCATGCTGAGCTTAGAGAACGAATCAGGATCAAAGGGGACAGGAGGAGCAGTTTGGGTGCTCTAGTTACATCCATTATTTGAACAATGGGGCTCAAATCTGACTGTCCATTCGAGCGCAACTGAACAAACAGAGTCCCAGCCATGAAGCCCTGAAGCTTAAGAATGCGTTCAGTAAATCATGGTCATCTGCTTTCTGAAGTCCTGAAATAACATCGCAAAGGTCATCCCTTCATTTGAAAAATGTGTTCTCCTGAAGGGTATTTATCTTGAACTGTATTGTACAAAAATACTGAATTTAGAAAGATTATGTTTAGTTTTGTCATTGCAAGGTTTGTTATGGTTTCTGTTTTTCTTTACAATGGAGAGCTATATTAAAGATATTTCTTAGAAAATTCCAGATTAGTAAAACATGTCAAACTGCTTTGTCGTGTCAGGTTGGCTGTTGGTCGTGTTTAAGTGTGGGTTGTCAAAGGTTGGGGAGGGGAGTTAGCACTTTCGTTTTTTTGGTAGTTCCAGCTAAAATGAAAGATTCATTCCTGATCGTTCTCTCCTTCACAGACATGCTGTGTGTGGAGCCTCTTCCCTGCTGGTCAGGATCGCAGCTCAGGACCTCCATCAGCTTTCAACATCCGTAGCTCGACGCGGTGCTCCCTCTGGCCTGCTTTTCCTGGAGAAAAATCAAAATACGAGCCTCCTTTTCATGGCAGTCGTCTTCCACTCAGATGCTAACGCTTGAGAATAGAATGACGTCACCCCGCGCCGCTCTCCTGCTCGGGGGTTTCGCAGTCGAACTTAACTGCGCAATAGCGCGACTGGGATGGAAATGGACCGCATCACTTCCTGTGAGAGGAGGCAAGCATGGCTGCGGACCCTTTTACCCACTCCTAATTTATTGAGGACATTCCAACGTCACAAGCACAGGCCCTGGTAGTGCTGTGTCGTTAACACAGGGCCTGTTACTCTGAGTACTAAGCACAGGCCTTTTTGTGTCGTGTAGGTTGGGGTACAAATGCAGGCTCTGTTAAAGCTGTGGCATAAACGTTGGAGCTGTTATTTCGGTGTCATCAGCAAAGGGCCTGTTAATGCTGTGTTATTAGCACAGGGCCTGTTATTGCTGAGTCATTACTACAGGGCCTGTTAATGCTGTGTTATTAGCACAGGGCCTGTTATTGCTGAGTCATTACTACAGGGCCTGTTAATGCTGTGTTATTAGCACAGGGCCTGTTAACGTTGTTTCATTAACACAGGGCCTGTTATAGCTAAGTCATTGGCACAGGGCCTGTTAATGCTATGTCATTAGTACGGGGCCTGTTATCACTGAGTCCTTAGCACAGGGCCTGTTAACGCTGTTTCATTTGCACAGTGTCATTTGCAAAGGGCCTATTATGGCTGATGTTTGATTATTGAGTTGCTGGCTGTGTGAACAGGGAAAATGTCTCCCATGAATGTTAACCCCAGTTTATGTTTCTCCACTTTATGCTATTCCAACACACTTTACCATGATCCACTGAGAGACCCTGCATCACCTGCATAGTCGATGACCTGTAAAGCTGAATGCTTATGCTTTTTTAATGTTGAGATGTGACTTCTGGTACTGGTAGTGTTTTATAGATCTGTCATGGAGGACAGGTCACAGATACCGTTCTCTAATAAAAGTAACCCAGCAAGGTTGGGTCAGAACATCATAAGCCCACTGTTGGATATTGAGAATGGTTCAGGAGGGTCAAGAGATAGATGTGAAAAATATTTAATGTACATTCCATTAGCTTTCACATCAGGCAGGTGAAACATTGCCTGAGTTACATTCACAACCTAGTTACAGTGTGCGAGGAATTATTTCAAAATAAAAGCACATGCATTTAAAATTTTATTAATAAGCTAGGCCACATTTTATGAAAAGGTAAACTTTTATCTTGATATGCTTGGTCTTGGGCTTGGAAAGATGAAAACCATTTCCATAAAGTATGGAGTGAATATCTGTAATGCTGAACTCACTGTAATCCAAAAGTTTCTTTAAATCTCTTGGATTCATTTACTGGCAACGGAAAATGTACTGCAACACAAAAATAATGTAAAACAATATATGTTTCATGAATATGAATTAAACAGATATTGTTTTAATTGAGTATCATTTGATGATCAATGAATGGAATAGATATGCATTCCGAATGACCTCTATTTTTTGTAAACCAATGAAATGCATAAGATATTTATAATTATATGATTATAATTAAAGATATAAAAAATGGTCTGAACAGTGGCTAGCCTTCTGGCCGCACGCCAAAACAGTCGCAGGTTTAATTCCCATTACGGCCGAGCCCTCTCTGTGTGGGGCTTGTACATCTGGGGATGTTCTCTAGTTTCCTCCCATGGTCCACAGACATGCAGGTTAGGAGAATTGGCCATAGGTATGTGTGTGTGTCAGTTAGGTCCTGTGATTCACTGGTGATCTGTCCAGGATTTGTCCTGACTTTTTCCCAGTGCATGCTGGGATAGGCTCCATCCTCCTCTGTGACCCTACACTGGATGAAGCGGGAATACATAATGGATGGAATAAAACAATCAATCTAATCAGAAAACAAAAGAGCGAAAATGGCTGCATCCATGTTAAAACATGTTAAATCAGCGCATATTACTCTCATAGCCAAAAATGAGAGTAGGGGGTGATACTTGGGGTGGAATATACACCATATCCATAAACAAGGGAAAGCACTCACTCACTTATTTAACGGGATTTTTGCACCTTCACCATACTTTCAACACATTCCAACAGTAATAGTAGATGGTATCACAGGCAGAATTTAACATTTTCATCACCAAAAGTTGCCTTTAAGATGTGATTGCTTTCTAGTCATGGTACGACTGTGTCTATTTCATTGGTAAATAGAATATACCTATCGACAAGCTGATAATTTCCTGTAATGTTCCTCTTTTTAGCATATTTCCAGAAAAGTCCTTGCCATTATTTCAGATGGTCTTCAGCAATGCCTTATCCCAGATTAGTCATCCTTCAATATCCTTAATAATGAAGCTAATATAGGAAAACAAAGGGCTATAAGAAGAGTCTATGGGCAAATACAAAATTAAATGGAATCTTGATGGTTTTTGTAAACTGCACTCTGTTTTTGTATTAAGTACATATGAAGTATTCAAACTTAATCCAGGAACAATGCACTCTGGTATGGCAGAAAGAATGCTGGGTAAAATTCCCTTAGCAGTTTTAATAATTAATTACTTGGTAGATAAATCCCTCTGATAATAATAGCAAAAATACACATGTTGTACATTCCACAACAAATGGTTGAGGTATTTCCAGCTCCATCTGTTGCAAATGGACAATTTCCACCTCTGCCAAGTTTGGTAGTTTTGTGGTCTGTAACAAAGGAATACTGAAGGTGAAGTGGCTTATCAATAAAACGTTTGACGCAGTGCAAGTTCTGACGGACGTCTGTTTTGGTGGGTTTGTTGAAGTGAATATACAAACACTAAACCAATGGAGCAGACAAATAGAAACCCTCAATTCACCTGATGTTTGACTGGCTGTTCTTTATTTAACCTCAGTCTGAGAAACATTATTCAACTAAGGACTTTTACGACCTGTAATATAATAATACGTCAAAGAATTTAAGCACTGCTCACATGTAGTTATTCGATGCAATTGAATGAGAGAAAATGGAAAAAAAAAACTCACACGTCACATGTGGACACCTCATGTAACATCTTTACACCCTTTGTGAAAGATACTTGTTAAATGCAGTACATCACGCTTTCATTTACTCTTCTTCCTCTTAATTTGCTACTGATTGATGGCAAAAGCTGTCAAAGAAGCTGAAATAGTAACTCGTCCACACACCTTAGTGATGCAAAAACTGCAACATAACCAGAATTGTCTGTCAGAATTGACTGATCATGAAAGCTGGTGTCATATCTGCCGTATAAAATGTTTGTTCGGCCATTTTATATCATGACTTGAAAACACATAGTTTCCTGGCTACCAAAATAAATGTGCTTGTTTGTAAAGTGTGCAAGTATTTATAAAATCATTGTACTACATTGCTGGACAGTTTTAACATAATCGCTGTTGTTTCCCGGGGCACATCCAACACAATAAACATTTTCCCTTTGTTTTCCGATTTCACTGCATGATTTATTTCCTTTGGACACTTGTACCAGTTGTCCCTTCATTTTGAGCTTATTTAATCTTAGAGGCATTTTAAGAATGTGCTTTGTCAATATGACTTCGACTGCATTAGTCACCGTCATTCTGTCTGCATGAATCATTACGCGAGTTAGTCTGCTGAAGCCGCACTGATGTTTTTAAGATTCGAACACTGAATACAAACAGTGGGAGAGCAATGATTTAATATCTCACATCTGAAGTCAATTAACTACTTCGTTTCATTTGAATAAATACAGAAAATCAGTGACGTGTCAAAAACGCTGTAAACCAATGCTTGCATGTATCAGACAAGAATAGAGCATAATGCCATTGAATTGAATAGAGATCTTATTTATGACACGTACACAGACACATTTGGACACTTGACCGTTGTCAGCGCACATAAAATTGTACCAACTCTAGGCATGTTAGAATGTGGTGTGTCAAGAAAAGGCCAAGCAATTTGGGCAAAAGCTTTCCGTTTGTCGATTTTTGAGTGTAGTTCATCTATGAGATGAATACACAAATGATTTTGTGTATACAGAGCATAAGGTAACTCCGTGGTATTGCTACTGATACGTGAAATTTTATAACACTGTGGTGAATTCACAGCATTGCTGTTGGTGCTGCTGAGTAAGTAGTCAAGTGATGTCATAAGTAATGTTTGTGATGCCATAAGCTGTGCTTTAGCAAAGCTACTTCAAACCTGCGACCGTCTCCCTAAACACTGTCTATTATGAAGTTCTTAAGTGTGATACAATTGACAATGTGTGACAACGTACGATGACAATTCAAGGGTCAAAGGGCATAACACACGCCTGCTTTATTTTACAGCAGTCATCAAAGTTTGTTGTAATGGTCTGACACAAAAGGAAATCTATTGTTTATTTATAGCTGAGAATACATACAGACAGAAAGCAGGCAGTAAAAAAATAATATCGCTGAAGTTTCACTGTGCTGTCTACTTGTTTCTCCATAGACTTAGCCACCATAGCTAAAATGAATGACAGCAGATTGCTGTATTTCCAATAAATTCAAATAGAATTCCAAATGAATTTCAATTCAGCTCTTGCTGGTGTGGGTGACCACACTTCAGGCCTGGCGGTGTTCACAAGCCAAAGCATGGTGTCACACAAAGGTGCGGTATGTGAGGAGCAGGGTGGCGTCTGACCTACTTCTGTACATTTTCATGAAGACTTTCATGATGTTTGTTTTTTTTCTGTTGTCTTTTTAACTTCATATTTAATGGCGGAGAATGAAGGCTGGGATCCAATCAAAAGGACTTCGCACCTTTTAAAGCTTTATATGACAGTATATGTTTCTTGAAGTATTTTTGATTTAACTGGAAACATATAAACATGTCCTATGGAATGTGCTCTTTTAATTCTAAAATACAATACCATATAGTCCTGTAAAATACTTAACTCCATCTTGATTCAACTGCATACATCCTTAAAGACATTTTAAGAAGGTGATCCTTTGTGTCCAAGCCATCTTCGTCTTAAGATGAAATTTGTGTTCAATGAAATTCATGTGAGTTTGTGGAGGATAACTGCAAATTTTGTTTAGTCAACCAAAAAAAATGTTTTTTTTTTTTTTTTGCAGCGCAAATCAACCTTTCCTTTGGCTGTCATATTTATTTCAGCTGTGCTATCTGAAATGTATTTTTTGGCAAGCTATTTTAAAATTATGTTTTAAAAAAAAGGTATTGAAATGAAATCATTGTAACAGTTCGCCATTGTACCTTTTGTTAACCTATAGTCTAAAGGGCTGGCCTCCAGAAATTGAGCGATTTCCACACCCCTGCCCGCTTTTGAAAGGTACCTATGAGGGAAGGACGAACAAAGGTGCTCCGATAAAATTTCATCTCCTAAGATCTTATTTCTGAGAACAACACCCTTCCTTACGACGAGCAACACTTTGCTTTGAACCATAACCAAGTCTCTGTTACGTCTGGACTCTGCTGGCCCCAATCTACGCTAGCTGATAAATAGAGCATGCTTTGAAATTCCGCTGTTTGCGTGATTTTATTGCTGCTTCATCTTCAGAAACCGTGGATAGTGCTCAGTGCCAACAGAAACTGGCCGATCAAACCTTCTGGTGTGACTTTTACATTTCGCCAGAGCCATAAATAGTTTGTCTTGGCCTTATGTCAGAGATCAAAGAACGGCAGGAATTCTGGGCCACGGTAGGATAAGATCACGTGACACATGTATGTTTACGCTGTTACTATGGTGAGGATAGTGTGTTCCAGCAGGGTGAACATTAGAACATTAGACCTACACTGAAACGTTTCAGCAAAAAATGTTCCTGTGCTTATTTTTAATTAAAATAGGCAGGTATCCAATTTATTTTTTATATTTTGTTAAGTAGCAATAAACGTAAAAGAGGCAAATGAACTAGATACAGAACACTACCTTGTCTGATTAGCACAGCACATGTCTAATTTAGGTTTACCCACAATAACAGTTTAAAGGGAAACATTATACAAACATCACATATTTAAGATACAAAGCATCTCATTTGGAGTGAATAATTGTGTTCTGTTTATGTATATATATTAAGTTAATATTGGCTAAGGTAGGGATACAGAAATTAGACACCAAACTGAAGATCTGCCCTCCTACTCTGAGACAATCAATGAATAATGGTTCTTGGCTGTAAAAAAATAGATTATGAATTTTCTAAAACCGATCATTGACCAACATACAAAATCCATTGGCTGTACTTCAGTTCTGACACGAATAAAAATGCTCAAATATAGTTATTCATTTCTTTCAATGCTCAGTATATAAATAGGTCCTAAATATCAAACCCTAAGCAAATATTTGAGAGGGGAGGCACCCTTCTGTGATGTAGAGTTTAGTTAAATAGGGCTTTCCAGTTTGGACCCTCTGCTCAGAAATATTCCGTGTACTTTCCATCACAGTCCTCTAGGATCGGTGTCCACAGATCCATAATACTTTCAGCCAGCGATTTGTGCTGAGTTAAATGTATCTGATGAGAAAATATGTGTTTGATGTGGAACCATGCTGACCTTTGCCTCGCACCAGTCTCAGCATTGTTAAAGAGATTAAGGGACACCTGTAGAATGGAGTACTCTTGTGTTTCAGGGCGTGCCCCAAACGAGAACAAACACCTGCTCTGTTTGTGATGAGTGCGCATTAAAGTAATGACAGGCCATATATGTTAGCTACATCAGATGGTGAATATACAGTAAAAGAGCTGCTTGTAACTCTAATCATCTTCATTTCACCTATTAAGTAATGTTGTTCAAAGGCTGGAGAAAGTTAGGGGAGAAAAAAAATCCAGCCCATTTTCTATGGAGGTGGCGCCATCTAAAGTTGAGAATGCGTAGTACACTGTTTATCAGTACAGAAATGGTGAACATGTTTTATCCTAATTTTTGTTTTGTTTGTGTGGTCAGTGATTTGGCTGAAGGTAGGCAATAAAACAACAAAAAGAGAGATTCTTGTATTTTGGTTGAGAGAAAGATCTAGAAAATCAGAATTATTGAAGGAATTCATAGCTCGCCAACTTGTTCTTCAAGAACTTCAGAACTGCAGGCAAGTGAATACAGCTGCTGCCGCCTAAGGTTTCCCAACATTATCACTCGACTCGTTTCTTTTTTCCGTGATGTGTGTCCATTTTGCGCTACTGCTGTAAATGCTGAATTTTCAGTTTCACAAATTGACTGTGCTACACGGTACAGAAATGTAACCGTGTCACTTTGCCAGCTTTCTTTGAGAGTTTGACATTCCTAACTGCTTGTATGGAACAGAAAGAAGAAAAAAGGAAAAGAACAGCAAGCCCTTCCTATTATGGGAGCCCAGCTCAAGACTGGGAGGCAAGAGGGTCACCATGTGGGAAGCAGCATTCCTACATGAGCGACCTGGTCAGCAGGGGCACCTGCAGCTGCCACCACCACCACCAGGGGCCACTGTGCTGGCACCACACTGCAGGGCTCATCCAGGAGCTGAACCCAGGACCTCTTGCACCCTCAGCAAGAATCATACCCCTGGACCAACGAGCCCAGCCATGGCACCTTCACCTTCTGCTCGGACTGTGATGGCCAACCTAACGGTGAGAAAATTCCGCACACCAGAGCCCACGTCCTCTTGGGCACCAGCAGAAGTGACAAGTAGCACCCAGAGGAGCATTGGTGGTATAGTGGTGAGCATAGCTGCCTTCCAAGCAGTTGACCTGGGTTCGATTCCCGGCCAATGCAAGCCTTTTAGGGCCGGCCCATGGTCAAAGGAGTGGGCAGGGATGAGTGTTGATGCCACGGGCGGGGAAAACGTGGCGTCGTGAAGGCAGCCGCTGGAATAATGAAGACGTGACATACGGGCTAAGGGCTAATGAGCCAGTGTCAGGGCTTAGCCAGGGACTCAGATGCGGGCGTGGAATTAACAAATGTTTATGGAAAGTGCATTAAAAGAAAAAAAATAAGCACAATCCAAAAATCAGTCGAGTATCGGCAGAGGTCAAAACCTGGAAGACATGGCAAAAGTACAATTTTTGTGATAAATTTAACTGAAAAGGAATTTGTCTCAAACTGAAACCTAATAAAATACCTCTACCATATGAAGCGAAAGGAGGAATGAAGTCAATTCAAAATTAACCCATTAATTACCTAACTAATTAAAACTAACCCATTAATTTGTCTGGATATGTCTCCATTCAGTATACACAGCCATGTGATATCATGTTGAGGTTTTAATAGTCTGAGTGCTTACTGAGCGTTACTCACAGTATAACACAAAATGAGTGGTCCGCACCTCAGGACACTACAGGCTGGTGTTACGTACATGGAGCAGCTGGTGCGGTCATACTCTGAATCGCAGTTGGATGGCGCCATCGGCACGCAGAATGGGGCTGCCGCTCTTGCTCTCGTGCAAAAGCTCATGGTTTCCTCCACCCTGTGGCTCATATCCCCAACAAAATCCTACCAATCAGGAGCAGAGAGCCAGAGCAGCAGCAACTCCTCCTCTCTCAGACCCTGTCCAGTCTGGAGAGAGACGTATTGGGCAGCCATAGGGAGCACATCGTGGTCACTCTCGTCTCCCAGATCGCAGCCAGTGGGCG
Organism: Albula goreensis; assembly: GCA_022829145.1. NCBI lineage: Eukaryota > Metazoa > Chordata > Actinopteri > Albuliformes > Albulidae > Albula > Albula goreensis. The sequence continues at coordinate 3,674,366 of CM040765.1, forward strand.
CCACCGGCACGAAGAATTGCGATGTCACTGTACTCCAGTGAAAAAGCTTCACTTCACTGGCTGACAGCAGCACATTTTCAGCATAGCTCCTCAGCAATACCACAGAATTGCTGTATGGGCATTTTCAGACTGGTCACATTTTGAGATCTGTTCTGAAACCAGGTTTAGAACAATCTATCCCATTTTTTCAGCAGCTTCATGTGTATTCAAGGAGAAAAAAAAAGCACAATTTGGAAATATGGGAAGGTTGCTATGGTAACCACCAGGAAGATGGTATTAGAAAAGTTGCCTTTCAGCTGGTTTGGTATGATTAATGTGTTCAAAACGGTCGGGCTGCTACTATTAAAATTCGGGATACGTTATCCACCAATATGGAAGGAATCCTTTACGACTGCTAACATCACATTCGTCTGACACTTCATACTAATCGGATTTGAGTTTTGCCCAAAACAACAGTGCGCCAATGTTTTTGGGTTCAAACACGAGATCACTTAATACTGGTTGTACTTGGAACATAGTTTTGGTAGTCGTCAAACTGACACCTCCTCAACAAACAGACGCGATACAGGTGTGTGATATGAGCTGATACATGAACAAAGAAATACTGTTATTTTTCTTCCACTCTGAAGATTGAAAAGCTATGGAATAACTTACTTGGGCGTTGAGCTCATAGGTCCTCCTTCACATGTTATCACCAGCTTATTTTATAATAAAAATATATAGCACAGCGGTTTCAGGATACTAACCTCATTGTTTTAAATAGATATATTTACCTTGTTTTAACATCATGGCATCTATCATGTATCCTACATTTTATATCCATCTGCTGCTGTGCACCCTTTGGCTTTCTACGGCCTTCCACAGGATGACAGAAAAGAGAATGGGAACTGGAAATTGGGCAGAAGCTATGAATTCATTAGTCGCATGTTTTTTTAGACTATTTATATATTTTTAAATGGGCCTGTGTTTTCATGTTCCGTTGACTACAATCTGAAAAAATGAAAATAAGAAAACAGACTTGTTTTTTATTACCCCTTTCTTTAATTTCAAGAAGGACAAGCATGGATTTAATTGAAAATACACGGCCTCCTCTCTTCTCAGGCATATGCTATCCTTTTTTCAGTTTTCTACCCAAAGATAGCTGTGCAAAAGTGTGTCCAATCGTCACAGACAAAATGGCAGGTTGCAAGTTTTAACTACGATTTCAAGACAACTTTCTTTTGCTGTAGTTGTTAGCTGTGTTGTACGTAGGAGATCTTTGTAGTCCGAGTTTAGCCAGAGATTGAAGCCCCAGTTCTGTGGAATGTTACTTGGCTAAGCTCCTTTTTGAGCTCGGTAGACTGCTAAGGCAAGATCATCCCACAGTTTGCAACGATTCTAAAACCATTACATGAGCTGCTCTGTGTCAGCAAAGCCTGGAGCTGGACAAAAGAATGCAAAAAGTCGTTTGTGAGGGCCAAGGCAGCTTAGACAGACAGAAAAGTGCCGACAGACTTCCACCCATCTCTACCCATTCAACGTGCATGTGATGCATCAGCGTATGGTGTGGGGCAGTTGCGTCATTGTGTTGGATTTCGCTGGTATAGGACTCAGTGAGCTCTGATGGCACAGCACACCCCAATAGCTCCTCTGGTAGAATGTATGCCACATAAGGACAAGTTTTACAGCCACTCCAGGCCCCTTGCTACATGTCATCCCCCCTCACCATCCCTCCCGCTCCCATCTCTCTCTGCTGTCACCATCAAATATAAAGTAAAAAAAAAGGCCAAAAAAAAACTCTTAAAAAAAGAAAAAAAACCCTGATAACACATTTCAGCTCGCACAGTTACAGGCATATATTCCAGATATCAAGGGGTGGGTTTTTTTTTTTTTATTTTCTGGTACAGGATTCAGATGAAGTTTGATTAGGTCCAATCAAGGGAGAAATTATTTTCTTATTATCATGTGATGTATAGTATTTAGAGATTATTATTAGACATTATTTATCTGGATTGGTATTTATATATATGGTTGTATTATTTTCTTATTTTCTGTTTGATGGCTGTTTTTAGCACCAAGTTTGGCTGTGGAAGACGTCAGTGTTACTTTTGACCCCAGATCTAGATTTTGATTGAAAGGGTTTCCAGAATAGCCTTCTGTCACTTAGGGGGATAGCCCATGAGGTATAATACATGAATCCAAGTGAAAAGGCAGCAGAGCGAGCAAAGTGTGTGTGTGCGTTTGTGTGTGTGTGTGTCTTTGGAGAGAAAGAGACCTTCAATAGCTTTTTATTACAAGAATACAGGATTCAGCTACACATTAATTATAAGTTACTCTTTCAACACACCCTCAAAATAAAAACCCGCAGAAATAAGAGAGAAGGAGAGAGACGAAGACTGTGTGTGTGAATGTGTGCATATGTGAGTGCATTTCTGTTTGCATTGTATATGCATGTTTTTGTCTGAAAACATTGTGAATGTTTTGGATCAGGGTGAAAGACAAGGGCAGACAGAGAGCTAGTGGGTCTGAATTAGTCATGAGGGTTTGGCTTCTGCATTTGGGCTTGGGTTAATCGTTTGATTATAGCCTGAGGTGATTGGGTGGTGTATTAGTTTGGGTTTACTGAGTTAGACATTGGGGTCTGAGTTAGCAGGCATTAGGACACTGGATGTGGAGGGGTGTGCTTGAAATTAGCTTTCCAATTTCTTCAAATTTACCCTGCACAGTGACTGCAACTGTTCATCGACATTTGCATTTTTGATATTTGCCTTGGAAATACCCTGAGTGAAAGATGAAAAGAAACATTCACTGCAATTTATCATTTATTCTACACGGTGAAAGAATATAAGGTATTAGACATAATGTGGTTTTAGAGCAATGAATGCAAAAGGAAAACTCCCACGAGGTAATACTGATATAGCAGCACAGAGAGACGTTCATGAAAAGACTGGAAATAATTGATTCATTTACCTGCGCAAACAGATCATAACTCCACATGATCAGACTATCCAGAGAGAGAGACACAGAGAGACAGACTGGCAACATCTGTAAAATATAGAAAAATAATTTTAAGAACTTTTTATATAAAAAATCAAACAATAGATTTCAAGTTCCACCTGACTCATCTTAATCTATATATAACATTCCGTAGTTTGAAAATTATGCTGCAATATGATCCATGTTCGAATATTTATGCCAGTAAAAGTATCAGTAAATGAGTTCAATGCTAGCCATTTGCACGCTAAACTGTTTTATTCTTAATGAAACTGTCTTCTAGCTGCACAGACAGCCTTGGGGATAAATTCAGGAACTTCTTTGAAACCTGCTATTGAAGAACAAGAGCAGGCAGACTAGCGGGCAGCAGGGCACAGCAATGATAATGAAACTATCTCACCCATTCCTGGTCACAGGGTTTTTCACTGAGATCTGTATTAAAAAGTGGAGACATATTTGACCCAAACAATGATCGAGTCATTTGTGTGTGTTTCAGGGAAGGTATTCTGCGTCATGAATACTTAGTTTCTGGCTTTCCTTACTGGGCAAAATGCTTTGAGTTAAATTCAGTCAGTATTATGCTCTGTTACTAACAGATGTGTCTTTGACATTTAACTATCTCAAACTGTGGCAAAGATGACCCTGACACAAAATGGCAACTGTCAGAACTCTCACATTCATAGCTATATGGAAACATCAAAACATGATAGACACTTTAACCAAAAAGAAAATACTTACCGACAGCAAGTCATAGCTACTTGGCAGGCTAACCGGAGGTAAACAATAACACATGTAGAGTGGTTACAGAAAATGCGAATGAGCTTGCACAGTCTAATACAATATAAATTACACAAAACTGATTCAAGTAGCATAAAAGTATATCGATAGCTTACAGTGGTGTAGTCTATGCATGTACGCATACCCCTCCTCACAGTAAAGTGATTTCATCATATCTTAAAAGTATAATATGAATGCTCGGCGAAAGTATTGTTACAATTATTATACTAATAAATACAAATAAAGTTGATTCTTTAAAAAAAAGCATGTGTGTGAATGAGTAGTCTCTGAGGGAGAGGGAATGAATTTGAAGTTGAAAGGAAATATTACCATACTAGGATATAAGAGTACAGTTTTGTGGTTTGACATTTTTACACCCACATGCAAATAAATCATACAACCTCTCAGGATATAAAGCAGTCCCTCTGCACAGCCCGCTCTGTGGGTATGCAGTCATAGGAAGGTCCAGTTCCCCCAGTGTACTGCCGACTTCAGCCAGACTACGACCGCCTGTGTTCCTCCAGCATCCTGTCCCGACGGGCATGGAGAAGACCTGGTTTCTCCTGCGTTTGGCTGGCTGCCTGCTGGTCTTGCACGTGCTGCTCTGTCCTTTGGTCCTGTGTGAGAGAGAAGGGGGGATTTCAGAGCGTTTGACCTCAGACGGTACTGGACTCCACCTGGACTTTTCTGAGAGTCATGGGGAACTGACCTCCAAGCGCAATGCTGGGAGATTTTTCCTCTGGATACGTAGGCTTTGCTGCTGGAGTAAATCATACACGCCTCAAACACCCTCATCGTCCAAGGCTCAAACATCCTCATCGTCCAAGGCTCAAACACCCTCATCGTCCAAGGCTCAAACACCCTCATCGTCCAAGGCTCAAACATCCTCATCGTCCAAGGCTCAAACACCCTCATCGTCCAAGGCTCAAACACCCTCATCGTCCAAGGCTCAAACACCCTCATCGTCCAAGGCTCAAACACCCTCATCATCCGCGCCTCAAACACCCTCATCGTCCAAGGCTCAAACACCCTCATCGTCCAAGGCTCAAACACCCTCATCATCCGCGCCTCAAACACCCTCATCGTCCAAGGCTCAAACACCCTCATCGTCCAAGGCTCAAACACCCTCATCATCCGCGCCTCAAACACCCTCATCGTCCAAGGCTCAAACACCCTCATCATCCGCGCCTCAAACACCCTCATCATCCGAGCCTCAAACATCCTCATCATCCGAGCCTCAAACACCCTCATCATCCGAGCCTCAAACACCCTCATCATCCGAGCCTCAAACACCCTCATCATCCGAGCCTCAAACACCCTCATCATCCGAGCCTCAAACACCCTCATCATCCGAGCCTCAAACACCCTCATCATCCGAGCCTCAAACACCCTCATCATCCGAGCCTCAAACACCCTCATCATCCGAGCCTCAAACACCCTCATCATCCGAGCCTCAAACACCCTCATCATCCGAGCCTCAAACACCCTCATCATCCGAGCCTCAAACACCCTCATCATCCGAGCCTCAAACACCCTCATCATCCGAGCCTCAAACACCCTTATCTTTCGAGCCTCAAACATCCTCAACATCTGAGCAATGGAATGTGTTTGATGCGGCACTGGAATTCCTAAACAAAAGACTTTGCTATGCGTCACTGATAGACATTTATAATGAATACAGTATTTTCACTGGAAAACAATTAAAAGCTCTAGAAAATACACTGATCAAACAAGGAAAGCTAACACAGGAAGAAAAAATAAAAAAGATCTATAAAGAAATTATGGAAATTCCTGAAGTAAAAGCGCTTGGGAATGCACAGCATGCCTATTTATTTCAGGTTGAACCTGAACTTAAGTATGTGGCAGGAAAGAACCTTAAACAAGCTGGAAAAGAAGGAAAGATCCAGATCCACACTGAACGGAGTCTGGATGAGATGATTTCCCAATTAAAACTGCAAGACAAACTGGATCTCACACAGAGTATCTTCTGGTTCACCAAAAACAGCCCCTGCATGACTCCATCAGCACCCAAGACTGAATCCTGCTTCATGATAATTCTTAAGAGGTGCAAAGAGTGGTTTCAATCTAAATCTGAAAGAAAACAAAGACAGAGAGCAAAATCAGTGTCTTTAACAAAATCTGAATCAGCTCTGCCACCACAACAAATGCATAGATCGGAATCAGAAAACTTACAAACATCCCCGTTGCTAAGTTTGCCACGTTGCTATGTGGGCTTTAAGGTCTGGTATGAGTTTGTAAAAAAAAATGTTTTTAAGGAACACAGACCAGAGACATTTAACATGAAAGCGATGAAATTTTTTTTTCCTCAGTATGTTAAATGAGCCAAAGTTTCTCACTAACAAGTTCTATGATTTTGGAGAATATGTGACATTCGTTCCCCTTGATTGATTCCGTTATTTCTAAAGCCTGATTTTAGATCATATAGATCACTCTGATGATCAGGGCCATTCACACACGTGATATTTATTCATCTTATTAACTTATATTCTATTAAGAAACAGATTTTAACTTCTATTGATATTTTAAGTCCTATTGACACAGTTTTGATATATCACTGATAAATTATATTTCCCATCTTCTTGACATCATGTAATTATTCTCAATGTCCATTGGTTCTGAAATGAAAGGGGGTATTTAACATGGAAGTCTAAGATGATTCCAAGAACACTATTGTAAGTTATAATTTACTCTCATATATCATAATGTAAAACTGTACTACTGTGTGTCTATCTGTATTTCTGTTTTCTGAAAGTACCATGCACAGGGCGGCATTTCAAATAAACATTTTCATTTGCATGCACGATACCTTTGTTTTGCAATTAATTTTTTTTTGACTGAAAGAACAATATGCCCTATATGACGAACTGTGGCATAACCACCAGAACAGACAATCGGAGACTTTTCTGGAGACAGTCGATCACAGCAAGAGATTTTTTTAAGAAAAAGGAAAAACAAATGTCAGTTCCAGAAATCAAGGTGTGCAATGGCCTATGAACATGAAACCAAAAAACATGTCACAGTCAGCACAGAATGAAAACCAACTCACGCAGGACACAGAAAACAAACAATAATCTCCAGCATCATCCAGACTATCTGGCCTTACCAACTGCCCAAGACTTCCAAAAATAACAAAACAAGAATTAGGTACAAAGAAAGAATATAGTCACAAATAAAATATACAACAAGTAAGAGGAAAGAAATCATTTAGGATGAGAGCTTTGCAACAATACAGTTAAAGGGGAGCTATGTCTTAATTTTTAGAGGACCTTTATTATGACAATCACGACCCGGAAGTACTTTGATTAGAAATAAGCACGTGTTCACAATTTCAATACTGCAGCTTGTAGGTCTGCTGAAGTGGTAATTTGACGAGATAGTAGTTTTAACAATTACACTTTTTTTTAGAAATATCAAAAGATTGAAAGATGCCGAAAGTCAAAGCTGAAAAGAAAAGCAGACAACACCAGGAAATTAAAAATCAAGGTTAGTTTTAAATGACACATGAAACATAACGTTTGACGAGTGGTATGCAGCCAGCTAGCTAGCTAGCTAATCAGCGATAGCTAACTTAGTCGCTGTCTTTGAAGTGAATTATGATAAAAACAACCACCGAGTTGTCACTAATTTTCTTTATTATTACAGATGATTAGCTATGTTTGTGTCGGTAGCTAGTGCCGACGCAGTCATTACAATTCTTCCTGAAAGGTGCTTAGTTATAAAGTCCATTTGAAATGTCAGTAACGTGCTGGTTGTACGTTAGCACATTCAGATGTCTTGGTTTATAGCGAACTTTCGAAGTCTTTCTCTTTAATAACTAAATAAAAACAATTATCAATGTTATGGATATTAACTAACCATCTTATTCGGTTAGGAACAAATGATTCCTATAGAAGATATAGAACTGCGTACTGAGTTTGAAGCAAACTCTTGTGGTGACCTCAAATGCTATTAAGTTGAGTGAATAGATAACATTTTTTCCTTGGTTCTTAAAAGGAATAATGTTCAACACTGGAATTGGACAGCATATTTTGAAAAACCCATTGGTCGTAAATGGCATAATTGAAAAGGTAAGTCAAGTTTATTTGATTTCCTAGTTTCCGTAACAATTGGCTCATACTGTACCGTGCAGTATTCCTTACAGATATTTTCTGATGGAAGTAAAATTTGTGTGCTTTCAGAAGAAGTTGTCCTCAAATGTTGTTTTCGTTTTTCCTATAATTGTTGTAGGCAGCACTTAGGCCAACAGACGTGGTGCTGGAAGTTGGACCAGGTACTGGTAACATGACAGTCAAACTGCTGGAGAAAGCTAAGAAGGTGATTACATAACAGACCTGTCACAGGGCTAAACCATGCTTCATTAAAACACTTTCCAAAAGAAGTAGCTGAGTAATGGAAGATATATGGGAGTGATCCGTCTGTTAATGTTTTGGCCGTTGTACTCATTACAGCTGCCTGTGTAAAATATTATAGCTTTTGACACTTCATGATTTCGGTAAATTTGGTTTATGAATTTAATGTTAATGTCATGAATGTGTGCATTGCATTTTGGCACTCCCGTTTCCCAAAAGGTGGTTGCCTGTGAGCTGGACACTAGACTTGTCGCTGAACTTCAGAAGAGAGTGCAGTGCACGTAAGTATTGTATAGCAAGCATATGTTCTTAGTACTACATCCTAGTTTATTTAACAGTAAATACATCTGGCCCACCTTATCCTCAGGTATATGGTTTCAGGACCCCTGTGGATGTGCAAAAACCGTGGATGCTCAGGACATGTTTATTAAATGACGTAATTTTACCCTTTACATATTCATAACTTGAATCCCTACCTATATGTACTGCTAAGAACTGCTAAACCCCTCATGAATCATACTGGCTACAGTATTCTATCAGATGCTGTCCGCGGGAATTTCAAATGTTCTTTTTCGAGAACATTCTGGAATTTTTAAAAAATATTTTCGAACCGCGGATGCCAAACCTGTGGATGAGGCGGGCCGACTGTATATCAAGTATGTGGAGATGACATCCTCTTAGTCAAATGAGACAAATCCCTTCCAAACAAGAATGAGATCCATTTAAATGTTAAAAACAGGAGTGGAACTTAAGTTTTAAGGTGACTTGATCTATGATTGAAAATGGGGAGAAAGTGATGTCATGTTGTGGGGAAGTGGTAAATCTAAAACCTGAACTGTGTCAAAACAAGTTTTACAGTATTGTTTCAGTGTGGTCCCAGCAAATCAGTGACACACATGAAATAAAACAGAATTTTTATAGCTTTCAATTCTTAAGGCTGGTCTAGAATGCCCAAAGAATGAGTTAATTTCCTTGAAGATTGCCACACTTGTCCAGAGGGAGCACATATTAAATTGAAACATTGAATTCCTCTGTTGCAGGCCAATGCAGACCAAGCTACAGATCCTGGTGGGGGATGTGCTGAAGGCAGACCTGCCTTTCTTTGACGTTTGCGTGGCCAACTTGCCTTATCAGGTGTGCCGGTCTTTATGTATGCCTAGCATGCATGTACTCCTCAAAAACATTTAGCTCATGCTGTTCACCAAGAGTGAACCGCTTTTTATGGTTACGTAATGTTTTCTGAAAGGGACACTGATATTTTGGAAGTGAAGTGACATTCTGTGTTCTTACCAAGATTAGTAGAAACAACCTCTACCATTTTAATTTCTGTATAATGGAGATGTCTGCAGAACCAATGCATAGATAGTGAGACTGTAGTGAAACACAGTAGCTTCTATGACATAAAGCGGTTGCTACAAGAGTCAATGCAGCTCAGTTGTAACGTTGCCAATACTAACATGCAAACTGTCGTGGCTACTCATTAGAGATTAGAATTTTTCTCTTCAGGCACAGTTAGACAGACAGACTTAACTTTCACTAAGGTAGATAGCCTACCTGAGTTGTGTAATATATGTAAATTATTTAAAACAAAGAAAGTATTTGTAAGGTCACTTGTAGACTATTTTGTATTTGTTTGTTATATATGTTTAATGTATGTAGTAGACCTTACAGGGCACTAAACGCAAGTGAGGTCAGGTGTGGAAATTTCCGGATTTTGGAGCATTCCGGATTTCAGAATTTCGGATTAGGAATGCTCAACCTGTACTCTGTTTTTATTCCACAGATCTCATCACCATTTGTGTTTAAGCTGCTGCTTCATAGGCCATTTTTCAGGTAAGGAGTTCCTAATGCCGTCATGTGACAAGGTTTAGATAATAATATTAGTTTATATAGCCAGCACATAATTTTAGTCAGCAGTTGTGCTTGAATAACATGCATAATCTGTCAACATGACTGACTACTAGGTTTAAAAAAATCTGTCAATGTCTGTTTTTTTCTGTCATGTTTTACAGCAATGCATGGGTGGAAGTACAACAAACTGTTCTCACAGTTATGTCGATATTGTAGACTATTGCAGTCTGCACTTAACCTGTGAGCAGCAATGTTTTTATCTGTCACAATGACAGATGACATTTTGAAATTTTCTGGCAAAACTTCTAAACATCAGTAAATGACCTGATTTGGTTGTATAGAGGATCCCTGATTTCAGTTGAAATGTGGGTTACTTACGCATTTTATTTGTGTTGGCTGAGAGGGGGAACTCAGCTTGTGGTCATTTTGATGTTTTTGAAGGTGTGCCGTGCTGATGTTCCAGCGGGAATTTGCCATGCGGTTAGTAGCAAAGCCGGGAGACAAGCTCTATTGCCGACTGTCCATAAACACCCAGCTTCTGTCCCGCGTCGACCATCTCATGAAGGTCAGTGAGTAGCAATGACAGACCAACATACCTTACAGATTTAGATCATACACAAAAAAGGGAAAGAATACTAAATGAGAGAGTTGTTGAGGAAACAAGATCCCAAACAGGTTTTTTTGTAATTACAGGTGGGGAAGAACAACTTCCGGCCCCCTCCTAAGGTGGAATCCAGCGTGGTCAGAATAGAGCCCAAGAATCCCCCTCCACCTGTCAACTTCCAGGTATGTTCACCTTTTTGAACACAGGCAACTACGACTGTAAACATGGAACATTTTGAAAACAGTCATTTGGAAAAACAAACTCAAACAGAAATCCCTGCAGTGAATGAATAAGTCAGTAAGGGAGAGATTGAAACAAAAAAAGAAACATTGAGAATATATAAGATGGACAGCTAAGGAAGAAATCAGACTGACTACAATAATATGTAGGCTAAGGCTGAAAAAGGAAAGGTGTGTGGGGGTTTTTATTTAAGGAGTAAGATTACAAAATTGTTGTGTTCCTTTGCTTTTCAGGAATGGGATGGTCTTGTCAGAATAGCGTTTATAAGGAAAAATAAGACCCTCAACGCAGCATTCAAGTAAGTGGAGCTAATGGAACGCAAAGATTGGCTCCAGATAAGTGTTTCACAGTCAGTAAGAGCATTGTCTTATTTCCATTATTTCAGATCCACAGCAGTTGAGCAACTGTTGGAAAAGAACTACAGAATTCACTGTTCCGTGCACAACATTGTAAGTGGACATCTAAAATCCAGTTACGCTGCTGACTATATTGATTCGTGTTTGTAAGATTTGTCAAAGCGAAACCTGACAATACTTTCTGTCATAGGAAATACCGCAAGACTTCAGCATCACACAAAAAATCGAGAGTGTTCTTCGGGAAACAGGATTTTCTGAGAAGCGAGCTAGGTCCATGGACATAGATGACTTCATGTTGTAAGTACAGAACAAGTGTTCAGTTTTCAGGTTAAACAGAATACAGACTCGGTCAAAAAATTCAAATATTTAAATTGTTCAAGTGTACAAGTCTTTGCACATTTGTCAGATGTATGCATGTTTTGCCTCGTTAACATTGAAAGAACTTTTCCATCAACAGACTTCTCCATGCTTTCAATTCAGCTGGGATCCATTTCTCATGAGAAGTGAGAAGGAAGCCATCCCAGTGACAGAGAAATTCTAATGGACTTCATTTATCAGACTTTGCAGCTTCCGATGCTGAGCACATCGAAAATCAGTGAAGATTCCTTGGAGAATTTTGAAAATTCTGCATTTTCCCCAGATAAATACATGATGTCCCTACATGCCGTTGTATGTGTGGAGCCCTGTTATTGGCAATCATAATCCTGATGGATAAAAACAGATGAATGAGTGTAGTCCTATTTTCAACTTTCCATTAACCCAAAATTAAAAAGCTGGCTTATTGTGCTTTAGTAAAAGCATTATTCAGTCATTTTATCCCTTTCGTCCATCAGCTGTAGTGAGACAGAAGTGTGCGGCTCAGTGGAACTTGTTTGTGTCGAGCAAGTGGTCAGGTTGGAGGTCCCTGGTGACAGACAAGACGAGTTTTTAACTGTATGTATTTATTTGAAATTGTATTCAGGGCAATTGAATGGATGAAAAAGGAAGGAAGCTGGCTTTCAATGACCTGTATTGCTTTTACTTGTATTTAAATCTCATAAATGGAAAACTGTCGGAATGCTTATACAGGGGGTCTTCGACTTACGAACGAGTTCCGTTACTTGTCCACCCGCGATTTTCGACGCAAGTCGGAATTTATACCTAAATTAACACCTTAAGTCAAACACACTGTACACACAACACATGAAGGACATATAAAATGCAGTAATTAAATGAAACATTCATAAAAAAGAGAGAACAATTTATCTTTATTTCTGTGGTCGTATTTACTAACCAAACCACTTAGTTCGAAACTAGGTTTTTTAAGTAATTTATGGGAGTGCGTTGTAACTACGGAACGACAGAACGTGAGACCGTAGTAACTCGAGGACCTCCTATATGTAATTGTACATGCTAACTTTTAAAAAGTGGCCATTTTAAACCTGCCTGTTTTTGCAAACCTGTTCACTGTATTTTAGAGAGATGGTATAAATAAGGAGCTGTTGATAATTTGTGTGTAAATGTTGACAGAGAAACATGAAATGAATGTTTCAGAACTGCAATAGTGCTTAGGGCCTGTGCACCTAAGTAGTGATTCAGTCTAGCAACACCCTTGGCTACCCTGCGCTTGTAACCAGGTCATGTGGCATAGCACCGTCTCTCTCGAGTGGGTTGCTGGAAGGTGTGCCTCTTGGCTCTCTTCCCTGTGCCTTCTGAGAGCTCTGAGGGAACGTGTCTCTAGGATGCAGTGAGTGATTTGAGCCAATCAGCTCGTTGTTTTTTAGGTAGTGAGCCCCTTTTCAGGTGGGGGTGTATCTTCGGCTCACGGAAGCCATTTCACTCACATACACAAACTGGTTGCCTGTTACTATTGAGTGTGTATGCACATGGCTCAGGGGGTATGCCACCTCTACTATACTCCTCATGGTGGCTTTTTTGGCCAGGTCATGTGTTACGTGATGATGTCATCTCTGCACATTTTCACTATGCATCTGGCTGGCCCTACCCATGAGCACTTACCTCTCCAATTGAGCATTTACTATACGTTTGATCCAAGTTTATTTTTTATCAAATACAGTACAAAGTGTCAAAATGAGATGAAAACCAGAATGCAACTGGAAGGGAGTGCTTTTGCGTGTCAGAGTTGAGACTCAAAACACAATCTGGTTAACCTGCTATTATATAATAACAGGCTATAGGAATAAGTGGATACAAGAAAGTTCAAATGTACGTTGGTGTATAATGCTGCTTTATTTAGACTACTGGCTTTCATAAAAGACAGCTGGCCTCTAAGGAAAAAAAGCTATTTACAGTACAAACAAGTCAATACCTTTATGTCTATGGAGATGGTCATTTACATTTGATTGCTTTGCACATGCGTACCTTTTCAAACCTGCCTGAACGAAGTCTCACAGTAAAGCCATAATGTACTCCGACAGAGAACTGGAAGTAAAAAGTCTAGTCTTTACAGGATACATTTTTTGGGGGGAGGGGGGTAAAAAGAGTGAAAAGTGCTTGTTAACACCATATATTTCATATACAACATGAAAATCTTAGATTTTTGTAGTTCAGTGAAGTTTTCGCATTGGACTGTGAAAAGATGGAGTACGCGGGCTACAGCGCTCGTGGCCGTTTGGGGTTGATCTGTCTACTGGCCTGTTCCTCCTCCTGGAGGGCAGAGCGGAATGACTTCACTTTATCTGTTAAGAGAAGAGGAGAAGAATGCTAATCAGCGAGTCAGTTGCACCTTGGCTAACAGTTAACACACCTGCATTGGGAGAAAGGCTACCTTTAAACACCTTCTGCGCTGTAATGACCAAGCTAGTTGTGAATCCATGAGTACTGAGTGGGTCAATTACTGAAGTAATTTTCTTTTTTCAGAAGACTACAGTCCCACCTCTTTTTTTGGTTCTATCATTGTAATACATTTTAATTGACAGGGTTTAATTTCCTTTTGGATGTATCTTGGTCATTAAGTCATCATTTTGAACCTTGAGATCCTTTTCATTTAAATATAGGAGTGTCATCTTTTTTGCCAAAAAAAAAACTAAACAAAAAAAAATATCTTCAGTAATCTTATTAGATCAATTTGTTCTTGAACCAATACTCATATTGTTCTAATTCCATTACCTCTCAACTCTGCATAGATTTCGATCTTTTGCTCCAGTATCTGCTCCAGCTGAGTGGCGTAGGCTTCCACGTCATAGTCCACCTCCTCAGTCATTTCCAGAAGCACCTTCTCATCTTCAAGCCACCGGATGGACTCCTGAGAGAAAACCATAGTCATTTTTTTCCTTCAGCAGTAGAACACTCAATATCAAAAGGAAATTTTGAAGACCTTGAAGGTCATTTTAAGTGTGTCAACGATTTCGAAGTAAGCTTGCGTTAAAAAAAAAAGACATTTAAAGTTCAATGTGAAATTTAGAGAACGTGTCAGACAATCAATACTGTTATCTGTGACTATACAGAGCTTTAAGGGATATGTTAAAACAGCTTGCTTTGAACAGGATGTACAGGATCCTGAACTTTACAGCTGCACTTTTGCCAAGATCTTCTGCAGCAAATAACCCAATTTTTAAACATCAGCAAGGTGTATTTATGAATAAAACTCCAGTTTTCGACACAAGACCATCCCAAGGAAGGCTTTGGGAAGTGAATGAGCAGAGCGGGGCTTTGCGGATTTCACCTGGAAAACAGCCCTGTGGTCCTCCAGCACCTGCTCCTCCATCTCCACCAGCTGCGACACGGCCTCGTGGAAGGTGAAGAGCTGCGGGGACACCTCTTCCTCCTGCACAAGCCAATCACAGCGCAGGAAAATGTCAGTCACACAGTCGCAGCGCACAGTCTCCTTGCTCTGGGTACCCGGTTTACACTAAGGAGGACAATAACTTTTGGTGTCCGAACGCTTACGTTCTGTTCACAGAGCAGCTTCAGGTCGTCCCGCTGCGGGGAGCTGCCCACCCCCCACTGGGCCTCCAGCATGTGCAGCTGGTTGACGCCGTGGATGTTGGGCCGCCCTTCGTGGACCGCGTTCGGGTCCACCATCAGCTCCTTCACTCTGGGGACAGAAGACAGCCGGTGACTGCCTGTCCTCACCCACCTTACAATGAACTTCCACCAAGATATAGGTAATATTAATGAATCTATGTATATGACAGCACATATTGTCTTTGAATAAGTGAACAGCTAAAGGAAACAGTTTATAACACAGGATGTACCTAATGGTCTAAAATGGCTTCCTTGTGTTGCCTGGCTGTAATTCTACCATTCTACCCAGTGACTCCCGCTAGATCCCATAGTATATCCTCCACCACGACTAGCTTGCCCCTCAACTGCTACAAAATGCAAGGTATGACATTATGTCCATAATGTTTAAAGCCAGTGGGGTTTAGTGAATTCTAAACTCATATTTTATTATACTGAGATAGCTGAGATAACTGTTGATGCAGTGACAGACATAGCCAAAGTAGCTGAGGTGCAAGGTAGATAACAAACTAATATCCATTTTATCATAAGGCGAAAATGAGATGGCAAACTTTCAAATACCTTCTGTTATTAGCTGCAATCATTGGTTAAACTTTAACGCTATTAGGTGCAAGATGTACTAAAAACAAAACATTTCAAAACAAAATGATACTGGACATAAACAGATTATCACTGAACAATAGCAAACAAATACACAGAAAAAAAGGATGAACAAAAGATTAAATAACTGTAAAAATGAGTGAAATAATGAATGGATAAATGACTGAATATATTATGGACTATTTTAAATATCTATCAACAGAATTGTTTTGAAATTGATGTATTCATTGATTTTTGTAATTATTTCTACATTCATTATTTATGCGTTTACTTTAATCAGAAAAAATGGTCACAGATCTGAAGCACACCCTCCTGGTGATTGTGTCAAACAAAAGGGCTGTGATCCACTCATGTTTATGTAATCAGGATGACCTGTGAGCTCATGTTTATGTAATCAAGATGGTCGATGAGCTCATGTTTATGTAATCAAGATGGCCTATGAACTCATGTTTATGTACTCAAGGTGACCTATGAGAAGACAGAAAGCAAAGGACTGGCAAAGATCACATACAAATCAGTGTGAATTTGCCTGCCATTGGGTAACACAGACGCATTCGGATTGTGCTTTAATTTCTGAGTTTTTCCACAAAAAAAAAAGAAAGAAATCAAAACGTAAATGAATGATCCTCTACATACAGATCAGGCCATGACTGGGATAAATGAAGAGGGCGGAGGGGTGGGGGGGACAAGAGAATCTTTGTTGGTGAGAAACAGAGAGAAGTAGACCTGTTGGGTGAAGTGGAAAAGTCATCATACTCATAGGAAGGTGACAGCTCTGAGCGACTACCGCCGCTCTGTGAGAAGGGAATGTCCGACGGACTTATTCCGAACTCCTTAACTCTGGAGGTGACGAGACGGCAAGACAGAGAGGAGAGGAGCCAGTCAGGACACGGCCAGTGCGGTTAAGAGAACAGTTTCCCACAACCCTCGCTTTCAAAGGCACCAAGGGGTGACAAGCCCATGAAAATGCTTCAGTTCGTCCAAAAATGTATACAATTTACCTTGTCTGTGCTTAGCGTGACAATTTCACATACCTCCCAGACAACTTAGGGTTAATTAGAAGTTGCAATTATATCTGAGCACCAGGTGTGAAGCATTATGGGAATTTTGCATTGTGGATATTTGTAAATTTACATCCCTTGGTACCGTTTAAAATCAAGCATCTAATTCACAGTCTACAACACAAAGTGCAGCGATATCAGAGAAACAGAATTACAGCAAAGGCAGACAGTGAATATTTTAATGTCTATACATTAAAATATCTAAAAAATCAGTGAACACACCTCTGGAACTTGGAAAGAAGGGATAGAGTTACATTACTGCTGTAACTGAGTATTTGAATCAAACAAGCAATTCGACATCCATGACAAACAGTGAATAACGGAACCTTGAAATAAATCCAAAACAATGTGTTTTCATGTTACACGACTGACAAAAGTGGTGTTATTAACTATAGTTATGATTATTTCTTGGTAGTCACTCAGAGACATGCAGTATAGTGCTGAGTAAACCCCAGACAATGGTTAGGAGACCGCTTCCAGGCATGGAAAATCTCTCATTTAAATAGGGCTGTTTGGAGCCGGAGTCACTTGCATAATGACTCTTAGCTGGTTACCCGCAGTGAGCGAAATGACTCTTATATGCAATTCAATCAAAATGGACATTAAGTTCACTAGACCTTGGAAAGCAATTTGAGAACAATCTGGTTGAGGTAGCACAGAGGGATAAGATAGGTCAGTTTGAATTCCTGTTCTCCAAAATTCTCCGTTCTCCTAAAACTCGACAAGGTTTAACAGCGGAAAGTTTCCGTAGCCCAGCATTGCACCCACCTGTTTGCATATCTCAGTGTATTTAACGTGTTTTCACAAGACGCCATCCCAGGGGAGATCGTAGCTATCTGTTCAAAAGAACAACAACAGTCAGCATTCTAAAATGACATTTATAATCTTACTCTATGACACATAACATTGTGAGGTTCTTTTGGAAATTTAGAAGGCACCCACGGTTGCAAACAGTAATTTAGAAAACAGAAAAACAGGATGTAGAGATGTCTTACCATGCATGTTCTAGAGTTTTCTCCGATGAAGGAGTCCCGTAAAACCTGGGTGAGTTTGCTGGCTCTGAACGGAGTGTGAGGTTTGTTACGGCCCAGGGCTCTGATGCACTCCTACAGGGTACGGGTTCGAGAAAAGACAACAGCGAATGAAAAAGCGATTCAGATTTGGAAGTGCTGGATGATTCAGTCTCCGACATGCGCTTACCTTGAGCGCCAGCAGGCTCTTGTTGATTTCGGCCCCCTCGAGACGCGTCTGCCTGTCGGCGCTGGAGGTGTCGGCCCCCCGCTCGTTGCCCGCCAGGTCGATCAGCGAGAACTTGCCGTGCATCTTCCCTTTCCTCCGCAGAATGATCTGGAACACGGCGTGGCTTCGGGAAGAATGGGCGTTGGCGGAGGTCTGCCCGGACGTTCTGCTCAACATGAGGAAGAACAGGCATTGATAACAGCAGGCATTTTCAGACTATGTAGCCTCATCATACGATAACGGAAAAACAGCCATGGGACTAAAAGCGTGTGACGCCTAGAGACAAATGTAACAGGAAATACAATTTTTTTTTACATTTAATCATTTACATTTACACATCTATCAGATGCTCTTATCAGAAGTTTCGCGCAGTTTTATATTTCTACACAATATCATTTTATACACCTGGATATTTTATATTCATGGTATTTTTGGGTTAAGTTCTTTGCTCAAGGGTACAACAGCTTTTGCTATAATGCATTACTTTCGGTGCATTTTTACTGTTGTATCAGAAGTAAAAATTACAGTGGCATAGTACTTTCTGGACTGTAAGAATTTTCATATCAAATATCTTGGCCTTCAGTGATCATTTTTGTAGACTTCATTTTCCAGCACATTTTTTGTATCGACAGAAAGAAATCAAACAAATCATAAAATTCCAAGTAGTATTTTTAATTGATGGTTATGTTTAAAAATAAAATTTTCTGAGTATTTCTGCACAGATATAACACCATGCTAACTAACCACTTTTCTCTCAACCTTCGCTGCAATGAAGTACTACCTGTATTTTGCACTACCCGTGCACTAAAACAGGTGAACTCACTAATTAGCTAGTAATTAGTTGTGCTAATCAGAATCATCTAGGCATGGATGGAACAAATACGTGGTAGTAATTTCACTTTCAATATCAAAATTACAATAATGTTGATTTTTTTCCCTCTATTCCATTGACACCATTTTCAAAATGGCCGCCACTCCTCATGTGCTGATTTCTCTCACCTGCAGCTGTTTCCCACTTCGATCAGCTTGAGCACATCCTCCGTGCACTTGACCTCGCGCTCATGCAGGCCCACCACCTGCACCTGCTGCTTCCCGTCCTCCAGGACCCGCAGCTTGGCTTTCCGGTTCAACAGGTCGAACACCTGGAGACAACGGTGACCCAAACGTGACCCAGAGAACCAGAGCTGGGTGAATTCCGTGTCAATTCATTCTATACTGGCAAAGAATTTTATTTCCTGAGCTGAGTGAACTCAACCCTTCTGAGAGCATCAAGTGCACTATGTTACGTTACGTTTATCATATTGGCTGGATTCCATCCACCAATCAGCTGACTGCCACATCCATGTTTTCAGAAATACATCCAATGCTGCATCTAACACTACTCTGTCTGACTGAGGGACAAAAGGTACTGACACGTTGTGATGCTGCTCCACAACATGCATTTTTCTACATTTTCCCTGCCAACTCTAGGCTACCATTCGTAGCCTATCCACCACAGAGGAGGCTATGCTTGTCATTCCTGTGATGCGGCTGACTGCTAGCCTTTGCTGCAGCAGTCACATTTTGGCTTCTATGCACGCAGAGGGAAAGTTAGAATATGATCGTTCATTCATACATCGTGGGAGTTTGCCGAAGAAGCTAAAGGCTAAAGCGTCAACGCCTCCGGAAGACTACAAGATATTGTACAGGGCATCCAGGTGACTCGCGCAGTAAAATGCACGTTCGGGAAACAGGAAGGGGCTGAAACAAATATACTGTACATTTTGAAACTTGCCTTTCCACTGTAGATTTCAAAGAAGGTGGCATACACCTGTAGATCTATTTTCTTGTAGTTCTGTTTCTTCAGCATAAGGAAAACATCATGAGCTGGAAAAAAAGAGTTTTGCTTAAGGAGAAAAATATTATTTCAACTAGTGACATAACGTCATTATACTATATAGCATAATGATACACCAGTATGAATGTAATGGTCATTTCAACAAAATGTCCATTTTATCTACAATAAGAGTGGTGTCCCATTACTTTTGTAAGGGCAGTGTATGTAGTATACACATAGCAAATCAGATTTAATTTCAGTTACAGCCCCAAAAAGAAAATAGGTTGTAAATTTTACCAGCTAAAGCGTAGACGCCTTTCGAACAGTCTTGATTCTTCCCTGAAAAATCTCCGCCCATTGTCTGAAACAAAAGACTACCTTAAATGATTTCTCTGACCAGCTGTAAAACCAAACAGTCAAAGAAAGATGGCTTAATGCTTCTACAGAAGACTAATTCTGCACTATAAAAATGGGTTATTAGTCTTTCATTTTAATTTAAAATTTAAATAAAAGTGGAACGGGTTCTACTTATTACTATAAATATCTGTTTGTAGATCAATCTGAAACTCACTTTTAGTAAAACAGTTAATTGTGCCAAAGAAGACAAATTGTGGGTGTGGAAAAAGCACACAAGTGACACACACATGGGTTTTACCACTTCCTGTCTGCCCGTAAGCGAAGCAAGTCGCCATTCCCCTCTCGAATATGGTCTCGACCAGTGGTCTGGCAGTGAACCTGTGGACAGAGTCGTTCAAACATTTGTTTCTGAGCTCATTTAGAGTAACCATCTAGAACAATACAACCTAGTGTGTGCCTTTTTTAAATGTGCTTTTCCACTCTTTCGTCCAACGAAATCAAAACACCCCTTACAAGTGAGGTCATAAACTTAAATCTTGACTCGATTCCAGTTATAGTCTGATCACAGAATTCTTTAATCGCATTAAAAATTCAGTTATTGACAGTTCAAATAAATCTGTTGCCCACCTGTAAACCATTTCATTGGTGGAGTTGTCGTCGAAGGCGTAATCGAAGCGAAACGTCTGATTCTCCAGGTATCTGGTGAGGTCGACCTTCTGCTTCGGTTCGTGAACCATGACCACGTCTTTGCTGGGGATGGTGATGACGTCAAGGTCTTTCATGGTCAACTCTGAAAAAGCACATTGTAGCGTATATTGAAAAGACAGTTCCATACTGGTACAGTTTATTCATGTACTTTATGCTGAACTATATGAACCATTGTTTCACCCCTGAAAAATGAATGGCTTCCTGTTCACCAGCACTGTAAGTAATCGGTATTCATACCATATATCATATTATATATCATATACTTATATCATATACTTATTAATACCTGCATACCAAAAAAGGGGAAAATAAGATGGGGTCATTGGTTTATTTCTTGTAAATTTTTTTATTTGGACTTTCAAAATTTTTTCCAGAAAATTAAACAATAACTCAGACATACATAATTACAGCAAAATCAGATTAATGCGTAAAAAATCATACCTAAAGAAGGTGGTGTGAAAATAATGAAAATGGTATATGGTAAATGATTGACTGTAATTATATAGTATGGTCAAATAATTCTAAAGGCTGAAACTATGTGATAAAGTAAATAGTTACAGTATTGGTATTGTGAAGTAGATGTATCAGTGCTGCTATTGGGTTATCCTTACCTTTTTTATTTAGTGGGCGTTTCCTGACACATACACATATTCTGTGTTCTTCGATCTGAAAATGTAATGAAATGTGTTCATTCAAAGCTAAATGAGTTACAGAGAAGCCACAAAAACGCACATACTGGACTATCATGCCAGGAGATGTGATCTGCTTTTGAGAGAATCACTATTAAGTTAAGCAATACACAGAAATAGTGTTTTAATACCAGGAGCAATGCTTTAAAAGTACAAGCTGACAGGGCCAGGAAAGATATTTTATGATAAAAACTGAACAGATACTGCACCCTAAGTACAAAAACATGTTGTAACCAAGGTATTCCCTCGATAAAAACTAAGCCATAAAGTGACTGGTAAACATATGTAGATACAGTTTGTTTACAGGCATTGAAAATCATCTAGAGGAGCGACGTTTAAGGACATGCTTTGCACATATAATAAACCGCAACCCAAGATACTGAAGGTATTTTAGAGGTACAAATCTATTGTTAAGCAGGGTATTATCTACATCTTTATATATGCTCCTGTAATACTGCTGGCAGATATTTTAAGAATGGAAAATGGTAAATACGGTGATGGTTTTGTTTGAATTTCCCACAACCTTGTGTGTGCGTTCGGCACATTCTTCGCTCACCACATCTGCGGTGGTCAAAGGCCGGTAGTCGAGGCTGGCTCGGAAATCCCGGATCATGTACATGATTTCGGAGTTGGGGTTTGTAGTGTCACCATCCTTCGGGAGCAAAGCAGAGAAAAGAGCATGTGAGCCAGCGACATAAGGAGCCGGTCCGAATTGCCGTTCGTTCATTGGCTGAGGAGAAAAAAAACGGGACCCCTGTGAGAGATACTGCCTGTGGGCTTCCCCCACCTGGGCTCTCTTCTCCCTCAGCTCCTGCTGCTGCAGCCGCCTCCTCTCCCTCTTCTCCTGCAGCTTCTCGACCTCCTTCACACAGTTCGATTTCCTACGGGCTGAAAGAACGCGAGAAAAGACAGAGAAAAAGTAGCCCCGGTTCTTAACGTTATGAATCGAGAGTGCTGTGAGACAGATGGATTGGGCTGGGTACAATGTACATGTTCCTAAGGTTTAGTCACCGTAGCATGGGAACTCCAAACCACGAAAGCAAAGTTTATTGAATATTTCAGTTTCTTTATTATGTGAAGCTCAATGGCGCCACCATGTGTTTCACTGTGGCAACTATTCAGGGTTCCACCACTTGTCAATTCCACATTCTCAGTTTCATCACCGACAAACAATTCAGGACTCATTATCTTTTTTTTATGATAAGCCACGCCCATGCAAGTTGATTGGTTTACTACAGGCACTTCTTTGCTGACATCATAACTACATGTACTC
This sequence comes from Albula goreensis, assembly GCA_022829145.1. Lineage (NCBI taxonomy): Eukaryota > Metazoa > Chordata > Actinopteri > Albuliformes > Albulidae > Albula > Albula goreensis. The sequence goes on from CM040765.1 coordinate 3,697,243, forward strand.
CTTCGTAACTTGAAAAGACCTTCATCTGTGCATATATTATACACAGGGCAATCTAGTTTGATTTTACAGTGAACACAATCTGGGCTGTAAGCGGAGAGCCGTGTTATAAAATGAAAGGAATAGGACTGAGTGCTTTTCCCTGGGGAAGACTGTCCTCACAGAGGAATGAACAGGGTCATTGTTTCCTGTGGTTCACAGTGGGGTAACTCTGGTGCACTCTTCCATAGTGACTCAGCAATGTGTTCAACCAAAATAATAATCTGAAATCTGGCTGCCCACCACATCATTTCTTATTGATTGATTTAGTACTATCTTGAAGTGCTCTCACCAAAAACTCCGCCACACTGTTTAGCCTTTCCTATCGACTCAGCAGGATTCAGCCATGATCAAGCGTCTCCTCTGATTCATGTGGAGACAGGCCCTCGCTTCTTTCCACACTGCAGACTCACGAGCAACTACTACTGCCCGTATTGTCTGAGGCTAATAAAGTCAGCATATATTTGGTTTATATATCCACAGGCGCCTGGCTGACCAAGGGTGGCCACCCAACAGCACTGATACTAACAATCATAACTGGTTTAACCCCTATATTTCACTTGTAAGACTGTGCCCATTGTTTCTCCACCAATGTGAACCTCCACTTATAGCCCATAATGGCGTGGCTGAGACTCGAACACCCAGCCTCCTTCCCAAACAAACATGGTACTGCATGAGCCACCCTTCGGCCCCATACACAATTTTCCTGCTCTTACAGTGTGAAATGCAGCTTAGGGAGTATTTAAGCTAACAGGATCTGGACTGAGGGGAACAATGAAAGAGACTGTTAGGGCTGCAGTGTGGGTCTGTACCCTCTGGAGAAAACATACTGATGTGATGGAGAGTACTGTCACGAATAAGATTGTGTATGTGTATGTGTTAGGGTGTTTATGCAGAGAGGGCGGGAGGGGGGTGTGTCTGACAGTACCGTTCTGCTGCTGAAGGGTCTGCTGCTGAGTGGGCAGCATTGCTGGGGGTGGGGGGGCGGGATCTTGGGCCTGGCTTGGGCGCGCACGGGTCGTCCCCACTAAAGGACCAATGACAAGGAAACAGCAGATCTGGTTAGCTGTTACAGATTAAAAACATAAGGTTTTATTGAAATGCTTTTATATGTTATCAGTTACCAGTACAAACAATTATAATTTTAACTTATATATAACTCATATATATAAAGCATATGCCATCTATACATCTGCTAAAAAAGGATAATATTGCAATGGCTAACCCCTGTCCTTAAGAAGGCACTCTAAGATCTAAGACTTACCTCGGTTATCTCGAGGAATTTCATTCTTAGGGGGTGCTATCGTTCGTCGGTTCTACAAAACACAACAAAATCAAAGTCACACAGATTCAAAAGCATGCATGTGCTAAAAAGATAACATCATTGGCAAGATGCCATAACACCACTGCCACTGCGAGACGATTTCTACAGTAAGACGACACAAATAAGATTACTGTCAGCTACTTTGTGTGTCCTCCTGTTCACTTATAAGTCCTATGTCATCTGAGGTATCTACTAGAAAAACAGGACGTAAAAAACAAAGCAACGAAGAATTTGCACTGTAGATCAAATGGAGAGTTCGACTGCGTTGAGAATCAGTCAATCTACTGTGCAAAGGCCGGCTACAGCAACAGCGTATCTCTGAAATCTCCACCCATAAATATTGTCTCTACTAGTCATGCACGGTTACCGTTGACACTGTATTAAAAAACATACATTATTGATTACGATAGAATATTAATTATTTTCAGAAGACAATCCCAAGTGCCCTTGAAAATGTACTAATCTTTTACATACAGATCTTCAGTTCTGTCTACCACACAATTCCACCAACAGCAAACACACTGAAAATAAAATGGCAGTATGTTCTTTACAAACCTTAGGCATCTTGTTAACTTTAACTGCACTTGAGACTGGTGGCGGAGGGTTTCTGGGCTGGGAGAAATTTCTTCATCTGGAACTACATCAGGATTTAATGAAAATATACTCTCCAGGTCAACCTGAAAAATACAGAATGGAAAAAAGAAACATGCAAATATTAAAGTATGTTAACCCTTTCCACTTTGGCCCCCTAGAGAGCAGTTTCTATGTAGTTTTGATTCAAATTTTTTCTTTCCCACGTTTTTGAATGGTACCAGTCTCTTTTCATTTATGTCACAGCAGGTAAATACATTGTAGACATTATCTACAGGTACGTTTTGATGCTGATTGTCTTGTGCTAGATTCAGGATAAAAGAATAAAACGTAAAGAAAAATCTACTGACCTCTTTCCCTTTCGTGTCGCCATTTTCAATCCACTCCACAGTGACGCTGTCATTTTCTTCATTCAAAGATGTGACCATCGCCTGGTGTATTCGTCCTGCAACACATAAACGAAAGAACTTTTCGAACCAATACCTAACCGAACAACAACCTGTCAAGCCCACAAAAGTGCCTTCTGTAAGGACAAACTTAACAATGAAATCTCGTGACAATTTAAATTATATTAAACTGGTGACTGTCTCAGTTACATATTGACTCTTACACGATAGATAACTGAAAAAGTCCACAACTGAGAGACATTCTTCAGTTTCACATTTGTAGTAATATCAGATGTGTTAGAGGCTATCAGTTATTCATAAAAGTATCGTTGTTCAGTATAGAATCCAATGACACAGATTTCACTGCTGTTTTTCAAGTGGGTCGTACAGATTGGATACAACTTCCGCACCACAGAACAAAGCCACAGACAATATGATTACAATGATCTGCTTCACCCAGCTCAACTACCTGGGTATGGACGGACATATAACATCAGAGAGTTGCTTTCAACGTGTCTCGATCAAAACATTAAGCAGCATGCATTACCACATATTTTCAAATGGAAGGCCGTGTATTACTGACTACTTTACTGCCAGGAAATGTATTATAGAGAAACCAATTTACTTGAGTGGCTCTATAAGCTCATTTGCCCCTTCTCATGGTAGTGTGCAGGTTATAAGTACATTACTCCTTTATGCTTGTTAACTATTTTATTTATTAGTGTATTTCGGTGATACATACTTCTCACATTTCAATAACTGTTCACTTAGGGGGAAAACTATAATGTACCAAAATGCATTACTTGTTTACATTGATAGTTAGTTCTCTTTGATGAACTCATTAAAATATCGATACAAATGTGTGGGAGCAACATGAATTAACCCATCGCAACAATCAATGTAATCGACCAACTGGGGGATCGATACAACACTCCAAATGATTTCTCTCTATTATTAGAGGCCATTATTTGGGCATTTTTGTTTATGATAACTCAATCCTTTCCACGTTGGCCTCATATACACCAATTTACTAGCTATTGCTAATTCTATACCAGTGTCATAACCGCTGCACGATTATGGTAGAGGACTTGAAGTGGCTTGCAACATTACGAAATTTGAGGCAGAGCGAATCTACATAAGTGTAGCTGCATACATACATAAAAACACAAAAATACTACAAAATGCCTTGTGTTTTATTGTTTATCATTGAATGTCTCAATTTCAAAGTCATGATCCCAACCAGAATTACACTGCTGGTGCACAAACATGATGCCAACTTTTGTAAAACGTTTGGTGAAGATATATACAGGCATTCAAAACCCAATGAAGTTTTACACAAAACTGGGCCCAGGGCGTGGGGCAGCGTGGGTGGGGGGCAGGTTTTATTTCTGACAGAGGTGTCACATGGAGAACAAATATATTACGAAGTAGAATCTATAATACATAAAAATATAAAAAATAAAAATAGTTCATAAATATTAGTTATTATTTAGCCTCTGATATTGACTCCAATGTTACCGACTAGTCCTTCTGGATGGAATTGTTCCTAATTTGACTTTAATTTGCGATCAATGATTAACTGAACACCTGTATTTGATGGCACACAAAAATTGACTGCAAGTAAATGCGGGTAAATCTGTTGCTTTAGAAAAGAGCAATGTCTCTTTTGGTCTAAGCTTGTCTCCCTTCACATCTGTGTGGAATGTCACATAAATGACGGCCCCAAACAGTATGGATGCCACATGCCCCGTGTTTTCCTGAGAGTCGCAATTCAAGGCTGGCTAGCTAACTTGAAAAACAACCCACTAACAGTTCACTGAAAAATAACAGCACGATAGTTATTGCTTTTATTCCATGGCTTTTTCATTGTAACAGTAGCAGAAGCAGTGATGGTAACATACATTTTTTAAAGAACCCTTACATGTTCTGAAGCAAGTGAACCTTGTTCAAACGCGGCTTCTGCCACAGGCTTTAAACCTCCGATGACTCCTTCGTTCTGCTCAGGATCACAGCATAAAACTGGTTTCCATTCAAATGTAACACCGTGAAACCAGAAAATCCCTTATATTACATCAATTTCATTCACTATGAATTGACCACGATCGACACCAGTACCTCCAATTGGTGTATGTAATGGTCATTTTAATTGAAATTAGCCTTATTCCATTTACCCCTTTTGAGAAGAATAACCCCAAAAAGGTTAGTCAGTCAACCCAGTGCAGTATTATCAGGCTAATGATAAAACTGGCCGACTCGGGTTGCTGGCTCTGAATGCACAGAACAGGAGTTGAAGAGAGGCAACAAAAGTGCATTTTGTCTGGAAAGTCTTTCCATTCACAGGCTGGCTAGTACCAGCACTGTGAACAAGTATTTCAGGCAAACAAGAGAAGGTACAGAGTGACTACTGGCGACAACGTGTGATCTGCCACAGTGTGCCATGTCATGACGACCAGGAGCTCATGAGATCTGACAGAGTCGACCCAGTCCTAAAGAACATGTAAGGCGGATAAATGAGAACATTAAAGTAGCCAACACCAAGAGTGATAAGTAGATTTATTACAGTAATGAGATGAAACCTGCATGCCATACGCTTCTAACATGCCCCTCGCTCAAGGAAGCATTGAACTCCATGACTAGAAAAAAATAAGCAAGAGGCTATTTTTGAACTAGTTTCTTCCTTCCATGCGATCCCTTTCATCTACACTTTCATACATGACACAGCATGGGCCTAGACTAGTATGGGCTTTTCCATCAATTACAGAATATTATAAATCTTGAGTAGTAAAGTTATGGACAGTTAAATATTTAGACTACCATTTAAGTTGTACAATTTACAGGATAACAAGAGTGACAAAAGAACACTAACTGTAAACTTTCCTTTAGACATGAAATTGAAGAACATCAATGACAGGGTTACTTTGAAAAACTGAAGAAAAAAAAAAGCAAGGCAGACATGTCCACTGGTGTTATAAAGGAAAATGAATATTCATGTCAGCCTGTCTCCTCATTGACTAGTTATTGATAAATAATGAATCTACACAGTCATTACATATATTTCAGGATGTTACTAATCACTAAATAATAAAGAAAGTATCAGCATACAACACATTCGAAAATATGGCAAAAATATGTTCCTTTGGCTTAACTTGACCTTGACAACTTGGCAAACCTTACAAAAGAGCTTTTCACTTTCATGGAGGTGATGTCCACTTAATCGAACTGATTCCACAGAAAAGGAAATGTATTTTAATATATATTTTAAATATATTTTCTGTCATGAATGTCAATTATATTTCTCAGCATATATTGCTGAGAAATATATGCTCAGCAAAATGAACATAAAATTTGTACCAAACATGACAGTGATGCTTTCGGCTTCGTCTGTCTTTGACATCCATTTCTTTTTCGTCTTGGGAGCATACCGCCTATAAAGCAGTTTAAGTATTCTGTTTAATTTACGACTAACATGAAAATAATTATTGCATCGACAGTTTAGGAAACCCTTTGGCGTTACAACCACGATTTTGTTGGCACACTGACAAGCATTGCTCATTGTTGATGATAATTACCCCATCTCAGCGCAATATGACAAAATGTGTGATGAATTGATAGCAACGGAACAAGAAGAAAGTCGTTATCACCACGAAAGCGTAACGTTGGGTGGCTGATTCAATAAGAATAATTTGTTCACAAACCGAACATCTAGTAGCAAGCGATCTCTGATCATTGCCTTGTAGAACAAATGTTTAACGTTACGACTGAAGAGCACAACACTGAATGGATATGCGAAACATACCTGCGTAATATGCAAGTTAATATATAAGAATAATTTTGCAAAATATTGGAATGGACTCTATAGCAGCTAGCCAGCTATCGGTACACACCTAGCTTTCAGTGTGCGATCACAAGGTAGCGAGCGATTACTGTAGTAGGGACATTAGCAAGAGGCAGATTAACGTTGTATTTCAACAGGGAAACACGATATGCCCAGTACCGTTACAGATGCCAACAGGAATGGCAGATTGGTAGACAACCAGCTCAATGAACGTGTAACTGAAAGCATTATCATCAACATACTGAGATGTGTTATCTTATTGTGTTCTTATGCTTTATGCAAGGTCCAGGATTGCAAGCAAACCATCTGTCCTGTCTAAATGACGTCAGTTATACTGGATGAAGCAAGCGATGCTAGCCGGCATTTGCTTATTGAAGGGTCGATAGCTAATCAACTAAGCTGCAACACGAAATGACTGACATCTGCACAGCTCTCTCTACCGCTGATCAGTTAACATTCATATGATCACTGAAGATCGCACCATGGTAATCAATGATGTGCCAAGACATATTGGTCCTCTGCTAGCGGCATAGCAATGGCCATCTCAGAATGCCAACGGCTGCAGATTAACAGCGCCGCAGCAACAAAGATATTCGGCAAACTCCTTTCTAATGGAAATTGAGTCTCATTAGCTATAGCTCAGAATCCACTTGCACTTACCATCGCTTCGTTTAATTTCAACGTACATGCCGATGAGGATCTTTCCGAAATTGAATGCCATATTTAACAAATGAAAGATAAAAAAAAATACTGTTGCAATTTGTTTTTATTTGAAAGAGAACACTTGTTTCGAGCAGAACCTGGAGTGTGTCTGGGAAAGGAGAGGCAACCAGAAGAAGATGAGGAAAGGGCGCTTGCGCAGTGTGCTTACTCTTGTCAGCGTGTGCAGTCTGTTCTGATAAGCTGATTCTAAATCAGCTTTTTGTTTTGTCAAGTATGGATCGGATCGTTAGTATGTTTGGTCAGGCTGATCCTGGATCTGCTGTGTGTCAGGACGAAAAGCATTCAGGGCGGAGAGGCACAGCGCAATAAGTTGTAGTCAGTAGCTTTTGATATTAACCAACGTAATTGTATTATAATAATTTTAGACATTGGGCATTTTCTCTGCTCTGCTAATTTTAGACATTGGACATAATAATAATAATAATAATAATAATAATAATAATAATAAGCATAGCAATAAAAACAGCATTTAGTCAATACTGTAAACGGCTGAATAACTTTGTTTTCTTAAAACTGTCAAGCTATGGATTCAACTGTGTATGAGAATACTATGTCATGAAATGAAGACAAACAAATAAAGACACAATGAAGGATGTTCGAGTTACATATTTTATTGGAAGGTAATAGTTTTACAAAATAAACAATCATCTTCATTTCCAAAAATAAAACAATTTGTGAGGAAAATGTATTTGTCAATCATATAAAAGCAAGCCAGTTTTATGTGAATAAACAGATTATATATAGGGGAGCTGAGTCGCCAATTGCTGCTTCTCTGAGTTTTCGGTGCTGCCCTCTGCCTGTGAGCTCTGAAACTGCAGAGTCTTCTCCACTGGGCTGCAGTCGATGGGCACCATTCTCTCTGCCACCTCAGGCAGCGCCTCCTTTGGTGCCTGTATCTTGAGTTGCCCGTCCGACAGGGAGCACGTCACCGCATTTGGGTTCACACCTTCAGGAAGGTCAAACTCCTGTCTGAACTCCTGCCTTTTATAAGAGTAGGAGCCCTTTCCATCCTCCTCCTGTTTCTCCATCTTCCCGCACACCCGTAGCTTCCTTCCCACTTGCTTGACAGACAGCTGCTCAGGGGAGAAGTCTTTGGTGTCCAGTGTGAAGGCAAAGTGATCTCCATCCTTCTCCAGCTTGTATGAGACTGGTTGGACGGTCATGGACGTTGGGACTTGTTCAATATCCTCGAAAATCCTCTGCTGAAGTTTGTCAGCAAAGTCCAGGTTGTTCTTCATCTCCTGCATGTGTCTCTGCAGCATCTCCTCCTGGAAGAAGAGAGGTCGGATCTCAGGCCAGAGGCTGCGTACGGGCCAATAGAAACCCATCATCCGGCTGAAAGAAGGCTGGAACACGTGGGAGCACAGCATCTTCACTGGTGTGGAGTCTGTTTGCTTCTTGCTGCTGATTTGCAGTGTGTTCAGTGGTAGCTCTGAGTCTTTCTGCCACAGCAGTCAGTGCTCACGGCTTTTAAAGCAGCTCACCGTCACCTCTAGACTATTCAGGAACTTTCCTGTCATTTCCACAGTCCTCCACTGTGTGTCAGCAGCAAGCAGACTTATCACGTCACTCCAGTCATATTATACAGCGGGAAACTCAGAGCGCTGACTGCCTGCCAAACTCTTCTGACTGATAGTTACGACACTTATAGATATGAAGCACTCTGAGTCAGGTCTGAAATCATTAGGTACATATGAAACATAGACAATTATCTGTGAAGAGGATGACATTCCCCTTTAAATCCCCTTCAATCATTAACTATTTTGAAATTGTATTTTTGTTTTGAGCTTTGTTGTTTACAGTCACTGTCAACAGATTCCAAGAAATAAAGAAATGGAATAAAGTCTCTGACAGTTTTCAACTCTGATTAAGCATTAATGAATGACTTTTCCAGTTTTGATGATTGTATGTGTTTCAGTTGTCCACTTATATTCTTGAACAACACAGGTGCCATCACACCATAATTAACCATCAAAGGCAAGATATATAGAAACCAAAATAACTGAAAGGAACAGCTAGCCTACAACAAACACTATCAATATTTGAGGTTTCTTTGTATTGTTTTAGTGGGTCACAATAGCAAGCTGAGCTGTTAGTTAATTTGGTATTTCAGAATCCAGAAGAGAAACCAAGGCGATATACAGTAAACATGACACATCCTGTGAACATAAGCATTCTATAGAGGCTACTGTCCATTATGACATCACAATAACCTAACAGCATGAGCACTGTCATCAAGACAGGTATAAATGTTCCATTAAATATGTGTTCTAACCAGATGAAATTAGCAATGAAACCACGAGAGTACGAAAACAGCGAGATGCAGGACGAAAAAGAAATCGACATGATGGACATTCACACTTTGAGGAAGGAGTTTAAAAAACAGAGGGATGAGATCAAGAAAAGAGAAGAGTTGATCGAAGAATTGATAAAAGAAAATATGTTTCTTCGTATAAAAAATAAATACTTAAGGGTAAGTAGCCTGTATGCCATTAAGCTCAAAGCTGCAGCTAGATCTGAAAGAATGTGTGTGTGTGTGTGTGTGTGTAATATTGTATGTGTAATACAACATGTGTGTGTATATATATATATATATATATATATATATAAAACACACACACACACACACACACACAAATACACAGATATGGGAGTAATTACAAACAAGTAGCTGGACTGATGGATAGATAGATAGATAGATAGATAGAACAATTTGGATAGATAAGTAATTGGATAGATTTGTAATTGTACCTAGCTAACTAACTTTAGTTACCTATTGAAATCAAAATTGCTAGGTAGATGGATATTGCTAGCTAGGCAGTCACCTAACAGAAAGAACAGAATATTTTCCTGTTAAATTGTACTCACTGATGTACTATTAATTATTCGTACGAAAGTACAACTAACTCTTTACCGTGCATTCAAACCAATCTGTTATCAAGATGATGAATTTAAGTTTAAACTGGCAATATTGTCTTACTAGCTGAAGTAATATTAGGGTTCCTCACTATCAAATATTTAACTAGGAGGATAACTACATTCTACATTACATAATTCATTATGTATTATTATGCTATATGATGTTATTACTTTACCTAAAGACAACATCAATCACTGTCAATTAACTATCAAGTCATATCAATCAACTGCTTGATATGATTATAAGGCTATCTAGTCGCATATTTCACAGGCTAATATCCTTACTGACATATCTACAAGGAATAAGTATTAACATACGTGCCACACGTAAATCATTTTTAAGAAATGCAAAATCCCTAATTTATTCAATATTGACCATACTTTACATGTCTTAATCTCTTCACAGGGTGTGTAAATGTTTCACCTAGCTAGCGTTAGCTAGCTAATTCACAACTGGTAGTAAACTAGCTGCTAGCTGCCTTGATAGTTGTTAGGCTACAACGCTAGTGATAAGTAACATAATGTTAGCTTGTTGGCTTGATATACAATAGCCATATTTAGATGACAGGTAGATCGATAGAAATTAGCTAAGTATTATATTATTGTAGTTGTTATGGACATAACTGAGTTGAAAATGTAACTTCGGAAAATGTATCTTTGGTTTGATAAGTTTGACAACATACTGACAGTATTTTACACAATGTTAATAGTTCACTAAGTATGCTAATTCACCTCTGCTAGCTAGTTATATAGTTAATAGTTCATTAACAATTATGCTAACCAGCGTACTGGTAACTGTGCATGCACATCAACCAATAAGAAATGAATCCCAGTAAGATCTGCGCATTCGGATTTCATAATACGTACAGGATTAAATTTAAAGGGTATGAATTTAGGCAGAGAGTGAGTCAGTATGTTAATGAGTTTTTCAAGGGAAGGAAAAAATGTATGGTTCTTTACACAATCTTACGCATTACATGTTTAAGTAGTTTTTGCACCGCTCTCTTGGATAAAACTTGCAAATAAAATATGTTGATTTCAGTACATAAGAAACATTATTTTTAATAACTTTAAAACACAGTTATCACTAGTGTGAACACAGTCACAAGAGTGATCATTAAAAAAAATGTACCAAATGACCAAATTACATTTGAAGCTAATTTATTTACAGAAGAAAAGAAAAGGTGATGCCCAACAACCATTTTTTCCCTGCAGCCCATAGACACCAAACCTCTGCCTCCGATTAAGAGCAAAGAGGCAGAGGAGCCGGAGCCGGAGCCGGAGCCCAGACTTTACCTCCTCTCACAGACACTGTCAAGTCTGGAGAGAAAGGTGATGGGCAGCCGCAAGGGATTGCGGCAAGGGAGCAGAATTCCTCGGCTGCAGAGGAACCACACTGCAGCTGGCACCCCCATGGAGTGCCTGACTCCCCAACCAAAGGCGGAACCTAGCCCCCCCCTGCTGATCCAAAATGTCTGCCATTTCACCCCAACACCACCATCAACAGCACCACCACCAGCACCACCAGCAGCAAAGCCAAGGCTTTTCAGGAGAGTGCTTCCAAAAATAAAGATCCGGAAATCGATTGCAGATTCTGGTCAGTTTATGTTACTATTTCATAACAAAAATGTATGAGTAATTTGATGTCTCATTTCATTAGCTAACTAAGCATTCAAGAATAGTCATAAACACAGAACATTTCAAAAGAAGTTATATGTTTTAAAATGTACAGACTGAAGACATTAAACAGCATGGATCCAAATCAGTCCTTCCCTGTAGAGGCTGAACTTATCTCAGGGATACACAGTGGTGTATATGTATTCCTCAGGCAAAAGAAGGCTTAAGAACTAAGGTGATGAAGAGTAAGAGGAATCATACTTACCTGGAGTGACATGTTTTCCTGATCGTTTTACTCGCAGACATGCCAGCAGCGGGTCCTCGAAAAATGTTCCTGGACCAGGAAGATCCCTTCCCCAAGCCTTTGCTGGCCCTGGAGCAGAGCCTCCAGCAGATCAGCTCTGACGACTGGTGGGTGGAGGCTGTAGAGTCTTAGGCTGAATCCCAAATAGGCCACTGGTATGCACTTAGCACTAAATGTCCAGCAGAGAGAACGTGCAAATCCAGTCATTAAGTGAATTAAGTGGGCCAAAGTGTTTCCTTTAGCATTAAACCTCCGGCATGTATCAGTGCAAGCAGCTGTGACTGTAGCTGGAGCACCATTTCTTCATGCAGTAGGGCAGAGCACAGCCTGCCATTTGAAGCTGACTCGGGCTGTCAGCACTCTAGGGTGGAGGTGGCAGGAGCTTCACAGAATCTGTACAACATGATCATGGGGTAGATAAACATTAATAAAGCTGACAATACCAATACCTGCTGGAGACTGAGATGAGGTGACTATGTAGCTTGGTCTGTCAAGTCCCCCATATAGGATCCCCTGGGTGGCTGGGGTTCAGTACGCTGCTCTGCACCCTTCTGTATTATCATCCCTATCTATCTATAAATCTCTCAGCTTCCCAACTTTCCTGTCTGAAATAAAGGTAAAATACTAGGGAGGGTAAACCACCTGCTCTCCTTTTAATATAAAAAATGCAGCCTATATTTACTGCTATATGAATGTCCTGAGGTTGTCAGTCTCAAAGTAATTACTCAGTAGAAAGATGGAGCAGCGTCATTGGAGAGTGTGTGTCTGATCTGTGTTGCAATGCAGGGAGAGGAAAGTCCAAGGGTTGGGCCGTATCGGCAGACTGGCTCAATGGCACCCTGAGATGCTCATCCCTCGAGTCCATGAAGTCTGCCTGCCTGTTGTTCAAGAGGTGTGCCTCCACATTTTGTATTTCATTGTGAAGTGTGTGCCCGTCATGCATACATTGCACTAATATGTACACATTGCACTAAGTGCCATGCATGCATTTGTAAATACATTTATAAATGTAAAGCATAGTTAGTAGCGTCACAGTGCTGATGACATGTATGTTCCTGTATATTTCGGTGGAGTGCAGAGCAGTGCTGATAGCGCCTAGACTCAAGCTCTCACTCATGTTTGTTTCCAGGTGCAAAACCTGCGTTCCCAGGTGTCCCGTGCTGCCATAGTGACACTTGGTGAGCTGTTCCACCACCTGCAGAGTGGGATGGACGCGGAGCTGGACTGGGCCGCCAGGGCACTTCTGCACAAGGCCGGGGAGACCGGCATCTTCGTGCGGGACGACGTAGACAATGCCCTGCGCCACATGGTGGGCGGCTGCAGTCGGATCCGTGTCATGAAGGCCCTGGTGCAGGGAGGCCTGAGGTAAGGGGGGCCATGCATGTGCAAATAACATCCATACTGCAATGGGAACTAGTAGCCTGGTCATACCAGTAATTAAGCATAACCTAGAAGCTTTTGAATGTCTCATAACATGGGTGTTTACTCGCAAAAGTTGACTCTGGCTCATGACCAGAGCCTTGATCCCAAAGCGATTTAACGTCTGCTCACAGCTCTGCTCGTAAATCAGCTCCTGTATCTATGAGTTACAGCAATACTCTTTTTGGCCAATAATCAATAAGTCCTTCACAAACTCCTTTACCTGTGTGCAGCGACCGTAACTTGGCCATTAGGGGCTGCACCGCCCGACACCTGGCGACCCTGATAGATGCCATGGATGTGGCTCAGCTCCCCTCCTACAAGAAGGTGGTGTTGGAGACGTTAGGACGGGCCATCGGCAAAATGAATCAGGATGCCTCACAGGAAGTCAGGTGAGCAGCACCCCGGAATCCACGCTGACCTTCGTGCTGAGCGCCCATACTGGCGAAGGCTGGATGCCCACACTGGGGAGTTAGTCTCAAAGCCCGAAGCTGCCCTGTCTGATGCATGAACCATTCCTTCTCTTCAGGACCTGTGGAAAACGCATCCTGGAGAGGATGGCATCCAACAATGACGTTATGAAGAGGATTTATAAGTTCTTATAATAGAGGTATGGCTTTCCTGGTAAGGACAAGATTGTGGATGTGAATAAAGACAGCATCAAGCTGTAGCCTGAGGTAAAGTCCCTTAAAACTGCATTGTGGGTAATAGAGTTTTTCTTTGCAGGAAACTTCGAGGAAGGGGAGACATTTTTTTTTTTTTCAAATGTGATATTTTTGTAATGGAATTACTGCAAGTGTGATATTTCAGTAGTGGGCTTGGCTGTGACAGGTAAACAGGAGGCTTGAGAGAGTTATCTTTTGGTCTACAAAATATCTATAATGAAAGGATCCTGTGTGGATTAGGTTGCCAAGGATAATTTAGAAAAGCCTGCAAGTGGGTCTTCTTGGATCTTGAGCAAGGATTACCTGCTCCTGATCCTACCCTTGCTTCTTGAACTGGATGAGGTGGGAAGTCGGCTGTACTGCAGCCAGATGCTAGAGCCCGAGCACCGTCTTGGTCTCAAGCCACTGATCTTCTACTCCTGTATTCACCACCGGTACCTCAGCGCCGCCTGTTCTACCACCTGGAGTGGGCTGGAGATAAGGGTGTAAGCTGGGAGACGTCCTGCCCCATACGGGACGGATCCAGGTCGCACCAAAGAGAGTGCAGACCCAGGTTGCTGATGGAAAACAGCAGGGACTAATCCCAGGGAGCCCGCCGGAACTCAAACCGCAGGCCCTGAATGAACGGTCACTTTCCCAACAAAGCCAGTCTCAGAAGACCGTGTTAAATTCTAGCTTTCTATCATTCTGGGGCCCCCGAGTGGCTCACAGGGTGTAGGGACTACTGAACTGCGTTTCCCATAGTTCCACAGCCAAATTCCAAAGATAACTAACTTACAGCGCAACTATGTTAAAAGCCATAAAACGTAGGTAATAAAAAGGACCAACACCCCAGAAGTCGCTCTCTCTCAGAGTCCCGCTCTCTCTCAGAGTCTCTCTCAGACTCTCTTCCACGCTCACACCACGCGTGCTGGAAGCACGCATAAAACTCTCTAATCTGGGCCTGGCATGCACACCGCATGCCAAGGAATTCCGTCCCTCGTCTGCCTTGTGTGCAAGAACTTCCCCGGTTAAATAGGCCCGCTCAATGCATCCTAAAAGGTAGCTTCGAACCCCGGCGGTCAGCTACAGGGAACAGAGACGCACAGCCAAGAGGCCACGAGACGAGTGGAACCCTGCCGCAGAGAGCCACGCAGCAAACCCCGGAATCCAGCAGAGCGAAGACCTGTAAGTCCCAAGAGGCCAGCAGCCTGCAAAAAGGATCCAGCTACGTGAACGATGGCATCGGACCCCAGAGAGGACGAGCGAGCGAGCAACCAACTCTGCGCCCTGGGAAACCAGAGACTGAAACAAAGAAACGCACTGGACCCGTCTAACCAACGGAGAAAACCTGCAACAGTAAGGCTGTAACACTGGGCACAGATAGATAACATAGCTTAGGCACATATTGTTATTTCATAACTAAATGTAATTAACTGTGTTATTTATTTTTCATATCTGTAATCATTCTTGTGTTTGATCACTGTTTAGCTGGCTCCTAGCCAAGCGCCGTGCAGCGTTAGTAAGCAAATATCTCACACAAACTAGGTTTTGCATGTGATCTATTTAGCTACTAACTTTCGACAACCCGGCATTAGTGATCTGCACGATTACAATAGTGTTGTGATTTGATTATGATTAGTTATTGTTATTGTAATTTTGATTATAATTATTAATTTAATTATTAGTTGGAATTACATATTTATAGCTATATAACAAGATTGATATATTTTATGAGACTGATATATGAGACTGATTAACCGTAGTTGCACCATTATTCGTAGAATAGAATTTCCACCACGTAAGTGATGCCCTTTGTTGTGGGGAATATAATAATAAAGTCTTGCGTAACTGGTGCCACACGTGAGGTTTAGATAATTCCTAACACTTTTGGTGTCCTGTGCGAGGAATACTATAACAAATCCCTACATTATTGGTGCCCCGTGTGAGGAGAGTTGTATTGTTGGCTTATATTCATGTTTGTGCAATATTATTGATAAAAGCCTCTGGTCTTAATTTTAGATTCATATTCTAGAAAACAGACCCGCAGTTCCAAGTTTCCGCCACCAGGTGGCGTCAGACCTACTTGGCCTGCCACAGAGTATAACTATTTGTGCTTATGAACAAGTGCATTGTGGTTATGGTAATTTCATTCAGTTGAAATACATTTAGCTATCAAGCTATTATTGGGAGATGAATATAGTGATAACAATCACTTATGTTAACATCTATTAGTCATTAATAGTGTTACAAATCATCGTATTGCATGCAGTTTAATCGTGTTACTGGTCAACCAGTTTGATATTGTTGCCCGAGCCTTTTACTTATGTTTTAGAGCCAATAGAGACTAAAAGAGTTTCTCACCTGCATTGCAGAGGCATTTGAACACCGTGCTATTCACTGCTTGATTAGCCGTTAGAATTAACCATGTTAATTCAACCGCTTGTGTAACTTAATCACAGCGTGCTGCCAGCCCTGTGAATCTTTAGGCTCTATAAAGTCTTAAAATTAATCTTTTACCACATAGCTGTAGCTACCTTGTACTTCAGTTTCTGTGAGTCCTTAGGGATAAAGATTTGTACCGCCAAGCTGTCACGACCATGTATTTCAGCTTGTGTGAATCCTGAGACAAGATATTGTGCCCCTAGCTGTCACTACCCTGTATTGCAGCTTGTGTGAATTCTGAAACAATGCATTGCGCCCCCTAGCTGTTACTACTGTGTATTTCAGCTCGTGTGGATTCTGAACCATAAAGTATTGCGCCCCTAGCTGTCACTACCGTGTATTTCAGCTTGTGTGTGTTCTGAGACAAGATATTGCGCCCCTAGCTGTCACTACCCTGTATTGCAGCTTATGTGAACCTAACCGTAAAAGCTTTGTACCGCCAGCTGCTATTAAACTCGGATTTCAGCTTGCGCCGTTGTTGCAATTAAACCCACGAGGTGGTGCTGTAGCTACCATGTACGACAGTTGCAACTGTTTTAGAGAGTTTAGAGAGTTTTTTTGTTGTGCGACAAAATCAGTGGTAGCCTTACAGAAACTGTCACCTATATCTCATAGTAACAGCATAGTGCACCACTCTCCACTCCAACTACAAAAATGGAGTGCCTTATCAATGAACAGTTTATTTCTTCCTTGGCCCAAGACCTGGCCCCTGGTTACCTCGAGTTCATAAACATTACATTACATTACATTATAGGCATTTGGCAGACGCTCTTATCCAGAGCGACTTACAACACAAAGTGCATTTCTTTGGGAACAAGATTATTAAAGTGCTAGGGAAGGGTACAAGTCTCAGGTGCCAGTAGGGTTAGAAGGGCTGAACCCTATGGATGACCTGTTGAGGGAAAAAGAAGACATAATTAACAATAGCTCTGGAACAACACTTGTAATCACCCTAAAGGTAGCTACAGCAAACAACTAAGACTAAATCGGAGAGCTAGGGAGAGAAGGAGAGAGGTGCATCCTGAAGAGGTGAGTCTTCAGTCTGCGCTTGAAGGTGGGCAGACTATCTGCTGTTCTGACCACCATGGGAAGGTCATTCCACCAGCGGGGAGCCAGAACAGACAGCAGACGTGACCAGGAGGTGCAGGCATTGAGAGGAGGGGGCACCAGGCGCGCTAAAGACGCAGAACGGAGTGCGCGGGCAGGTGTGTAGGGTCTGATAAGCTTCTGAAGATAGGATGGAGCCATCCCCTTGACAGCCTGGAGGGCAAGCACCAAAGTCTTGAATCTGATGCGAGCCGAGACAGGTAGCCAATGGAGGTCGGCGAGGAGGGGAGTGACGTGGGTGCGTCTGGGAAGGTTGAAGACCAGACGAGCAGCAGCATTCTGGATGAGCTGCAAAGATCGGATGGAAGATGCTGGAAGGCCAGCAAGGAGGGAGTTGCAGTAGTCCAGGCGGGAGAGTATCGTCGCTTGGACAAGCAGCTGTGTGGAGTAGGTGGTGAGAAAGGGGCGTATTCTCCTGATGTTATACAGGAAAAATCTTCACGGCTACTCAGGGATTTACATCTCAGAGCCACGAATCAAGAAACAGTTTAGTTAGTACCAAAGCTGTGCCCAGAATGTTTACAGCCAGAAGTGTGTACTCAAAATGTTTTCATCTAACATGTCCATACTGTTATCAATAGATATGAACTGCCCAGATGTTACAGGCCTGAATGAACTGTTACCCAACTTTCCAGCTGTGGACTGCATCCAGGACTCATGTGCTCTCAGGGATTACACAAGAAGTGGAATCCTGAGACCAAAGGGGGGATGTAGGGACTACTGAACTGCGTTTCCCATAGTTCCACAGCCAAATTCCAAAGATAACTAACTTATAGCGCAACTACGTTAAAAGCCATAAAATGTAGGTAATAAAAAGGACCAACACCCCAGAAATCGCTCTCTCTCAGAGTCCCGCTCTCTCTATCAGAGTCTCTCTCAGACTCTCTTCCACGCTCACACCACGCGTGCTGGACGCACGCATAAAACTCTCTAATCTGGGCCTGGCATGCACACCGCATGCCAAGGAATTCCGTCCCTCGTCTGCCTTGTGTGCAAGAACTTCCCCGGTTAAATAGGCCCGCTCAATGCATCCTAAAAGGTAGCTTCGAACCCCGGCGGTCAGCTACAGGGAACAGAGACGCACAGCCAAGAGGCCACGAGACGAGTGGAACCCTGCCGCAGAGAGCCACGCAGCAAACCCCGGAATCCAGCAGAGCGAAGACCTGTAAGTCCCAAGAGGCCAGCAGCCTGCAAAAGGATCCAGCTACGTGAACGATGGCATCGGACCCCAGAGAGGACGAGCGAGCGAGCAACCAACTCTGCGCCCTGGGAAACCAGAGACTGAAACAAAGAAACGCACTGGACCCGTCTAACCAACGGAGAAAACCCGCAACAGTACGGCTG
Organism: Albula goreensis; assembly: GCA_022829145.1. Taxonomy (NCBI): domain Eukaryota; kingdom Metazoa; phylum Chordata; class Actinopteri; order Albuliformes; family Albulidae; genus Albula; species Albula goreensis. The sequence continues at coordinate 3,715,937 of CM040765.1, forward strand.
TAACACTGGGCACAGATAGATAACATAGCTTAGGCACATAGCGTTAGTAAGCAAATATCTCACACAAAATAGGTTTTGCATGTGATCTATTTAGCTACTAACTTACGACAACCCGGCATTAGTGATCTGCACGATTACACCCATTTTTCCACATTGCATGCGCCATTTTCCTGAAACGCTTAGCTTCAGCTAAGTTTCAAAACTCCCACCATCTCTTTTCCTTTGTTCTCCATGAACACGTGTGCATCACGCACACACCCAAGGCGGCGCGACCCCCACACGTAGGAGAACATTCCTACCACTACACACAAGCCAACGCCCTATACATTCCTGAACCATATGCACATACACACGCACACACGCATACACGCATCGTTTATTGTTACATTGTAATAAATCGTGCTTTGCCGTTTAGTACATGTGTTCAATGAACTTTGTTATATTCCAAGGTCGTGTGTTTATTAATGTTGCATAAATATTGAATGTTTGCCGACCTCTGCAACTCCGAAGAATTCCTGAATGCCTTCACTTTTGATCAATCATTAACGTTATTAATTCAGGTAAAACTGAACCAATAGTGTTGTGATTTGATTATGATTAGTTATTGATATTGTAATTTTGATTATAATTATTAATTTAATTATTAGTTGGAATTACGTATTTAAAGCTATATAATGAGATTTATATATTTTATGAGACTGATATATGAGACTGATTAACCGTAGTTGCACCATTATTCGTAGAATAATGTTATAGAATTTCCACCACGTAAGTGACACCCTTTGTTGTGGGGAATATAATAATAAAGTCTTGCGTAACTGGTGCCACACGTGAGGTTTAGATAATTCCTAACACTTTTGGTGTCCTGTGCGAGGAATACTTTAACAAATCCCTACAGGGTAAAGGTTTTTCGTCTGGGAGTCCTGAGGTAGAGCCGTGCCCAGGACAGTTCAGCTGTATTTAGGGTGGGAAAAGGGGTTTACGTTCTTGTAAGACCGAAACAGAACTTGTACCAGTACTTGAGCTCCGTATGGGAGGGGTCCAAGGAGCGGCAAAGAGAGTTCAGACCCAGGGCCTTGATATAAGACAGCAGGGACTAATTTCAAGGAGCCCGCCGGAACTTGTACCACAAGTACTGGTACAAGTTTTGTTGACCTCAGGACTCCCAGACGAAAAACCTTAACCCTGTGAGCCACTCGGGGGCCCCAGAATGATAGAACACTAGAATTTAACGCGGTCTTCTGAGACTGGCTTTGTTGGGAAAGTGACCGTTCATCCAGGGCCTGAGGTTTGAGTTCCGGCGGGCTCCCTGGGATTACTCCCTGCTGTTTTCCATCAGCGCCCTGGGTCTGCACTCTCTTTGGTGCGACCTGGATCCGTCCCACATGGAGCAGGACGTCTCCCAGCTTACATCCTGATCTCCAGTCCACTCCAGGTGGTAGAACAGGGGGGCGTTGAGGGTACCGGTAGTGAATGTAGGAGTAGAAGATCAGTGGCTCGAGACCTAGACGGTGCTTGGTCTTGTATTTGGCTGCAGTGCGGCCGACTTCCCACCTTATCCAGCTCAAGAAGCAAGGGTAGGATCAGGAGCCGTCCATCCCTGTTCAGGCAGTCCAGGAGGACCCACCTTTAGACTCTTCTGAGTTGCCCTGGGCAACCTTATCCACACAGGAAGAAGGGATGGAATACCAAATCCCACAAATGAAATCAAAGGCATGAGATGGACATCCCATCATGCTCAGTCCGTGCAACTCACCAACAAAGGGGACACGGAACCAAACGATAACTCCGGTAATCTCAGAGGTTTCTCCTGTTTACCTGTTACCTGTAACACAGCACAGCCTAGCCCAGCCTACTACTGGAATGTCATACGCACACACACATACACACGATTATACACAGAATACAGAGAACAGCTTCATCAAGTGTTATCACTATTATTATGATTATGATTGTGATTATTATTATTGTGATTATTATTATTATTGTGATTATTACTATTATTATTGTGATTATTATTATTATTGTGATTATTACTATTATTATTGTGATTATTATTATTATTATTATTATTATTGTGATTATTACTATTATTATTGTGATTATTATTATTATTACTATTGTGATTGTGATTATTATTATTGTGATTATTATTATTATTGTGATTATTATTATTATTGTGATTATTATTGTGATTGTGATTATTATTGTGATTGTGATTATTATTATTATTGTGATTATTATTATTGTGATTATTATTATTATTGTGATTATTATTGTGATTGTGATTATTATTATTGTGATTATTATTATTATTGTGATTATTATTATTGTGATTATTATTATTGTGATTATAATTATTGTGATTATTATTATTATTATTATTATTAATAAACAGTGTGCACTGTTTAAGGATGTTCTGACTGATCATTTCTAACAGACAATATCATTTCTGTTCAAATCAAACTGAACCTGGTTGTGAAAATAGGCTATTAGCTCAGTAGAAAGAAAACAGGGATTACTGTGAGAATATGAGACATGTATGCAGGCAGAGCCATATATCACACAATACGTTAACATACGCACACATTACGGGACCTAACAAAACACCTTCCTCTTTCTGTTATGATTCTGGCTGTTTTCATTACTATTTGAGACAGTACTATTTGAGACACTTTTATCCAAAGTGACTTTTGATGTAAAGTATTCCTTGCTCTTGGTGTTATATAACAGTATGACACTGGATTTAGTCTTTGTCTGCCCAGTGCCGGCCAGAAGCAGATGGGCCGGGCTGAGCCGGGCTCTGCTCAAGCTTTCTACCTGATTCACAGGGAGTGTTTCCTTGCCACTGTTGCTTCGGCTAGCTCTGAGGCGGTTTCAGGCCACTCAATATCTTTAATGGAACAGACTGGAAGGTCTTGTAGCAGATATCCTTTGAACATTCCCTTAAGGCTTGTTGCTCAGCAATTTCAGGACAATATGTAATGGCAAACTTAATGGAGTGGATGGCCCTCTCATTGCTATGTAGCCTTGTGACCTCAATTTCAATTTATGTACAAATTCTATCTCATCAAAAAATTATGCTACCAAATTATAACATGTCCTTACAGACACATGTAGTAAAAATATAATCCGTTCAACATTTCTCTTGTTATAAAGAATTTATTGCAGCCAAACAATACTGGAAATTACATTTACACAAACTATGAAACAGATATAGTCTTTTGTTTGGGATTTATCATTTGAAGAAGCTATATACATTGCTCTCCAGATTTACTGCCACCCTTGGTAAAGATGAGCCAAAAATACTATAAAAATATTAAACAAACACATGTAATGACCTCTATTCTATGTTTAAATATATAAAAATTATATTCTGTTGTTCATATGTATTTGTGTAGAAAAATAGTTTATATCAGTTTCGTGATACCTTTTAGTCTACAAAAAATGGTGATCAAAATTATTGGCACACTTTCCTGCGTAGTTAATTAATTAATTCTAAGTCTGATTTTTTGTGCTAAAACTCCAATTATATTTAATGTATCTGCTTTAGCTATGATCCATCCATAGTCATTTTGGCTCATCTTTATCAAGTGTGCTACTAATTCTGAAAGGCACTGTATACTTAATACATACATGTATATAGCCGACTCTTTTTTGTGTGGACTTTGATATAGTGCTGTGTATTTTAGTATACTTTGGCAATGTCCAACAACAACCCTACAGATTATAATGAGAAAGAACAGAACTGACACACAAGAGGTGGAGTTGCTGGTACTCTTTCACTCCTTGAACTAAGAATTTCCCTTCTTCCTTTTCCCAAAGTGAACACTGAATTCACCCCCGTGCCACCTGGAGTACATGTCTATGCTTCAAAGATCCAACATTTCCCAAATGAAAAAAAATACAGTATAAATAGTGTGTTATCACAGTTTATTTTCGTATACTCGCGCTGCCAACACATTTCTGAACTTGCAGACAGCAACCACTTCCTCTTTGAAAAACACTTTCGGATGCAATGTACCGAACGGATATTTGACTACTTGCGAGGGAGCTATATCTGAGAGCAGATTTTTTTTGATTAACGCCATGGCTCTGACCTCAGAGACAGAACTCCCACGCGGAGAATGTCCATCGACCTACTGTTCTCTCCTCCTATTGACAACAGGTACCCACCATGTCAAAGTCAAATTAAAGGAACAGGCGGTGCTAACTGCAAGCATATATGTGTTAGACACACATAATGCTGAAGCTTGCTACGTAAAATTGAAATCTTGTATTTTTTTTTTTTTTTAAAACAGCAGCAAACATTCCAGCAGACTGAATATAAAAGTAGTCTGTGTTAGTATGATCTTTAGTTTTCCCTCCTCTTCGCTTCATTTCCTCGTTTCTGATTCCAAACAAAACTTTTCAAATGCTTCTTCTATCTCTGGGTCCATTTCATCCTCATCATCGTAGTCCCTGGAAAAAAAAAAACGTATATAAAAACAAAACAAATGTTTGTCATAGTGATGTCAGGGCCGCACTCCCCCCAGTGGGTCACGACATGAGACTTTCCCAGCTGAAAACCACCTATAATTATTTCAATACAGTCTGGTGGTCCTTTTCTAAATATTTCCAAAATTTTCAAAAATAGCTTCTAATATGATGCAACACGTAAAAGTTCATATTCTGAACCGAAGTAGACCATCGAGAATTGGCACCAATGACTGGCAATATCTTAAGATGGCTTTCAGAGCATATTACCACATCAACTAATGGAAGAGGGGCTTGGTTAAGACTCGATGCTTTAACGTATTCATTAAAGGGTCACATGACCATAGAGGGTTCAGATATTGCATTATTAGTCATGCTATTTCATTATTCATAATGGTATTCTTAGTAACTTAGACACCGTTATATCTTTGATAATATGGCTGCGTCCACACGGTCTCAAAACAGGAGACTTACTCTGCGCTTCCATTCTCTTCAAAGAAGTCAGGGAAATAATTTTCCCGATCCAGTATCTCTTGGTACTTTTCTGAGTAATCTAGGACACAAATAGAAGATTGTTGGATTTTTTTTTACAATAAAATGCACCAAGGAAAAGCAGAATAACTGAACAGGCCTTCTCCAGGGTAAATCTGTAAATACTCACCTGGGTCCGCAGCTGTGAAAGGTGTACCATCTGCAGTGTAGAATGTGGGTTCATTCTGATTGGACAGATAGAGAACAGATATTTAGATCAGCTTCAACTTGTAAATAAGGGGAAACAACAGCGTTTTAAAAAAGCGTGTGACATCCCTCATACCAAATCTACACTTTTTAACCCTTTTAACCTTACCGTGATTTTGGTTTTGGACATTCTACGGTCAGGTACTCAGCACCTGTCGCTGCTTTACACAAGCGCCACATTGTGTTGCTTGGATTCTTAGGGTTAAGGTATACTGGGTATACATTTTTTTAAAAATCTTCCACGTGGTATATTCAACATAAGAACATACCTAGAAAGACAGACTACTTTCATGTGCCTTCATAACGGTTAAGATTCTCTCCTAACGCTCATAGCCCGCCCTCTCACCATGAAGTAGTTGGGGTCGTTGTCGGGTGTGGCTTCGCTGGAGGCGGAGGCCGCGTGGACTCGGCCCCAGTTGCTGGACCTGAGCTCCACCAGCTTCAGCAGCATCTGTTTGACATCCCTGAGACGACGGCACAGACACATAAACACATCACACTTAGTACGGTACCCTGAAAAACGTATTAGCCAAGCCTCTACACCCAATTACCCAGAAAGCCACATAGGCTACAGTGTAGCGCATGGGACAAAATGTTCATGTTGACAAGCCTAGCTCCTGTACCCTGTTTGCCTTACAGCGACAAAATTTGGTCCATCCCCTAATGAGGAACATATTTGGAGAGAAACAGAAGGACTCATAGAGGGACCATGAAGCTTAGCTTTAGCTCCAGAAGTTCATAACTGATACATTTCTCAATGCAAGCATACTTACATTAATCCATCTATCTTTCTACCATTAACAGTGTGAGAATAATATTCCTGAAGCCCAGTTAGCTTAAATGTTGCTTCTGCTTTAAAGCAAATTTACAATAACGATGGTTCAGCTGTGCCGGGCTACTTCACACGATACACGCTCACCTGAGACTGCTGAAGGTTTACAATTTTTGTCAACCAGCTCTCATACAGGGATATATTTTTTCTGGGTGGAACATTCCTTTCAAAATGGGTAAATACGTAGCGGTACCATAGCGCCTGCTGTGCAGGCTACAATGGAGAGGAGGCTTCAGAAAAGCTTCCATTACCTGCTACAGGAGGCATCCAGGACAACATTCTCGATTCTCTGGATCAGCTCGTCCATGTCAGTCTTCCTGCTGGCCTTCCACGTGTCCTCCAGCACCGAGCCGGTCAGCTGGTCAGAGGTGGCAAATTAAAGTTTAGAAGAGCCCACATACTACTAATGAGGCGTCGCATGCATTGTATGTTTCTGAACTACAACTGTGCGTATCAAACCCTTACGGCAAATATCTGGATTTGATCTTAAGTTGTATCGTAGCCTACAGTTACTGTAGCGCACTTGATTGACTGAGGTAGCAGGCACCCAGCAGTTGATGTTCTGTTGTTGAATTTTGCGGCCTCAGTTTCAAGCCAGTTTACACATTCCCATCCTCCTCTTCTTCACTGTCGTGATATCTGTGGTCTTTGACTGCCACAATGTGAAAGGAAATCCTAGGCCGATGGTTTTACTGTACCGTACCATTAGCTTGCATGGCAGTCAGTCATACACTGCATGCCCACACAGACCTACATATTATACTTTATGGTTCTCTGTGAAAGCTGCCTGATCCTCTGGTCATGTAGACGCTAAGCTTTAAAAGGCGCATAATAACTCACATATGTGTATAACCGCAATATTGCTAATAATCATGTTAAAACCCCCTGTTCAGCAAAAATGTTATCGTAATCTATTGTAGTTATACTCTCGAGCCCTACAGTCACGCCTTTTTAAATTTTCATTTTAACAGATTTTTCCTCAACCCGATTTTCAACTAAACTAGCTGATCTCCCATAGCAACCATGGCTGCCGATTTCAAAAGATGGAAGCCTTGAGGATGTGTCTATGCCACTTCATGTGACCGCGACCCTCACTTTTTACACACCTGCTTTTTACACACACCGCTGATTGCATACTGTCTGTTCCATTGGAGGATTTGGAGGCCGGCGTGTTTTCGGCTCTTGCGCGACCAGGCATGGCTGCAAGGAGAAATGAGACCGACGAAACTAGCCGGCTTGCTCACTATTACTCTCTGGCGAGGCTGGGCCAACCGTTGCCTCGCCATTTTGGACCTCAGGCCATAGTACGTGTTATCCAGGAGACAAATGCCCAATTGCAAGGTTCAGCGTATTTACAAGAACCACCCAGACACACAGCAGTTATCAGATTTCAGAGGAGATGTATGAGACTGATGTAGTAGCGGGTCATCCTTGGGTCTTACCTTCAGCAGTTTCACCGCACATATGAGGTTTCCATCCACAGGGTGAGAAAAGAGTGTGTCCATCAGGCTTTTCAACGCGCTGAGAAGGATCTCCGCACGCGTTGGAGGACCCTTCCGACTCCTCACCTGAGGCGGTCAGAGGAAACGTCTCAATCACAGAACCGGGGAAAGCTCTATTTTTGAGTCTAAGCCCTGAAAAGGACCGGTTTTCTTCCACAAACACATACCAAAACATGCTGTTTATATTCAGGTGCTTCCGTGAGATTTGATGTAGATTTGCCGATCTGAATCCCTAAAACAGGCGATGGAGCAATCTAACCGTCCAAAGCTGTTTTGGCAGAAATGTTGAGGGGTAACAATGAGAACTCACCTCCAGATTGAGGTAGAGCTCACCCAGGAAGAGCACATATGAGTGAAATTTTTTCTGCGTGGCCTCATTTGCTTTCATTGCGTGTTCTCGTTGCTCAAAGTCTGTCTGGCATCTGCCTCAGAAAGTACACAATCATAGACGTGTTCATGAAACAGATTTAAACCATCCATTCTTCACTTTCGGTGCGGGAAAGCTACAAAGTGGCTAGTCTTTACTTTTGGAGTCACTATATTTTCGTTAAGGTTAGCCTTAACAGATTCAAGCAATCATGGCCATTGCCTTCATCGGTGAAATAGTGTTGTGTGCTGAAGGCAGACTTCTATGACTTACTCCACAGTCGTGGTCCTTGTTCCTGGTCCTGGCGAGCTGCAGTGCATGCTGGTTAGTTTTCACCTGAAATGCCACAATCACTTCAATGCCAGGAAACCAGGTGAGGTGAGTTAGCTGTGACATTTACTGTTTTAATAGGTCATTAAGTGCTGAGAAACAACAATTCCCAGCAGTCACTGCGGCCCACCAGGACCAGGAGTGAGGACCATGACTCTAGAGAGTCACCACAGGTGTACAAGCAAACTGGAACAGAATTATCAATAAGAGCCTCAGTTTTCATGTTAGCCACTGACAATTATCTAAATTGTGGCTGCAAAACACCTTGCACTCATTGAGTATATAGTGTGCAGTGCCCTCCATAACGTTTGGGACAAAGATACCTTTTTGTCTTCATCCATACTTCACAAGTTTTCATTAGATAGCAATACTGTATAGCAAATAATTATAATGGTGGGAATAGTTTTATCAAATAGCAGGTAGACCTTCTGAGTAGAAGATTTCGGAAATTTCCACTGGGTGAACTGGTGATCAGGTGATGAGACAGATAGTTGCAGATCCGAGCCCCCGTATAGGCGAAGTTCGGGATTGATGTGGACTGCCGGAAACAAGATCGACATGGTCAGGAAGTCTTCAAGATGTAGAGGGATACACCTCCCTTGGGGTGCTCACATTCAAAGTACGGTAGTTCTATGATGGATCAATTCTCCACACCTTCTCCACAATTACAACGATACTCAAAAATGTACCGAATGAACATATACACACTCAGGGTACGTACCTGTTTGTAGATGAGGTCCACAAGTTCCTCTAGCGTCTCCTCAGTGGTAACCCACTCATTCAGAGTGGCTGTAATAGACTCAATTTCCAAATCGAAAGAGGCTGGTGAAGAATTTAGGTGATTGAGGAACTCCTGTACCATTTCCGCCAAGGTGACTTCTGGGTAATAACTGCTGGAGCCTTCATCGTATGTTGATTCCTTCGTAGTCAGAACACAGCGAGAGAGGCGGAGGAGAACAATTTGGACAAATATTCTTCTCATAGCTGTTGAGTGTGCTTATACCAAACAGAATCCATCTCGCTATGCATAAAATAGCTTTTTTTAGTATTTGTACATAAAATACATGACCTGTCATTCCAATCTCAGGTCTATGACTATGAAATTTTCCCACATAACGTAATCTCTTAACAATAATGACCCAGCCAACACCTGCTTAGGTTCAGCCATTCAGGAGTAAATTTGTCTACGACTCTTCATAACAAATTTTTTTCTGACTCAAGCTTCTTCAGATCAAAAACAATATGGACAATAATAGCAACCTATCTCTCACTTCTGTCCTGCTGCACTATCTCACCTGGTATGGGGTGTAATTCTTTGGGTAGAATTCAGGGGCGTTGACTGAAAGGCGGGAGTTGAGGGCAAGGGGACCACCCGTCTGTCCAGGAGTGCTGTAGTAGCTCTGCGTTGCATGCGTCTTGATATTTCTTCTGATGTCTGCAAAACAATGTATTTTTGATAAGAACATTGACGACAGTACGAGGAGGATTTCAATTCCAGGAAACAGCTTCGCTTTTTGAATGTTTCCGAGACTAATTATAGCCACGGTTTGCTGAAATCTAATCTGATGTTGTATCAAGTCATTAATTATTAGATGAGTTATAGAAATATATATTTCGGAGTTTCTGTTGATTATTTGTATATACTTTTGAATTGATACTCTTGTTAAAGGGCCTCAGCAACTTACTATTAACATGTAATTAGCAACAATGGAGTACATTGTCTTTTGTGGATAATTACATGCTTTAGGTAGGTAAGTGTACAAAGAACTGCACTCCCACCTGTACCCAAGGTTACTACACTGGAAGGGAGTTCTTTTTCTTCTTTGCTTTAATTGCAGTTCTGTTGAGATCACCATATCATTTGTGGTTAAGACACAAGCAAAGCGAACTCTCCCACTTCGTTTTCATGAACAAATTCACTCATAATTTTACAGAGGGCAACCATATTGATGCAAATCAACAATGTATATTACAATGCAAAAAAATAATGTATATTATTTCAGTAGTATAGTACTATCAACAGCAGCACTGATACAATGAATGAATTGAGAAAAGTTTGTTTAACCAATATCATTAACACCATAAGGACTTTTTATGATAAACTTATGGAAAGAGTAGGGTTAGAACCATTCTACTTAGAGATGGGCGGGCATGAACACCTGAAATGCAGTGCTGACTACTTATTAAAACAACTTTTCCTAATTCCATTTTCACTAGCTAATTTTATTGACATACACACAGCTACTATTCTTGTCATTTTGAGTCTAAAATTACACTTTTTTGTGCAAAGAGTGGTATGCAGGCAATTGTAAAGTTAACAGTATGTATCAAGCATTTGATGTGAAATTTACGTCCTCTCTTGATGTTGTTCACTCACCAAATTAAGAAACTGCTTATAAATGTAATCATGCCATTTAACAAGCTGAATGACTGCAGAAGTAAGCTAACTACTGGCTAGGCTGCCTTTTGATAGCATGGTGCCTTACTGCTGTATCAAACTATTAGCCCCAAGGGCGGCTTTGGGTTGAGTAGGCCATAATTCATAATTGAATTGGATTGATAAACATCTAATATGTTTCCTCTCACATGCATAATGGGTTTTTAATGAGTGTCCCAATTTGTCCACAAATGTCCCACTCCACCTACATGTCAGTAAAAGAGGGTGTCAGAAGGATTTTTACAGAGATGTAGCATTTATTTAGAAACAAATTATAACTTCATTTCAACAAACGAATGTTAACACTTGCCTATTTAAATTACAAATACAAAATTCGAGGTCTCCACTTATCTCATGGTCTATATACCTCAGGCACTAGCTGAATTTCTTTCAATAACAAAAGAAACTGTGGTTACACATTTTGCTTAGTTTCTAAAGTTGGTTTTCGACCAAACTGGCTCGCTATTGTTTCCTTATAATATATAACCTTGCTGACTTTTCCACATCAGCTCATGTAAATATATTGCTTGTTTTTGTCGCATTTCCTGTATAACAATGTCAGCAACATAGATTATTTAAGGACACATAACACCTGCCCTACAATCGGTATCTTTCTATTTATTACTCTTTATGTCACTGATTTAGTCGGGGAGACGAGACAGAGCAAACATCAGCAGGGCACTTTGACCGCTGTATATCTCACACCTCCGGCTCCACTGAGATTGTTGTTTTCTACCAAAGGAGGTGACGTCCGGGGTTGTCTTAGCGGTTCATGTTGGTTGAAGAATGATGCTTTGGAGTCTCCCTCGCCTGTTTTGGGAAGCCGGCTGCCGTCCTGCTCTCCCAGGCCGGGACTACTAGGCTTTAACCGGTTCCAACCCGCCCCAGGAGCCCGATCAAAATTCTCTGTCATACCGGCGTGCGATCAGGTCCTCTATCAGCAGGTTAGGGTACCATTCCAACTGTCTGCAGTACCCGAAGCTGTCAAAGACAGTGTAGATTTCAACCGCACTCTCTTACTAGTCTGGGACGTTTTTTTATTTGCAAGCGTTTGATCAGTCTCCTGTCACTTTGTTTACAAAGTCAAAATCGGAAACACGTTTATGGAGTAACTTCCTGCAGCAGCAAGCGATTAGAAAAGCAAGCATTTTTGTATTGAACCACACCTTGGATGGATAGACAGTAAAACATTAGGGCGACAACTAGTGGATTGGAGTAAATGAACAGGAACGTTATTTCCGTTTTGCTTATCAAGGACAACGCCGAAAACAATGGTATTAGGGACAATAAATATGTGCAAGTAAGGATACAGTCAGAAAACAAGCTGAAACCATGCAAACAAAATCACGCTAACGGAAAGCGTACGTCTAGACAGCAGTATGCAGAAGTAGAAAAACACCACCTTCAGAAATGAAACATTTGTTATTTGTTAAAATGACACAATAAACCAAATGTTTCTGTTTAGCATAACTCTTCAGCCACGTTGACAGAATGAATCACCTGCTAATGCACAGGTAGACGTGCTTTTACTTAATAAACCCGAGGTTTTTCCACCTCTGATGCTTGGTCAACATACCATATCGTCGTAAAACTGTTGCAAAACAAAAGACAAACCCTTTAAAGTATTCAGTACCTCGGTTTCGTTAAAATATATTTCATATATACCAAGCGTTGTATGACTGACTGAGATATAATAGAGGATTACATGCATTGCAATTGTAAAATTGTATGACTGCAAAAAATTAAAACAATTCATCACCACACAGTACAAAATCAAGTGAGTAACTGACATCACACGAAAAGAAATCTGACGAGCAGAAGGGAACTGTAGGTGAGTGTTTGAGAAAACTGGATTAAAGAGTTAACTGGACAGCTGTGATTGAATATATAAAAAAAAATCAAGTGTTTTGATTCAGCTTGGTGAAACTACGCTGGATTTCAAGTAATGGGTTTTTCCAAATATTTACGAAATGTAAGCAGTAAACTCCAAAGTACCGCTTTTGACCCCGGTTTCATTACCGTTTAACCTAGCAGAGACATATGACCTAAATAATATGTGAATTCATTCGTCATTTCTATTTCTTCCGGGTGGAGACCAAACACGACTGCGACCTGTGGACGCGCCGTTTAGTCTCCTGCAAATCATCTAAGGTCAGTAATATTATAATTGATGCTTTGTTGTTTTGACGTGTTGATGTGCACACAAACTCGGTGTCACAAGCAAATAACCTTGGTTTATCGTAATCCAAAAGTGAAAAACATATTAGCATGAAGTTACAATTTGCAACTGATAGACAGCTGTTCCGAAAAAGAAAGTGTCAGTAGGAAATACGGCCGAGACCGAGTCTCCGCCTTTCTCTACAAAGAAAAAACTAAATAAATAAATAAACGGAATGGTGGAAATTGATTGCTTTATGCAAAAAGCAGTTTGATTATCCGACTTGTTTTCTATTTGGTGGCTTTCAAGGCCTTATTTTACTTGCCAGTAAGATAGCCTACTTGTTTACTTCACCTTTTATCGCCTATTTTGACCGTTAATTTGATGAATGAAGTAGCCGGCTCTGTGCAGCTAACGTCAAGTAGCAAATGTTAGCCATTCAATAAAATTAGAAAACAACAAGGGAGCTAACTAGCTTGCATTAACAACAGCTTGTCGAAAATATAGCAATAAATAAACCGTATGAAGGCAACGCAGGCTTCTTCAGTTTGTGAATGACTTCTAAAACTCCTGTTTAAAATACAACGTTGTCGACATATTCTCTGATGAAGGCAAAACAATGCACTTGTTTCGTAGTGATATGCAAGCACAGTGCATTCTGTTTTGGCCTTGCATTAATGTTTAAGGGCACTTTATCGATAATTGGATTTTGTGCATTGTGGTAAACGATAGTTAAATCCCAGCCTTATGCAACATTGAGAACAATACTGTTAACATTTTCCGTATGGAACTGCAGCGCAACCAAGTATCCCGCTGCTGACGTGGTATCCCGCGTGCTTTAATTTTATCTGTGGTACAGACAACTTATTTTTGCCTACATGTGCTTAAAAAGTCGAAATAATTCCTTAATTATTCATTCTAGATGGCCGTGCTATAAGAAATTTCATAGGTAAACGCGTGTAGCTGAATTGGAAAAAAGGTAAGTTTGGGATTTACAGTAAAATTACTCTGTTTAAGTGCACGTGAGCTTCAACATTATTGTTGAGCCGCTAGCTTACTTTTTTTTTATTCATGTTTTTTGTCATAATGTTAGTTAATTTTACTGAATGAACTTTTTCCTTACAGATAACGTTAAAAATGAATCTTTTGAATGGATTTGTTTTGGGTCCATGCAGTCTCACATTTCACTGGGCAGCCTACGTGCTGTTTGTAAGTCAAAGACACTTACAGTGCGCTAAGTAGGAGGAGTTAACACTGGAGTTTAACCGCAAATGCGCCGAAATTTGTAAAACCGACTGAAAGTCAAATATCAACCCACGTGTCGACGATGAACAATGAGGAAAAAACAAACTATTGCCTGCAAGTTAACGGTGTTGAACGAACCTCACTTTGCAATACAGTTTGCCTGCAATTTTTGATATATACATGTTTTGACAATTTCACTAAATGCATAATGTATTGTTGATGTGATCCGCAAAAAGTGGATTGTCCTGTCGTGCTTATAACGCATTTAGTATATTCTAACACATCTGCTATCTATACTGTAATAAATCTTATGTGTTCCAGAGCTCTCCCCCATTGTTGCCGTCACGGTACAGCAATATGGTATTGGTAAAGAGGGGTTAGCCATACGCCACACATGTGGCTGTATCATTTACTGCCTACTGTGGGAGGAGCATGATGTTAGTACATACTGTATTCATGTACCTGCAGGCCAACGGTCGCTATAAAGCAATGAGCTGGATGGTTTTAACCATCTTAACCTTTCTCCAGTAAGGCTGAGCGGATTGTTGGACCCCTGCCAGAGCTGATAATGGCCTGGCTGGGACCGGAACATTCAGTTGCAGGACTGACAAATCCGCCTCTAGCATGGGCCTCTACCGTGTTAACCACCCGAGACCCTTCTTGTCTTCATTTTAATTCAACCTTCTTGCACGTTGTTGAATTGAACATGGAATGAAGAAGTGCAAGCGCACTTTAATTTGAAGTTTTCCCGGTGTGCCAGGCTTGTATTCTGTGTCACAAGCTGTGCATTCTAGAGCAATAAACACACCTACGTTCTTTGTTGTGGTTGGCATTTTTCCAGTGTTTCCCCATCTGATCTCAGCTGAACTGTTTGGCCTCATGCGGCTGTCCTCTCCCACTGACATGGGAGCCTGAATCAGGAGGAGGCAGCTGCGAACACATGACTGCTCTGAGTCACATGACAACAAGCCACGGCTTCTTTCCGCTTCTGCAGACAAAGACTTCTAATTATGTACTGCCCCTGACACTGTGCCGAATTAAGAAGTCTGCCTATGCTTGGCTTCATATGCGTACACAGATGCCAGGCTGACCAAGAGAGGCTAGATTTTCCCCAGTAAAGCTGGGCTAGTTGATGTCTGGCCATTGCAGACCTTTGCAGGGCCAAAGCACCTGGGTCTCAGACACTGGGTTGCAGGGCTCACGCCTGCATCCCAAACAAACCTCTTGTTGCGTGAGCCAACTGGAGTCCCCGCCCAGTTAATTTACATAAACAAATTACTAACCTATCACATCAACAAGTGTGGGCGTATCTTAAGAGGCATTGATTCAAAGTGGTGATTTAAACATAAACCATGAGATACAGAGAAGTGGTTGTAGAACAAGAGGACCGCTGCCTGCTTCATGTTTTTGTGAATGGATTGAGTGTAAATCGGTCTTCATTATTCTAGCATAGTTTTTAGTGTTGGCTTTTTGGTTTATGAAAGTTGAATGTGGGGGATAATTTCATTAAATGGGAATGAATCCTTTATAATAGACATTTAGCTTCAATTATCACTGAAGGATTTATATCGACAACTTCCTTCTTCAGAGAGGCACCAGACAGTGTTTTCTTCTTCAGCCATCGCTGTACAACCGCCGCTGGCAGAAGCCAAAAGACAAGATGCCTTAATATTGGATAATACGCATCATACAATTACCATTTATTGCAGAAGATGTCCTGGTTTCCTTATCAGATCCACAGAGGTCTGTTCTAAGTCTTGTCCATGCTATTAATGTAGTTGGGTCATTCTCTGGAAATGGGATGAGCTTTTTGAAATCTATGGCTTTGCCAGTGGGAAGCCTGGGAGCAGATTGTGTGACTTTTGCTTTCGGATAGTCGTCTGGTTTTGTTTTTTTGGGCAATAGAAATAACCCCTGTATTTCAAGAAATGTTGAAAGCCAGTTTTGACCTACCCTTTGAAAAGATTTCATAGCATGAATAGGTGGACTTCCCCTTCTATGGTCATGGTTAGGAATGACAGCTATTAATAAGGATTGCCAGTGTTGTTTTACCCTCTACAGATGAACCCTGTTTTACTTTCGAGCAAGATCGGCTATATGATACACCAGTGCCGCCCACTTTTCAACAGCCAATGCAGAGCCATCTGGGGCGGTCTTAAAATTCCAGTCACTGTGTCTGTTGGTCATTATAAGTTTGATTGGCTTGATGAAAGGTCGATGCTGGGGGTGAATGTGGGGGAACAGGTATGCAGGAAGTAGAGTTAAGGTTATTATATACTTACAGTAAAAGTTATCTCAGGCAGCAAGGCTGAATGTAATCATCATAAATATTGCTGTCGCTGAAAAGACTTGGACTTATGCCAAGAATTTGTGCCCCAATGCCCATGTGTGTTAACCTTCCCTGTCCTTTTGGTTCTGCCCACGAGCTAAAATGCAGACAGGCACCTATATGGGTGTATTTGTGTCCGTCATGCAAGGCAGCTAAGCCTTTGGGGCAGGGGGGGAGTGTTTGGGCAACAGCAAGGCATGCTGGGATGCAGTCTGTCGGGCTCACCGCTCCGTCCCCTGTGTGCGTTTGTGTGTGCAGGTGGGGGAAGGTTCTCGGCCGCGCAGCTCCTCCTCGTGTCCCCCATGGCGAGCCTTCTCCGCGTAGTCGCTACCAGCTGCTGCAGCCCCTCGTTCAGCAGGGTGGCATGCGCCAAGCTGCAGAGCGCCAGGGCAGCGAAGACGCCGTGCCTCCGCTACTTCAGGACCCACCAGGCCCTCTACGACTGCGCCAGTCCAGGTAAGACCACAGGGAAGGTTAGAGGAGACACTGAAACCTGAAACTTCACCCACATCATTCATCTGTATTACTCTCCTGTGGACTTTCCATGCCTTGCAAGATTTATTCAAGTGTCTAGCTGAGAACAGGACATTCTCAACAAAATCAACAAAATGTGACTTTTGTTTTAGATCCTTTATATATATTTTTGTTAAATGAATAAAGCCAATAGTGGTCACTGTGGCCTGGTTCTTACTTTTAGTTTTTGTGGAACATATTTTGTTAGCTTTGACCTCTGGTGATTTAGTTGTCGCAAAGGTGTTTTTTTTTGTAGTGGTTTTTAATTCATTGCTTGTGGACACAACACTTTCCCCAGCTCCTTTGAGCTCTCTTTGCTGTGTTTTCTGTTTTGGTCCATTAAAAGAACACATATATATATATATCCTGTCTCAAGGTCAACTGTTTCTGAGTTACCCCTCCCTGATTTTCAGTTGCAAATGTTCTGTTCTATATAGATAAGCAGTTTGCCTGTATGTAGGGTTGCAGGTTTCCAGCAATTTTGCACCTTTTTCAGGACTTTGGAACTAAAGGATGTATACAGTTAACAGAAAGAATCCAGCTTAGATATGTATTTGATTGTTTGCGTGTTAAACCACTGTTTCCCATGGTTCTCTGTTAAAACACATAGTTCGGGAGAAAAAGCATAATTGAAGAAATGTCAACAAACATAGTTGTGGTTTTTGACAATTTGCATGCATTTAGTTTTGTTCTGAAATGTGATCAAAAGCTTATGGAATAATGGAAATGTAATAACATGAAATTGTAAAAAAAAAAAAAAAAAAAAAAGCCACACCAAAACGGAGTTTAAGAAAAACAAGCTTTTTTTGCCTGCAATTTACATTTCCTAATCATTCGTTTTCATCTTCAGATGAGGAAACTGCCAGTGATTCCTCACGTGATTCAGTTGTGTCACATGATATTTCACAGGCTCAACGTGATTTAGGTTGAATCAGATTTGCCGACCTTTGCCAACCTGTTGCAAACCTTTAAGAGCTTTCTCCAAATAATTAACAATTGAATTCTGGAACAGCTAATGTTGAAGAGATCTACGGTATAATAGAGTCAAATGAATTTGTGGTGGAGTTGTGTTTCCCTCTGGTACCCTTGCTAATTATGGATTTACGCTTTCTTTCTTGTCAATAAGTCCTCCAAGACCATTGACCATGAAGCTAGTATTCAAACCTTGTTGATCAATGCACATCCTTATTTTGTTGGGTTTTGGCGCTATCGCCATGCAGTTGACCTAGTCAGGGGGGGCTCTATGCTTTCGGCTTTTCCATTTTCTTCCGCTCTTGCTGGATTTTGGTTTCCAGCACCGAGGGAAATTTTTAAGGTGCATGAGCATCTGGTGCATGGGAAAGATTTATTTGAATGTTGCGAAGTCCAAGCTCGGGCCTGCTAATGCATGTTTATTTTCTCCGAAAATGTCAATTTTTTTTCGTTCCCACAACTTTGAGGATCCTTTTAGTTAATCCAAATTATTCATATGTAGCCTCTCCCATGATTCCAGGTAAATTGTTGTTCAATAACTTGAAATTCCAGCCCAAATGCTTTCTTTACTTGATCCAGGAAATGGATTTAGCTGACAAGCTTGCATTTTCGTTACTGGGCTTGTTTCTTGGCGCACAGGGCAGATTTAGCATATTTGGCAACATCGTTTGATAGCCTGGATCATAAGCGTCTCTCTGGTTCTTTTAGGTGTGGTAGCATTTCACATTGCGTAATTTTACACCAACATTGTAAATGGACGTATGACATTTTGAACAGAAACTCTTCATGGTTATAGTACAGTTTTTGAAGCAAATGTAAGTACAGAGTGCATGTTGTGATTGCAGAGAGTCATATTGGTTTTTAAGGGACCATCTTTTTGATTGAAAGAAATAAAGTTTTCCCATTTCAATCAATTAATCGATTGAAAGGAAGTGCTAACATAATTTTAGTGCTTCCTTGAAAGTGAACTGTTCAGTGCAGAAGTAGTAGTGCTAAAAGGGGTCATAAAATTATGAAATATGCTTGCAGGCACAGCCTATGTCAAAAAGGGAAAACGTGTCCATAATTCTATAGCAGTTGTTGGGACTCGATTTCTGTATTTCATGCTATTCACTGACAGTTGTGTCTGCCAGATTTTATTTTATACTTATATACTATACTAGTTACAGTATGGATGTAGTTTTGACGTTTTTAAAGAACAATTCAATTCTTTATTTTGTACATATTTGACCATTAAATGGGTGTTAGGCTTAGAAAGTTCTGGAACCACCTCTTTAATCCAAACTCTATATTGTGGTTCTCCTCTCCAGGTGTTCCTTACAAGCAGCTGACAGTAGGAGTGCCGAAGGAGATCTTCCAGAATGAGCGTCGTGTGGCGCTGTCTCCCGCGGGCGTGCAGGCCCTCATCAAGCAGGGTTTTAACGTGGTGGTGGAGTCCGGCGCCGGGGAGTCCGCCAAGTTCTCAGACGACCACTACATCCAGGCCGGGGCCACTATCAAAGATGTGAAGGACGTGCTAGCCTCGGACCTGTTGGTTAAGGTACAAAAACTGCATTGTGGGTAGGGTGGAGCGAGGGGGGGGACAATGTTGGCAGGAAGAAAACTAGGAGAGACTATTGGAAAGTTTCATTTATCCTCGTGTCAGTGGATTTGGATGTTTGAGGGGTGAGTCATTTTTTTGCCTAAAAAAGGTGTCTGTGTTCGGCCGTACTGTGGTTAGGTGCGTGCCCCCATGTTCAACCCGACGCTGGGCGTCCACGAAGCGGATCTCATGAAGGACGCCGCCACGCTGGTGAGCTTCATCTACCCGGCCCAGAATCCCGAGCTGATGGAGCAACTGTCCCAGCGGAAAGCCACCGTGCTGGCCATGGACCAGGTCCCCGTGTGACCATCGCCCAGGGTTACGATGCGCTCAGCTCCATGGCTAACATCGCGGGGTGAGGCTAACAAAACAAAGGGGTCACACACTTTACTCAATGAAAACATGGAAGATACTTATGCTCTGAAAATGATATGAACTTCAAATAGCCTTGAAAACGTAGATAAATCACAATTTAACAAAAAAACATTACCATTATTAGAGCGTAACAATTATCAAAGGAAAATATACATTTGAAATGACAACATTGTCGGTCTGAATCTCGCTAAACAACTTGCATGACAGTTACAGCTGCCTAACACTGGATGTAAGATATGGTTCACTAAGTATTATTTACAGGCTAAAAAAGGTTCATGGATATCTTCTTCTTATATAAATGCAGGCAATAACGTCAACATGTGTAACAATCAAAATTAACATCTACGCTAGGCTAATTGAGCTACAGCAGGAAATTAAATGAAAGCAAGAGGAGAAGCCTATAGAGTGTGTGTGTGTGTGTGTGTGTGTGTGTGTGTGTGTGTGAAAATGAGGTTCTTCTCTTGTATTTTGACATCATTTCCAATAATGTTACCCTGAGTCATGTGATGTTATTTTGGCACATGTCCCCCTGTTGATTTTAGTGACATAAATGGAGTGGTTTAAGCTGGCTATCCAAGCAAGATAGTTGATTCAGAGGGCATGTACCAAACTGGTGCTAACTGCTTTGGCTCACTGTTGCCTGTGTGGTGACCACTCTGTCTGTATAGTGTAAATAAAGGCAGGTTAGAGTTGCTGGTCACGAACAGTAATGCTTAATGTGCTTTTTTTCTCTCTGACAGCTACAAGGCCGTGCTGCTGGCAGCCAATCAGTTTGGCCGTTCTTCACCGGTCAGATTACTGCAGCCGGGAAGGTTCCTCCTGCAAAGGTATGGGATGGGAGGGGTGCTCTTTGGGTGGGGGTGCTAATAAGATAATCATACAGGCACAAGACCTGCTCTCAGTGCTTCCTGTCTAACTGTGTGAGTGTAGCACTGTATCAATGGCCATCATAAAGAGGAAGTGGTAACCTGACAGTGGTCAGATTCTCAGAGATCATTTGTATACTGTGTGTTGTATACTGTGTGTTTGTCTGTGTTTGAACCACCTCTACATAGCAGAAACAGGCTTATTTTAAATTGGTGTCACCAAGGTGTGATGACCCACCAGCTGTCTGAAATACATAATGGCCAAAGGCATGATTCGACTCTGACATCCGCACGCAGATTTACTAATTGACTGTAGGCCCAGGGCCTTAAAAAAAAAAAAATAGATTATAGAACCAATTAGAGGTGCATTAGAACTGGACGATTGGCCTAAAATGCTGAACTGAATATCTGAAGTGGTGAATGTTGTTATGAGTTTGCGCTGAACTGATTGCAAGCAAACATGTTCAGCAGACTGGGTGAGAACTCGGCTGTCTTTTGAGTCATTCAACAAGATCCTCTCTATACTGTCAACCCTTCATGTCTGCAGCCTCTCTAATTTCTCATTTTTTGGGGTGAAAAAAATATCTAAGGATTAGTGGACTGCCTGCCATATACACACACATACACATACACACAGCAGATGTGAACAGGGAAACCATGTCCATCTTTCTTCACATAATATTGCTTTATTTTTGCTGCTAGTAAGGTTCAAATTATGGCTCTGGTTGATTCTAGGTGCTGATTATTGGCGGTGGGGTCGCAGGTCTTGCCGCTGCCGGGACAGCCAAGGCCATGGGGGCGATCGTCAGAGGATTTGACACAAGGTAGGTTTGGGCCATCCAGTGAGGCCAATTTGAGGAGCGGAGCAAACCGGTGAGGTCACTGGGAGGGGTGTGGTCAACCAGTGAGGTCACTTGGAGGGGCAGGAGGTGCCAGTGACAGAGAGCAAATGGTCAAGTAGACCCAAAGCTTATGAATAAGGAATACTCTGAATCTCATCCTTTTGAGTTTTTTGTAGCTACAGGACAATGGCTACTTCCTGTTAAACTTTGATTAACTACCTTCTTAGTTGTCTTAAACTCTTATTTATGAGCACTATCGTAGCGTTGAGTTCACAGCCTGCTTGTGATCGCAGACCATGAGCCTCTGGTCCCAGCACTTGTTTCAGTAGCGTTTGTGCCCCAGGGGCAGGCACCAGCTGTAGAGCATGCAGTACTGGCAGATCCCAGCCATTGCACTGGAGTAATCACACTCAGATGCGTCTGGAGAGAAGCATGCGGTCCGCAAACTCGTGGTATGACACCAGGCTCAGAGTCAAGTGCATAGAGCTTTGGGGGAGAGCTGTATGGGCTCACGGTATGAGAGGAAAGAGTTTTTTGGGACAGATGAAAGGGGGAACCCTTTCCACCTGTTGAGCAACCTCACACTTATGCCCAGATATGCACAAAATGATATCCTAAAACCCTTAACTGCGAGATCAGCACTTCCATCACCGTCAGAAAAGCTGACCAAAGGCTGTTCTTTTAGTAACGTCCCAGAGAAAGTATTTTTTTTAACTTATTGACAACAGCATCCTGGAAAAGGATGAGTCAGGATTTCTTGAGCACAACAATACGGAGACTGCTCTGGTCAAAGTGATCTGAGGTTAAGTGCAGATTCCAACATTCTCCGTGTGTTGATCCTCTTAGACTTAAGTTCTGTTTTTGGATCTGTGGATGGACCATGAAGTGCTTTTCTGCAAGCTAAAAAGTGGGGGAGGACTCACTGGTACCAGCTGTCATAAAGAAAACACAGAATTCCCCAGGGGTCAGTCCTTGGGCCTGTATTATTTTTATTTTGCTCGTTCTGTCAGGGAAATTTTATTATCAGTAAACATGGGGTCGATTTTCATACCAATGCAAATGACACTAAATTATGTAGTCCCACCCACTGATGTCATGAAATTAGCCCTCCTGTGGAGTGTTTTAACGATGTCTAGGATGAGTAGTGTCCTCCTTCAATTATTATGAGCATGGGAGTTGTTTTTATTGAATAGCATTTACTTTTTAAAGAGGTGTAAGTAAGTGTGATTGAATCTCAGCCCTCAATGTTTTGACTGGCTCCATGGGTAATCTCTGGGAAGACATGATAATTCCATTATTGGATTTCTTCAGCTCTAGGTTGTAGACAGGATTTTGTTTTTGTTTTTAAAGATTAGCACAGTAACCTTCTGGTGCCACTATGCCATGGACTGAACCCCATTCATTTGGTTGTATTTTCATTCTTTGTGGGCACTGTGTTGATCGTCCAGCAGGTGGCAGCATTGAACCAGTTTAATGAAAAAGAGGGAAAAAAATCAACCAGTGCAGTGCAGTGCAATGTAGATAAATTGAAATGGATCTATATTACCTAGAATGAATGAGACATTCATACATAAGAATATTTCTGGAATATTTGACTTCATGGTCTAGTGTGTAATACATTATGGTGTTGACTTTGAGGAACAGTGTGTAGTATGTTATTGTGCTGACTGGATGAAGTATGTGTAGTATGTTATTGGGATGACTGCAGTTGAATTACAGTCGTGAAGAGGGTGCTCACGTATCCTCTTCCTCCCGTCAGAGCCGCCGCCCTCGAGCAGTTCAAGTCCCTGGGGGCGGAGCCTCTGGAAGTGGACGTGAAGGAGTCGGGCGAGGGCCAGGGCGGCTACGCCAAAGAGATGTCGAAGGAGTTCATCGAGGCGGAGATGAAGCTGTTCGCCAAGCAGTGTCTGGACATAGACATTCTCATCAGCACCGCGCTCATTCCTGGTAACGCTTCCTCTGTCCGTCTACCCTGCAGATGTGTTCTGACCACTCCGAAGGACACATCTGTTTACTCCGATATGAGTGCGCGTTTTGGTTCATAAAACTCTTCATAGGAAATTGCTAGGGAACAACAGAAGTGTTTCAAATTTTAACGGAAATGAATTTCAAATATTTGACCCAGTTCTGGTATGGCCTCATTCTGGTGAACTCTGATTCCGCACATGCTCAGTACCCCAACTCCACAACTTCCACACCAGAGTTCTGCAGTGTGTGTTGATTTTCCCAATTCATCGCTTAACAGAGTAACTGAGGAGCTGTTTACTGCTTTACCTGGTTTCTTGGGCCTGAATTTGTAAAATTAAAACTAAAACAACCCACCTTACACCTCTCTAAGACCATAGCTGAGACTTGTCATATATACTTCTTTATCCTGTCCATTGTGTTTGCTGTCTTTTGTTTTCTGTACAGAACTGTAATCCCTCCAAAGCAGACACAATAACTAGTAAACATTTGCATAGGTTTGCCAGTACTGGGTAGTGACAATATTTTATGCCTATATATTGTAATAACTAGCCTGTACGGGCATGTCCACAATGTCAGTCTTATGTTAGTCAATAAAGATATTTTAGAATATCGAAGGATTAAATGTAAAGGTTAATTAATTGGTAGCATGAGTGATCGTTGCTGTGTTTCTGTGTGTGTTACCTCGGGGAGGAAACATAGTTTCACAGGCTTTGTTTACTCCAGTTGTGTAACATAGCGTATGTCAAATACTGCACTCTTCTGTGTTTGATCTCATGTGAGACCAAAGAGGGTCGTTCTGGTCTGAGCTCACCAGGGCTTCATCAAATTAGCGTCCTCTAGTTCCGACCAGTTCCCCTGGCCTTGACTACACACCTAGTTTTACCTTTAATGTTTTGACAGTACAAGGTTAAAAAAACCACGGGCAAGTCACAGGCCTTGCTCACTAGAAATCAGGAATTTTAAGACTTTTTGCGTGGTTTTGCACTGGCGTGTTTAACCCTCATGTTTTGTTCATATCGCCTTTCATGTCTCATGGTATGGGGTTGGGGGTGTCCAGGACCCCAAACTGAATATAACATGAATAGATATATTCTCTGCAAAATTCATTGCTTTTAGATGCATAGATTGAAACATAGAAATACAGGAAAGGAAATTTGATTTGATTGTTATTAGACCCCTACATAAACATTGGCTGAATTTAACTGATACCTGATGAAGCTTTAGCTCTGCGATCCAGCCCAGTGGTTTCATAATGTCGGGTTTCATTGGCGATTCACCCCCCCCAGGTCGGAGGGCGCCCATACTGATCACCAAGGACATGGTGGAGACAATGAAGGACGGCTCAGTGGTGGTGGACCTGGCCGCCGAGGCAGGGGGCAACATCGAAACGACGGTCCCCGGGGAGCTGTCCGTCCACAAGGTGAGACCGGGTTCTGACGGCGGGGGGCCCAGCGGACATGATTTGGTCACTTTGATCTTGTGTGGGCTTTACAGGGAAGCGATCGCACACACACACACACACACACGCTGGCGGTAATGCGTTGCAGCTGGAGGTTGATATCTGGGCAATTGTGAAATTGCTAGGCCTCACCCGAGGAGGTGGATTTGCAAGAGAATTATGTCAGTTTTGCGCAGTTTCATCTGGGCAATAAGTAGTTCGGACTCCTTAGCGATGTCTGAATTACAAGCCCAGCTCCCACTACACTACCACCCAAATATAACTGACATTACTACTTAAAGTGTAACCAGTAATTTAATATTACTGGAATTAGACTTTATTAATGTTGGTCTGTCTTAAAGATTAAACATAAATGGAGTTGAAACCCACCATATGCTATTAGTTATTTTGCTTAAATACATATTTTCAGTGGTGCTGTATTTCACAAGGTTTGTAGATTGGTAATATGTCTCCAAATCAGTCAAATTCTCACAAGCACTTATAACTGAAAGAGTGTAGTCTCAATTCACTCCATTACCGGCAATAGCTAGATGCCTGCATTGTCAGGTTTCAGTGCAGGTCCAATGCAACCAGTGTCAGTTCCAAAGTATATGACAACATTGTCTTAACTGTGGTGTATTGACTTGTTACAGGGAGTGACTCATATTGGCTACACCGATCTGCCCAGCCGCCTGGCCACCCAGTCCAGCACTCTGTATTCTAACAACATCATCAAACTGATCCGAGCCGTCAGCCCAGACAAAGAGAACTTTTTCTTGGACGTGAAAGAAGTGTTCGACTACGGCACCATGGACCACGTCGTTCGCGGCTCTGTTGTCATGCAGGTAATATTTGTTTTTGAGAATATTTCATTTACAACTGAACATTGCAGATTCCTTTTGAATAATACTTAATGGACTAACATCATCAGTTGTTTTCTCCTAGAGGAAATGGATGAATTGCACGTTAATTAATTGAGCCTCTCTTGCCAGGATGGGAAGAACCTCTTCCCAGCACCACAACCGAACAATGTTCCGGTAGCGGCACCTCCCAAGCCCAAGTCTGTCCAGGAATTAGAGAAAGAGAAGAAAGCTGCGGTCTCACCTTTCAGGGCGACACTGACGACGGCTGGTGCCTACACGGCTGGTGAGCTTGCCTCCTGGGAATGCTGAACCACAGTCTCGGGGATTTGAGTTCTAATCCTAATGGAATTGTCCTCTGGTACTTGAAAAGGACATCCACATCCAATTTCGTGTTTTAAAAATGTAAAATATCAGGTAGAGAATACATTACAAGTATATTTTTGAAATGCTTATTTATATCAATGTCTTAAATTGAAAATAAATTAAAAATTCTAAATACATTTTATTTACATGGGTATTTGTCAATAACCCTATTAGCCATCTCGTACTGACTCTGAACAACAACTAGCCTACAGTTCTTTACACACTCCAAATGCACCAGCGATTACATACTACCACTTCTGTCAGAGGGGCACAAAGTTCAGGACTTGGTTAATCGTGCCATATCCATGGTTTGGTTAACTGTGCTCTCTTTCAGGGCTCGGTACCTTGCTGAGTCTGGGTGTGAGCGCTCCCAACGCTGCCTTCACCCAGATGGTGACCACCTTCGGCCTGGCGGGAATCGTGGGGTACCACACGGTGTGGGGCGTCACTCCAGCTCTCCACTCCCCCCTGATGTCCGTCACCAATGCCATCTCTGGTAATGCTATTTATTCAAAAAATAGAAATGCATACCAGAGCTGCAATGATTAGTCGATTCATCGAGTAGTCGATTGAAAGAAAACTAATCGCCAACTATTTTGAGAATTGATTAATTGGTTAACCAATTGGTTTTGAAGCAAAAATGCCAAAATTGTTCCATGTTCTCAAATGTGAGAATTTGCTGCTTTTCTTGGTCATACATTGTAGTAAATTGAATATTTTGGAATTGGAACTGTTGGTCAGACAAAACAAGACATTTAATGACATCACCTTGTGCTGTAACTGTAATGGGTATTTTTCACAGTTTTCTGATATTTTATACACCACACGATTAATCGATTAATTGAGACAACAATCGACAGATTAATCGATAATGAAAATTGTTAATTGCAGCCCTACTGCATACATTTGAATGTATTCTTTTGTGAGGATTAGTTCATGGTCTCTTAGCTGTGTTGTCTATTTTGGATCTGAATTTCAGGTCTGACCGCTGTGGGGGGGCTGTCCCTCATGGGGGGTGGATACACCCCCTCATCCAGTGCGGAGACCCTGGCTGTGCTGGCTGCCTTCATCTCCTCCGTTAACATCGCTGGTAGGTGTCTGCATGAAAGCAAACAGGCATTGTGTTTTTCCCATCTTTCCATGGGAATCTCAAATCCTTTATCATTAATGGGAAACACCTGGGATGTTTGATGCATTTGGATGTTGCATTTGGATTAAATGTTTTGAACATTTCACATTGCTGGTGCTTACCTTTATCGAAATGAATAGAAGACAATGGGTTATTTCCAAGTACAGAAACAATCAAAATCAATTACATCTTCTAACGAGTCAGACCAAACCTTAGAGGTCTCAAAATCTCAACCTGGAAGTGGTTACAAGACCCCAAAATGAGCTTTGTTGCTAGCTATCCAGCTACATACTTGGTTCTTTGTTGTCTAGCCAGCTAACTTGCAATCCATTCAATATAGTCAGAAACTGAGAGAGGAGGGAAAGATGTCAGTAAGTGGTTCTGGAGGGGGTTACAAGTTTCCTATTATTGTTTTCTACCAACAAGAGATCTCCAGCCTTGTGACAAATAATACCAAAATGATGCCACTGAAAAATGAAACAAGCTCTGATAAGTTGTTGAGAGAAATATCAAGAAATTGTACAGGTCCAAAGGAACATAATTGCAGAAATGGTGAGTCCTTTGACACAGTCCCAAAGGCCACCAAGGAGAAATTCCAAGATGGTGATTTAAATCCCGGCATTTTATCTGAATACTGTATCTGGGGTTTCTGCGGGAAAAGTCACTCGCCACAGGGGAGTTTAGTTCCAGCAGGAATTTGATAAATGATCTGTAGCCGTTTTGTCCTTCTGACTCACCTGCAGCAGCCAAGTACATTACTGGAATTTTGCGTTGTATTGACAAAGCGATCCAAAAGTTTACTTGAGTTCCTCCTTCCTCAGATACACCGTAACACCCAATGATCAACACGGTCTTCAGTTACAAATGAATGTAATGGACTTCGCCTGAAAGCAGTTAGTCATGGCGTTATTTCCCAAAAGGGCTTAACCGACCATAGCGAGACTTGAAATTTGCTATGCAAATCATCACTTCTTTGCAGGATGAATTGGCTTGAGGTCTCTACGGCAAGCCAGTGAAACAAAATTTTCTCCCCTCTCTTTTATGAAGGTTAGCCTACTTTCTGCATATCAAGGAATACTTAATAATTAAACAGTGTATAAGAGAATGTCCTTTCGTTGCGCGGCATGAGTTGAACGTGAAATTTCAGGTTTGCGTTGGTTATTAATGCTGCAGACATAAAGCTAATGCTAATGCTGTTGCCCAGTACTGTTCATGCCATATTTTTAAGGCAAGCTGACATTTATACATTAGCAGCGGAAAAAGCTTTTGTGTTACTTTAGTGGGATCGTCAAAATCTCTGCAAAGTGGTCTCCTACATTGTGGTAACTGTCGCCTTGTCCTAGGTGGGTTCCTGGTGACACAGAAGATGTTGGACATGTTCAAACGCCCCACTGACCCCCCGGAGTACAATTACCTGTACCTGCTGCCCACTGGGGTGTTCGTCGGCGGCTATGGCCTCGCCTTGAACAGCGGCTACAACATCGAACAGGTGAGGAAGAGTTCACCTTTGACACCTGCGTTAGGAAGACCCTGTGATGTGTCAAATGAGCAGGACTACACCTGGGGAGCGGGTGTACAACGTAGCACCTTAGCAATAGCGTGTAATGTGTCGGGTGAAACAGGAGTACACCTGGGAAACAGATACAGCACGTAGCATTTTAGCGATAGCCCATGACGTGTATGGGTTTGTATCAATCGCAAGGCAACTCTTTGTAAGTGCAGCATCTTAAAGCAGCATTTTCTCACTTGTTGGAAAAAATCGTGAATAACAAGCACAAATTCGCAATAGCTGCGACCAGGCCACTCCCGCTGCCACGCCCCCTTTTATCCAATTAGCATGAACAGAAGTACACACTTTTACACATACACACTCACACACGCCTGACGTCCATGCCAAATTTCAGCCTCCTAGGGCGAAAACTGGCCGCCAAAGGATGGGGAAATTTTTGTTGAACGACCGACAGACCAACCCAAAAGAGTGAGCTGTCGAGCTGCTGGTCACAGCTAAAAAGAATGTTTTTGTGCTATATTTCTGTTAGATGAGAAGGTAGTGTGTAATGCGATTCGTATTTGAGGCAGGTGTGGAAATGACTGTGTAAGTGCTTGTAGCCTCAGAGGATGCCATCTTACTGATGGGTCTGCACTCTGTGCAGATGGTGTACCTGGGGTCAGGGCTCTGCTGTGTGGGGGCGCTGGCAGGTCTCTCAACGCAGTCCACGGCCCGGCTGGGCAACGCGCTCGGCATGATGGGAGTGGCCGGGGGCATCGCCGCCACCCTGGGGTTCCTGAAGCCCTCGCCCGAGCTGCTGGCGCAGATGAGCGCAGCCATGGCTGTGGGAGGCACTGCTGGTGAGTGTGTGTGTGTGAGGGAATGTGGCCATGTGTGTGACTGAGCGAGTTTAGTTGTCTGTCTGAGACTGTCTGAGTGTGTGATTGTGGTTGTGAGTGTGGCTATGTGAATGTTTGAGTGTACGTTTGTGTGAGTGTGTCTGTGTTTATGAGTGTGTGATTGTGTTTGTGTGTGTGAGTGTGACTGTGTGTGTGAGTGTGGATGCCTGTATGTATGAGTGTTTGTGTGACTGTGCGTGTGAGTGCGTGTGTGTATGAGCGTGTGATTGTGTTTGTGTTCGAGTGTGACTGTGTGAAAACAAGCTTCTTAACAGCGTATGCAGTCTATGGCCGCTGCTGGACCTGCTGTATGTGTGGCCTGCATCACACGGCTCACAGTCTGTGAGTCACAGCAATTTACAGATCTTCATGTCCAGTCAGTCCCATTTAAATTGCTAATTGTTCCTGGAAAAGCACTAAGTTTAAACCCTCCAGTTCGACCTCTTCCCGGATAGTTTCCTTCCTGGTTCCAGATGCTTGCCTCCCAGTTTGCCTCAAAGGACCCATTTCACCCCCCTCCACCAACCGTGTCCCTCCCCAGGTTTGACCATCGCCAAGCGTATCCAGATCACGGACCTGCCCCAGCTGGTCGCCGCCTTCCACAGCCTGGTAGGGCTGGCGGCCGTGCTCACCTGCGTGGCCGAGTACATGGTGGAGTACCCCCACTTCGCCACCGACCCCGCCGCCAACCTCACCAAGATCGTGGCGTACCTTGGCACCTACATCGGTGGGGTCACCTTCAGCGGCTCGCTGGTGGCCTATGGAAAACTGCAGGGTGAGACGTCTCATTTCTGACAACGCTTATAGTACTCACAGAGCATTCTCACGGGTCAAATTGAATTTGTTATTCATGAACAGATAGGTAGGTTTAAGGCTGTGAAAACGACATTTTTTATTAATAATTTATGAAAAAGTAGTCTTGTGATGAGAGGTCTGTAGACTCACGTGCAATGGTTCAGGTTATGTTTTTGTCATAGAAAATATTGACAAAAAATTCTTTAAAACCAAAAATTCTCTTGAGTATAAAAAGTGTACATTAATCAGTTATACAGGACATCTCGTGCAGCTGCAACACATTATGTAAATAACATGTGCAACTATAGCAACAGAATTAATACATGGTAACAAAAGCTTGTCTGAGGTTTTTTTAATCAACATAAATCAACGAGCTCATTTTCTAGTCTTACATAATAAATAAATACGTGAAATTCATTTCTGGATCTGATTCCAGAATTATTGGTCCCCGTGATAAGCTGAACAAAAAGGCCGTACAAAATAATCTACCCAAATAATGAGCTATATTTCATGCTCAATCATACAGGAAAACTATATTTTGTAATTCCAATACAAGTTATTTTAACATGTAATAATATTTTTTAAATCAAAAACCACATTTCTGAAAGTAAAATCCACAATAGAATAGTAACTTGCATTGGGAAAGATAAAGTAAACTGACAAATAAAATTAGAGAAATGGTTCAATACATGAGCAGCTAAACGTACTTCTTATCACTTTTATCACAATAATAAAAAAGGTTGAGAAGTTTCATCTGCTAGTTGCTAAAGCAGAAAGGACCTCAGCTGGCTGTTGAGTCAAATATTAAAATCCATCCCAAAGGAAGTCCTTTCATTTCATATCCTTTTCAAATGGCCAGATCCTTGCCTACCTGCTTTTACTGGGTCCCAAACACAACGCAACATTTCATTTTTCCCAATTATGTTATTAAAAATAACATCCTATAAGTGTGTGCCTTAATATTTATCTGAATGGCAGTAATTGTGTATAAAATAGACACAGAAGTGGGAAGTTGGGTGCTACAGTTTACGTCACTGCATCTGACGCACCTAACCACGATTCATTCTGCATCAAGATAAGCAAATGTGTACATTAAAATAGTGAGAAAATTAACAGTGCAGTTTAAGCTTCCATATTGATATGAAGGAGTGAATGAAATTAATGTTTATTGCCCTTACCAAGAATTTGCTTTGCACAAAGGTAGGCATCTGTCACCATCATTCATGAAAACAAGACATGACAGTATGTACGGATATAAATTATTACTGAAGTATATAAATGTGGGAGTGTGTTGGTCCCTTAAAATAAAGGATTATAACTGTAGCAGCTGGGGATGGTCTTTTAAATGTATTTTAAAAAAAGAGCTCCTCGAGTCATAATCGGGCCCAGACCAAATATTTTGTGCCAGGACACACGCTAAAACATCCGTGTTATAGTCCAGGCCCGTTTCCTTGGCACCTCTCCGTCAGGTTGCCAGCCTGTCATTGCCCCACATGCAGCGTGTTTTAAAGCTTCGCCAAGCGGAACCTCTCCTCAAAACAAGGTAATTAGTCCCTCGGTCCCCCCCCCCCCCCTAGACATTTTCCACTTGTTCCTGAAAGCTGGAAGAGATTATTTCCAGGAGAATGTCTGCCCCACCGTCATCAACAAACCTGGAAACCACTTTGATAATGGATTAAGACTTTGCTTTTTTTTTAAAACTTTTCTTTCCTTATTTTCATTTCCTCTATTTGTTTTTTTTTCATTATTTTTTTGTGATTTGGAAAGCTCTCATTAACAATACTGCAGGATGTTTTTCAAAAGAAATGTAGCGTTTTTTTTTTTGTTAGCTTGTTAACGGCTGTTGCGAACTGTGTTCCTAAGTTCCACGGCCCCCCATGCAGTTTATGCCTCCCATTTCAGTCCAGTCCTCTTTGTTTACACATCTGCTGGACGTTTTGGCAGCTTTTAAACCATGAAGGCCATTCCACAGAGTTCATGGGCAGTGAATGGAAAGTTCAGTTGAAAATACTAGTTCAAAAAATAAAACTGAGAATTTCATAATACATAAAAATAAAATGATACAAAAAGGTTTTTATGGACCTCCAGATGACTCACACAGTTGAAGGCACTTGTTCCTGGCGCAGCTGTGAACTCTCAGTTGTGCCAGTACTGGTACTGGCAAGGCAAAAATTGGCTCAGCTTTTGTAGGTAAATAATGGAAGTTAGTCAGTTTTGTTTAACATTGCTCTCTAGCAGCCACTCCTGGCTTGCAGAGGAACTGCAGGCACTCCATCCTAGAATATGCTGACTCTGTGATCATCAGATAACATAGGACGTATGTGACTGGTTATGCACTTGCAGTCTGAAAGTGGCAAGCTTTTTAATATTGTGAAATCACGTGATCAGCTGCTTAACTGGTTTGCTGCATCAGGGATGAGTTTGGATACATTTCTGTAGGAAAATAGGAGAAGGAGAGTTTATCATTTTATATCATGTTAAATACAGAATGTAAGAGTTAAACTAATGAAAATAAATGTCTTGCTTGACTTTTTTCTCTTCTGTGTGAGATCTTTGTCTCCACTATGTTTACCAGACCCAGGTCACACATTACTTTATAAACTGTTATAAACTTTAAATAACGATAAAATTTCTGATAATTCATGATGATTTAAAAGAAAACTTCCTTTTCATGTTGGTAAAATATGCTCTTATAACTAACATGTTTTTTTTTTTAATATATATTTTTTTTTAATCTGTTGGAGTTATTAAAGAACTTCACATGTGAATGTGACTCAGACGTTTGGCATTGACGGAGTCCAGACGTTGCTCATTGCTGCCTGTGTCTTTCTCTCATAGGCATTCTCAACTCTGCTCCCCTGATGCTGCCGGGACGCCATGTCCTGAACGCCAGCCTAATGGCCGCCAGCGTAGGGGGTATTATTCCCTACATGCTGGACCCCAGCTACACCACGGGCATGACCTGCCTGGGCGGCGTGTCCGCCCTCTCCGCCATCATGGTGAGGGTCTCCCTCAGCAACCGTCGCCATGGTCCCATGGTCCCCGCCCGTCTCCTAGCCACTTCAGCCATCCTGATCAGTTTATCGTTCCCTGCAAAACCATTGAGTTTATGGTCTTGACAAACTAAGCTGTGACAAACTTGCACAGTTGTTCGCCAGCTTTAAAATATCTCTTATAAAACAAAATTTTAAATGTTAAAGTTGTATTAATAATTCAGTGGTCACAATAGTCTTATGGGCTTCAGTGTTCCTCAGTGTTGTGACATTGCTGTCATGATAAATGTTAATAATAATAATAATAATAATAGTTGTATTACACATGCAGATTTAATACAGTATTACCCATCATCGATGACAACCAGCATCACAAAATTAGCATAAGTTTTCCTCTTTTTAAGCCGTTCTCAGTAGTATGTGATTTTAGAGGCTTATTCTTGGACACTAAGCTGTGGGTGAGATCCAAGTTGCTGAAAAGGAATACTTTTGCGGTTGGACGTAGGCCACAGGAACTAATTCTTTTATGAGTACTGTTGATTTCCTATCACCAGATCAGATTTCTTGTTTTTACTTCTAATGCGTTGCATATTTTTCTGCAGTTTGAGATTTCAAAAACTATATTCGGATATGGATCTGTGGGCCGAGTTGTGACAGGGTGAAACGCTGTGTACATTTGTGTGTTTTTAAGTTTGCAGTTCTGTTGGTCTGCTTTTAAGAGTGAGAACCCTTAGTAGTGGGGAAACTGAACTTGGGACAGTTTGGTTAACAGACTTCTTTTGAAACACTGGGTTTTGAATGGGAGATGTTTGCAGTGATAACTGTGGTTCCGTTTTCTGCCATGTCTTATAACTGTCCTCCCTTCTTCTCGAACTAATCATGTTGTTTTCTGGCTTTTTCCTTTTTCGTCTGCACCTCTTCCCGTCCCTCCGTCTCCCTTTCCGGCCCCGTCCCTCAGGGCGTGACCTTGACGGCGGCGATTGGCGGCGCGGACATGCCCGTGGTCATCACCGTGCTGAATAGTTACTCAGGCTGGGCCCTGTGTGCCGAAGGCTTCCTGCTCAACAACAACTTGCTGACCATCGTAGGAGCTCTCATTGGCTCGTCAGGGCCATTCTGTCCTACATCATGTGTGTGGTAAGCATGACCGACAGCCAATCACTCTTTAATAACCTGGAGTCCATCCGTTTGCCTTTTATCTACTTACGGTACCATGTAACTACAGTTCGCCCTCCCACATCACGGCTTTCCACATTGCGGCTCCAATTTTTCGCAAAACAATTAAATGGGATTTTTTTGGGAGCTTTGCGGCCTTTTACGGGAAACCGCGTAACACTGCAGACGACGTGCATAGCAGATGAAAAGTAAAGAAAATGTAAAAAAGTTTTGTAGGTCATAATTGCATAAAATATATGTATAATATTAATGTATTTTATCGTTTAATACCATAAATATACACACATTTTTCACATGGTTTTTCCACATCGGAGAAAATTAGCCCCAATGTGGGAGGGTCAACTGTTTTCTGTATTTAGTAGATAGTTATTTATTCAGAGATACTTACCAGGGGAATGTGACGTTAACGTTGCGGATGTTGCTGGGATGACTGGAAGTACGTTCAAACAAAATAACCGGTATTTGGTGTCAAACTGTCAGTAAATCAAGGTGGCTGACAGTTCACTTTTTATCGTGTTTTTGTTTGCATGAATCAGTAGAAAGTGTTTCACCCTCAAGCAATGCAGGCTCGATTTTGTATGCTGCATTTGGGTTCTCTGTTGCTTTTGGGATCTCTCTCATTGTTTGAGGTCATGCCGCTCTTCCTGTCAGTGCGGAGGGCTTTATGAAGGGTATTTGTGGACTAACCTGTATTTCCTTAACAGCCATGAGCAGTGTACTGCATAAACATGTGCTTATCCCCACCCCTCTCAGAAACTCTCCATCAAAGAACCCTCATATTTGGCTTGGTTTCACAAATGGCTTTGTTTTTCCAATACACCAAAGTTAGAGCCTAAATCTTGTTATGGGGATTTATAGATTTTTATTTGATATGACATCTTCTTTTTTTTCCAGCTCATTTTTAAAAAATTCGCTTCAGCTGTTTTTACTTTGTTCATATAGTAAGTAAATGCTTTTTCAACATGTGATATTATTTGTGGAAGAAAACTGAAGAGTCCGGCTTTTTGTATTTTCTTCCACCAGGAGACGGTTTTAGTGTTACCCTTTGAAAAAATGAAATATCAACCAAAATCATGCAGTAACAGAAACGTAGTTTGGAAATTGGTGCAGGTGAAAATGTATGCTGGAAATTCATTAGTTTAATTAGCATTCTACCGTTTTGTTTTTTGAGAAATTTTAACCAGTCCATTCAAATTTTCACCCCTCCCAATTCCCCCACCGCCCACAGGCGATGAATAGATCTCTGGCTAACGTGATCTTGGGGGGCTACGGGACCTCCTCCACTGGGACGGGCAAACCCATGGAGATCACTGGCACCCACACAGAGGTCAACGTGGACCAGACGGTAGAAATGATAAAGGAGGCCCAAAATATCATCATCACACCAGGTAATGACATCACCAGATAATCCCATTACATCATCGACGAAGTCATCCTCATTGCCTTTCCATTGTCTTGTCATCATCGCTGTTTATCAGTTTGTCCTCATTTATCACCTTAACTGTTCATGTTTGTTAGACATTAATAGTCTGTCATAATCCATCACAATATGCGATGAACATCAGTCGTTCTACTCATTATCAATCCTCATTATCAGTCACGGTCTAATTCAGTACTCAGATCTCAGATCAGGTATTACAAACGTGATAATGGCCAAGGGCCAGCGGTGATTTTGGAACAAGTAGGGAAAATTCACTATCCTTTTCATTGATGCTAATCAGAGCCGACCTCCAGTGCTGTTTTGGATTCGCACTTCACTCTCTGGCAATCTGTCTGTCTGAACTGTGCGATCACACAATGTGATCCCAATCTACAAAACTGAAGGTCTCGTTGTGACAAACCAGGGGTGAAAATGAAAGTTGAACAAAAGCATTTTCCAGTTAAATTAGAAGGTTGATTTGTGTTGTGATGGACCTATAAAATGAATAAATAAAACTTGAGGGATTAAATGCACTATTTATTGGAATTTTTTATTTACATTTTTCTTAAATCAAAAGAAACTAACACCCAGTAAAAAAAGCAAATGATTGAGGACACTTTTCAGATTTGGCAAGCAGCTGGTCCTTTTTTCAATTTGGAGGAAGGACAAAACTACTTCTAATCCTAAAGGGAGAGGAAGAAGGGAAATTAAAATCATAAAATCTACCCATTAGGTTTGGTAAATCTGGACCCACACAAGGATATCAAAGGAAGAAAAGATTTTCTTGTCTTTGACTATTTTCATCTTTTAAAAATGTACAGTGTTGCTGTTGGATTTTAATTATTCTATCAAGGAGATGCACATTTTGCCATTGATGATGTTTGATGAAATGAAAAGGAGGAGTAGAAATCCATATACACATGACATGACTGATGCATGTGGCCACTACCCCTTGCTTATTTCCACACTGCAGATGCACCAGGAATTACATACTGTCCCTGCAAACGGAGGAGTACAAAGTTAGTATATACTTGTTCTCACACTTGCAGTTGCCTAGTCGGCCAGGAGTGGCCACTAGAGAGAAATGAGGCTGGAGACTTTAACTCAACCCCTGTCTTTCCTCTGTGATTTTAAGCCTATTGCTGCCTCGTCAGTATGGACCTACTGCCATTGCCGTTAATGGTGTGGCTCGGGCTCCAACACCCAGTTGCTA
Organism: Albula goreensis; assembly: GCA_022829145.1. Classification (NCBI taxonomy): domain Eukaryota; kingdom Metazoa; phylum Chordata; class Actinopteri; order Albuliformes; family Albulidae; genus Albula; species Albula goreensis. The sequence continues at coordinate 3,753,247 of CM040765.1, forward strand.
AGACGCACAGCTGCGCCACTATTATGAGCCTACACTGCAAGCCCCCGCAATCAACTTTTTATCAATCTTTTGTTAAAAAGTTCATTTTGGGGACATCTGACCATTTCCACGTTGCCAAACCAAAATTCTTGCTAAATCCTAGTAGTGAAATGGCATTAAGGAAATGGTTTTGATTCCCCAAGGTTTGAACTTCAAGTATTCTTTTGAAGTGAAGTGTGGGTTATATTTTGATTTTATGCTAAGAAGACATTTTGTGTGACGATTTTTTTTTGAAGCAGTATTGTGAAATTTCTGGGCTTTTTGCAATGAATTTTTATATTTTATAACATTTCCTCTTATTGTTTGTGAGTCATGTCACAAATTCATACATGCTGAGGCAGAATTTTCTCCCCACTTGATTTGCCTATAAGCGCACAGTCATATAAACTGTAACATTAAGAGTAAAACGCAAGCTTGTTTGTATGTGTACGACTAATTTAACTGTTCACATGCCATACTGTCTAAGATAATGAAATTGTAAAGTTCTGAGATGGACGTTCTGATGTTGGTGCAATTTAATTCAGTTTTAGTTCACAGAGATTCAAACTCTACCTTGTGAGGATTTTGCTTTGTCATGATAGTTTTTAGTTTCTGCATCTTATCGATGATGTCATCTCTTATTGTCCCTTATTGATGATGTCATCTCTTATTGCCCCTCAGGTTACGGTCTATGTGCTGCCAAGGCCCAGTACCCCATTGCGGAACTTGTGAAAATGCTGCAGGAACAGGGCAAGAAAGTCAGGTATGTTAACACCATTTCTTCAGTTAAGTCATATATCGTATCGTGCACCTGTAGGTAGGTTTTTGCCAACCATTTCATCACTTGGAATTCATCAAAGTAGTTACAAATGAGGGCCTTGTACAAGTAGACTTAAAAGTTGGGTCTTCAGGTTGAGACTGACTGTGACTTTGAACAGATTAGCAGTGTAGGAGGATCAAAAGATGGTCACCTTGACGTGAATAGATTTATCAGACTGTCATTTCTATTCAGTCTCCTCTCGCTGTCTCTCTTTCTCTCTTTCTCCATTCTAAAATGGAGCGGGCATAAGCCGTTCTCAGGACTAACGTCTGTTCTGATTGGCTTCCATATGCCTTTAAAGAGGCTAAGTTCATTTGACTGGGTACCAGACTCCGTCTGGAAATGTGTGTAATTTGCTCCCATTTGTTTGATCTAGCATCCTGGCAGCTGCCAGCATTTGCTGTTGATTACAGGGGGAAATGGGTGGTCAGAAAGTGGTCCGATTAGCTGGCCATCCCTAACCACCGCTGGGGGGGAAACATGAAGAACGTTGCTCTCCTAAGTGGGCGGAAAAGACACAGTTTCTTCACTAAGATGCCGAGTGTTTCTTGCTTTTTTCTTTACCAGTGTTGTAAATCTTGATGCATTATTACAGAAGCAGTAACCACATTCAATAGTCGAGCATTAAAACTTGACAAGCTGTAGTTTTTGCTGTGTTAACTCTAAGTCTATTACTCTGTCATATAAGGGCACATATCAAGGGCACACTGAGCCCTTTAAGGACCCTACAGTAAATGATGGCAGCACTTCAGACAAACATTGTTTCTTGAGACACCGTTCCATTGGAGCAAAAAACAAAAGAAAAATGAAAGTTGCTTCAATATCTGAGCAGCAGATATTACTCTCTCATATACTGTGACTCTCCTGACTATATCTTCCATTCCAATTTTCTCTCTCACACTCTCACTCTTATTCTCTCTTAACACACTCTCATTCTTTCACTGTCTTACACACAACCACTCTCACACACTACATTTCTCATTCTCTCACTATCTTACACACACACACACACACACACACATACTCACACACACACATACTTTCTCACTCTCTTTCTCTGTTTCTCTCTCACACACAAACACACACACTTTCTCACACACACTCAATCTCTCATTCTCTCACTATCTTACACACACACTCACTCACACACACTCTCCCTCTCTCACACACACACACACACACTTCTCACTCTCTCCCTCCCTCTCTCTCTGTAGGTTCGGTATTCACCCCGTAGCTGGACGTATGCCAGGCCAGCTCAACGTTCTGCTGGCAGAAGCAGGTGTTCCCTATGACATTGTTTTGGAAATGGAGGAGATAAACGAGGACTTCCCTGGTAGGAACGGCCCCCATTTCCCGCATCTTTGAATTACTGTCGCTTAGGGTCTGATCGCTGATATCCACAATCGTGATATATTCATTTAAAAAAGTGTTTGAAGTGAGTTAAGAGTTGGTAAAAGCCACACAAGACAGGAAAATACGAATGTTGTCTTTGATACGCAGGGCAATCATAACAGCCTCAAGTTCCTTTATTTGTTTAAAATTTTCTAAAATTTAAACAGGAATTCAGTGCTATTATATGCATATATCTTGATCCCCCTTCCCACTCTGAACTTATGAAAATGAGAATGTTCACCTCTATTTTAACGAAACCTAAAGATCAGCTCGGATTATAAATGATACCTCACTTTCAAAATTCATATGCAAGCATTCATTGTTTCAGAAACAGATGAGATGTGATATTCTGAAAAAAGTCAATTTCTGACGGACTTATCGTTCAACCCTTACGTGTACCAGTCGCGTCTGAGTTAATTTATGCAGAATTTAAGAATGAATGAACTCGTTGGTTCAGAATAAGATGAGCTATGATATTCTAACAATAAAAAGGCAGTGGAGATATCTTTAAACTCATAAGTGTGGAGTGACTGTGCCTTAAGAAGTAATATTTACATTTAATAGTGAACTTTGGCCAGTGCTTGTTGTCTCAAGAGTATTTCCTCGGAAGTAAAATTCAGTGCTCTTTCCTGGTTTTATTCAGAGACTGACCTTGTCCTGGTTATCGGGGCGAACGACACGGTGAACTCCGCCGCGCAGGAGGACCCCAACTCCATCATCGCCGGAATGCCTGTACTGGAGGTGTGGAAGTCCAAGCAGGTGAGGGTCACATGACATCAAAGATGTGCTCGAACAAAACGCAGACACCCCCAAGAGATTCCTTTGACATTGACATTTAGGAGTGACGTGAATAAAGTCTAACATACGGAACACGTGAAATTACCCAGCTATGTTAAATCATGTACGCATGGGAAAACAGAAAGTTGAATTCGTTCAGGGCTATATACATAACTCACTTACAATATTGGGTATACTGCAGTATCAAAAATTTGTCCATTGGTAACAGCGCATACAAGATATTTCCACAGTACTCAGATTATTTTAAGTAAAAATTAAACATACAACGATTCCTTTTCCGCAAGAATAATTGATGTTGCCCATGACTGTAATACTGTACTAGACTGTAATACTGTACTAGCTGTTATACGTATGAGCTTATCTTGAATTTAACTAATTGCATTTACGGGTGTAACAATTATGAAAATTTTAGATTCTTCTAGATTATAGCCCTGACTAAGTGTACACATTTTAATACGAACAGAAGTATAGCCATATGCTCAAAGGAAACCTCTTCTGTTTGAGAAAATGTTATTTATTTCACTTGTCAGTCATTCATTAAAAATAGTAAAGCAGCAAAAACATTTTGGAGAATGTTATTATTCTTTAAAGTGCTGTAAAACCCTGGGGGTTTGAATTTACTGGGGGCTGCCAGATTAGCCGAATCAATCTTTCTGAGTATGACGTCAAATAGCTCCGTGTCCGAAAACAAGAGGAACCCAAGTATTAGCTTTCACGCTTTTGTATATCGTAAGGACAATAAGCGCTGAGGTGCCTGGATTAGAGATATTGAACAAATGTTACTACCTGTAGATACTGAAGCTTAGACTAATATTATATTTCCCAAGAGACAAAGGTCTTGGGCTGAGACAAGTATCAGATAGGCAGAGAGGATGCAGACAATAGTTAAACCTTGACAAAGGTCATTATTCTTCAACATCACCACAGCTAGACAACAGTCAATTAACTACTGTATAAGTCTTATTTTTTGTGGGTGATTGTGGTTCACAGGGAATTGGAAACATTCCCTCTATGAAGAAATATTTACATGTAAATTTGGTCCTTGTTCATTCGTAAGATCCTGCCTCCAAGTTAACTTAGTCTAATTAAAGGAATAATAGAATTTTTTAAATGATTTGGGACTGGCCTGTCCAATATAAATCTGACTGACTGTGGTCCACACCTTTGGAGGATGTTGTCAACACGGTTTTTAGAGGAACATCTAACCACAATCAAAAGATCTCTTGGAAAAAAGTTGTTTATGCCTGTCAGTCTTGACAGAGGTACAAAGTGATTTTTTTAAGGCTCTGGGTTTCCACTGAACTTCAGTCAGAGCAAAACCGTCCTAATGGAGAAGATCTGGGACAGTAGTGAATCCAGGAGTGGCCATCTTGGCAAAGCATAAAATCGCATGACCTCACCATCTGAAACCCTCTGGCCAAAACAGGAAATCACAACAAATTATCAAACATCGCTAAGAAGAACATGGGTACTTGTCTGAAGTTTGCCAGAAAGTATCTGGATAAAGCCTGGAACAGTGGTCCATTGACAAATAAATTAAAAGTAGAACTGGCCACGCAAACCGGACCCTGTTACGTCTGATGAAAACCAAACATCGCTTTCTACAGTAAGAACCTCATGCCAACGGTCGAGCATGATGGTGGTAGCGTAATAATCAAGGAATGCTTCGCTCCATCGGGGCTAGTCCTGGGTATCATTTGGATTTTATTGATAGCGATCCCAATAACAAGTCTTCTTAATGATAATCAGCATTGACCATAACGATACAAATAACCAAATTTACCACTATGCATCACCATTGTGTTACAAATAAAAGACCAACGATGAACAATTGGGCTATTGTAGTATTTGTTGTCTTGCTAAAATGAAAGCTAACAAACAGGAGCATGCAGCTCTTAGGAGCTGCGTTAGGACAGGGTTAGTGTTGGCTGACTCTAAACAGTATTTACTAACCGTTGTGGCATCTTGCCACTTCTTAGTTTCCTTCTAATTCAGTACTTGCTGACCAGTCTGTCTGTAAACTGTGTTACAGTCCTTTAATGCAAGGTTGCCAGTTACTGTTCTCCTACCTGACTCACCAAACCACACCTAACTTAAAATTGAGGGAAGGTTTGGGGTATACGGACCCTATGCTATTGCATATTGTGGCAGCGACAATATCCTACGTACAAAATAAAACCAAACCAGTCGGAAAATCAGCAGTCGAGCTTTCCTCTGGGAGCTTTCTCTCCCCGACAACTTTTTCAGAGGAGGGCCATCCCAGTCGTCAGGCCTTCTTGCTGGCGAAATGTTTATTTCATTTGAAAATGGGGAAAGGAAAACACAAACACGCTGCTCTTTCCACCCTCTCATTCAGTGACATGTCCTTTTGGGCCTACATCAAGAGAGGGGATCCACCCTACTGCCGCACAATATGTCATTCAGCTCTGTGCCAGATCGATGAGCGGAATATTACACAAGGTGCACAAATGGAGCATCGGCTCCTACCCACATGAATCAAAACAGATGTAACCGCTAATGCATGTGTGAGCCTGTAGCTTGTAGCACCTGTACGATTCGGAATCCTTGGAATTTAGATTTCGTATTAGAAGTTTGTGTGGTGCATCAAGGATTGGCTCTTGCGATGGAAAAACCACCTTTAGTTCCTGAGGACCATCTAGGCTTTAGGTGGTGCCAAACTCTCCACCCTTTCTAGGGTGATCCAGGGTCACCTACATCCACCTCCGCTGATCGATCCCAGACTCGGCACCCACCCCCGCCCCCCACCGTCCCAAACGAAACCATCTGCTCCACGGAGCACTAATCTGAGTGGGAACCGCGGTCTCCTCCTGGGAGACACTAGCTCATGTTGTACCTGTCAGATTAGAGCAGGCCTCAAGCCTGGCGGAGCGCGTAAGGAGGGGGTGTGACGGAGCTCGCTGGTCAGCATCCATCATGCTCCGGGGCCTTCCGCGGACAGGCGGCGTAATGAAAACCTTCTCCTCGCTGTTTCACTGTCAGCGGATGAGCACCACATTGTTCCAGATGTCTTTCTGCATGTTCGATAAAGGAACAAACATGTCCGAGAGAAGCTCTTGCCTTTTCCTTTTCCTACTATGGCACAGTTGTCGTACCCTTTTGTTTCTTTTTTGACTATATTCCCAGATCTGGTCTGGTTAAACTGGAGCAGTGACACTGTCACTTTTTGTATTCTGAAATTGAATGGCCATGACTGTCACTTCGAAACAGTCTTGGAGCCCAAGACAACAGTGAAAATGTGTTTAGAACAGTGGGTTTCTATGAGAAACACATGCACATAACTAATTTCCTGTTAGATTTGTACTTTATTTTACAGTCCTTCCTACTTAAAATTTGAAACTTATTTCAATTAGGTCAATTTCAGTCATTTTCCTATTTACATCTACTGCACAGATTTGCTTGTAATAAATTGTATGCCGAGTCATTATTTATTGCAAATTATGTATTCTTGAAAAATATGCTTAAAATTTATGTGTGTGCTGATTTCTTTATCAGTTTGATAATATTTATTGTTTATTTTTTCATATTGTGTTGAAAAAATAAGTGTTAACTAATTTCAGTTCTATATAGTTTAGATACAATACCTAAACAAAACTCTTAATATTTAATGATACATGAATTGAAAAGGATGTAAATTTTAGAGAAGTAATTTTACCTCATATAAAAGGTCAAAGAGTCCGAAAACATCAAAAACGCAGTAGGGTTCAAAGGGTTAACCACTCTGTCCTGTACGGATGTGATCGTTACAAGCAGACTGTACTTAATTACATGGCTGGACTTCCAGTAAGCATTTGATAAAGTACCACATGAAAATAAAAGGGCGACAGTAGGAGGGATATCTTAGCAAGGTTAAGTGCATGCATCCTCAGTGTCGGAGCCCCTGTATGTTTTTCACTGTTTATCAACGATCCTCATATTTTGTTAGGAAAATTAGTACAATTGGCCGATGACGCAAAATCTGGGGGTTTAGCAAACTTCAAAGGTAATCTTGAACATCTAAACGGCAGGACAGGATTATTTAATGGGAGGTAGCTTTTGTTTGCTCATAAAAATTATGAGTGCCATACTGCAAGACGGATATAGAGGGTCTTGCAGAGGAACTAATAAGCCAGATCAAACTCGATAGACTAAGGATACTTCGTCTGTTCAGGTTTAGCTGGAGGAGAATTGGAGGTTTGTGAGTTCTTATAATGGTTTAATCATGTGGTTTACATAGAGGTGAAAATTGGGGAGAGGTGAGTGTTGGCATGACATCAGGACACTTATTGTTTACACACGGAGTTGTCAATACTCGGAACAGCTAGCCAGGTCATGTACTTCACGTCCAGAGTTCTTCTGGGCAGTCTCAAAACCAGTGGTGCCAAAATCGGTACCATGATGGACCATGTGTTGGCTGGTTTTTGCTCCAGCCTGTGTCCTGTTCCTGATTAGATAAGCTGTTCCAGTATTTTCTTAATCAGTTCTTTTGGATCACGTATAATGCTTTTTTATAATGCTGTTTTTTAAATAACAACTGTTGTTTGTGTTCTGTGGTTTGGGTGACGTGTACGATGGAATGGAAATGGAATGAATTTTTGCCACTTTTTATCATTCGTCTTTGTTATTTCATCCAAAGGAGTGCGGTTACACTTCTTGCGGTTATTTCTAGGTGTCGTAACAAAATTTTTCGCTCCCCAGGTGGTGGTGATGAAGAGATCTCTAGGCGTGGGCTACGCGGCGGTGGACAACCCCATCTTCTACAAGCCCAACACCGCCATGCTCTTGGGAGACGCTAAGAAAACGTGCGACGCCCTGCAGGGCAAGGTCCGCGAGAGCAGCTCTTAAAACCCAGAAAGCGGGCGTGGGAGCGCCGTGGAAGGCCCCCCGCACACGCCACTCCGAAACGGTCCAACGTACGCAAGGAGGAGGAACCACGAACCTATGAAACAGGCATCGCATTGTTACGCCCCTGGCAACTGTTTTCTCTTCCTTATTTGATCATACATTTGGTATTATTGGTAGAAGTATTTGTAGTATTTGCAATATTATTATTATTATTATTATTATTACTTATTAATAATAGGGCTATTGATAGGGTTATTAATATTAGATAGTACTCATGTTTCAGCAGTGTTATGTCCTGGTTATATCCTTGTAATAACAGAGAAATCTGAACAGTGCATTACATTCCCATATTCATGAAGTTGCCTGTTTTTCCTTTTATTTTATTTTTTTCTGTTCATGGTTTTACAGATTTCAATGTTTTGTGACGTGGTTAGATGAAGTAAATTTAAACATAGACAAAGACAGAGAGATAACAAAAGAACAAGGATAATCACTTTAATATTCAGCTGCGACTTTGTGAAGTTGGTGATAGGAATTTCTGCAGAATGACCTTTTTTGTGAGGAAATATTCCCAAACAGCAATAAAAAGTTTTTACTATAAATTTGGGAGAATTAAATTAGATTCACATGAGTCCCCCCCCCTCCCCCATGTAGACAAAATCTGTGCAGAATAAAGCGTTTCATCTTCATTTGTACATTCAGTATCATATAAACACTGCTTAATTCACATAAATCAAACATTAACACAGGATGGGACCTAATGCAATATATCGCCATAAAGAAGACAGTGAATCATCATTAACTTGACAACATTACCATGACAACAGCCCTACCTCTCCTGCATTGTTAACCTGACCAGTTTACTCTTCCATGAGTTTTTCCTTCATAAGTTTCCAACCAATTTTTATACATCCTCATCTTCAATGTGCCGCTTTTCATTCAGATGCATGAGCAGACAAACACGGGTTGTAACTTGCTGGGGTTTTGTAAAGCGTTTCATGTGTAGAAATGAATTTGCATTTGAATTTGTGCTTCACTGTTGGACAGGTTTTGTATTTCATGTGTAGAAATGAATTTGCATTTGAATTTGAATTTGACTGTTGGACAGGGTTTATATTTCATGTGTAGGAATGAATTTGCATTTGAATTTTCATTTCACTGTCAGACAGGATTTCTGTCAAACACTGGCATGAGTGTTTGTATGTCGACTTGTTGATTCCTCACTTTAAAAAAGTGTCATCTGCCAGATGAAAAGAACAACCTGAAAAAGGGAAGATATTTGAGGACCCGATGGCTTTTACCCCTTTTCTCCCTTAAGAGTATTTTTATAATAAAAACCCTTTTGTGTAGTACTGTTGATTCTTTAATACCTCTATTTGTAGCAAGAAAAAAAAAATCTAAATGGAAAAAAAAAAATGCCTTTTGAAATTTCAGTTTGCCATGGTGTGGAGACAGATGAAATACTTTGAATGTTTTTCTCCGGTTTATCATGGACTGTTACCCTAAGTAAATGAATTGTCAAAACTATTGCCTTTTGCCTCATCATTTACCTTTCTTTGGGTTTCCTTTACTATGACATTACATTAAATTACATTAAAGGCATTTATTAGACGCTCTAAGAAAAGGTGATCGAATATATCAGGACTCCTCTACAGACTACGGAGAAAATACTGAGCTTGGGTAAGTCTTTTTGTTTCGCAATTAAAAATCGGGGAGCGTAATACTCGAATGAGGATACCCCAGGATCTGAGATTGTGTCGTTCTGAGTCAAATTACTTGATATTTGATGTAATCTCATGAAATCATGATTCTGGCCCTCTTAAACTGGGTGTGGAAAATTGCAATGAATCATGGGATGTTAATAGGTGACACTGGGATGCTAACGAAAATTCAGAAATAGACTGATACCTCTATAGCTTTGTGACAGGTATAAACATGGAGGGTAATTGTGGTTGTGTGTATGAAATAACAATGAACATCAAGTTCAAATTTATGTAATGAGTAATTGTGTTCTGCTGTAAAGCACTTCAAAATAGATGAGGAGAATTCTGTAAAGCAATATATATGAGACAGACATGTCTCTTCTATCTTAATGAGAAGGCCCAGCTACAAGACCTTCCACATTTCCCTGCTATTGAATAGTGATAGTTAGTTTCGCATGTAAACTTTGCTTCAGGTGATTTTTATAAGCTGTTATTCTTATGTCTTCATAAAAAATGTCCTTCGGGACATACCCAGTAACATTGCCTTGCTTTAATGCGTAATTCTGTTGTCTTTGACTTTTTCGATCCTAATTTTATATGTATAATCACAAAATAACCATTCACACCTCAGTGCTGATGGACACCTCTTACAGAACGTTTGTCCTTTTCGTTATTTCAAAAACCCCATAGAAAAACATATATTAATACATAGTCACACAAATGAATACATAAATGCAAAAACTTCAGTTCAACATCCATTAAGGTGCAAATGCAGGTCACACTGCAGGCTAGGAACAAGCAGTATGGAAGGTTTAATGTTATTTTGGCATTTGTCCCAAACATCCACCATAGAGAACCAGCGTGTTATTTTCAGCGAAGAGATAATGAGTCCGCAGTGATTTCTCATTGTGTGCTCACGCTAGCTCAAGGGTGGCAGCATGTCTTACCCATGTGTGTGTTAAGGGTGCACTTTTCAGCTCGAAGGTGATTACAGTGTCTTGGTTGGCACGAAGTATAACATAGGGGCGGTTTCATCGCCCAGACAAGCTCCCACTCCAGATGTACCTGGTGACACAGGTAATTCACAGTGCATTCTGAGGAAAACATTGTTCGTTATTGTGGGGGCCAACTTTATTGGGATAAGGGTGGCGTGCGTAACCTGCTTTGGAGAGGTGATTCCCGGAGACTTTCCGTGATTACTTCTGCACACGTTCTAAAGAGCTTCAGCGATGCTAATTTAGTGAATAGGATATCCAGTGGCACGTCATGCAATGACACACACAGCAAAGTAGCTTGTAGCTTTCAAAAGTATTTATACCATTGTACAGTTTTATACATTTACACAATTAGTTGAAGAACCTGTCCATGGCTACTGAGAGTTGTTCATATGATTTCAGACGTATAAATGAAATAATTTCTAGTTAGTTCCCTCAGTCTTATGATCGATAATATAGCTATCACAAAAAAATCTGTAATCATTACCCCCTATTGTATTATTCAAAAAGGGGTACTGATTACCAATTAAATTTGTGATAGCTTTATTAAGCAGACACATTAGCCTAAAATTTAAATAATCAGTCCACTAAATGAATGTAATTATGACATTGCAAAGACTCCTTTGATTAGCATCTGTCAGGAGAAAGATGGTGAGGTCTTATCTTTTGAAAGTGTGGGCACAAGTTCACTGAAACAAAACCATTTGTTAGATAATGAAGAATTCAAAAGAAGAAGCAAACAGCAATGAGCCAAACATGCGCTATTTTAAAACGAGTTTAAGGAAGACATGACAGTAGGACTAAAACATGTGTTTGACAACCTTCATCTGTGTGGAAGTTGGCTATAACAAAAACCAGCCTGCACATGAGTCTCCCAGGACCAAGTGTGAGAATTATCGCTGTAAGCTGTGAGAGAGTGGTGACAGTCAAGAGGCGAGGGTTGAGTAAGAAGCATTCATATGTTGGAGCTATTGAATGATTTCTAATATGTACAGTATAAACCATAACTGGTACTTTTACGCTGTGACAAAATTCAGTGTATACTACATACATGTGTTATGTGATCTGTGGATGGTATGAAAATGTCAGCCTTCATGCTGATAGCCTTCTGCTCTAACCAACTTAGTCACACAGATCCGGTGAGCTACATTTTTTGGACCGTTGTAATTTAAGACCCGTGAGTCAAAATGGGAAATTTAAACAGTTTTTAAACTCAATCATTTAATGATAAACAAAACAAACAACTTGATAGTTCAATATCGAGAGACCTTTCATATATAATCAAGAGAAAATTCACCTGGGGTTTGAGCCTGGCTGCACCTTGAAATGTTGGAGTCAAAGTTGTACAAAACATACTTTGCATGGGGTTCTAGCGTACATATAATATGAACACTTTCATGTGGGATGGAATATCTTGCCAGGGGGATCAGAAGTCTATAGCTGCTGAGGGAGTCATGGATATGGCTACTGCTGCTCATGAAAGTATGCAGGTTTGAGCTGTGAGTCTCAGCCGCTATGCTAACAACCCAGCCCAGCAAGTTCCAAGGGACACATTCGGGTCAGCACAATTCATCCTCCACCAAGCTGTGGTGGATGTGTGACATAAGTGTCGGCGTACTGATTTCACTGATTTCAAGTATGCGTCGCTAAACATCCACGATACGTTCTGTGAAATTGAACATTATGTGATTTGGATGTTGTGCGAACACCATATTATCAAAGCTATATGGGATACTGTAGTGTACTGTATTGACTAAATAGCCAAGAAACTGCACAGATACAGAACTGTATTTCAGCTAATGTATCTGGCGATGTAATACATGGGTTACAAAGGTTATGTCCACTATGTCCCATACAGATGTACAGACATTGGGGGCACATACGTGTACTGCGGTGTCTCTGTATTTCGATTAACTAAACTTGTTTATGAATATAAACTCACTTCTATTCATGCATTCAGAGACAGAATGTGATCATATGTCTGTCTATGGACTGATTGAAAAAAAAATTAGAGAAGATACATCAGAGAAAAGAAGTAAGCTTGATTTAACATCATACTTCAGCAAGCCTGAGTCTTGTCAAGGAGTTTTGAGATTAACTATTTATTTAATGATATTATTTGCTTCTTGCTTTTTTGTAGTTTCTTAACCGGGACACAGAAAGGGAGTTCTGTTCATGCCTTGAGAAATAGGGTCTACGTGATTAAATCAAAGTATTTTCATCAATATTCTTGGCGGCCCACTAAAAAATAGTATATTAAACACTCAATACTCATGAAACATATCTCAAACGCTGTGGTTTGCAGTATCTTTGAGAAACTAATTCTGCTGTAGGATGTAGCCACAATGGATGCCTCAGCCAAAACACCAAGACATCCTTTCTCAGAAAACACCTACGCCAGACGCAGAGCACCACAACACATCTGGAAAACACTGGACCTTACGCATCATCGCTCTCATTGCTTGATGTTGATTGTATATGGCGGGGGGTGGACCTCTTCATCTGGTGACCTGACCCATAGAATATAAAAGGGTTCCTGGTAGAACAGCCTCGGATGTTTCTGGGTGAAACCCAATAGAAACACAGTTCTCCTCTGAGGTGTTCTTTATAGAGATGTGTAGTCGATCATGTGGCGTGACCTATATTGACCAAGTGATTGACTGACTTAAAAAAAAATTGTTAATGGCTAAGAATGACATACAGAGGGGTCCAAAAGCCTGAGACCACTAGTGGAAGAGCTTCTATTTTGCATTCTTTAATGATTTAATACAACATTTTTCATTACATATTATATTAACTATTTCAGTGAAAAGAAGATTTATCCAAATGTACATGAATTTTAGAATGTCTTAGTTTTTGGTATGTCCCCCTTTTGCTTTCATGACGGCGCTCTCTGGAGCTGGCATGGAGTCCGCAAGCTTGTGCAAATCCTTATGATGCATGTTATCCCATGGTCTTTAAGTGTCCAAAACTTTCTAGGCCTGTAAGTTCCCTGCAAAATGTTCGATGGGGTCTGACCTTTCGGACAGAGGAGTTAACATGATCAATGTGACACATTTGCTTAAATCTGACCCAGAAATGAGCAGAATCTTCTTATTTCTTCTTCATTTTAAATGCAAGAACTTTACTTTGTTTTAAATATTTCAAAATCCTGAAACATTTATAAATAATAGTTTATCCATAAACTTTTCTTTATTTTAAATGTTTCGAATTATCATATTATCAAACCGTTAATTTAAATTGCAATTAAATAATTGTAGTAAATCGTAAAAGAATGCAAAATAGAAGCTCTTCCGCTCGTGGTCTCAGACTTTAAAACCCCACTCTAAGCTGTGTGAACATGGCCTTCCTCAGGGATAGTGATGACAGTAATGTGTCACATTGTAAACTTAAATATTTTTCCTTTGTATTATGTATATTTCCTGTATAGTTTGTTTTTTGTTTATTTCTATATTTTTCTTTATATTTATTGTAGTAGAAGTAGTTATTGGCAAAGCAGAACATAGTTTTTGTCTGTGTCATGTCTGCCATATACGTAGCATCGAGGGACGAGGAGGAAACAGTATTTCGCACGTCTGTATGTTTTTAACATACTGTGGAAGTGACAATAAAGCTGACGTGACTTGAATTGACTTGAAATATGGTCAGGCACTGGCAATGTGATCAGTCTGCTTCCTGGGCCCTGAAACACTATAGTGCGCGTCCTACTGTTCGCTTACGTTTTTCCTGTGCTTCTCCCGGCATGTGGTGTTTCACTCCATCTGAGCTGGAAGACGAAAGTCTGCTTTCATTCTTTCAGACAGCTGGGATCCTGTCACGTACAGAGCAGGAACATTGCTTGAGTTTTAGCACTAAAACACTAGCAACGTCAGTTTTAGGGGGCCACATGCCCCACTAAATGGGGTCTGGTGACACTCCTGATAAGAGGCAGGCCATAAGTATTAAGTGATTTGACTCTGTGCTCCACCATTTTAGACGTGTGATTAAACAATTAATGTTCTATACATGGATTCCCCACTTCAGGGCACTATAACGTTTGAGACATCTTAATGTTATGTATGGTAATGTAGTCATGTTTAATACTTTGCCATGTATCTTTTGCATGCAGTGACTGCTTGAACAGTGTTATGGTGACGTCTAACCAAAGGAAAAGTCAATTTTCGATGGATTAAATGCAAATATTCAAATATAGCTCCAGGAGGTTGTTTAGGCCTAATCGGCTTTTTAGGTGGCAGTCACATGATCTCCACTGTATCCTCTGTACTATTCCGTTCACAAAAACAATTGACCTGTAAATTTTTAGCTGTTTTTTTTACTAATAGATATTTTCAGCTCTATTTATTTTGCAGCGACTTGGGAATCCGCACAGATTGTTGACAAAAACAGATGTGAAAAACGTCAACTTGTCCAGCGCTTCTAAGAACGGACACGTAAAATGTTACACGCCAGACTTGCGTAATCCTGTTTTCCTCTGCATTAATATCTTAGTCAGGGCAATCAGAGTTCTCGGTTAAATGAGGGCTGGTGCAGCTGTCGTGTATTCGCACACCATCGCAAAAGTTTCCTTTCAGAAAACGAGATATTTTGTTTGAAAATATAAGTGATACTGATGGGGAAGGAGGGAAGGGGGGACTGTTGCAGTAAGGGCAAAACAATAAGCAATTACCCTTCTCTATCCTCCACCCACATCCCCACTCTCCTTATCTCTCTCTGTAACACGGCAACCACTCTGGGTTGTCAGCGGAGGTGAGTGTTATCGGGAGGGTTCAGAGGATTTCCGTGAGAATCCTCAAGGGAAGTTCTGAAAGGCACCCTCGGAATGGGCTCTAAATCCCGCGGGAACTATTTCAGGAATCCAGTATCTGGGAGGCCTGATGGATAGGCTCTGTGTCGTCTCCGTAGGTATGTGGAAAGGCGGTGAAGGGGAATCAGTGATGGTAAAGGGCGCAGGGGCTCAGCTCAATCACGTTTTAAAACCAGAGGATAACAAACAAACTTATACGCAGCGAAATGTCCAGTGTTCATTTAACACTGACAGTGTACAGCTGTTCTCATATGTACACTGTCAGTGTTAAATCAGCATCACACATTTCGCTGTGTATTCCCACGGTTTAAATTTAAAAATCGTGTTTCCCTGTATCCAACAAACACGGCTGAACTTTGACGTGTGGAATGAGTGTTTTTTTTTTTTTTTTTTGCAAGGGTGAATCAAAGGTGAATCCTCATTTCTATAAATGGTTTGAAATTGATTCATTTGCATCTACGCCCACGGTCAAGTCATCAAACCTGATTCTGAGTAAACCGAGTCTGAGTTATGTCCCTAGTAATGAGATACACGTCTGAGTCACAAAGGTCGAGGTGGTTTTGCTTAAAGCTTAAGACTCCTCATACTACTGACGGTCACATTACTAGTGGTGCAGAGGCGTATGCATTTTTAGAAAAACAGCCTCTGTTGAAACCTTGCATAGTCCTTTATATATGTTATGGTTGTTATGTTCTACACACTTATACTTTGGAGCATAGATGAAATTTTGAGGGGTTGAGGGTGTAGGGCAATCAACAAGTACTTTCAACAATGAGCTGTGGTTCATTCATTTGAAAACATGTGTATGTCAAACCTGTTTACACAGCCTGATCATTTAAGAGGAGACAAAAGCTACAAGACATTAAATTGTTTTTTGTTTTTAATTTTTTCATGTAAACCTGGAAATACACAGAATGTTTCAGGATTTTGAAATAGTTTAAACAAAGTAAAGTTCTTGCATTTAAAATGAAGAAGAAATGTTAAGATTCTGCTCTATTTCTGGGTCAAATTTAAGCAAATGTGTCACATTGATCATGTTAACTCCTCTGTCCGAAAGGTCAGACCCCATCAAACATTTATCGGGGAACTTACAGGCCTAGAAAGTTTTGGACACTTAAAGACCATGTGATAACATGGATCATAAGGATTTGCACAAGCTTGTGGAGTTCATGCCAGCTCCAGTGCACCCTGTCATTAAAGCAAAAGGGGGACATACCAAAAACTAAGACATTCTAAAATTCATGTACATTTTTTTAAAAAATCATCATTTCACTGAAATTGTTAGTATAATATGTAATGAAAAATGTTATATTTAATTATAAAAGAATGCAAAATAGAAGCACTTCCACTAGTGGTCTCAAACATTTGGATCCTGCTGTACTTGATTAAAAGATATGCTTTATCTTTACATTTTTCTTCCCAAAAACCTTCACACATTAATTTTGTAGGTACTGAGGAATTACATGACACTGAAAATTAAGGGACTGGATGAGGACTTCAAAGCTTAGACGCATGAGTATCAGCTAACAACAACAGCAACACCTGTGTCTTGTTACAGAGAGTTCCTCTATGTCATAATGACGTAGAACAGACACTTGGCAGTGTGTCAACGTTAAGCTGCCTCACCACAGAAAGACCACAGAGGTGACGGGGAGACAAAGGCCATGGGAACGGACCATCAGCAGGAGTCCTGTATCGAGAGCATACCTATGTCTGAGTTAAAGGGCCCAGTCACCCCCCCTCCCCACCCAAAACACAAAAAACCCCACTGACCCACGCGTCTACCTTTTAATCAACGAGAAAGGATTTCGCCACGCCTAGCGAGCTTGAGCCGAATCAATACATGAAAAATATGAAAATAAAAACAGCGTTTGTCATCGCTCTTATCTCTGTTGGGATTTCCCTTTGTGCCGCAAGATGCCTAAGGGCATTCTGGGAAAGGGAATCGCGCTGATCTTGTGTTGCCCTCATGGTGAGGCTCTTTGTGAGCGGAGAGGCGTTTGGGACGGTGGGGGACAGACAATACCTTTCCGTGCCACGGAGAGAGGGCGTAATATTCTAGGGGTCTCATTAACCACGAGACACTGGGTTCAGAGACAGGGGACAAAGAGCTAACGTCCCTCCTTACTCCAAACAGGATTAACACAAAAGCAAACAGACTTACTGTATTTATTTATTTACGTGTCTGTCTCCAGGCGATGAATATACCATCATAAGGAATCTTTATGTCGCTACCCTTCTAGAGCTGAGAGCATCCTCAATGTGTTTGTTCTCTGCTTTTGATCTTGTCCTTCATCCACATGGCTGTACCACTTAATTCTCCACATGTTTTAAAAACTGGTGTGTGGAGATAACGATTATTCATGCTCCCTTCTGGAAGAACATTTTGTACTTAACCCCATGAACGAATGAGAAGTAAATAACAGTCTGAACCGAGCTTGCTACATTGTGTGGTCTGCCAGAGTCCCTTAAGTTACACAGCTCAGAGGGACTTGGAAAACTGGGTAATAACACGGAATATTGAATATTAGATCACACTTAGATGAAAGTATGAGAGAGAACTGCGGTTTCACAGTTTAAGGTTTCAAAGATTGCCTTTGGCATGGACTTTACACTCTACAGCTGCTGCTCCCTCGTTTTGGAGGATTTTCTTTATTCACTGTGGGCTCTGACAAGCTGTGATGGAGCCCTTTACCAGACAACAAAATTGGTTAGCCCCAGTTACATTCCTTCGCCTCTTAACCTGACCAAAAATGTTAATTCTTTACAAAAGATTTTGATTACACATATATTGTTGTTGTTGTTGAGAGAGAGAGTGCGTGTGTGTGTCTGTGTGTTGTGGTGCCTGGTTAAGATATAGAGTTCAGTGTGTGCATGGTTTGTGTGTGGTGTGTGTGTGTGTGTTGTGGTGCCTGGTTAAGGTTTAAATTAGCTGTGTGTGTGTGTGTGTGTGTGTGTGTGTGTGTGTGTGTGTGTGTGTGTGTGTGTGTGTGTGTGTGTGTGTTTGTGGTGCCTGGTTAAGGCATAAGTGAGCTGAGTGTGTGTATATTGTGTGTATGTGTGTGTTGTGGTGCCTGGCTAAGGTAAAGTGAGTTGAGTGTGTGTATATTGTGTGTATGTGTGTATGTGTGTGTTGTGGTGCCTGGTTAAGGTAAAGTGTTGTTGTGTGTGTGTGTGTTGTGGAGCCTGGTTAAGGTAAAGTGAGTTGAGTGTGTGCATATTGTGTGTGTGTGTGTGTGTGTGTGTGTGTGTGTGTGTGTGTGTGTGTGTGTGTGTGTGTGAGTGTGTGTGTGTTGTGGTGCCTGGTTAAGGTAAAGTGAGTTGAGTGTGTGCATATTGTGTGTGTGTGTGTGAGTCTGTGTGTGTTTTGTAGTGCCTGGTTAAGGTAAAGTGAGTTGAGTGTGTGCATATTGTGTGTGTGTGTGTTTTGTGGGGCCTGGTTAAGGCATAAGTGAGCTGAGTGTGTGTATATTGTGTGTATGTGTGTGTTGTGGCGCCTGGCTAAGGTAAAGTGAGTTGAGTATGTGTATATTGTGTGTATGTGTGTATGCGTGTGTTGTGGTGCCTGGTTAAGGTAAAGTGTTGTGTGTGTTGTGGTGCCTGGTTAAGGTAAAGTGAGTTGAGTGTGTGCATATTGTGTGTGTGTGAGTGTGTGTGTGTTGTGGTGCCTGGTTAAGGTAAAGTGAGTTGAGTGTGTGCATATTGTGTGTGTGTGTGTGTGTGTGAGTGTGTGTGTTTTGTAGTGCCTGGTTAAGGTAAAGTGAGTTGAGTGTGTGCATATTGTGTGTGTGTGTGTGTGTGTGTGTGAGTGAGTGAGTGTGTGTGTGTGTGTGTTGTGGTGCCTGGTTAAGGTAAAGTGAGTCATCTCGCCGCAGCTGCACTCCAGATGGTCAGGGCCACCTGCCTCCTCCATCATTTTCACATCCCACAGATGCACAAACAACCGCAAATGAAAGGAGCCCCGCGGCCTGGACTCTGTCGTCACACTCTCTGTGCCTGAGAAACACACGGCTCAGCTACACTTGTGTGAAACGCGCGAGCAGGAGTGCGTGTGACGCTTAAAGCATGTACTGGAAATGAACAAAACTACTCCACAGAAGAGTGGAAATACAATGTTGTACCATAGTGATTTCCAAAATTCAAGACAAAAAGTTAAACGGCTGGTATGTTACTGAGTGCTTGACATGTATGCAGCCAACTTAGAGGAAATCTACAATCTGTGTGTTAATTGGACAGCCAGGACTTCATTTAGATGCTCTCGACAAAATGCAGTAACTTGGAAATGGATGACAAAGACGTGCCATTCTAAACCCCTAACTAATGATTGGCTATATAGATTCCCATTTGATATACCCAGATGAAAGCATAAGTATGGCACTTTGCAACCCTCTTTTATTATGGCAGTGTTCATTTACCCTTCAAATGTAGATTCCCCATGTACAGGGGGTGGACAAAATAAAAGAAATACTGAACAACGACTTACAAAAGTGCATGCAACTAAGGATAGCACAATACAATAGTCCCAGTGTAAGTAAACGTTTAAGAGGGTTACACGTCAAAATGAAATAACCAATCAGAGAAGGGCATTTAAGACTCAGTCTTTCTAGTCTGTGTGATTGAGAGTCAAACTCATAAAGAGGCAGAAAAAATCCTTAAAAATTGGGTGTTAAACTGGATTAAGCGTAGTCCAGGAAACACTGAAGTGAGTGAAATAAAGAAAACATAGCCCTGCCTGTGTATTTGGATTTCATTTCGATTTTACTAAAGGTTTAAGCTCAAATAATTAAGGATGTCTTAGGGTTTATGCTGGGAAGGGAGATGTAAGCTAAAATATAAATATTTTTATGAGCATGTCAAAATGTATTATGAGGTCAAGCCAGGCACCACATTTCTAAGCCCCGTTTACTGTAATTTCTTACCATATGGTTCTGTTCTGATGTTATGGTGTATTATATTTCATCATAATTTGATTGTTTGTGAAGCGCTTTGTGCTGTCATTCTTTAAAGTCGCTATAAAAATTTACAAATGAGTAACTGAGAAAATATTACATTCATTGTCATTAAATTCCCTGGAACCCTCATACATTTCAATGTTTCATCTTTCACGTTTCTCTGTCATTTAAATGACATTTTTTTTCCGTTTTATTTAACCAAATTGCTAAAGTTGAATAAATTCGGAAGGTTTCTTTCCAGACTCAGGGAAACGACGGGCTGTATTTCTGTGAAGGATGACATCTTACTCTAAGCATGGACGCTGGCCCCACTTAAGGCGAGCCTCCATGTGTATCAGGTTGGTATCAGGTTCATGAAAGACACGTGCGGAAGGGTGATTGAGCCAATTGTCCGTACGCCCAAGAATGAAGGAGCTGAGGAGCTCTGGACCCAGACTCAGACCGTTTAATTTCATGCGTTTAAAGGCACAAAATCCGTAATACATGTGGAACGTATTACCTCAGCGAGTCTACAAAAAGTTAGAGTCTTAGAATCCTTTCCCATTTCTTTCTTGTATTTTTTCTCAAGACTCGTTTACCAGTTATTCCTTTCAGCCAGTTAAAAATGCCACTCATCTCTTTCACTGTGTCCTCAGAACCTTTTGTTCTGTGTTCTTCATGCAAAGTTTGGCAATAGCCTATATCAGTGAAGCGGCCTGGTATCCAACTACGCAGACAACAAGCAACTCTCGGAGGGCTAAATTCCAATTAGGGTTGACCACAATCCATCAAGTATCTCGGCTCCCTTTCACCCACAGAAACCACACAGGCAAGACAACTGGCCCGTTTCAGAAACTTAGACTTATTATTTCAGTTTCTCAACAAGATGGCTACACTGGAAGCTTGAAGAGACTAATCCAAGAATTTGATACGATCACACAAAAGACCACTCATTTTAAGCTACCATATGCTGTCACTAGCTCTGAGAGTAAACCTGTGAGAAACAGCAAAAAGTAAATTATGCGGTGAGATAATCTGTGTTTTACTGGGTTTACAGTCTCCTCTTATGGAAGGTGATATGATATCCAAAGGTGGAAACAGTCATCAAATTCTACAGGCGTCTTTTAAAGCCAGCTTAAAAAAACAGACCTAGTTCAAGTCCTGGATGCTGATTGGTCAGCTAGCAGTGATGATCACTATGCAGTGTGATAAAACAGAACAGAATGTTCATATATCATTATGACCAGGGGTGTAGCTAGAAATTCTGGCCCTGTACACAGGCAGGCTCTGAGGGCCCCTCCACTCTTTAGCATATTTTCGTGGGCCCCTTCAAACTCTTGGGCCCTGTATACTTAGTACCATTTTCCCCCCTGGTTTTATGCCCCTGATTATGACTTTTCTCTTACATAAAAATCCTACATATCAAAACTGTAAACATATAAATGTAATAGATAAAGACGTCACTTGGCTCTCCAATTGCTTCACCAAAAAACCTTGGCAAATGAGAGGGTAGGCTATTCCCTATAGTCTGTTAAAGTGTCATATTTGTGATAATAGTCTATAAGCATATCTGTGGAAAGATGACACTCCAGACATGCAGATATTTATTACATAAAACAGGGGGACTCTTTTTATGTCTGAAAGATGTTAAAGATGTACGAGAAATATGACCAAACAGTGAGTTTAGGAATGTAATTTCAGCAATGTTTTTTTTTTTAGTTAAATAGCAAAAACAGAACAAAGAACAAAGCTGTGTAGAAAAGCAGCATGAAGGCAAACGTCTCCTGTAATAAATATAAAAAATCGTTTTTGATACTCAGTCACTATTCAATAGTGTCTGGTGGATTGTCTATTGTAACTATGCCGCGGGTATCTGGTGGATATTCAAAAGTACAAAACTTATTTATGAATTTAAACTTACCTGTTATGATCTTGAGGTGTTTTAGCTCTTAAATTCAGCATATATCAGAGATGGCAACAGTTGGATCAAAATGACGAAAAAAACCGCGAATACAGAAAATAACTTGTTTGCAGAACTGCATCAAACCATGAATATCAATTAAAAGCTTTCTCTTGTGACCTAGGGCAAAAAGCCCCACTAAAAAATGAAATTCACTAAATGTGTTTTGGGGCAGTCATCATCGCTATTATCTATGGTTGTGTTGTATGACGGCTGAAATTGGGGACATAGGGCCAGAAAATGTTTATTGCTTACATATGCGGCAGGCATGTGTTTCGCATTAAGTATGAGAGGCTTTTAAATATATGCAGTCTCAGTCAGGGTACTCGCACCATGGCAGAGTTTTAAAATGGCTGGTACATTTTAAGGAAATGTATAACACACATTGCAAAAACGTAATTTTTAAGCACTTAGTTTTTTTATGCGCGGTGCTATGGTGACAATCTACAGTTGATTGCTAATCTTCTGCCATATAAAAAATCTCTCTTGGATACTCATTCAGGAAACATATTCATCTTATCACTCTAAATCTGTTTTATCTGTGCTGGGGTCAAAAGTGAGGCATCTGACAAATTGCTGTTTTGATGAACGACAGAAAAGAAAAACGGAATGATTGATGTTTATATTCAAGGACACAGCTGATTTGAAAGTATTGTTTTCCCCGTCCCTCTGTAGTTTTTTTTGCAGTCCGTTTCTGTTGCTAGTTGAAATGCGGAGCCAAATAGCCCCGCTCTGTATATCTGTTTCTATTAAATAAAACCAGAATTCATCATTACTATTACCCTGAGATTAATATTATAATGAAAAACATATCTGAAATCAATGGGGTATCTGCACATGATCTGATGCTGTTTGTGAAGTAGAGGGGTTTTGTAGGCTTTTCTGTTCTCTCTGTCAGCATTGGGCATAAACCCATGCTGGTCCAGCCCTTTGAATGTTCTGGATCGTTCCTTTTTTCTCTAAAAGGACAGGAATTTTCATCAATTTCCCAGAATTCCAAGCTTAGGATCCGTCAGCAAGTCCATGACGGACAAGGTGCAAATGCAGACGGCTTTTGAAGAGAATGGGAGACAATGCTCTGATTTGTTTATTGCATGTTATACCCAGGATGCACCTACATGTAATTCAAAAATGAAGTCCAACCTATTTGATGCATGGCCAAAAAAACCTTGCACTATGTGACATAGACCATACAGTCAGATATAGTCAAATATTGTCCTTTTTTAAAGCTAAGGAATGTAAATACACAGACTGGGATTCAATCAACATTTCTCCTTAACGTTTACTTACAAATGAATACTTGCGATTTTGTACATGGCGAATTTATTGCTGAGAACTCACCAAACTGTCGGTAAAGATAAAGATGAGCACTTGCATTGAATTGTGGGCTAAGGTTAAGGACGAATGTCGATTGAATACCAGTCTTAGTCTTAATAAGGCACGGCGTTTTCAGTTCGTCAAGTTAGATCAGTTGACAGCCGAGTAGGTCAAGATTTTGATCTTCCTTGGTAGAGATGAATCACCAGAGAGCGCAGATTTCTGCATATTTGTTTTGAAAGCACACCCTGACTGTGACATACGCACTCAGGCCTCAATCCCTTGAATTTCTGTGGAGCAGAAAACCACAAAGTAGCGACAGGGAATGTATGAGATCCCATCTATTGTGCATGGCGTACTAGTTTGTGTCTGAGTGAGAGGACCAGATTGTCCTTGGCATACTGTGTAAGAGGACCAGAGGTCCTGCATTGTGTAGCATCTGCTAAATGCAGAAATGCAGTCAACCATCTTCTGTAATACAGACCTGGGGCGCAAAATGAACGAAAGGAATCAATTTAATGACGTCGAGGCTGATTTTGAATCACCTATTCATGTCCAGGAACAGTGAAGGTTATGAGCATGTGTGTGCCAGAGAATGAACTTCTGCTATTGGATAATGCTCTATATCATGTGGTCACGCCACACATTGACCGACGAATCGATGCGTCTTTGACGAGCTTTCATCGCCAATTACATCAGATTCCCCTGTGTCATCTCCAATATAATCATGAATTGACATACCTCAAAAAGAACTACAGTGGGAACGCTCACTTAAAGGCAAAGAGAGGAGGATTACGAAATTTATGAGTTGCAGATCTTTCTGTTTACAACATCATCTTTATACACAGGTATTGTATTTCACCAATAGCAGTGTTCAAGAGAAAAGAAGCATATTATCTTTATGTGTTTACAATCTGTATAGATTTTTCGTTCTACTTAATGTGAAATGCATAACCTAAACACATTTATTTTTCCTTCTGTTTAAGTCAACTGTTTAAGTTTTTGAAACATCTCAAATTATGAAACCTGAAATTAATTATCAGCATATCAGTATTAATTCAATTTTACTGAAATCAAACCTTCCATAGGGTATAACAAATAATTGAAAATAGAGGCAATATTTATGTTGACCAGCTCCCAGCGCTTGATGTTTTGGTTCATGGTGTTTATGGTTTTTAAGCATTATGACGGAAGAAATAGACATCATATTTCACAAATGTAATGGTTAACACCGGGATAAAACAGTGCAGAAAACAGGCATCTCATGTTGAGGTTTAAAAGCACAATAAAATAATTATGTTAATAATAATCTCCCTTCTCATTTTTCATCATTGTATATCATCAAAGGAGTAATGGTATTGTTTGGGTATCAGAAAACTTGCCATTTTAATGGACTAAAGCTGTACTGAACCCCACATTTTGCTTCAATTCTACTCATGACTACCAAGTATGTCCTTTTTTTCAAAAGAGATATTATCCATTATTGCATAATTAACATAAGCATACAGAAATCAAACTTAATGGCTGAATGAAAACCATCTCAGGAGCACGAGACACCCACTCAGTGCATCATGGGTAGAGAGGGTAGCGCCACAAAGGTAGAATGGGGGATGGTTGGACCTTGATGAGAAAAGTTGCTTAAAAAGAAAACAGTGGACACAATTTAAGTCTTGGAAGAGGATCTTTTCCACCTAAATGGTCTCTGCCACAAAATAAGGCTGGCACTTTATGAAAAAAAAAAAAAAAAGTAAGAGACTTCTCTCAGAAACAAATAATGAGTTCAAGACCTTGAGGTGATCTTTATGAGAAAGGCACGTTAAAAATTCTCTATCTTTGTACAATACTTAGTCTCCAGGAAGAGTTCCAAAGTGTTTTAATGATTTCAGAATTTAAAGTCGTCTTTGCCAATGACCCAAACTTCTCTTCTATAGTCTCAGCCCAGGGAAGCGCATACAAACATGTCTAACTTTTTATCTGTCAATCTCATGGAATACAGGCTTACATTCCTACCTAGCAACTCAGTTGATGGGGAGATTCCAGTTGGGGCTGCATCAAATGAGATCGCACAAAATGGATGATACCTTGCGTTGGCAGTAGGAAGTAGCATACCTTTAGATGCATCTGAATGAACTGTATAGACAACTGAGTCCGTGAGGAGAGGCCGCTACCTTTTGCATTTAAAAAAGGCAGTGTTGTTTTTAGGATGCACATAATTGTGTGTCTATTAACCCAAAAGCTAGCCAATGATTTGTCTCAAAATTTTTTTAGAATGAAGAAATGTAAAAATATCGTAAAACAGTTCTGTTACCTTTGCTGTCATCTGAGAGGTCAAAACGTATCCCATAGGTGGATGTATTGGTCCAGGGGTTCTCACTTTGGGTGAGAGAGGTCCTGGGATAAGCTCCCGGACGAGCCCCTTGCTATACCAGCACTAAGGCCTTCCACTAATAGCCACCCTTACATTTGTGTATTTTCTCTCAGCTGTAAGCTAACAGCAAGTGCTCACTGCAGAGGACATTTCGCATAGCGGGATGAAGGGCTGATGGGATGAATGTTAATCTACATGTTCTAAGGAATTGGACAGGATCCTGCTGTTAAAAGCCAGTGTGACAATTGGTCAAACATTTGAAGAAGAGGTGTACAATATGATGCCATCATTTTCACATTACAAGTGGCTTGAGCTTAGGCTTGCCATGTGGGCCAATGAGATGAATGCAAATCGCTGATTGAGCTTGCAGTTTGGAATTTGTCCCACTTTTGTTTCAGCAGCTGACGATTGTTGATTAATGACATGCTAAAAACAAAGAGACTGCATTGGCCGGGAATCGAACCCGGGTCAACTGCTTGGAAGGCAGCTATGCTCACCACTATACCACCAATGCCTCCTGTAGTAAGCTGTCACTAGGATGTTGTTGCTAGGATGGCAATGATGCCTTTCCCCACAGGTTGGTTTGTTCGTCTAGGAGTATGATTATTGCTTCAGGTGTGAGCGGTCCCAGGTTTGTCTCCTAGACAAGCCCCTCACTGCTCCTCCAGCCTCCTGCTGCTCCCCAACAGCCATGCCTCTACCTCCAGGTTTTCTCCCAGCTGTAAAAACATTTCCAGGGCTCACTACAGCCCAAAAGAGGTGCCCACCAGCAGCATGTGTCTGTAGGCTGTTCTGGAGTTAGGTTGTTTTTCCATATACCTTTAACAGATGCATCACTGTGTTCATACATCTGAATAACTTTTATAGTGCATAGATGCATGAGAATTTGCTACTCAATTTCACCTTTAGTTCAGTGTGTATGTATGTACAATTACACTTTACCGTGCTGCATAATGGAGATGGCATTAGAAGGTTGGAGGCATTCAGGTGGCTATGCTGCAAGGCAACCTACATATTTAACCAAGACTGTGCTATGACTGAATATGTGTGCTGTTTCGTCTTGCAACTCTTGTGTCCAGGCTCAGATATACTCGGTTAAGGAAGAACTAGCATGTCAAGTTTGCAGTACCAACAAAATCCCTGTTGAAACCAAGGCAAGCTGCAGTAAGTAAAGTTATACTGCACCCTGGCTTGGTTTCACCATGATTCGACTGCAGTTACTGCTGTTTATCTTGGCACTCTATTGGGCTCAGGGCTCAGGCCATCTTGTTCAGGTCTACACCTGTCCGTCTATTCAATTGCCACAAATACTTAATAGGCTAATGTGGCAGCCACATATTCTATGGTGCTGTCTAGTAATTAGTAATTTCTTTAGTGTGTTCCTTTTTGTTTTTGTTTTTCCTTTTCGATTTAAGGGTTATTCACAATTTTGATTTCAGTTTTTTCAAATTCCTTCAACTCAGTCTGGTGATTGGAGGATCATTTGGATTACCTGTGTTCTGCAGCGTGAGGACTGGCTCCTAATTAGGGATTGGCAGCAGCCATCCGTGCATTCTCCTTTTAGCCAATCAGGGTGTGAGTACGCCCTTCCTGTTCGGCTTTAAGGGGCAGCAGTTTGAAACCCACTGATTGTTTTGATCTGAATTTCACTGGTGATAGGGCTTAATGGCGAAAGACAATGCAACGGTCTGAAAGTTCTGCTGTCTTAGAGATTCTCTCAGGTTGTCTTAGAGATTGCTTATCAGATTTTAAGTTTGAGACTGGGTATTTCAAAGCTGTTTGAGCGGTTGGCTTTTTGAAGACCAGAATTTTGAATGCTTCATGTTCATCTGTGTGTGGGCTGTAGACTGGCAAGTCATTGCTAACCTGATGGCTTGCCACAACAATGTCTTAGCCCTGCAGGCATTATTTCGTTTTGTCTACTTTATTTTGACAACCTCCTTAAACTATGTTTTATTTTCTTTAATGTTTAAATTGGCATTCATTTTTACATAAATATCTGAAGAGTTCAAACTGGTTGCTTATTTCCCCTCTCTTGTTTAGAATTGTATGTGGTTGGGAACTGATTTTTAAATCCTCCTTCCTGGTCGGTGGAAGGTTGTGATTTCGGTACACGCTGCACTCCTCTTCAGTTTTAAAAGTTTTCTCACAGTGAGGACTTTGCCACTGGTTCTCTACCCACCAGTGATATCCCCTGCTGGTGGCAGTGTTCCACCAGAGTATACCCGTTATATAAAAGGTTGCGTGCATGAGCCGTGGCTTCAGATAAAGATAAGCAGATACAACACACTAAATGTCTATAGAGTCCACAGTGTAGATGGCAACCCTTGTCTTGAAAGGCAAGACACATCCATGCAACTGCTTTTCTTAAAATGAATGATAAATGACAAATGTTTTTTAAAAGCATTGCTGCAATAATAACAGTGATGGAATCTTCTGTTTCTCAGTTGTTGGTATGACCGTTATAAAATGGACTTGACAGCCCTATGTTTTTATGTGAATGCAGGAGGGTGACACTTATGACATATAATTTGAGGGCCAATGCACTTTTAAGAGATCTGAGGAAGCACACCTGCAAATTAGTTTTCCAGATTTGACCCAATATTGGGTTCAAATGAAGATCAATGTGCTTTAGGTGAAGTACTTTGGTTATGTGTTGACTTACCTGTTTTTTCTTGTTAGTGCTGTGAACTTTAAAAGTAAGGATTTTTGATGTATTGCTTTTGCTGGGTTGAAAAACGCTGACAGGTTGTATTTCTATTTTAGGTTATTTTCC
The DNA here is from genome assembly GCA_022829145.1 of Albula goreensis. Classification (NCBI taxonomy): domain Eukaryota; kingdom Metazoa; phylum Chordata; class Actinopteri; order Albuliformes; family Albulidae; genus Albula; species Albula goreensis. Next base: position 3,781,971 of record CM040765.1, read on the forward strand.
CCTGTCGCTCTGTCTCCAGCTCAGTTGATAAACACATGCCTCTCTCTGGTCAGCGCCAAGTCAAATGTTTGACACACCTGCTAAACAGAAACGAGAAACCTCGAGGGGTCCGAGCTCGTGTCTGATGTTCCGTACTGGCTTACCCTCGTATGTATATAGCAAAGTCTTTACTGCCATGCACTGATCTAGTTTTCGCTGACATCAGGTTTGGCATTGTTCGGAGATCTGCTTCTCCCTGATGCTCACAGCTCACCTCTGTTCCTGGAACTCGCTGGACGCGATTCAGTTTTTCCCTACGCCCACTTCCAAAAATACACCCAAGTCTCGGTCTTCACACCTCTGAGTTATTAAAATCAGCAGTGCCTACTGCCGCTCTGAAAGCAGCCTCTCTCCAGCGAAATATTCACAGCTGTTTCTGTGGTTTTGGGTCCGGAGCCGCAGATTCTCACATGGAACGATTGAGGTTATGAGGATTTCGAAGCTTTGATATGGGTTTCAAATGGGTTTAACGCAGGCTTACGGACTGTAATACTCCCAGTACCTGCACGCAGCGCTGAATAACATTCAGAGGAAAATGGAAACAAATCATAATGCTAAAAAAGCCATTGTTATTGTGTCAACACATTGTTTTTATAGAAACCCCCGCCGTGCACTTCTATTTGTCAGAAGTTCCAAATGTTGAAAGTGACAAACTGTATGGAATAAGAGACTTTGATTTATTTATCTATTTATTTATGTTAAAAGATTGAATTAGATAGATCTGAAGAGATATAAATGAAAGAGACTCTTGTCCATTCCACATATTTTGTTCTTTTTTTCTCATTAAATATTACATAAAATAAATAATTTATCCAAAAGCAGAAAAAAGGAAATGGAAAAATCTAATACAGTGGCTTAACATGTTATTCATTTTGTTAGAGTTGTTACGTTCTGGTGCTAATTTGACTAAATATTCAGCATTTGGCTTGCTCATGTCCCCAGCACCAAGCTCTTGAAACTCATCCAAGTGCTTCCAGTAACTGTTTATTTACAGTTACTGTTCATTTTGGTCACTAAGTCTGAGTTTGACTGAAAAGTCTTCGTATTAGTAAGCATATAAATAACTGATTCCAAACGTGACACATATAAACACATTTTTCCCTGTGTCCATTGAGTCTCCATGCAATAATGTCACAGATATGCAGGAATCATTGTCTTTTCCATCTTCTCCGTCCATTTTGTTACACATTTGATCATGTCCAAACGATTTGGCATAGAAAACGTTCTGGTGTTTTCCTTTGTGCTGAGTTATAACGCAGTGCTGACTAAAAATTCTCAATCAGACTGTTCCTTAAAACTGTATCCTTAAATAGTGCCTTCCTCTTCAATAATAAAATAAAAATAAAATAAAACATAGAAAAATGTCTGGATAAAATACTTTCATTTGTTTTATACTCCAAGTCTTTCTTTCAGTGCAGTATTAAGTTCCCTCAGGACGAGTCTGGCGACAGTAGCTACACCACCATGGGAAGAAAATGTGTAGTAGTGTTATTCCGCCGAGTCTTTTTGCCCCTCATCGGTTTTCCATTAGCACTCAGGCCAACAAACATCGGTCTTTTTTTGTTTCTCCATTCTGCCGAGGCATAGGTGTTGTAGCCATTCTCCTCGATTCGCTCTTTCAGCTTGCAGTCGGTCCCAAATTCTTTCTGGAAAAAAAAAGAAGCATACCGTTAGTTTGTTTTCCTGCTAGATGCAGCAACGGAAGGTAGTATCTTGTATCAAATATTGTGGATTCAGATGGGTTTCTGCGGCTCTACTTTTATACTTCTCTGAGATGAATATCTCTTGTGAAAAGTGCAGTACTGTCATAGCGAAACTGACCAAAGCTGTTTTGTCCAGAGCTGTTTTAAAAAAAGCGTGCGTTTTCATTATTTAAGAGCCTTATGTTTGAGGATGAACGCTGTTTCCCTAAACAAATCCACGGAATCATTACATGAATTTTATCAAATGTACAACAACTGGACATGTTTACAACACAACGGAGGGGTCGAGCTGGAGACATGAATAGATGTTTCAAGGTTCATTCAGAGTCATCCTTTGTAAGAATGTCATCGTGCATTTAACTTTTTTTTCCAGGAATTCTTTCTTTTGATTCCACCTCTTCATAATGTATACCTTTCTCTTGTCATGTTTCAAGGCTTTGAGACTGAAAGGCAACATCTACAATGAGTACCATGCAAACCAGAGAAAAAGGCCACATAAAGGAAATAATGCTGACAGACATATTCGATTTCGCGTTGGGAGACGTGAGCTGTTTCGGGAGAGCTTGTGGGGACCGTAGAAGAAAGGGGAAGCCGTGGATTGGGTTGCCTGTTTCTGAATGGCGAGTAAGTACCAGTATGCCGTGGTCTATGAGAAAGGCCAGGCTGTGTTGGGGCGGCTCGTTTTCTCGAAGACGACAGGACCCCTTTTCACCGAAGTCGGCTTTAGCTGGGGGTTCATTGAAGTGCAATGAGGTGGAACTGTCTTTAAAAACACCACAACTTGCTTTTTCAGGGACCAAGCCCAGGAAAAAAGAGAAGCCTTTGCCAATACCCAACAAGCTGTGAGCTTGACTGCAGAAACAGCATAATTACTACAGGAAGATTGGTTGTGACATTTTTAAAAACTTGTTTTCTGGACACCAGCCTTCTTATTCGTTAATAGATTTGCTATGTTGCCAAGCAGAAGACATAGCTTCATTACACTCAATGAACATCACAAGTCAAATGCCAGCATATCACTGAGATTCCAACAATCCTGTTGTGTCTTAGAGAGACAAGATTCAGCTTGAAGTATTTTTATATACCTTTAAGTGATTTAGCTCTTGAAAGGTAATAGGCTATGTTATGTAGCAGGAGTAACTACTTCATTTCTGTGTCTCATAGTTGTTGGAGTCACATGAGACACAGAAGCTTGAAACGGCCATTGTTCCAGTTGTCAGTCTACTGCTGATCAAGCTCAATATCTAAAACCTCCCAGGTTACACTATATCACACTGTGTAGGCGTAGCAAAACCACAGTGCTAAAATCCTAAGAGTGTGCATTCTGCAGCTGTACTAAATTGCTCATGGATATTAGCGTAAAGTACATTCAGGGCATGTACTTTACCTTTGCCACATTAACATTTTTGCACATGCAATTTCAGTAACATGATTTGTGATTGGAGCAAACAAACTACCTCAGCCAATCATATGCTCTCTTACACAACGCTAAAGCTTCTGATAAGCTATAGATAGTAATGGTTGGTAATCACAGGAAATGAGGTAATGACGGGTGGGTGTCGCACTCAAGAGATACTCACCGCCCCATAGAGGTCACCCTTCTTATTGATTGCCAGGTAAAAGTTGCTGCCCAGCCCTTTGACTGCAACGATTCCCACATCCACCGACTTAATTTCCAATATACCTGAAATACAAAGTACAAATCCATTCATTAGTTATGAAAACGTACATTAGATTAATATATAATTTAGTACTTTCAAGGGCATTCCACGCTTGATGTTGAAACATTTCAATGAAATAATGCCAATATATGTAATAAAATAAAAGTAATTGATGTATTATCAAAATATTATGTGATAATAATTTGATAAAGGATGGCGCATGTTGAGTTAGACATACACACATTTGTAATATGAAATACTGGACATAAAATTGTAATATATTAGCCAAACAAATCGTCTGACTGAAAATGTAATCACCCCCTTAGTCACAGTTATTGGTTACAGCACCTTTACAACTAACTAACTCTGTAATTACGGTTCAGTCTCTCACTGTGCTTTAAGTGGAATTTCTGCCCATATCCCCCATGCAGAACTGTTTAAACTCAGTGTTATAAATATGCAAAAAGCAGAAAATCTGACTACAAAATATTATTTTGAGGTACTGTATACGTTTATCTTAGACAAGGGCTTTTTCTTGAGCATTTTTTAATCGTTTTATTGAAGGCTTTACTCATTATCCAGCAAGCACGCATTAAAATGGTGTCTCCGTTGTAAGGGACCGCAGGATTGACGGTATTTGCTACCCAGGAAAAACCCTGCTGTTTTCAGTCATCTAGCGGGTTGCCACAAACTCTTCATTTTGTAACCGTTTTAAATACTTGCCAATGTATTTGTAATACACTGATTACAATCTACATGTAATCCCTCTATGTTTTCCCCCTCGGAGCTCTTTCATTCTGCGTCTGTCACTCATGAATGTGCAACAGTAATTTTTTTGTTTCATTTGTTTCATCTCCTGGCTGAGTTAAAGTTCTCTGTAAGAGTTACTGGCTGGGCTCTATACAAAAAAAATGTTCTCTCGTTTTTTTTTTCTGTAGAGAGCGGCTCGCTGTTGCCAGCAAGAAACCAAAAAACTCCGTACTGGTTTGAAGCCTGACTGTTTTTCCAAACCAGAGGTTTTTTTTCCCCTCTGATAGTAAACTTGGTTTCATAAACCGATAACAGGGCTGAATCTTGCGTATCCGAGCATGGAGGAAATGTGTTGTTTTGGCAGTTGTCCTTGCCCTGTGAGGAGCCTTCACCAGAGGTCAGTGGAGGTATTGCCTTACACGACGGCCTCTGACCAGGCCGAGGCGGTTTATTGGACACCGCCGAGGTAATTCCCCGTCTTCTCCCCTGACGAGCGCGATCTGCGCCATCTTCCCCGTCTTCCGTTTCACTCACGTGGCGCGCGTCAGCGACATCCTGCTAACCCGGCGGGACCCAGGGGTGCCTGACGGGAAGGGACCGCCTGATTAGGTCGGGGAGAGCGGGTCCCGTTCTTTGATCCGAGGTGACTCGCTCGGGCGTCTGCGTTTAATTGCCCCTTTCGAGCCAGACGCTTTTGTCTTGGGGGTGGGGGGGAAGGGGGGTGGCAGTCGCTCCTCGCTCATTTCACAGGGAGGTGTTTTATTGCGCCACATAAACTGTTGCGAGGCCTAAGGTGTTTGTTGATAAGCAGCAAGGTGGAGACAGTGTCGGTTTCCAGGACCCACATGTGGGTTCAATTACTACATACGCACACCTACCCCCCTGCCCTCAAAGTTGCCCTTTTTCGGTGAGGGTCCACTGGTTAGGTCAAAGCCGAGGAACATCCTTCCCTCAGTCCGGGTCTAAAGCGTTACCAGGTGGTGGCGACTAACTCATTTAGGAAATCAAGTACTTTGGGTTAAGCCTCCGCATGTTTCTTCTTTGCATCAGAGCAGACTACAATTCCCTCAACAATCGACCAATTATATCTCTGAAAACGGCACGTCTTTTTGTGCGTTTGTATGTAGCTGATACTGTCAAGTTTTAATCACATTAGTCATTGCTACAAACATTGATTGATAAAGTCTTTAATTTCTCAAACTTATTATGACTATTTCAGCTGGTGTGTATTTATTATATATTTTAAAATTTGATTTATTTTATTGAATAAGTATTGTACAGTATCACCCCTGTTACACTCCTGCATTCACTTGCACTGTGCACCCTCACTTAAACGGCTTGATTCCAAACGCTCACAAATATTTCAAAAATGTCTTTGCTGAGATATGCTTATGTAGATGCATAATGAAAAGTGTAAGGAGTGTTAAACTGCCACGGTCAACCCCTGTCCTGGACACACTGGAGTGACAGATTGCAGTGGAAACTGCCGCAGCACCAAAAGAGAACAAGAAATCCTCCAAACACTTCACAGAACCAGCACCACTAGCACCATGGACCCATCAAAACCACCTTCTAACTATCAACAAACATCCAATCAATGGAGTGGATGACATACCTCAACACACATGATTATGTCAACACAGTAACATCCCCTGTGAGTTACTGAAATGATCCTGTGTAGAGCTGAGACCACTAACATCGCCTTGATGGACAGGTAAAACATCTGTGTGAGGTATGGGGTTAACAGTTTAAAAAGCGGACCTTGAAAAATACGTCTGGCCTGCTAGCTGCCACTATTATGTCATAGTTTGAGAGATCAGCGATGCTGTTTTCAGTTAAAACAGTGTGTTTTCATTGTTTTCTTTCTAAGCCCTTATGACTGCGCTTAAAGCAAAATTGACCGCAAATGCAACCGATGAAGTAACTGCATTTTTATAAATACTTTAAGCCAAATTAGCTAACCATAGTTAAGATTACAATATTTATCAAATATGCAAAAAGTTGAGTGTGTGAGCAGCACTTTTTACTGATAAAAAACTTTATCAAAATCAGCCAAAAGAACAATCCTACTATGACTAAATAACTCAAATTTACAGTGAAAATAAGGGCCAGGATGAAATCAAACCACTGCAAAAATAAATACTGTCTGTGATGTAGAGACGCAGACACTGCAGCTGCAGCACGATATAAGACGTGGGATAGCCTGTTTCATTCAAAATCCGAGAGCCCTCCCCTCGCACGAGATCGGGTATCGGAGCGAAGTGGGGAATGTAAGCCAATCCGACGCACTCTCCCAGCGCCACCTCTGCCTCTGGTCGATGAACGCGAGGGTGAAAAGAAAGGAGGGAAAACAGATAGTGGATGACGGAGGGACCGGGAGATTAGAGGAGTCTAAATGATCCTTGATCAAAGAGAGGTACTGTGCCAGTCTTGGCTGACAAAGGGTCTCACACGAGAAGTACCTGCATGCATGCATAGACGAGTGCGTAAACAGCCATACACCAAAAATACATTTGTGTATGTCCATAATATAGTTTGGCACGCAAGCGGTCTAGGAGAAAGACCACCAAACCACCAGTTCACAGTTCTGTAAATTTAGGTACAATATGTGACCACTGTCCATATTAGTTTGCATAGAAGGTTTTTGCTTGTTGCATTGTAACAAATGAAACAGATGATGATGATGGAGACTGAAAGAACTTCTCCTTTGGCTACTTTCATAAGACGGCAGGAACATAAAGTCATTGGCACCCAGAAGTGGAATCACATGACCTTTAACTTGGGCTGGGGGATTCTATTAACTCAGTCCAGTGGGGGACCTGTGGACTGTACCAATATTATTCTACAGGTCCATACACTACTGCCCTCAAGACTTGCAATGCCAAAACAAGATCTGCCACGCCAAGAACCTGTTTCTGATGCCTGTACATGTTTTTTGTAACGTTTGATGTGGTGGGTAAAGTTTAAAGGCAAATATGTTTATTGCCCCCTTCCCAGTTACCAGAACATTCTTTATGTCTGCACCTACAGTTGAAAGGAGGCTGTGTAACAAAAAAGGTCTTAAACTGCCATCGGAGCTCTGTCAGACTGTGAAGGAGAACAAACGCAGGGCTTCGCACACCAACAGCTCAATTAGACGACACGGCACGCCTGAGTAATGTCTACGTGCTTTTATTTTACTGTGCAGAGCAAGTATATTTCACATTCTCCTTCTCTCTCTCGCTGTTTTTCTTCCTCCATGTTTTTCGTTGGCACATTGCCCGGCGCTTTGATTTTTATTTTTGTGCCAGAATTTTAAAGGTGACTTTTAACTGCACACAAATATTTTATGGGAATTATCTGAAGTGCTATACTAGTTTTTTCTTAAAACAAACAAAAGGTGCTTATAGTTCTTAATCAACATTTTTCAGACATTACGAAGAACACCTGTGTTGTTTTTATATGGAAGATATACATAAAAATATGCCACATAGTCTTTAAGGTCAGTTTTATACTGCACACCAGCAAATGTGTGGTTTCAAATTACTTGCGGTCATGTCTTACCCGCAGTACGGTAATTTTGCAAGTTTTACTGTGGGTTGACATTAATCATTCACCTGCGATTTTTTTCCATCACGCGATTATGGGATGTCTCTCTATTTTGGAATGTATGGAGACTTGCCTGCAATGCCCTGATTGGCTGCTTTGTTCAAACTGAAGTCCGTGAAGTCAAGAACCATCTCCTTCATTGGTTACAGCAGAAGGCTCTAAGTGCTGGCAGTCTTGAGAAGACTCATGTTGGCCTACCCTGCCATGGAAGCCCAAGCTTCAGTACAGACCTTCTCCGACACCACTTAACGCAGGCAAGAGGAACTGTGTGAGAGTCACAAATACCATATACCTTATTTCAACATATACCTTATTTCCCATCATGCTCATTGTTTCTAGTATAGTTCCCCTGTCCATCTTCACCCCCATAATTATCAAGCATGGCCTCATGAATATTCATGAGCAAGAAGTCTCCACCTATCCAATCCCGAGTCGTCTCTGAACAGAGGTTCTCACCTGCGCTCAAGCTGTATTTTAGCCTCACTGCTAATGCCTATTTTCGTAAAAACTTTGGTAGATGTTGAGCAATCAACTTTGATATATGACACGCTTAACCAGTTCAAGCCAGCTTTTCACACGCTTTAATAAAACATGAATTTTTTGAGTTTATATCACGTTGTTGACCCACTGTATGTACTTTCCTGGGCTGGTGTCCATTCCCTCCAGAGTGCAACTGGCCTGGGGGTGATGGCCTGCAGTTTCACTGACAGGCATGCTTTTTGGATTAGCCCCCTGGTTCCCAGGTCATAAAGGGAACCGATCCCCCTGTTTAAAGTCATTTCTGTTACTGACCCCTCGCTGGCTCCTGAGGACAGTGGCTCTCATCTTTGATGTGGGGCGCTGCGGGCTTCTGAGACCGGCGGAGGAGCCTGTATTCTCATCAGGGGTTACTTTCATTACTCTGTGCTTCCCCCCACGCCCATTCCCATCCCCGCTGGTCCCCTGTGCTCCTTACATGTGTACAGGAATAACTTCACATGAACCGAGGTTAACAGGGCTGAGAAACTCGCTTCCACTGTTTATCTTGACTTATTCGAAGACTTGCGTTGAGTCTTACAATGGAATTGTGAGGAACAGTGGAGCTAAACGTTCAAACAGAAATTCATGACAAAATACATGGTGCTGAATTCAGTGAAACGCAACTGTTTTAAGCACATATGCTTTTCAGTTAAACAAACCATATAAACTCTTAAGGGCTTGCCGTACGCTCATAAAGACCAAGGACGTCCAAGGAAGAGGAAGAGATGCTGTATGGGGGCAGGAAATGTTCTTTTCATTTGAAAGCTTCAAGAACACTGAAGCTTTAAAAACTGCCTCTGTCCATTAAAATGTAACACTCTCAGAGTTAATTCAGTGTAATTAACTGGAACGTTGTGATAAAATCCCACTTCTTCCATCTACGTTTCATTTATGCATAACAAACATGGCTTCATCAAAATTCATTTTCGTAAGTACAGACGTCTCAGCCATTAAAATGCTTTACAGCTTTGTATTTTGCACAATGGCATCATGTTTTAGCCAGTGTTCTGTCCTGAATAATGATGGCGTTTCGGTAGATGCCATCACGCATATGCGATAGCTCATATTTACAGTGGGGTCACTACATTTTGTGCAAACAACTTTCAGTTAGTATGAAAAAAGATACTGATAAAAGACTGAAAGCCATTCTCCAAATATACAGTCTTGGCCATGGTTACAGAATTCAATATGGTCCTCTTACCAGTAATTCAGCATTGCTATACTTGTGATGATGTTGAAATACTTCTAAATTGATGTAATTGCAGCGTATTTTGACAACTGGTTGACACTGTATGGAACAGCATGAAGGGAATCTAGCTTTCAGGCCCCCATAACAAGCTCCTGTATAGCCAGGTACCTCCGTATTTCGGTCCCCCCTCATCTCCAACCATCTCTGTTCTCTCTGCGGCTAAAACAAATAGGAAATATTACTGAGGAACGGTTGACTTCCTCTTTTAAAGATACAACTCACAGAGTGAGTTGTATTTTTAAAGCTAACAGAGTGCATTGCTAACATAATCACCCATGTTAAATACGCTTCACTCTAATCAGTGTGCGGTATGTTCTTAGGATATCCTGAGTAGCGCTTCTCAGGAGCGCTGGTAGGCGCAGAGGTCCGATTGGGCCTGAACCGCCTCGTCCTGTTTCAAGCTTCAAGCCTGTTTGTGTGAGACGGAAAGAGGCAGTCATTAGCCTGAGAAGCGGAGCGGGAGAGGAGTGGACCTGAATCAACCATGTGACGTCACCAAAGAGGCCTTTCTGTAAGATGGTGGGCAGTAGGTGAATTGTTAATTATTAACAGGGGGGATGGCCCAATGGGAGCACCCCCCTGCCCCCGCACCACCAACCAACACACATACACACACATGTAAAATGGGGATGGCAGGTTAACAAAGGGGATGCATTATGGCCATTTTGCTAACAAGGGGGATGGCATCGCCCCCTCAAATCGTCTACTGATGGTAGGGTGAAGAAAATTCATTTTCCCCTCTCATTACCTGCTGTGATAGCATGATCCAGTACCCAGGGCCTGGGCTAACGGTCAGGGAGCTTTCAGTAGAGAGAGAGGGTTTAAACAGGTTTCCATGCTCTCTCTCTCTCTCTTCAGAAGGCTATTTCACTTCGAGAGTGCTAGGCCGAGCATGGACTCAATAGCCTTCGCAGCTTTTCTCTATTGAACGACTATAGAGAGTTTAATGATAAAGCACTGGCTAGGTGTTATACTGGAATTCCATATAACACATGTGTCCCTACTCTCAACTACATACAGCCTACCTGTGAGCGCTCAGCGCAAGCCTCAGGTCCTAGCGCCAGTGCTTAATGGCATATCCAAACCAGCACACGAGAGGTGGGGGGAAAGGGGAACAGCCTGTTTGAGAGAGCCAGCCACTTGCAGGGCAAAGGGGGAAAACGAGAGAGAACAACATCGCCTTCTCTAATTTACCCCTGAATCATGTGCAGATGTGCGCATAGAAAACACATGGTCCACAGACCCGGGACTCGCTGCCACAGAGCTGAGTTCGCTCTCAGCACCGAGAGATGAAACCGTCCTCTGGGAGAATGAGGCTAGCTTGCGCTTCCTCACAGAAAAAGTACAAGCTAGCATGTAATGCTACTACATTCTAGCTTGTAAGAGTGGCATCTATAGACATGCCTAATACCCGTAGGGCCATTTGTATCAGTCCCGGAGGACAGGTGAAAGTACTCACCTGCATCTTCCTCACTGCGCTCACTTCCAGCTCGTTCTGACAAATGCAAGTACCTCACTTATTGCATCGCGTGGCTCTTTGCAAGCGTTTGCCATCGCAGCAGAGATCGTTGACATGCTTGGTCTTTCCAGAGCATTCCAACAGTGAAGGCAAAAGCCAAATACGAGGAATGTCACTCTTTTTTGAGAACTAGTAATCAAGCTAGTTCACTACAACTGAGGAAGTCAAGCTAAAGACAGGTGAGGCTAACTGGGGAGCTCACCAGCATTAGCAATGACAAATAAAAATACCTACTCACATGACTGTCTCACAGGGATAACAGACTGCTCCAAAGGGAGCACAGAAGCTGTTGATTTCCAATGATAAAAGGCAAGAAAAACTCACCAAACTCAGCAATGGCAGTTAATGCAAAAGAGCTAAAGCCAGACAGCTCTACACTTATAATTTATGTAAATTATAAAAGATGTAAAATACTGCATTGCAGAGCTCTATAGATACAAGGGGGAGGGACTTTTATCAACTAATAATGTATGGGAAGCCTTCAGACAGCCAATGAGACAGTTCCATGCTTATTCCCCTACTCCTATTGTTGACATTCTGACTAAAACTAGTGGCAGTTACTATTGTACTTTGCGTTGTTATTAAATTTGTATTTCATCTTCCCAAAACCATAGTAAGAAAAGTACACTTTATTTGAAAGCCAGTTATCTTAACATCTTAATCTGGGAACAAATACATATACATATATAATAGAGAGATATATCTAAGACAGATGCTTTACTGCTAATGTCTCCTGTGGCTTTTGACAAAACTTGCCAGGGAAAAAATACCATGCACTAACATGAAACAGACAAAAAATAATGTTCTGAAAAGTACAAATGGCTAGATGAGGCATTTTTCATAATTGGATCTTTCTCCACTTGACTTAATAAAAAGTACCCATATGGTTATTTGGATGTTCTCGTGCAGGCCTAATCCATCATGTTGTACTCATGGAAAGTGAATTTACTAAAAGTACTTTAACTTCAGAGGGCTACGCCAGCCACAGTTTTCAGGGGATCAGAAAACTGTAGACTAACAACAAGCGAAATCCCGGAGACACTATGTATAAATTCTGTGTTACTCCTTGGCAACCTTGGCAACAAATGGTACTCTCATTAACGTGACAGAGGTCAAAGGTCATGCATACATCTGGTTTTTACAACCTCCAGACTGAACTTTGCAGGGGTAACAAGAGGGGCAGAGAGAGGAAGGATATATAACCTGCCATTGCTGTCTCTATTACACCAGTCTTGACAACGGGTTTTTAGCAAAAATATAGGCGTTACGTTATTTGCATTAAATACCACACATCCAAATGAATTTGAACAAATCAAACAAATTCTGTACATGGCAAAATCTTGTAATTGGTTTGAGTTTGTAACATAAAAGAAAATAGCTTTAAATTTGGCAAAACGTCACATCAGAAATTAAGACATTGTATATATTTAACAGAGTCAATCTATGTAAACATATGCAAGGGTGGACAAAGTAATGGAAACACTATGCTGAAAAGGATTTTAAGTTTTACATTTAACCAAAGGTGAGTCATATTAGGTCAAAAACCAATTAGCAGTATGTGTCAGCGATAAAAGAGGTAAGACCATCAGTACTTTGCTATGTGAGTTTGCAGAGCAACATGGGACAACTAACTGCATCAGCATGGGAGAACAGCGGTCGCAAGTCAAAGCTCACCAACAGGGATAGACTTACACTTAAGTGGATAAATGCTAAATATGCTCCATGCTACAAGGCTAGGAATTATTCTAGGAACATGGCAGTGAATGCAGCTCTCTGCGGCCTTCGTAAATTCAGCAGGCTTACATCAGAAATCAGCTTCCCCAGTCTCCGTATCTCAGTCCAATCGAGCATCTGTGAAATGAAACAGATCGACCTATCCTGGCTAAATCAGCTGATTATCGACAACTACGGGAGCCACGAGAGTTAACACGGGCCAGAACCCTCACACCTTGTTGAGTCCACGCTCCAATGAAATTCGGGCCGTTCTGGGAGCAAAAGCAGGATACTAACACGCTCTCATGTTTGTATTATAATCTTTGTGCTATAATTATATTGTTCTCCCCGCTCATAAATTACTTTTATTGCATGTGTGGTTAAGAATTCCCACAAGTGCCATAACTGGATTCATGGGTAAGTGTGAGGCGTTATGAGTGGGATGCCCATGTGACTACGAACACATGCCGCACACGTGATCCGCACCAGTCATCACTCACTTCAGTGGCTTCCTCTCGCTGATATACAGTACGCTGCATGGAAGCAATAAGTTACGACCGTGAACTGAGAGTGGTAGGGGAATGGTAGGGGAAATATGAAAATAAAACACATTAGTAAATCAAAAGGGATATTGCTCCCCCATCTCAGACAGGAAACAGCGGGGACTTGGAGGGGAGAAGGTGCCGTTATGTAAGAATTTATGGCAAGGTGAATAAAGAAATTGATGATGTCATGGGGTTGTCTTTCTTTGGTACTGAGACTTCATTTTATCCCAACTTTTTAATACCTATTTAATATCTTTTAATAACTCACATTATATTAGTCTCCTGAAAATGGAAATTGTCCATGTTTAATTTATATATTTAGTTCTAGTCAGTAGGTGATTTTGGGGGTGGGGGTGCCATCCCCTTTGTTAGCAAAATGAAAAAATGCATCCCCCTTGTTAACCTTCCATCCCCATTTTACAAGTGTGTGTTGGTTGGTTGGTCATGTGGGGGCAGGGGGTGTTCCCATTGGACCATCCCCCTTGTTAAAGATGAACAAATCACCTTCTGGTTGCAGTCATACATTTTGTTTGAATTCATTTTATATCATGCTGAAATTGCCACACTTCATCATGGAATAAACACGCTACAAGATACGGGTACTTGTAGCTATGGATATAATTATTATCTGTGAACCTGTGAGGTGCCTCCATATTTTCAGCTGTCATGATAAGCACGTTAAAGTCTAAAAACTGAAGAACGCCTATTCCGTTTTATCTACTTGATAAACAGACAAGAGTCATTGTAGTGCTTAACTCCAGGAGACAAGATCTGGAGATATGTGAAGAGATTCTTGGCTTACTTTCAGAGCAGAATGTTTGGCAGCAGTGAGCACCATGCAAGAACAGGTTGTAGAGCGTGTTGAGGTCTAAGATGGTGGTTTGCAGATGTGTGACTTCTTTGACACTCAACTCCTTCTGCTCTCCAACTACCATTTTCATAGGAGCTAGCATTGACCTCTGAAAAAGTAACGTATTGGGCTAGATTCCAATCACTTTCCTACATAGTATTTTGAAAGGTATATCTCCATAATGGTCTTACAGAGAGTGTAATAGTGGACAAATAGTGGACATAGTTTGACACATAACTACTAGATCTATGTTTTGCCACTGACTGAAAGTATCACCTTGAATAACAATTTTTGAGCTAAAAAAAAATCATAGTTTTAGAGTAATAGAGAGTTTTATCGTGTCCTTTTGTTGATCAATTTCTGTTAAACATTTTACTTGTTTTACACTGGTAAGAGTTGTGTTTAAGCATAGTGACCTTGAAACATGTAATTTTTTTCCTCTTCAAAACGGTGCATGTTTGCAATTAAAAAAAACAACCCAGAGTATTCAGTCGAAACTAATGAACAGCTTTCTGCAACAAACGCATTATGACTTGAAACGTATCATTAAAACAAACCAGGCTTTTTTACATCACGCACTAATAGAAACTTAATTGCAGCTCTTCGCTTGTAATTTATAAAATCAAAACGGCATCAGTCGTGAGACTGCCTTGAAAAACAAATGACCGTCGAAGAGAGCTGCTTTCATTTATCTGTCGTGTCCATGAGAAAACGCAGAGAGCGTGCTTTCTAATCTCGGATAGTAATCATGTTAAAGTGGCTTGTGTCTTTTAATGCTGGTGGAGACTGAGATGTAAATAGCGGTTGAAAGAGAGTAAATGCAGAGTAGGGCTCAATTTCCCCTGCATCTACCGCCTCCAGTGCCCACCAGTATATGAAACATGGACTGCAGCTTGTAGTTCTACAGTAATATCATGTTATTACAACCTAAGCATTAGCACCCCACATCAAACCTATCATCTGTTCCCACTGGTACCGTGTAATACAACCATTATCACACCCACTCTCCACTTATACAATATATGAGTGCGATTTGCAACGTTTTAAAGGATACCTTTGAATTTTTATTTTTTTTTGCACAAAACAAAAACATTTTTCTTTTCAGTCAGTTTGACAGTAATCTATACTGGCAGATAAGTTGCTGTTTAGAACTTGGTGGGACACGAGACATTGTGCCACACAAGAAATGTTTTTGAAATATGTCGTTGTCTTTTTATTTCAGATCTGTATTGAAGGAAACTGAAATGAGTATCTCACATACATCAATGTCATTAACATGATTAAAGATTATATTACATTACTATATTACATTGTTTCATTTATAATGGAATATAAATGTACCTGGATTGGAGTTTCCTCAGATATCCGCATATTCAATGAATGTAACTACTGGCTGAACATAAATATTAGTTGGGACTGTAATTTGTGTCCTGACACGCCTCAGGTGGAGACATGTCAATTTTCCTGGGAAAACATTCTTTCTCGCTAGTAATTGAAGTGTAAAACAATATTAAATTATCTCTATTAACCTAAAATACTGCTAGTAGATTCAGAAAAACAGGTTTTTATAGTGTATCAGGATATACCTTACAAAATGTTTTGTTTGTTTTTGCTTGTCTTTCGCTACACCAGTCTGAATCCCACTTTCTCCATTGATATTGGTTTGGAGTCTTAAAAACAGTTTGACAGAGTGATACTGAGGAGATCAGTTCTCAAAAGGAACTGGACAATGCAACCAGGATAAGATTTCAAGCGGTAGATAGAAAGGTCTGGAAAACCAGAGACCATCCCATCGTATCGAAAGGTCTTCTTAACATACATGGGTTGCAGATGAATTTAGACATTCTTCATTCCACTGCAGACCTTCTCTAACCCAGGTAAGAGAATTCTGAAAATGACCACAGGGGACTGTTTCAACATATTACTTAGTTTCCGCAATTACACTCTTGACTTACACATAAAAGGCAGCAAAGAAAATATGAAAATGTTGAAGAAAAAAAAAAGAATACTGACCGTATCTGAGGCCCGACAAATAGCGAGAGGGCTTTAAAACACATTTATACAGACATACTACAGTTCTAAAAGGGCTCAGGTCAAAATGTCTCTAAGCATCAACAAATCACAGCAGCTTTCTGTTGAAGACATTCCATGTAATCGCTTCATTGAAAATCATGGCCTGTTTCACCGATTTATCATTTTATTTTCTAGGAACAGCTCATAAAACGACAGAGTAAACATAATCGCAAGACATTTACATTGCCCTACTGACATTTACTTGAATTTGATGAGACATAAGATATTTATAGGGGTCTGTAAACATACGCACACAAGAGCAGAGATCATGCTAATGCTAACTGCAATCAGGTTTTCCCTGTTAGCATGGCTACACCTCATACACTAAGTTTACTTGTGGGTTGTTCTAATCTGAGTAACTAGACAAAAGCCTATTTTCCTGGATACCCAAGTCTTCCTTAAAGATTTTCTCATGGGTGAAATAACAGAACTGCATTTATCTTGTTGAATATGGAATTAGCACATGTGGACATGGTGCTTTACTCTTTGTGGTTATATTTTTGGTTTCTATGGTACCACTCAAGAACGACAGAACATTTACAGAACATGACCACAACTGTGCATCTATGGTATAGTTTTGCAAATGTTTAAGGTGTGCACGAGGGGGTGGGGGGCGTGGTCGGGTGTGGGAACACACTCTGATATTGTCCAATAACCTTACCATATGCGTGAGTGTACATTGTCCAATTTCGCATAGAGCACCATAAACAAGCTGACCTGGATTTCATAATATCAAATACAAACAGTATCGCATCACTCTTGTAATCTGGAGTTTTTTCATCCACCTCCACAGCCCCCCTGGAGCACAGACATATCACTCCCATACAGCAGAACTTCAAAGGTGAAGAGGTTAACGACCTTAATAGTCTACAATTTGGTGGGCGGGGCCATCCTCTGTGATGCAGTACCCTCATTCCATAGTAATTACATGGTACCAAGACCATATTTTAATAAGGCCAGCCATAATGACTAAGATACCAATTATTTTCCCTGTAGCTCTGTCGCTAAGTGATGCACAAATCAATGTCAGGAAACTCCAAATTAACCAAACTCGGACGGCGAGCGTCGTAATTTGTCCATACAATTTGAGCAATGCCATGTTGTATAGACAAATCCGTGCCACACTCTGTGCTAAATGCAAATGGTTTTTTAAGGGTTCCATGAAAGAAGAATTAGCAGACAGGCCTTTTCCTAACTTAATAAGGATGTTGGTTTGGATTTAAGGACTACTGCAAATCTTAAAGACCACAGATTTCTTAGTCATGAAGAACTAGAATGGTATTGGGCCATGAAGAATGCATATATTTATGTTTTTCTACCATATCGTTGCTGTCATATTATTCAGCTTATCGTACTGTCTCTTAGTTACCCCATCAGGATATGATGTACTCAAACATGACAGCGGAATTTATGTTGTTTATACGCTAAGCTTCTCAGACAGAGGAGAAAATCACTATGAAAGATAGCATAAACAATTTACGTTGGCATTTGTACAAATATGTATCCGCACAATGATGTGTCCCGCTACTTACTGAAAAACAAAAGTGAAAATAAAGGACAGAACCCATGTCAGCTCTTTAAGGAGCAATTATTGTGATGGCAATACAATTCCTAAAACTTACCTGTGTACCAAACTGATATCAGATTTAAGTTACAGCTAGAGTGGACTTATCCCAAAATAGTGCTACCCATGTTTACCTACAATAGCTCAAATTACTCCTGAAAGGTGGAATTATGGGTAATTGTTCTGTTTATGCGTACATGACCCAAGAATGTATGTACTGGCACTGATTTAACAGGCTATACTATATGTAACAGTATACGTAGTGATGTAGTTATTGTACGGTAAGTGTGAAGTATCTCTCAAAATCATTAGAGGGCTTTGCATATGGTTTATAAATTTAAGTGTTCAGTTTTCAAGCTAGGCATATGAGAGTTCTACAAATTAGTGTATAGATAATTAGAATGTGAGGGATTGCATGGCTTTGATGTGACAGTATTGAAAACAGCAATGCGAGAGGTAAGATGACAAGATGCACAAACTCAGTGCGAAGGTGCATCTAAGTAGAAACATTGCTTTGCACTAGCGTCTGTTTTATTTGTGGGAATCTTTTTTGTGAAACATGGGATATTTTTTACGTGCTAAAATTTAATACTCTTGTTTAAAATTCTTATTTATATTTGATTCTTCAAACAGTCCATCATGCATTAAAGTCCTATACATTGGCTGAAAAACAGAGGCACCTGAAAAATCTTCCTCCCACCTTACAGCCATGTCTCTCTCTTACCCTGGATAAGAACTCTCTTCAGTCAACACATGGTTCCTTTTAAAATCACTAATTATAAAGACGACTACATTCTCTGATCATCGGTACAATAAAGACACCTCACTGTATTTTCGAGTTTCAGAATAAAGTGTGTGTGTGTGTGTGAGAGAGAGAGAGAGAGAGAGAGAGAGTATGAGGGCACGACTGCTAACTTACACATGCAGTGATTCATTTTCATTAAATGTACTTTCCATCTAAATAGACACAGTTCCAAAACATCAAGGATCAAGGTTTCAAAATATTATTTATGCACAACAAAGTTATTTCGGTTTTCAAATATCTGAAGTCAAACCCACTGTTTGGGCTGAATCAGTACGGAATGTTTCCCAGAAACTCTCTGGCGCAGCTGGCCAAAGTTTTATTACTATATTATATTTATATTTTGTGTCTAAAGGTCATCGTTGAAGGTAATGACAAATGCATTAGTTCCACATGTCATCCACGACTTCCGGAAATTTCTGACGGATAGCTAGGCATATTGGTTCATTGTATGTCGTGATTAACCTGGACCCTTCCGAATATTTTTATTTCCATTATCAATGCCTTACTGCAGGCTGATAACCTCTCACAGTCTTTCCCTTGTATAAATCACAGCATGTAGTGTTGAACAAGGTTCATTCCCAAAACTGAAATTATTTGTCGTCTTTAATTGGTTCTCTCTCTCCGTGGCAAGGCTAAGAGAAAAGTACAAGGGGAGGCAAGACAACTAATTGAAATTCCTCAAGTCATATTTTGCCAGGTTTCAGCGTCTGGGTTCCAGCGCCTGTAGTGAAACCCAGGCCGCACATGGACTCCACATGTCCGAGTAGGTTTTATTAAGAGCAGCGCGTAGTCGGCGCGCTTATGGAAAAGTGCTCGGGCGCTTTTGGAGTGTGGCGACCAGGTGCTCAACCGCTGCAGAGCTGAGTTACGGAGACGCTGCAGCACGGTGTGTTCTTAAGTGATACCTAAGTAATAACGGTCTCAAACAGAATGAGTATAGATACATTCAGACAAATTATTATGATTATTATTATTGTTCATTATTTTTTTTATTATTATTATTATTGTGCAGAAGTTTAATATTGGTTTTTAGGGAAATTTGTTGTAAAAACATTTTTAGTGTAACTTTTTAAGTTCTTAAATAAGAAGAAAGATTCTCAAGGCCAATATCTAATTGATTCCAGGAAATCTATTATGAAAAACAGCACTCTCCGAGAGTAAAAGAAAAACAGTCTATTCCTACAAGTCAAAAGCCAGTTGGAGTACATGCAAATAGCCAGAACCCCTTAGCACATTGTGCATTAAAAAAGGAACTTAGTCATTTATGTTTGACCAAATATAAATGCATGGATGTAGCAAAAATTGAATGATAAGATGTTTCGTTTTGTCATTTTTTTTGATTACTTACTGAATGGATCGTCCTTGCTCTTGGTGCCGTTGACTTTCCCGTTTTTATCAATCCTGAGAAAGAACTTCTGGAAGGAGAAGAGTTTCCTGCGGCGGACGTCGCCTTGGAGATGGTTGTAGCTACGCACGTGCCGCCCGGCGACCGCCGTCGAGCCGTTGAGCGGGTTCGAGCACATGGCCCCGCAGGGCTCGCCGCTGCAGGCGACGGGGAGCGCGTAGACGAGCAGCGCCTGGAGCAGGGAGAGGCAGGTGAGGCGAGAGCAGGCACCTTTTGTCACTTTCCATTTCCACATGGTACTGGCGGCGAGAGTTCTGCGAGACGCCTCACAGGTAGGAACATGCTGGAGAGGTGAGGGGGAGACGGCAGGCTCCCAGGACTCTGCAGTGAGCGCGGCGGACAGTGCTTCTTCTCGTTCCCGGACCGCTTCTTCCCCTCATGTCCGAAAGGAATGCGTCAACATCCATAACTCAAAACACCTCCACGGAGGGCGACTGTAGTTTGTCCTCTCCTCCGCCCCCCTCCTACCCTCCTACCACCACCTCTGCCCCCTTACTCTCCCACAGAAAATCCAACTGCTGGCTGCAGCCACCTCCAGGACAGCTGAGGAGCACAGAAATAAGACGTCTCTGATAAAAATCTGAGGTAAAATTTTGTCTTAGAAGAAGGTGAAGGCTACGAGATGAGGGGTCGAAAACGTCTTGTAATTCCTGTTGAGGTTGGTGGGTTTTGCGGTATGTCTTGAACTCGGTTCTCTCTCTCTGCTACTTTTCGCCTCTCTCTCTCTCTCTCTCTCAGATGCAGTGTATTCCTCCTTCCCTCTTAGAGACTCTTGTGCTCCTTGAGTGGAGCCGATATCTCCCTCCAACGCCACTGTGGAGTCCTGTCACTCTTCTCACCTTATTTATGTGCCACAAGGGCCTCAGATGTAATCTCGTTAGCTAATTGCCAGTCTAGGAAAACCAGTTGGCTTTGAAGAGCTATGAATGACTGTGTGTGTGTGTGTGTGTGTGTGTGTGTTGGTGTGGGTGTGCATGTGTGTGTGTTTTCAGTGAGTTTATTCCTCCACTTCTGTCTGCTTCCCTCTCTCTCCCTCCATGTCTCAAAGCCCCCCCGCCTTCCCCCCTCCCTCCCTCCCTCTCTCCCACTCGTTCACTCCCTCCCCTCCAGAGCTAGAGCCCCACAAGACGCTCAGAGCTGGTCAGATAGAAGTGAATGTTAAGGGAGAGGTAGTTCACTCACTCTCTCTCTCTCTCTCTCTCTCTCTCTCTCTCCTTTTGGTTGGCAGGGCCGTCCATTCCTGACAGTCCAGAGACTCTTTCGGCATGTGAGCCTTATCAGAGACACCTGGAGCTCATTTCTGTTTTGTTTACATTCACAGCCTGTCTTTTTTTTTTTTTTTTAAGTTCCTCCGTTCTATACGTTTCCCCCTCTTGATCTGTTTTTATTTACTTCAAAACAAGTACCGTTGCCTGCCGCACCGCTGGGTTCCTGCACTCATTTCTCCTCGACGTGTTAACATGCTGTACCCATCAAGGGAAAAAACAACTCTGTAACAAAAGAGCAAAAACACCATAAAATCAAAAAAGTGTTTCGTCCACCAACAGCAAAAAAAAAAAAAAAAAAAAAAAAGAGTGCACTGACACTGAGATCAGACACCAAATCTCCGCCCACAAGCCATTCATGAAGCTTTGACAGCTACCACCTCCCCCTTAAAAACCACACACACACACACACACAGAAGACTTTTCCGTGTGGTGACCCATAAAACAAATCTGACTCTCAGGTCTTCTGTCTGTGTTGTTTAATTTCCTTTTCACATTGTCAGACAAACTGATCTCCGGTCATTTACCTGTCTTACACAACGGATTTGCTTTGGTGGGGGGCAGCCGTGGTCGTCCTCTTTTAACCAATGCCAAGGTTATGGCTTACATTTCATGCTCTCATGGGGAAATTTTTGTTGTTTTGCGTTGTTTTGGATCTCGTCGAAGATGTTCATTTGTGCGCTAACAGTGGAATAAATGGGACAGACTGCAATCATAAACTTTTCATTAATCAAATATGACAATAATCTGTGGAACATGAGGTACGAGGGTTACCAGAAATCACCAACATGCAGTGTCATTCCCACAATCCCCCTCTCCCAGCTCTGGTCCTGGCTGGCACTATGTATTGCTTTTCCTTTCAGCCAATCAGGTTCGATCTTTTCCAAGCACTGTCTTCTCCTTCACATTAGACAACCACCGTGCTTGAATCAGTTGCATGTCTTCATCTATCACCAAGCCCCACCAAATTCCTCATTGTCCTTTCAAGCCAGAGGGGGGTAAACTAACCATGAGACATGATCTGAGAGTTTTTTTGGGGGAGTGGGGGGGGCAGGGTTCTTGTAAGGAGATGGGTGAGTGGGACCATCTGTTTAAGAACGTAAGCCTGACCATTGTGTCGATTTCATTAACGCAGACCCAGGGCACCCTTGCTTTCAAACTGCAAGTCACAAAAGTTGGCCCTTAATGCGTTTTTTTTGTCTTTTTTTTACATTTAACGCATCTGTCTATTCACACAGAGAAAACAATGACAACCCTATAAGCCTTTTCCAACCACACATTTTTTATTCCAGGCAGAGTGATTTCCGCAGCCATGAAGTCCTGCTTGTTCTCCCAACTCCCAAGCGTGAGCTACATAGACTCTCTGCTTTGTTCGCCTTTGCCTATCCCTTCATAAATTAGCATGACCACCCCAAAACCACCTTCATCTTGCCGCCCACTTATTTTGATAGATATCTCCCACCAGTATGGGGTGCAACAATTACCGCTTACAATTCGCGGATTTGAAAAAAAGGGTAGTTCTATAGAAGTTTCAGACAAGTTTATTGTCAAAATTTGACATCGATGAGAGACGACAAATCGCACGAACAACCTCTCAACTGCATCTGTGGTAAAACTCTACCCAGGTGTTGCATTCTCCCACTTCCAAACCTCTATTTCTTATAAAACTTTTTGATATTGTACGTTTCTGCAGAGGTATAATCATATTCAGATGTTGGAAGGCAGTCTTCCTTGAGGAGAACACTTTTCACCACACAAGAAAACAATTTGTTGGATGGTTTTATGTAGTAGATGTTGTTTCTCCTTGGAGCCGTTTCAGAGGCAGTATTGGGTGGAAAATAGGGTCAGGGCAACGCAACGGTTCCAATTGATGTTATCTGAATTTAGCTACCCTTCGTCAGTGAAGAACATGTTATGAACTCGCAATAAAAAAGAATGTATTCTTTTCAAGATTTAGGTATTCTGAGGCTTGTAAAATTTTCAGTTTGTTGTAACATAATATTTTATATACCGATTTATGTCAATATCACAATTATTGCTAATTATTGCTATGTCTATATATACATCTGTCGATATCCTCTCTTGGAGTAAGAGTGGAAAACAGCTATACTAGTATATGCTATTGTACCCATGTTTACTTTTAGAAAAGTGTTCATTTCAACTATTAAACAAATAATTTGTTTGATGAATAAATGATTAATGAATGACCATCATGGACTGTAGCAGAGATATTCCATTGCTTAAAGATAATAAGAACATTAAACATGACTGTACACA
Source organism: Albula goreensis (assembly GCA_022829145.1). Classification (NCBI taxonomy): domain Eukaryota; kingdom Metazoa; phylum Chordata; class Actinopteri; order Albuliformes; family Albulidae; genus Albula; species Albula goreensis. The sequence goes on from CM040765.1 coordinate 3,805,496, forward strand.
GGAATGTGTGAGAAACCACTGAAACCAGAGGAAGCAATTTTACTTTATAGGTCCATTTATGTCAGCTAACTTTGTATTGCCACTACGCACTCATGAGTTTGATTCACAAGAGGTGTAATGCTTTAAGATTGTGCTATTCACACTCACCTGTTCACATAACCCAAGTTTCTGCAGTAGCTTCGCCATTCTTTTGAAATGCACTACAATAACCCAATAAAGGCAGTTTTAGTGTTATATTTTTGTCCTAGAAGAGTGATGTGAGTTTAACTATGGGATACAAAAAATCCATGAACGTGATCCATTCACAACCTTTTATCTAAATGTTCAAAAAAATGTGAAATTGTATCAGAGGGAATTTGCACATCTGGGATGAAGATTCAACTGTCACTTCACCAATAACCTTTATTGTTTTAATACAACAAAAGGATACATTTTTATTAAAACCACTAGTGATCGATCTCTGTTACTTTTTCAGGGGGGGTGTAAGACTTTTGTTTGTCATATCACATTCTTGGCCTACTATATTCTTGGATCCCAGATCATATTCCTGGATCCCTCATCCAAGACGATGATCACATTTTTGAGTCTCTCACCGAAGAAGATGATACCGATCATAATTTTGTATCCCATTTCCAAGTCATCCCAAGAGGGTGACCTGTATCACATTCTTGGATCTGTTTTCACTTAACATATTTGGGGCTTACAGTACCTTTGAGGATATTAATAGTGATAATCTAACCAAAACAGTCAAACCAAAATCTGGGTGCTATAGTAGTCACTTAATTAAATAAAGCAACAGTCAAAACAGTATGTATTTTGGCTATTCGGCCTTCTTCAGCTTACTAGGTATGGACCAGAACACATGTTAAATAATCTAATGCTTACACAGCTGATCTGGAATCAGTAGGGACTGTTGGAACATTCCCTGGAGTTCTGAACGATCTCTCTGACACATTATTTTGTTGCACTAATGCAATTCTTTCTGGCTACGTTGTTTTCATCTTCAGAGGCACCTGGGAGCTCCTTGCTCGTCTTCTGCTCCCCTTTTTCTCTCGAATGAGGTGGGTTTAACATTCAAGGATTGCTTCTCAATCAACAGTTTTATTTCATCCCGTCTGGGTTTGATCACCGAGGTAGCGTGGCTCAATGACTGTCAACAAGAACATCAGTCCTTGTGTTTTTTTTTTTCTTCTCGTATAGTTCTTCCTGGCATGTCATTATTCCAGCTTTCAAACCTGCCGTGAGGTCGGTGTCCTTACGTGACCAAGGCAGCGGCGTCTTAGAGTTTGAGCAGGTGGAGCGCATTGAGTCAGGTAGTTTGCGTGGCTCTCCGCTGAGACAGGACGTCAGCGGACTCGCAGACTGGCTCCGAGGCATCGCTGACAGACTGTAAAGCATCTGGATCTTTCCATGTCAGGGAGTGCATCAGCCGAGCCCAACTTACGTGTCGGCTCCAGGGACAACCTTGTGCTTTGAACCCCAGCAAGTTACATGGTCCTGTTTCGCAATTATGCAACTTTATTTACCTTCGTTGTAAATAACTTTATGATGACGTTTTAAATATTTACTTAATTATGCTGGAAATTGAATTGAAACAAAACAAAACATGTTGATTATCTAAACATATTTATTTACATTAATTGTTATTGTTCCTGATAATCTAAACATCTAATAATAATAATAATTGAAAAAACAAGAGAAGCCTAAAAATGGTGTATTAGCCTACCGTTATCAAGGAATGCTTTTGGAGACCAAGCTCAGTCTGTATGTTCCTCAGTTTTCTTCCTCTCCACCAGCTGCATGATAAAAGGACCATGATGGAGAGGAAGACCCCCAGGGCGCGCTCTGTCTGCTGTTTCTTGTTTTGATTTGCACTGGTAACAGAAAAAAAAAAATTAAACAAGACATACAGCAGTTCAGCCATGGCCAGTCCAGAGTCTAAATGGTGACTGCATTTTTGGGTGCATTATCTTTTGTAATGCATGCTAATTTTGTCTCATCCAGCTGCCAGTCATTCAGGGCTTCCTGAAGTGCTTCAGCACCTGTATGTCTATTGTGGCTAACAATGATATCTATGGTTTGATAATCTATGCAATCTAAATTATCTATGGTATGGTTTTCATTGGAAAAAATTTGTTTTGTGGGTCTTGGACACAGACTTCCAATCTGAAGTTATTAAATGGGGTGTGAGGGAAACACACAGGTAGAATGAGGAGAAGCAGAGGTGGTGATGTCTGGAAGGAAGGAGTTGTAGATGTCTGAAATCTTCCTGTTGAAGTGGTCGTCCAAATGGAGGTGGAGTCGGGTGGAGGGCCAATTAGTGGAGAGAAGGTGGAGAAGATCCACCTGATCACCTGCTCTGTGCATGGGGGGTAAGATGATGTCAAAATAATGGAGGAGGGCTGAGAGCTGCTCAGGAGAATCAAAGCCTTTTTCAGTTCAGAAATGATGCGTATGTAAACCACGATTTCAGGTTTATTTCAGTTACTCATGCAGCCAAACGTTTATAGTATTTTACTGATTGTATATTTAACTTTTCATTGTCTCCGTTGATGTTTATTACATACATCATGCTGCTCATTTGACTCCCTTCTCTCTTGCTTTCTCCTCCCTAATCAACAACCACAATGGAAATAAGATTCCAAGTTATTGCATGTCAACATTGATGGTTTTTAGTGGTTGCCCCCTGCTTATAGTTTTGTCCTGCTTGCCTGTATGTTTTTTATTTTATATTTCCTGACGCACACGACCACTCATAATCTCCGAGTCAATACCGTCACAGCTCCTGAACAAGTGAAATACAATAACGGCGGATAGAATTTCAGAGAAGGCATTTAAGGAATAGGCCATGATTGTGGCACGCACTACAACTGTGTTTACAACTGAATTTTATTGAATGCTTTCATTGCACAAAATATTAAATGGGGTGCATTGTAAGGAGTAGATTCTGAGGGTAAAGACAATTTTGAGATGGCCAGATGGGTTTATGAACTCTTGGAAGGGTTTTGTTTTGTTAAACTGTAGGTTGGAGATAATGAGACTGAGGCAGAATATGGAAGTACAGCCAAGCAACGACTTTGTTGCTCGGTGATACAAAAGACAGCCAGACCCGTGGGCAAGTCATTGATGATCTCCTTTATCCGCAGATCAGCGTAGTGAGTGTTTTTATGTTTCATCGCATCAATACAGGAAAAGGAGAAGAAATACTAAACCAAGGCGGACAGACAGGGTACAGCTTCGGCTCCGGTAACACGGGCTAGACAACTGTATCGGTATCAATCAGTTTCGTCATCACAGAACCCACACATCCATGGGAGGTGAAACAGGCAGCATTTTTTCAATGTTATTTGCTATTTTTACCATTACCTATTTTACCTTCAGTTTGTAGCAATTTGGATGAAATGGGATGTCCAGTTTCCATGACAAAACTGAATTTAATTTCAACTAATCAGTTGTGCAGGTCTGAATTTTCAGATGGTAGTGCCAAAATGTGACAGAATAGGCCTACCCACTCGTGGCAATGTTAGCACGCATTTTGGCAATGAATCATACAGTCAGGCTAGGGAATTTTCAACAGTTGATACTTTTTTGATTTAACACTCCTTGTACTGGGATCAACACACATCATAGGTCACACTCTACGCCTGATCATGTCTTGACGGCATTGCCAGTGATATATGAAGTCCCCATATGGTCATTTAGTTTCAATAACCTTTCAATATATTAATACATAACAATATATCAATACATATATCAAATGAATATGAGACAGTGTCTGATATAAGCTACCACCCAGTCAGAGCTATTCCGCTCATTTTACGTTTCCCTGATAACATAATGTCAAAAGCACGGCCTCATGAGCTTCACCTAATGAAAAGAACACATGATGTATTTTACAGGGATCTTCCTCTCATTACCGTCCCCCAACCCCCACCCCCACCCACCATCACCACCACAACACGCATTAGCTGTCCCCTCCGTCCTACTCCCCTTGAAACAAGACTATGTGAAACCGGCGGCATCAAAAGAAACACGAATGCAGATGAATGGCGTCGCTAAAAAAAAAATGCAGAGATACAGTGACATACTGAATAGCAAGCCGTGACCCTCGAGAACAAAAGCTTTGTAGGGCCCCAGTTTTGTGTCATTGCATATCTTAACTCGCTGAATGAGAACCCGGACACCAGATCCGCCTGTTCCTTTCGGTATGCGCCGGGGAAGAAGTCAGCGTCAGAAGGGGTGATGGTCGCCGAGGGCCCCGGGGACACGACGGTCCGCCATTACGTCACTGGGCGCGCTCGGCTCATGTTCGACGAGCCTCTGTTCTTTGTGGCTGCACCGAAGGGGAAAACGGACCCACAACACAAGAGCAGCACTGTCATCAGAGTGTGACGGTACTTATTTGTCTGTTTTCGAACGTCTGCCAAAGACCTGGCAAGACGCATAGCTGTCCAACAAAAAAAAAGACATCTCTGAGGCTTATGTTCTTTCTTCTATTTCATGCCTTTCCAGTATTGTGCTTCAACAAACAATTAGTGCGAAATAATTAAAACCACAACATGCAAAAGCATCTCAACAGAGAATTTAATTATTATTATGTACAGATAATTAAGGAAATCCATATTTTGGAAGAACAAACAATCATTTGTCTAATGACCTAAGAGGGAGATTGGTTTGGTAATAGCTGATGCAAAGCTTTCGCAAAGATTTGTAAGTAATTAAAAGCATTTTAAAGCCAACCCTGAATTAGCCAACACAGGGGAACCAGACTGAGGTTAAATGTGTGATGCTATTTACTCCCAGTAACAGAGTGGCAGTTGAAACATCTAGCACTTGTACATGGGCCCTAGCCTCATGGCTTAAACAAATATTTAGAGAACTTAGAAGAGACATAAATATGATGACAAAAATAATTGTATTTGAGCCAGGACTCAATCAAACAGACTATTCTGTTTAAGGGTGCGTGCCTTTTATATTTTAGCATGAAAAGAATGGATTCCACATTTTTTTATGTGTCTTTAGTAAAACAGGAAATGCTGAAAGAATCTTGTGTGGTAAATTTATATACAAGCCCTTAACGAGACTAGATGAGTTTGATTGAGTCCTGGCTAAGGTTGACGTAATTTTGGATATATTTCTTCACTTGTAGAAATATGTCTAAATGGACTTATTATATGTAACCGCTATTTGTTTTTATTACAGAAAATAACCATACCTGTTGAGTATGAACTTTGTCAGAATTTGGATTAATTGGGTAACTGGACTTATAGAAACAAAACTTGAGTGGTTTAAATTGAATAAACCTAAGAAACTTAAGGTAAATAAACCTAAGTTAATTTATAATTTGTGAAAGGTTTTTGTTGCCTGTTCTTTGTAAAAGACATGTTTTAGTCCTCTTACTTAATGACATCACCAAACCCTTGCTTTATTTAATTCAGACAGTTCGCCATGCCTTTTCTGCAGTCATGTTATCATCTTTGGCGTAGTTTTGTACAAACTTGGCAGCTGCGCAGATTGTTGAATTGTGGTTAATCTATTTGACATCCTTAAAAGCACAGTGGAACAATTTATGTAACTGTTTTCAAGGGTATGGTCAAATTGTCTATCAGAAAATGAATCCGGGTCCCAAGGAAAGAGGAAGTGGTGAAAATCCCAAGTATATTTGAGGCGGTGCATCACATGCCTTAGATTGTTGGACTGATAGATGGGACCCACAGTCCTCTCTGGCCTCCTTCAAATGGGCACAATGATTTTACACACCATACAGGGTGGCTTCGCTATGTGCTATCATACTGTTTTCAATGAAAGATGCTGGAAGGATGTTATTAGTTTGTTTGAACTTCTGATGTGATATAATTACAGAAAATACATTCTTATGTTCAAAAGATATATATATTTCAATAGATACACAGTATATTAGACTTATATAACCTTATATATACTTCAGTATACATTGGCTAACATTTCTAATAATAATAATAATAATAATAATAGAAAATCAGTTGTGAGTAAGATGCCCAACAGTGCCCATGACACAAATGTGCTGCGACAATCTGATCTCTGAAAAATGCTTTGGTTTTGTAGACAAATCCAGAAAGACTAAGGGCTAGAAAGAGTGGTGAGAGCAAAGCACGTTGCCAAGAAATGGCACGGAGTGGAATATCAGTGTGGGGAACCATCATTCCGTCTGGGGGTTATGGCAGGAAGCAGAATTATACAGTTAGCTGGTCAGATAACTATGAAAAATATTACCAACTAGCTTTGAAATTTTATACTCATAAATATAATTGACATGACTTATCCCTTCCCATGCTCAAGTATGGCCTTTGTGGTAATCCACAACACTGAGTAACATTTAATACTGTACATTTAATTCTTTGATAGAGTTAACAAGTTAGGTTTGTAAATCTTTCTGTTAATATTATTAACAGAATATAGAATGTTTTTTTTTCTGTCTTATTTTTTTTTAAATTATTGTTAACATGTTAACACAGAAATGCTCATTGTCAAGTTACAAAGCTTTTATTAACATATATTAAAATACTGATGCCAATTGAGAATTGGCACCAGTACTTCAATATTTTAATATTTCCAACAACTTCCTTTGATATCGCAATCTTACATGGTGCAAATAAAAAAAAAACTGCACTTTTATTTTGAAATGTTTGCCTGTTAGCAAGCCGAGAGTTTGGTCCTTCAATTCTCCAATCTGCGTTCCTCCAGCAGCACCTACCGGTCGGAATCTCACAGAAATTGGCCACAACTTTTTTCCCTTACCTTCTCTAACTTTCTTCGTCAATAATACACAGTCAAATTGACAGCAGATTAAGCGATTTGAAAATACTATTATAACAACAATTATAATAGTAATTGGGAAAATGAGTTTGTTATATGCATCTTTTTGCAGCTTTATGGTTTAAATTTAATGTGAAACGTGCCCAACGATTCTTGACATTGCCAAGCTCGGCCCATAAATGCATTGCCACATGTTCCCACACGGACACTATACATAGATGGAAAGGAAGTCGGAACAACGTGTGTCTGTTTAGTCTCATGTTTTTATGAAAAGTTTTCAAAAATGGACAACGTTACGGAAGGAAAATGGGACAGCTTACCAGTGAAACTTAATGACAATATTTTAAAGACACTCGACGAACTGACATTCACGCATATGACGCCTGTTCAGGTAAAGTTATGGGTTATTAGTTACAGCCTAGTAGTAGTCGTTTCGTTGTGTCTGTAAACTCACAGCTCTTGATTAGGCAAACATAAATACAATATTGCATATAAAACCGAGCCGGTGTCCTCTTTGTCTCCACAAGCATTTCAAACGTGTTCATTCATCAGAAATATGAGAAAATGCTATATTTGGAGTTTGTTTCGGAACGTGGCATAAGTAGTATGTCTCCAAGAAGCATAACACATTAAATAGCTGCCAGTTATCTGATATGAATGTAAACATCCTGAAATTAAAGCTGATAGTCCACACTGTAACCTCATAGTAGTTGTGTCATTTCAAATCCAATTTGCTGATGTACAGAGCTGAGACAACAGAAAAAATGTTGCCACTGTACATTTAACTGTACATGCATAAAATCTACTGATTAAATTGATGTCTACAAAGGTGGCTGTTTGGGTAGCTCACAGGGTAAAAGGTTTTAGAAGCAGCTGTGGGTCCTACAGTTGGGTGTTAGAGTCCCAGCTACAAAATTATGTGTGGATAGAGGTCTGGCTGGGGACAATAAGGTCAGTCTTACTGGGAAAGAATGTGGGTTTAAGGAACGGTTCAGCTCAGCTCAATACAATACTTCTGTACGATCTTGAATACCTTCTAGAGTGATCCAATGAAATGTAATGAGAGTAAATGATCTTTTCGTTTTTCAGTCTGCCTGCATTCCTCTGTTCATGGCCAATAAGGATGTGGCAGCCGAAGCGGTGAGTTGCCTGGAGGTGTAATTCAACAGTGGTAGCCTTGTTTTACGCTGTTAGCACCTTAAACGTTCATTATTTTCCCATAGGTAACCGGCAGTGGGAAGACATTGGCGTTTGTGATCCCCATCCTAGAGATCCTGCTCAGACGGGAGGAGAAACTGAAGAAGATGCAGGTGAGGTGAACGTTGTGATTTTGACTGTGGAGATCGCTGGTTTGGTGGTTACACTTTGGCAGAATGCAGAGTGTATCGTGGAGGAAAAGCAAAAGCATTGCTTGCCGTCGTCGTTATGTGCAAGAGAAGCTGAGAAGGATACAGCAATATCCCAACCATCAGCCAACCCTGTTGCCTGTATGTGAAATTTTGCATATGCTATACTTAAACAGTGGAAATATTCTGCCCATTTTATAATCATGTCCTGGAATATGCTTATACATATTCTATGTTTGGCCTCATTAAAGAGGTTAGTGGGGTAATTATTTCTGCCCAAATTCATTCAGTCATTAATTCCAACCAATGACTGGCATTGCTGTAGGCACAACCGCAGTCTGACACCCAATCCAGGACTGCGTTTTTTAAAAAAAAGTCACAGGAGGCTGGGCTTCCCCTCTGAAGCCTGTTTCCTCCCAGGGTTTCTTCCTATCTGCTCCACATCAGGAGTTTTTCCTTGCCACTGTTGCTGCAGGCTTGTTTTTGTGGGGGTTTGGGCCAGGACGTACTGTAAGCGTACTGTGGCAAATTTTTGTGAAATGTGCTATACAAATAAAAGTTGATTGATTGATTGATTGACTGTAGGTGGGGGCGTTGATTGTCACTCCCACGCGTGAGCTGGCCGTTCAGATCAGTGAGGTGATGAACCAGTTCATCCAGAAGTTTCCTCAGTTCAGGTACGTGAAAGCTCGTTTGAATCTCTGTAAGTTAGGCTCAAATTCATGTGCCCATGCAGTAAACAAACCTTCATCTGTTTCAGGCAAATACTTCTGATCGGAGGGAGCAATCCTATTGAGGATGTAGAGAAGTTCAAAACGTTTGGGTGAATACTTTTCCTCAGACCTCTCAAAATCCAATTGGTTCACACCTGAATGGTGGCCGTTGTATGTGAAATGCATTGCGTTTTTCATTTGTATTAGAAATGTTATGCGCTGTTGGCTGCAGCCTCTTTTGTCAGGGCAGTCACCCAATGAATAAGCTGAGCCTCGTTTTAAACATCCTTTTCTACCACTTTGGAACGACCAATCATGTTCCAGCCAGGCTCAGCACAGACATGCACTCATTCAGCCATTGGTTGTTTTCACATCGCAGCCTTGTTAGTTTGCATTCAGCCAAATTGACTAAACGTTAAGAACCAGAGAGAATTTATACCTGTTGGAATTACAGTTTGTTAAGTGCTGAAAAGGTGTGCAGTTTGAGGTTTGTATCTGTGCCTGTGACAGGGCTAACATAGTGATTGGCACACCGGGCCGGTTGGAGGACATGTTCAGGAGGAAGGCCGATGGACTGGATCTGGCCAGCTGCGTGAAGACGCTGGACGTTTTGGTTCTAGATGAGGCTGACCGCCTCCTGGACATGGGCTTTGAAGCAAGGTACAGCGCAGTTTAAACTCACTTATAAAACAGTCCTATGTTATTGCTGCTCTAATCTTGTTAATTTCCTCCTTCAGAATGCTCAGATGTTTGGTAATTTTGATGGTATTTGACAGTTACCTAATTTCAATGAAACGCAGAACTGTTGTTTTTCATACTAATAAACCATGATGTTACTGAAGGGTTTCACATAATTGTGAACTGTGGGATGCACTTGTCTGTATTTTGCCCAGTTCAAATGCCATTGCTGACCATTGACAGAGCAGCTGTGTGGCGTTTGAACACTGACAGTGATGGTCCCTCTGGTTGTGCGTGTGTGCGTTTCAGTCTGAACACGATCCTAGGGTACCTTCCCAAGCAGAGGCGCACAGGGCTGTTCTCCGCCACACAGACGCAGGAGCTGGACAAGCTGGTGCGGGCTGGCCTGCGCAACCCCGTGCGCATCACAGTGAAGGAGAAGGGCGTGGCGTCCAGCGACACGCAGAAGACCCCAGCCAGGCTCAGCAACTACTACACAGTAAAGCTCTGTCTTTTATTATTTGTTGTGACCTTACCCCTAGAGAACGTGTGCTGTTAAGGTCTGTGTACTCATTCTAAATCTATAGAAGTCATGCAGACCTGTATTAGTTATTGACAATGGAATGAAAGTTGTGAAAATTATCCTTACAAAATTTTGTTGAGGAAATTTTTTTCCCTTTTAGCCAAGGATATGAAAATGATAATTTTACAACAGCAAAAGTTCAATCAAGGACACATTGTGTCCATTTATGTGTCTGTGTTTGTGAGTACATGTGTATAAATTTGTAAATTCATGAAAATATATCTGCCATTCCTCAGATTTGCCGGACAGAGGACAAGTTCAATACTTTGGTGGCTTTCCTCAGACAGCACAAGCATCAGAAGCAGCTAGTATTTTTCAGGTATGTGTGCATTTCAGTGGGCCAGAGTAGAAGAACATTTGTGATGAAGGGGGGGGGGGGCGGGGGGTGGGATGGGGAGGGCCGGAGCCTGTGTGTGGGATGGGTTGGGGCGGGGCCTGTGTGTGGGGTGGGGAGGAGCCTGTGTGTGGGGTGGGAGGGGCGGAGCCTGTGTGTGTGGGGTGGGGAGGGGCGGAGCCTGTGTGTGGGATGGGTTGGGGCGGGGCCTGTGTGTGGATGGGTAGGGGGGGTGGGGCCTGTGTGTGGGGTGGGGAGGGGGGAGGAGCCTGTGTGTGGGGTGGGGAGGGGTGGGGCCTGTGTGGGTAGGGTGGGGTGGGGTGGAGCCTGTGTGTGGGATGGGTTGGGGTGGAGCCTGTGTGTGGGGTGGGGAGGGGTGGGGCCTGTGTGTAGGGTGGGGAGGGGTGGAGCCTGTGTGTGGGATGGGTAGGGGGGCGGGGCCTGTGTGTAGGGTAGGGAGGGGAGGAGCCTGTGTGTGGGATGGGTAGGGGCGGGGCCTGTGTGTAGGGTGGGGAGGGGCGGGGCCTGTGTGGGGGGGGGAGGGAGGAGCCGGTGTGTGGGGTAGGTAGGGGCGGGGCCTGTGTGTGGGGTGTGGCATGTTGCCTGACTGCTGACAGTGTTTTCTCACCATCTCCTCAGCACCTGTGCCTGTGTGGAGTACTATGGCCAGGCACTGAAGGCCCTGGTCAAAAATGTCACAATCCACTGTATCCATGGAAAGATGAAACACAAGCGCAACAAAATATTCTCAGAGTTTAGGGAGTTAAAAAGGTAAGGAGTCTGATATGGATTGGCATTTCCACTCAAAAATATACTGTACAGGCAAAACCTTTCCATTGCATGTCAACAAGCATTTTGCAGTGTTAATTATATTTAAAACAGAAAAATTGCTTCATGATTCTGAATGAGCTTTTGTGTCTTGAAATACCATTACTGTTATTATGGCTACACATTGCTTTCACAATTTAATTTGTCAATTAAAATAAAGTTTAAAATGATCCTGGAGAATCCAGAACCTACAGCTCTACTACAAACCTGGGAAATTTCTTTCATGCATTTACAATTGTGCTAAGAATATCTATTTTGGAACATTTTGAAGAAATACCATCATTGCCTCAAAACAAAACAGCACACCAAGTCTTTGCTAATAAATGTCTTCCAGATGTTTCATTAATTGTGTAATTCTGTTAGCTTGTAAAAAGTATAACACCTATGTGAAATGAAACTCCATTGAATATCATTAGTTTTACACAGACCCACCAGGGGTTAATGTCTCGGTTGAAACATCATGTACCTGTTGTGTGTTTCAGTGGAATCTTAGTCTGCACTGATGTCATGGCGAGAGGCATTGATATCCCAGAAGTCAACTGGGTACTGCAGTATGACCCGCCGAGTAGCGCCAGGTATGGCTAATGTCATATTTACTACATCTCTTAACTCTACGGTTACTGTAATACTACTGTATGTGCTTGGAGAAATAGTGTTTAAATTAGGCGTGTATGTGCATCCCTCTCTCAGTGCGTTTGTGCATCGGTGCGGACGCACGGCGCGCATCGGCAACCAGGGTAGCGCTCTCGTCTTCCTGCTTCCCATGGAGGAGTCCTACGTCACCTTCCTGTCCATCAATCAGAAAGTAAGTCTGAACTTCCTTTATCGGCATGTTTTCACCGCTTTTTGACAAACCCATTCATCCTTGTGACCAGTCAATTGTCCAGTCAGAAAATGTGTAGTTAATGTATAGCCCCAGACTTGGTCCAGTTTCTAAAACTCCCGTTTTGTGTTCAGAGTTGGCCAAACCACTGCTTGTTCCGAGAAAACGATGCAACTTCAGTATAGACTTATTGTTAGCTTAGATGCCCACTAGTGGTTGATGCAGTTCTTAAGTGTCAGTTTCCTGTTGAGAAAAGCACAAATTATAATGCATCCTGTTTGTTATCAGATGTAATGAAGTTCCCATTTCACCACCGCCTTCATGCACAGTACCATCCAATGTTATGAAATAAGCCAAATGAAGTTGGAAAACCCTTAATTCACCACAAGGTTGTTTCGCACTGTGTCTTGACAAAAACAGGGCCCTTGTCAAACAGTAGATAGTAAGGATTGATATTATGAATGGGGTAAGCACCATAGAGATGCTTTACATACCATAGATATAATTTATATGGATGTCTTGAGAGGGAGGCATCTGGTACTGGGAGGTCCTCCAGGCTGTTCGCGGTAGGTGCCGGTAGGTCTCTGGTGAAGTGATAGCTCGTTTTGTGACAGTGTCCCCTGCAGCGCATGCCCCCGGTGAAGGACGTGGTGGACGTGCTGCCCAAAGTGAAGGCCCTCTCTCTGGGGGACCGCGCCATTTTCGAGAGGGGCATGCGTGCCTTCGTCTCCTACGTCCAGGCTTATGCCAAGCACGAGTGCAGCCTCATCTTCCGGACCAAAGGTGAGCATCGCTAAGCGCATCACGCTTAATTCCGAGACGTCCGCTAGCTCGGCTTCGGCTTGCGAGAGGAGGCCACTGACTGAAAAGACCCACCTGAAATTAGTGTCTCTCAACCCACTCTTTTCTATCACTTCTCAGTCTAATAACTTTTGGTAATAGACATGTTGCTTTGTAGCATTAAAGTTAAGTATGCTACCAGCGCCGTTACTGGTTGCACTCGGTGTTAATAATTAAGTTATCATTGCTCATAATGCTATTTGAATGTACTTGGTATTGTCAGCCACTCTGGTCCTACTAAATGAATGTAACTCACTTCATGCCTCCCATTCTTCATGGTTCTGACCCATATTGACCCGTGCCTGGGCAGATCTGGACTTCGCTGCCCTGGCCCGAGGTTTCGCCCTCCTCCGGATGCCCAGAATGCCGGAGCTGAAGGGTAAAACTTTCCCCAACTTCATAGAGGAGACCGTAGACACAGACTCCATCCGTTACAAGGATAAGAACAGGGAGAAGCAGAGGCAGAAGTTTCTGCAGGAGCTGAAGGAGAAGGGGAGGCCAGAAACGGGCAAGAAGAACTTCATAAAGAACAAGGCTTGGTCGAAGCAGAACAGCAAGAAGGAGAGGAGGAAAAAGATGGCAGCCAAAAGAAAACTGGATGAGGTAAGAGTTTTAGCATTACAGAGCGATAATGGCTAATAATATCAATAAAACTGAGTAAGGCTTGTGGTGGAACATCACTCATTTTTGTTTCTGAAGGAGTGTAAGAAGACTCAAAGCACAGAAACCTCTGTCATTATGTGTGCCTGGTTTAATACAGGCTTATTCTGCTCAAGTACCATGAAACTTTAATTGGTCGCCCTGGTGTTTAAGTTCGTAGACTAGCATTGGTAACACTGTTTTATACACAGCGATTTTGATAGGTAGCTTATTGATCTAAATGTACAAATCGCATAATTGTGAGGGAGCAATGATCAGAACTTGCGTATCTCGCTCATCCTGTTTGTGAAACAAGCTTGTTAGCCACAGTGCATTCACACGATAGCATGGGAAATGACAGAATCGGCTTGTCCGCCATATGTACTATTTTTGGAGACCACATTTTTTCGTTCAAGGTTTTTGTTCCCAGCTATTTAGAGACTTGCTCTTTTTAGAAACTTGCACATTCAGTAATTTCCCATGCTATAAGAGCTAATGCACTGTGGCTAACAAGCTAAATTATTTCACAATTGCACCCACCCAGTGATGCTATTTGTATATTTAGATCAATAAAGCTATCTAGCTATCAATCTAATACAACTGTTTAGTATATAATTTTGGGATATTGAATGGGTTATACTGCAGCAGTTTAAAGAGTTTCTGTTTGTGGCTGTAGGGGTCAGACATTGACGATGAGGACATGAAAGAGCTTCTGAACGACACACGGCTACTGAAGAAGCTGAAGAAGGGCAAAATCAGCGAGGAGGACTTTGACAAGCAAATGACCTCCGGAGGAAAGTCACAGCACAGAGCGACAGGGCCGGCGGAAGATTCCGGAACAGAGGATGAGGTCTGACCAAACAGTTGTGTGTGTGTGTGCCTGAACATAGTGTACAAGGGGAGAACACCAGGGCTACATCAGTGGGAACCCAAAAGGTCACATGTTGGTGTTTTAGCCAATCATTTTGGTCACAAGTGCAACCCAGCTGTGCTTGTCTGGCCCCGCTCCCAAAAGCCATGAGGTCTTTCTGAAGTAAAACTCCACTTTCACTCAAATGAACCTGAAAAACACTTCACCCATCATTTACTTCTCCACACAGAATGATTGGAAAAATAAACCCAGACATCTTGACAACTTTTATCTTTGATTTACTTTATTGACTTTAATCCGGGTGGTCACAAATATAGCTTGATGAGCTCGTCGCTGACGGCGGAGGGGGTGAGGACACCCAGGTCCGTGAAGAGAAGAGTGATGAGGGAGGGGGGGGTGTAGTCGATCATGGGGTGCTCCTCGTTAAGGTTCTCCGCGGTCTTCAGAGTGTCTGCCTTGTACTGAGGGAGGAAGGGGAAGGTTGGTTGGATGAAGCACTGCAAAACACGCGCTAATTCCCTAAATCCCTACACACCCAACAAAATTGGTGGCCTACACAACACAAGGCTAGCTTGTGTTGGAGTAGCATAAGTTCAAGTTAATATATTAGGTGAGCGTATGTACTGTATTTACAAAAAGTGGGGTAAAACTAAAATATCAAGTACAAATGGTTGTACTCTATCTGAAGGATTCATACCATCTTATGCTGGCATTGAATTATGGAAAAGACCAAAAAGTCAGGTACAGTACATTTACAATTATTATTTCAGATTGCTGTATTATACGGAGGAGAAAAATAAAGGCTTCTTGTGTTTATTTTGCTCATTTTCTTTCTTTGCACTTTGTTTTTCCAATGTGGAATTCCAAATTGTATTTACAATTGTATTTACAAACTGCTAAAACCTATATCATGAGTGCAGACATGCACTCTACTTCTAAAAAACACAATGCCAGCTGCTGTTTCCTTGCACATGATAGCTCTCAAATTGAGCTTGCAAGAACATGAGTTGGAAACGGACAATTCACATGTGGGCAGAGTGTTGGTACCCCAAATTTCCAGCAGGGGGCGAATGGTGAGCACCGAGAACAGACATGTCTGTTTACAGAAGTCCCTCTCCTCTGAAGCACGCAAAGGCTAATTCAACACCACACTATTGTGAGTCAAACTATCTGAAACATCAAGGTTGTGTTTGAAATATATGAAAATGTGAAACGAATCATTAAATCTTTTTCTCTTCACCTTGAAGCGGTCTGGAACGTCCTGTTGGTTCAGTGGGTAGAGCCGGACAAACTTGAAGCTCTCTGCCACCACGTAGAAGGGTTTGTTGTGCGCTTTGGAGCACACGGCCATTTGGTAGGTGCCAATCTGTGAATGGTTACGTAAAGGACAATTAAGAAAAATATACATTTAAATTCTAAAAATGGAAACACCACCACCTATAGTATCACTTTATTCTGTGTAAATAGGGGATGGAAAGAACTGATAACAAATCTATATTGGACTGGTATATTAACAGAAATACCAAAGGAATAGATTGTCCCTTTTAAATAGCATAACATGAGAACATGTCATTTAGTCAGTTTGCCATTCTCTTACAACCAACAGAGTATTAAGTACTACATCAAGCCTGGACTTGACCACACCAAGGGTCTCTTCTACTACTACTTGACTTGTTTCAAGTGTTTACAACTCTTTGAATGTGTTGTTAACGTTATTTTATCAATTCCAGTTAACTGGCACTGACCTTATTGATAATTCCACCGCTCTCAACCACTCCTTCTGCTCCCACTATCACCATGTCCACCTTCTCCATTATATACCTATAAAGAGTACCAATATCACATATGACAGGAAACACTTACAGCACACAGCCCTGATGCAGCTAGAAAATTTAATATCAAGTGAACAACTGTTGTGCTAACAAGCATTCTTCAATGTAATGACAGCCAGCTATATATACATAAAGCTTACAGTGAATAAAGCATAAACTTTGTTGTGGCGCATTATCATTAAAAAAGGACATTGTTTTTTTACCCCACGGCTGCGTCTAACACAACAGTGACAGGAACGTTGAGGTTTTTCAGAGCTTCGGCCATTTTGTTGCTGCAACAGAAGAAAATGAACCACAATTTAAAAAAAAAATGTTTTGATTAATTTATTTCCTTAAAAGACTCACTCACCCAGATCACAAGATAAGACAATGAATGTGTGTGTTTGTGTGTGACTTCTCTTTTCGTTATTTGGTGTGGCAGTAAAATTGTACTGGGTGCTTACCCTGCAGAGTCAGGCTGAGATTCTGTGACGTAAACGGTAAAGCGCTTTTTCTCGGCCGCTGCCTTCTCCAGCACCCTCAGTACTACTCTGGAGGAGGAGTGTGTCAGGATTTTCTGCGCATTGAAACAAGAAACAGAAATGTTAGGCAGAAACAGGAAATGCCACTCAACAGAGCCATCTGTAGACTGGGATTCTTTTAATTTCTCTTGACAATGGCATTGAAACAGCGATTCACTGTACTCATGCTTGTGATGACGAACAGCAAAAATAATGTCGGGGTCTCCATTTGGGAAGCTATTTTGTTAACATTTTGTTTAGTCATACTTGCGAACGATCGAAAACACATTTTTAAATGAATTTCTTCAAGCTTTCAAAGCAAGCACGGAATGACCATCATCTCTACCGGAACCTGTCAATGACTTGCAGCTGATTCAAGTGGGTCAGGTAGATGCCAGTTGCCGTGCCAGTTTCCCACTGGCGCCACAGGGCACTCACCGCTCCATCCTTGATGAAGGTGTGGCACAGCTTTGCCACTTTGTTCCTCGAGAGAGAGGTTTTCTTCAGGAAAAGTTCTCCTCTTTCCACCATAACTTTCTTGCATTGTGACAGGTCCTGGGAAAAGACAGAGCAGATTTAGTTGATATGCAGTTCAACTGGTAATATCCTTCATTATCTTCATTAACAAACAATACATTTCACTCGAAGACCCATACAGTCCGAGTGCTAGCATACTTGGTCACATCATGGAGGAAAGATATGCAAATTAAGCCCAGATGTGATGTCACAATTTCAAATTGCTTCAATTCATACCCTAACTTCCGCTGTGTTTATTTGATGCCATATGCCTGTACCATATTAAATACAGGAAATATGATTTTCAGAGGGGTCCTCTTATGTCAGATTAAAGTGAATTTCTTGTCTTTTGAGGCTTTTCATCAGGTTTTTGTATTGAAACAACTGCATTTTAACAGCATTTGAAACACAGGAGATGAGAGGGGACTTACACTGTGTTCCAGTGAAGTGAGGCTGATAAAGCGCAGGAAGAGTTCTCCACCCGAGGACACAGCCACCGAAGAGTCAACCCCCGCCAGCCGGACGATGGCCTGCGTCAGATTCTCCCGCAGTCCCAGGATGGTCTCACCTGCAACATAGCACACACCCCCCAGTGGTCAGAGCCAGGTACTGTTCATCAGATGCCCTATTCAACTATGAGAGCAGTTATACCCAGTCCACACTTGTGTATTGCTGTGGCTGTATGTTTGTCTTGGAGGGACTACATACCTTTGTCTCTTTTCAAGAACTCCAGTAAAGTGCGAATGGCTGCCACAGCCGAGGCTACATCTGGGTCCTGCCTCATTTGCGTCTTGAAGTATTCCACTAGCTCTGTGATAAAACAGACCCCCAGTCAACCTCCAATCCCACAGTTTGACTTCCTACTCTTTGTTATACATTTACACATTAACGCAGTCTTGTGAGGCACTCTTCATGGAAAAGTTAAGACAGTAAGCGTTGAATAGTGTTGTTAGTGCGCAAAATTGAATACATATGCATGCAAAAGAAAGCACTGAAAATGAAAGAAATATCATCTAGTACTCTTAGTCAAAACAATATTTGACAAACTATTCGACATGGAAAAGTAAAACTTTAATACTCATGGCATGTATTTAATCAGGGACCTAAGGACGCTTTTCATACACAGGCTAGCATAACAGAGTCTATGTTGTGTTTCCTTAATATTTTAAAATGTAATTAGATGTACGGGCGCAAAACCCCTTGTAGATGACATCCACCTCTACATTTTCAAAAGACTGTTATCCCTCTTCCAAAAGCCACTGGTTGGATGACTACATAGCTACACAACTCTACATTGCATGAGTGATGGTTCAATATCATACCGTCTTCGTTCATTCTGAGATGATCCAGGCAGATGGCTTTCCTGCCGATGCTAGCCAAAAAAAATTAGCTTGCAACGACGAACAGACAGTCACAGCTATTTGAACACAAGAAGCTACCTAAGAAGCACAGTTAACCTGAAGCAATATCAATTTACAATCGATTCTTTAAACCGTCAAATTTGTAAACACAAATTGTTCATCCAGCTGTCATTAAAGCTCGGACGATACTCAAACAAAACAGCAACTACTGGGCGCAAATGCTCGATTCAAAGTACCTAGGCAGCTGTTTTGAAATAAAAACACAAGATCTTTTATTTAAAATATCATCCGTATTCTCTCATCTGTCATGCCGCAGATAAAGTTCCTTGCCGACTCCAATGTCGCATTATAATTGCGTAATCAACTACTTCTTTAGTTGAATTCCGGACGAGTAATGTCCCAATTCTGTGAGCATACTGCCATCTGCTGTGTTGGAGGTCTATGCATTTTCTCTCATAGGTATGAATCCTTCAGCTGACATTCAGTTCAAGTTAATTTCAACACTAGTACCAATGCTGCTGCGTAGATCAACTCCTCAAAGTTGATTATTCCATTTAATACCAATAAAGGTTTGTTCAGCCGTTTTCATTCAATATGACCTTGATATAATTAGCATTAAATTAACTATGTAGGAGCATGTCAAATTAAAATAGAAAATAAATTAACATTCCATGCTCCTACATGTCTTTGTTTGAAAACTTGAACTAGTTTATTGTGAGGTCGTATTTCTAGTGCATTGTACAGTTGTGCCGACATTTTCAAAATATTTGAAACAAATTTAAAACTATTGTGCCATTTTAAATTAATAGGAAGGTTAAAATGCTATTGATGTTTATACAATGACAGTTAGCAATACTCAAGATAAGACAAAATAGTAAAAGTTTATGTCAGTCAAAAGTTAGCTAATTTTAGTTGTCTTTTGCATTCGCGGAGTAGCCAGACTCTGCCGGCTTTTAAGTGTCACAATAAAAGCCCTCTACTAAAACAATGATTTACATTAAAACGATTGAAAAAAAAAACATACAATTGACTTGAAAAGAATGACATTATATTTAGCAATATTTCAGATGAGAAAAGTTTTTAAAATCATTTTATTGTGTCATTTTGTCAAAAATCCAGAACTATAACAGTCCAGTGTAAAACAGTAGCCACAGTAGCAATATAAAGAGCATGATGTTTTGGCTTGAGCAATATAGCAAGAGGTGCTTTTGGAGAGTAGGGAAATATCCAAGAAAAGTGCTGAAAAATATCCTATGGCATACTCTTGTTCAGTCAAAAAATTGAGATACTTTCATTTAGTTGGCTTAAACTATTTCAAAGAGTAAAAGTGCACCAATGTATTGTTTTTAAAAAATTGTTCTACAAAGGAGAGTGACTTCTCCACTTGTCTTCACTGTCAAATTTTAATATTAAAAAAAGAACTGTATAACTAGTGAATTTGAAAGGGACCATATGTCTTATGGAGTGTTGCTAGCCTTACGCTGTAGCCATATAGGCAAACTGCATGTAGAGCACTGTATGGCACGGTCACATTGGACTGTATAGGAAAAAAAAACTGTTTCAGTGCCTGCTGACATGTTTCAAAATGAGCTGAAACAGGAGCTGGAGCATTTGACTTCCATGGGGAGTGTACAAGTGATACAAGTCAAACAGGCGATCCACCATCACCGTGTTTGACCACACCTCATCTTAGGACCAGCCCAACCCAGCGGATGCAAATTCATTTTCTATTTTAAGAATACATGTGTATGAATACAAGTCTGAAGCTTGGCAAGGTAACTTGCAGTAGAACTATTGTACTGAACTTAGCCTTGGGTGTAAAGTCATATAAAAGGAGGAGACCCACTCCTTCTCAGACGGAGTTATTACTTATTGGGACATGCAGGGGGTCTCTATTATTTTTTGTTTGTATTGTTTTTATTTTTTGAAAACATTTTTTGAAGAGTCTCATTATTTTCTTCAAATGGAGCAAAGCTCTGACTTGAGGTGTGATGTGCCATTAAGATTGTTGCTGTATGAATGTATGATGAATTAAAGTTTGCTAGGGTGAACTGAGTCTTACCCTACGGAATCAATGGAAAGTGGAAACTATTGACCTGAACATTTGAAGCCATGTTAAAGTTCATGCATTTTCATCACAGTTTTGCATTTCAGGTTTAAAATACCTCATTCAGGATCCATATGATTATTAAATTCATAGATATTCAGTGGTAAATGCAGCAAACCAGGTTTGAAAACATCCAAAAACATATTCTCTAGGAAACAGATTCTGTACAAATACCTTTAATGCAGTGAAGAGTGTCAACAACTTCCTAAATTTTTCAGTAATTTCATTAACTAGTGTTAGCATCATCCAATAAATTGACTCTTATGAAAAAGGTATTTTTTTAGCATGGATATTGTCCACACATCTGTAATGGGATTTTAAGAATATTGAAGCATTTCTAGCCAGCTGTACCATGCAACAGCATATTCTAATTATCTTCTGACTAACCACACCCGCTCTTACATAGACAATGAAATCAAAGTTCTAATTTTAATTTAACAATTCTAAAGGAAAGGAGAAGTCCGCCTCCTCCAAACCATTCCACAACTTTCTCTCTTGTCCTGTGGCGTATTCAGAGGTCTTGCGCCCGTAGCCCTTTTCACACAGAGACGAGGCGGCAAACCGTAATGATTTCCATATGTGGCGGACATCAAAGCACACCATGAAAAACCAGCCCCTTTCATTCTGTCTGACACCGCCCTTATGTGAAAATGAATGTTTTGTGGTCTGTTTCCTGGAGTGGACATAATACAAATTGCATCTTTTCTGCAGAAAATGATTTCCATGGTACACAAATTACTGTGACAAAGCATAGGCAATAAGCTGATTCAGTGTTATGTACTCGGACTGAAGGTTTGTAGGTAACAAGCATTAGGTGAGAACTTTTCCATGGCTGATTTTAATTAACTTTAGTCTTTTAGTTCAGTTTTGTACTGTGGTTTAAAGAGAGAAAGAGAAAAAATGCATTACATAACATTGCAGGCATTAAAGACTTTAATCCCACAATGTATATCCTGAAGACAAGTGAATAGATCAGAAAAAATGAATCACACATAGTACTGAGCTATTACTTGTTTTATAACTTCCTATATGCTTTTACTGTCTTCAGTTGTGACAAAAAGTCTTGCATTTCTGTCTACAATATTCCAAAGGAAAGTATATTTTCTGAAGAGACTAAAAAAATGTTTTTGTGATAAGATATTTTGTTCTTTATCAAGTTTCACTGAACTTTTTCTATGGTAAAATGCTTTTTAAATTTAATTGTCATTCATTTGTAGTTATGATATCTATGAACTCTGGTTCTATCTATTTAGGATTACAAAAGTGTATGTGTTTTAAAAGTATAAAGAAATTTTATTACAGCACAATTGGACCAACTTGATATTTTACACATTGAGAGTTTTTCCTGTGCTGTTTTGCTGGCATGGTATTAAACTTTGGCCTAAATTAGTTGTAAAGGAAATAGGTTGTTTTTTTGTTTCTAAAAATGGGCTGTCTGAAGTAAATAAAAAAACTTGTTTTGTTCAAGTGCTGTAGGGAAGATCCATGTCTTTACATCTGTTTATGGGGTAGTGGGGTGCGGGGGAGATGGAGGAGGGGGTCAGATTTCAGAACCCCCTCCTCCTCTTCCATGCCTGTGGAATCCTGCCGTAACTCAGCCTCTAACAGAATGAGTCCAGAAGTGAGCTGCCACGCACACCATGTGGAGGTCCACTTTGAAGCTGAGGAATTCTAGAAGTTTCCCATAACCAGGTTGAACCGGTTCGGCATTGACTGAGCGCCTCTTCGCTTCTCGTCCTCCCCTGGCTGCGCTCTCATGATGTGCGGTGTCTCAATAGCTCTTGGCGTCGGGGTGGTTCTCCCCGTGGCCAGCAGTTGGATCGTTGTGCAGAGGACACCCAGGTTGCTGTGGGTCTTTCTGCTCCTCTTCGCGCTGCAGAGCTTCGGCCTGGCTCTGCCCGACCCCCAGCAAGAAGAACGCCTCCACCTTCCCAGGTCACCGAAGAGGTTCGCCAGGAGAACTGACCCTTTTCAGGAGGACACAAAGGAAGATGCTCTAGAAACCACAATCTCCCCAGGAGTTGGAATTCTTGGCGGATTTCGCGGGTAAAAACCGCCTGTGGGTGATCACGGCGCCTTCGTACACCGACAATTACTTGCGGATGATGGAGAAGCAGATCCAGGACATGGAGGCGGAGGGGCTGAGCTGCCACCTGGCGCAGAGGGACACCCTTATCGTCACCATCATCCAGAACGCGATGATGGAGGGAAAGATCCGCTGGCCCTCCTTCCAGGGGGATGGCAGGGAGGAGAGTATGGACACCGACATGGTGACCAAGCTTCTGCATTACCTGGAACTTGAGGACCAGACCTTCGGCATGCTCATTCTCAAGAAGAATCTGAAGGTAGGGGAGCGCTTCCCCTATGCGGTCCGGGTGGCGGCCGTGCTCGAGGTCATCGACCAGCTACCCGTGCGCAAACTGGAGATGATGACCCGGAAGGGTGCCCCCGAGAAATGCAAGGTCCTCAAAAAGAGGGTGTTGGTGCGGAAACGGGGACCAGTGAAGAAGAAAATCTTCAGCCCTCAGCGGCAGGGAAACTTCACCTCGGTCCCCAGGCAGCAGAAGCCCCTGGATAAGAAGGCTGCTCTCAAGAGCCAGGTGCAGAGCATTCTCAATGGCCGCTCGAGGTTCGTGATCCGGAAGGATCCTGTAGGCGTCAGAGGTCCACAGACCTCTGCCACCGAGAGGTCCAATTCCAGGTCCGCCGGGGAAAACGGCCAAAAGCATGACACTGGGAGCAAAACCACTGGGGGAAATATGGACAGTGCCCCTGCAAGTGAAACTAACAAACAGGATCAAGCTGCTACTGAAAAGGAAGAAAGAAGAGAAGGAGCTGACCTCAATGGGGTCAAAGGTGAAGCAGAAAAAGAAAAAAGTAAATCCAAGTCCAAAAAGAAAGACAAAGGAAAGAAGAAACATGGGAAAAAGGGGAAGAGGGGAGGAAAGAAATCCCAAGAAGA
The DNA here is from genome assembly GCA_022829145.1 of Albula goreensis. Classification (NCBI taxonomy): domain Eukaryota; kingdom Metazoa; phylum Chordata; class Actinopteri; order Albuliformes; family Albulidae; genus Albula; species Albula goreensis. The sequence continues at coordinate 3,829,224 of CM040765.1, forward strand.
TGAGAACGGAAAAGATAAAAGGCACTCCAAATGTTTTTGGAAAAATTAAATGGGAAACGGAGACTTATGGTAAGTACTTAGCGATTGTACTCCATCTGTACATTCTTCGTCAGCCCTTTGTATTTCTGTGAACAACAGAGAAGGAATTTACAAGCGCAACCACTTCCAGCTGCAGCGAGAGAAATGTCCCTAACTAAAGTGCGTATAAACAAAAACAAATGCTCCAAATGGAGCCTTTATTCAATTCCAACCATCAGATAACGGATTGGACGGCACACTTTGGTTTGAACCGGCGTTTGAGTAAACAAGCGCGCGCGTTGTTAGTTTTTCTTTCTCATGTTGACTTTAAACTCTGCAGGTGATGATCGCCCCGGGTGAAAGTAACGCGGAGTACGTCCAGCAGAAGCGCGATAACGAGCAGAGCTACTGCGAGCTGGCCATGAGGAAGGTGTCCTTGGTAACGATCCTAGGCTCTGAGCACAATGGCAGTCTGTACCTCCAGCACTACCAGCTGGGTAAGGTTCAACCACCTGGGTGCATTTGCTTTATGAGATCTGCACAGAATCTGCACAGGATCTGATCTCAAACAGCATTTCTACTGCACTAGAGATTGTAATACGTTTTCACTCTGCTGCAGAGTTGCAAAAGAGATGGGTCTAGCCCAATTTATCAATGCCTTTAGCACACGCTATTTTTTTTTTTTTTTGCACATGCAGCTTCAGTGACTTGATTTATGATTGGAGCAAACAAAATACCTCAGCCAATCATACGCTCTCTTGGTCTTTTTGCACAAGCAAAACAGTTTTGCACATACTCAATGCATTAGTAAATCAGAAAGATTGAGTATTAACTTCTTAATCTAGTTCCAGACACAAACAGTCTACAGTCAGATCTGGTGCTGTTCATTTGTTGCTTCGGGCTTATGCAATTGTACATGTGGGAGGCATTGCTTTTGGGTTGTGGAATAATACATCATTAAACATCTCTGTGTCTGGAATTTCTCAGCTCTCAGCAGATTTTCAGAAGTCTGCTTTGCTGAGCGAATCTGCCAACTAAAACTACTTTTGTAACTGCCCAATAAGAAGTAAATTATCTCGCTGTGTGATACATGTTGTTCTCAAAACTTTTGGGTTCTGCAGATTCATTATACTAAGGTGTTAATTCAGATATCTTTTCTGTACATATATGCCCATGTATCTAGGGAACTTAATGTACAGTGTATTGAATATACAATTATTCCACAAAAGCCAGAAATTATGGTGCAGAACATTTATGATGGAGTTAGAAAATACTGATTCTGAAAACATTTTTCGATGTGTTTAGTGGTGCGGTGAAAATCACAGGCTGAAGTTTGTTGTCGTTGATGTGTCTGTTTTAGATACTGAGCCTCCCCTTGACTTGGGCCCTGATAAATTCACCGACCTCAACCTGATCTCACAGATGCGAAAAGAGTTCAAGATGCACCGTAAGGATTTCTCAGTAGTGCTGACCGACTATGACCTGCAGCCGAGGGTAAGGGCTACCTTTTGATCACCAAGTCTTTTCCTTTTGGATTACAATAATTCAACTCATGTATATTCCACGATGGCAACATATTGTTTAGGTTTAGTTGACAGCTGCAGTAAAAGAACACAAAACAAACAGTGCATAATCTAGTGTCCATATCATAATGGAACAAAGATTCCTCCATATATCTCCATAGTTTTCATCTATTACTCCTCTTAGAAACTCACCAGTGCCTGGGCAATATGTTATCAATACTGTTGGTTTTCTATGCTGTGTTTTATCTTTTATCACTTGTCCCTGAAGTCCCTGAAACATTGGACGCTTAGGGGAAGTTGACATTTGACACCGAGGTCACTTTCCTGTGTTAGAGTGCACTCTGCCTCTGGCAGTGACCTGGGGGTGATCTCCCTCGTCATTTCGAGCGGCTCCGGGCCCTCCTCGGCCCCTTCGTTGTGGTGTCGGCCATGGAGAATCAGGCACTGCGCTAGGGACCTCATTGGTTAAGTCCGTCTGTGAGCCATCACCACTTCCCTTCAGAATCTGAGCGGCTCTTTGGGCTTCTCTCTGCCTCCAGATAACCTCTGCTGGAGGATCCAGGTGTTGCGCTTACCCACGACAGGCATAAAAATACACCAGCTCACCACTTCCTCAAATGGACCAAGATTCTGTAGACTCTCTGTAAACATTTCGATCCATCCAGTCTGTTCCTCCCACGTTCTTATTGTAGTATGAGGACATACAAAGCTGAGCAATTACAACGTTCTTCCTCTCAGCCTATCAGTGACAAATGGCCTCTCTGAGGAGCCTGACTGGTTTTCAGTTGGATATTATCTTGATAATGTTGTTAGTGTGCCACTGAGTGACCTCTGTTTCCTTTTTGGCCCAGCAGTCGAGGTTGTTGCTTCCTCTGGAGGCTTTACATCACTTCCTGCTCCTGCAGTGACAGTCCTTTACTATGATGGCCTACAGGGTTTTAGTGATCGCTATCTCCCAGTCAGCTCGAGTCTGGAGCAGAAAGAGAGGTATAAAGCAATTATCAAACACCACCTGGAAATGAATCTTCCACCAGTGGAACTAGTAGCCCGAGGACAACCAAGCCACCAATCCCATGATCCTCCATTTTCGCACTCTTGCCTGCATATGACTGGTACTAGATCAGATATCCATGGGGTGTGTTGCGACACTGCATCTCATACCAAGACTACATTAAGGTGGCCCTGATGAGCTACTTTGCCGAACGCTTACCATAGTCAATTATCATCTCCTTGTCTTATGCCGCGATTTTGCTTGATGGGAAAAAGTCTATTGTGTTAATTCTTTACTTTTTTGATTCTTTAGGGTTCAAATTCCTTACGTATTTGAATATTTCATCATCAAAGACACTGCACAAACTCTGTCTACATTGCCTTGCTTGAAATAGAATAAGCATTTTCTTTTGTATACAGCGATCGGCTGGCGCCTGTAAAATTTAAATGATGCATTTGGACGCATTAATGTTTGGTTGTTAAGCTAATTTTGGCTAAAGATAATGTTACTTGAAATGCTGTGGTCTCTAATGAGTTGGAAAAGATAATGTTGTTGGAAACTTAAAAAAAGATCAGTGAAGCCTTGAACGGCAGCAAAATATACGCACACGCGATTCAATGCAATTTCATCGATTTTGTGCAGCATAGCTAATGCTAATCCCGATGTCCATTTCAGCACATTTATGATGTGCCAATCTCCTCTCAAGTGATGATGGACTACGTGGACACCTTCCCAACGAGAGAGTCGGAGAAGAAGGACGAGAAGCGCAAAACCGCAGCCTGTCCCAAGCACGGAGATCAGGGAGGCACCGAGAGTTCTCTGCTCAGGTAAGGATGAGTACGTTTGACGTTGTAGCGTAGTCCTCAGGGTACTAACGCCTTCACTTCCTGCTCTTGGACTTGACCTTAAAAGGGTGGTGCAAGAAGCTTCAGTGAACAGAAACAGTCAGCGATGACCCCTCCGACTAAAGTATGGCTCTTGTCTAAGCATGTCCCCCTGCTGTCTTCCCTGCTGTAGCCAATGTTTTCTGGACAAGGGACCGTCTTCCATCTTCAAGAACTATTTATCTTCTGGCTTACCAACTATCTGCTAAAAATTATTGTCACTAGGCTTAATGTACTTTCCAACCCTCATCTATTCTTCCCATTGTAAGTTGAGTTGAGTTGAGTGTACCAATTGTAAACGGTAAATGAGATTAAATGCATACAAATCACTGTTTAGCACAAGGCTTCATTATAAGGGTTATATATAAGTATAACACAATGGTATTACTAGAAAAATATTACAATAACAATGACAGCCAAGATGATCTGCAGTGTAATTTGACAAGGGAAAGAGACATTTTGGCAAGCAGGAGCACAACTGTATCACGATTAAAAACACCATGCAGCTATTTGCACTCGAACGAATGAATTATCTATCGTGTAATATCCTGATGTTTATGTTCACAGCATGGTTTACATTCATGTGCGTCATAATGCTTCTGTGATCTGTCATGCTCAGGTTTATGTCGAAACGAAGACTTTTAATTATCTCCACTCCGTCTGAGGAGGATTACTCCTTTCAGCAGCAGTTACAGGCTCTGAACGGACAGGCCTGCCACATGGGTGAGAGTTAACATCATCCCGAGCTGTACATGTCCACTACAATTCAATATAATGACTTATTATTGAAGTCATTTTAAGATATAAATGTGTATGTACATAAGCAGGAAAATATTGGTGCAATGGGTGAAAATTTGCACTGAATATGATTACATAAAATCACAAAATTGTTTTGGGATTGTATTTCAAAGAGCTAATGCTAATTGATGACGTATCTCGGTTTTCTAGATTTCACTCCAAAGGATGGTCTAAATAACCTATAGTAGGGATGGTCAGTCCTGGTCTTGTAGAGATATGGTTTTTTTTTACCTTAAAATTAGTGATTGATAAATTAAGTTGGGAGCAACAACAAAAACCAGCACACCCTGTAGGTCTTCAGGACCAGAGAACTTGTTTAATGAGTTTCAATGCTGTCATCCTTGCAGTGAAGAACCTACTAATTGTCACAATTTCTTTTTCGCAGGAATACGGCATTTTGCCCTGTTGAAATTGGTCGGTGCTGGGCCAGCAGCTACTGGTTCTGTAGAGCTGTTTCCACTGAATGGTAAGGAAATTCACTGAGCACAATTAACACAAGAGTACCCTCAGATCAAAAACTCAGGACCTCTTACACGAGACCCCTGTCATTTGTCATTCACTCTAAACATATTCCATACATACCCTTTAGAAAAGGTGGGGTGCACTACAAACCCCGAATAGCTCAACATAAGCTTTTACTTCACAGGATCGTAAAGCACAAATTATCAATGAACAATTAAATAAAGGGCACCCATAAATCCCTAGGGGCAGAAATGGAGGTCACTGTTTTACATGGTCATGTACTGTTTTACATTCATGCTACGTTGAGGCATTTAGCCAATGCTATTACCCAGAGTGATTTACAAGTATTACTGAGGCAATTTGGGTTAAGTGCTAAAGGGTACAACAGCAGTGCCCTTCATGTGGTATTGATGCCACTATCTCTGAGTTTTAATCTATCATCAGCTCCTTAACCATTATGCTACTCTGTAGGCCCGAGAAATAAGAGGTCAGACTTGTTACTTCACCTGACCACTGTTGGTCCGTATTACCACCTTCAGGTAAGAGCCAGTCGGAACACGAGCCCCTAACAGCCGACATGGTTAACGGGCTGAGGGGACACCTGAAGATCACTAGGGAGTACTTCAGCATGCTGGTGGTGGGGAAGGACGGCGACGTCAAGGCCTGGTTCCCCTCCCCCATGTGGTCTCTGGTCAACATCTACGACCTGGTGGACTCCATGGAGCTGCGGCAGCAGGAGCAGAAGTTGCAAAGCACCCTGGGAATTCACTGCCCGGACGATGTTGGTGGCAGCGTCCACGGCTACGATGACGAGGGTGAAGAAGGCTACCTGTACCGTAAGACGGAGGACTGAGGCTGATAGGAGATAAAGGATGAACAAGTCGGAAAAAAAGTGTAACCCAGGGAAAATCTTTGATTGGACATGCAGCTTTCTAATTTACATATTTTTTTAGGTATCCACCAAAATATTCCTGTTTGATATTCAGATATTTACAGATTGATGTCTTTCCCCAGCTTTAATTTTGTATACATAACAATTCCGTTAATATACATAAAATGCATACACACACAGAGAAGCAGCACTGAGCGTTTTACCTTGACCACCTTGAATTTTTTTTTTGTCCTGATGTGATAATTCAAATTATTACAGATATGCTGGTTGTGGTTTACTGGACAGTTGTACTAGAAACTAATGTTTAGTGGAAAATGTGGTATGTATTATCTTATTCATTATATATCAAAAGGAAATATGATTGAATGTATTACTTTTGAAGTCAAAATATCTGTGCCAAGCCTTGTAAATTATAGACTGTAAGAAGATATCATATACTTAATGGATGTATAGTTTTACAATAAAGGAGTGTGTGAGAGTGAAATTTTAGAAAATAGGTTTATCAAGAACTCTTGTGTTTATCTCCACAAACACTGTTGGTAAGAGGAAGAGCAGTGATGTAATGGAATTTTTTAGGTTACAATATTAATACCCATCTTTATGTAAACCGAAACTTTCATATGAAACTTTGCATTTTGCTATGGCCTCCCAATGCCCTCAAAGCAAATTTTGTGGTTATTGTGTTCTCGGTATTCTGGTAACATGCAATTGAAATTGCAATTTTTAAATACTATCAAACACTGCTCAACCTTTGACCTAGAGACTTAAAACAAACGTCACCTCATGTCAATTTTCTTTAAAAATAAATTGCTGCAAGGCCAGCAAAGTCTACCATGCTGATCTTCCACCATTTTGAATTTTCATAAATACTTAAAAAGGCTACTCCTCCTTCAAAAATGATTTGATGTAATTCTGACACCTCAAGAGATGGTCAAATTGCAAGCCAATGTATGAATCCTACACCATTAAAGATAAAGTAATGAAATTTGCGATGACCCAAACATGAGTTTAGCCCAGTCAAAGAAGTAATTAGTTCAACCTGTTACTTATATGCCAATATATGTTTATAACTCCTGAATCCACATCTAAGAACCCCACTGCAGGCCCACAGTACTGAAATGTTTGTTGCTTCCTAAAAAATATAGTAGAGAGTACACAACTGTTTCTTTCTTTTTCTCTTAAGTGCATTTTCTAATAGTCGGCACCTCATTAAAAATAGGGTGTACAACTTCCTTCTTTTTTGCGTTTTGCACTTCCCTCAGTGACCGCCCCCTTATTAGAGACAAGATAAGTATGAGGTGTATGGATGGCTGCCATTTTGAATTGGCTACTATTTCAGATAATATTTACTCATTCATTACTGTTCTTGGTTATTGTTTAACCTGCTGTCTCTTGTAAAAATTGGAATATAGCCAGAGGGTGTCACCCCACAGACCTATACCAAATTTGGTGTTGGTTTGCCACCTGGTGGCGCTGTACCTGTACCATTTGACAGTGGAGATTTTAAACTGTAGTAAGTCCTGCCTGTTTGACCTATAAACATGAAACAGATGTCAGCAGATGTTTTTCCTCACAAAGAATGAATCTGCCCTGAGGAACCATGAGGTCTCATAATCTGCACAGGACTGCTTTCATTTTAAAATTTCACCTAAACATCTACAATTCTGCTCCTCATACAAATATCCACTTATTTTCAAGAAATTTGTTCTAGACTTTAGGCCATGCCCCATCAAAGTTATTGACAGAATTTTGAGTTCTCCAAAGATGGCCAAATATTGAACCAATGAATTTGAAGTGGCTGCAGCATCTAAAACTGACTGATGGAATATCCAACAAGCAATTGTTTGCACACCCATCAGGATTAATTACTTCATCAGCGGTTCTATGTCTGCCAGCCAAACAAGCTACGTCTTTAAAATGTCACTGTCTGCGTTGCCCCATTCTGTTTGTGAAACTTAAAGTTAAGTGGAAAAATTCTGCCATGGTTAAAAGCGAGCTCAGAAAAGCGATAAAGTGATAAAACTGAAGCGATAAAGTTGTGAGCGCTTCATGCGTCTCACCCCATTCACCCAGTGCCAAAGACCACCTGCTTCATTTGCGTATTTGAGAATGAATGCAAAGTAATAAAAATCAACAGCAGGTCACTGAGCCATATAAATTCCAGCACCATTTTGATTTCCCTGCTTTTGTACCTACATCTCCTGAGAGGACAGTGATGTGGCTTTCACCTGTGAGAAAAGTCTGTATTTGGTGCGTCATATCAGATATCTTCCTCTGTTTGAATATTTTCACCATAGTACAGTTATACTGATATGTGACCATATAAGTAATATCAATTGTTGGTATGCACATTCTCATCTATTAGTTCTCTGAATGTAAACAGTTCTTTTACAACCTTTGATAGATTATTTAAGTACAAGTACAATATTATTACATAGGATACACATATCATTGGTTGAAATCAAATAGTCAAACGCAAAAAGAAAGATATGGGGTGGGTAGGGGGTTGGTATGCAACAGACATTTTTGAAATTGCAATTGGAGCTGACTGTTTGAGCCTGACTTAGAGTCAAGGCACTGAATTGGAAGTTCAAAGCCGGAGGTTTGATGCATGTTTAACACTCCTTAGAACAACTCTGGAATTTTGAATGAATGTTCCTTGCTGTGAATGTTGAGTGTTTCATGGGAAACAGACATTTGGTCCAGAAAACTGAAAATATCTGTGAAATTAATGCCAGGTTACTTGAAGGAAAATACAAATGATGTGTTGACAGAGTAAACTTTAGGTGTGCCATTAAAATATGGCCTTTAATCTTATTCATTTCAATGATAATTATACATAATTTAATGTCAATAGCTGTTGATGTTGTTCATTCTGTTCATTTTGTCAGCTGTGTTTAGCTAATGAACAAAATCCGTTCAGCCCCATAAACAAGCAATTCAAATTACTGGTTCAGTTCAAAAATGGTCGTGTCATACAAAAATTCACACTAATTAAATGTAGCAGTTGTTCTTTAGAATAACTTTCCAGTTGGTATTTGGTTGTAATTGAGTAAATAAAAAATGCAAACAATTAAAACCATATGCTGGAGAATCATTAGTCTGAATTCACACAGCTATTCCCAAGTTAACTCACACTTTTAACTGTTTACATCAGTAAAACGGTTTAGTTTTTTCATGAACACAGTTTGTTTATTGTTGAACTTGCATCTACTTGGGAATCAAAGTAAAGATACGTTTTGATTGATGCCAAGGACTGTGTTTTTCCATTTGAACTTGCCACATTTTTATTATGTTATTGTTTTATGTAGTGAAATCAGCAGTGTCAAACAGACACTATCGCGGAGGAGTCGAAAACCATACTGAGTTCCATTCATTTGCAACTAAATCAGAGCTTAGCTGCGGATTTTTAGGGCTTTCCTGTTTCAGTTTGAGACCATTCCAGAAAGCTGTGGTTCAAATGAAAAACAAAAGATCTGAGGGACTGAACCATCTGCAACCTGAATTTTGCCTGGAAAGGCACGAGCAAAGTTATGAAGAAAATGTGCAGAAAATGTATTGAGCACAAACACATGTTGAAAGCCCCTTCACTGTGGACACATGCTTGTCATTAAGGACAAAATCCCTACCCTTATGCACAGTTCTTCCAATGGGACAGAGACAGTGTTACAATAGTAATGATACTAGATTGTTGCAATACTTATCATGCATTATATTTTCTTAAATGGCCATCTGATATAGAAATGTTCAGATTAATAAAAATGCATATTTATTTGGTTACCTTATTATATCTGAAATAACTTATTGTTAATTCTTCTCAAGTTAATAGACACTGTTTTATGCAGATTTAAAGGTCTGACACACCCACCAGTATCCTCATTGGCCGGTTCAGCCAGAGGTAAGTCTCATGTTTTGGAAACTGAGGTTCTGATCCAGCATCCTTCTGGGCCAAATGGGAACCTACATATTCGACGGCGTTTAAAACTGTGAGAAAAACACAGTTCGGCTCAAGGTGCAGTCAATGGATTCTGTTATGGTCTGAAGAGAAACACGTGGCCGCATTTGTAGATTTGCCTGTATATTTCTTCATCAACTTTGGAGGTACAGTAAAACTGCATTGTTAGGTGAGTGGCTGTGTTCCATTAGATCTTAAGTTTGTACTGTTGTTTGTAGCATAACTGAAATAACTGTTGTGGTTATCTTGTGGCTTTTGCTATCCTGTTAGTTTATTGCTGAGTGCTTAGCATGAAGTTTCAGTGCTATTATTTAGGTATTAAGCTGGAAATATTGGCATCCTTATTGATTATGTGATTGAGGGGGTTATTAGGAGAGAACCTGTTCAACTGCACTGTTTTAAGGGGTTAATGATAATAATTAAGTTGGTTCTAAGAAGCAAAACAACAACCTTTGTGTGGACAAAGACTTATTTGGACTAAAGTAAGGAAGTCTATGTGCAAGAGTCCTCTGAGCAAGAACACATGTAGCACCACGTGTCACTTCCTGATTCCTTTTGCATCACCTGCAGAAGACACAGGCAGTACCAAAGTCTCCCTGCCTTCTCCAGAAAGTTCCCTTTTTCCAAATCCATATTTCAAAGCTCTATACCAAACCAAGTCAAACTGCTTTCCACCTTTTTGCAAGTTCTTGACCCTCCCTCTCCACCATCCTCATATGCCCCCTTTACACATGATTTTGCAGATCACTTCAGCTGGAACATAACAGAACTCTTCACTCAATCTCATTCCACCCACCCTCTCTCTCTCTTTCCAGATTCTCTTACAGACGATGGTATGTTTAAACTGCTGACGTTACACTGACTGGTCTGTGGCCTGGACCCCCTTACCTCTTCCTTTCTAGAGACCATCGGACCTTGCATACTCGGAATTCATCTCCCCATTATCAACTCATCGCTGACCACAGGCTTAACGCTCAACCTCACCAAGATTGAGGTTCTCTACAATCCCTCCGTTTCACCCCTTCCAAACTCTCCCTGAAACTTAACGTCAGAGAAGCTGAGGTCTCCTTCACCATGAAAAGCCCAGAGGTAACCCTAGATAACAAATTTTTGCTATGTAGTGGCCAGGAGTTGGCCATGCAGGTTCTCAGTATATGCAAACTCAAAAGAATACGCCCCTCCTCACCTACTAGACTCTACAGTTCCTGATTGAGGTCCTGGTATTCTTGCTTCTGGACCACTGCAATTCCCTTCTTGCCTGTCTCCCTGCCTACATTGCAGAAACTGTGAGGCTAATATGGAATGCTTTTGCGTGCCTTGGTTTAAGTCGGTGCTTAAATGCTCAGACGAGCTGCTCACATGTTGCTAATACCAGGAGGCATGGTGGAGCTGTACAGCTCTGTCATATCTCCAGTCAATCTTCAAACCCTAGACCCTGATCAGATCTCTCTGTTCTGCTAGCAGAAAGCCAGTAACCGCCCCCTGTCAGTCACAATGCCTGTCTGTACTGCCCCCCCTCCCCCCAGTGGTGGAATGAACTCCAGACTGATCTCAGCACAGCAGAATCATTGGCCATCTGCCAACAAATGCTGAAGATTCACCTCAACAGACTGCACCTGGGTACAGGTTGGGGTTATGCCATTCTATGATTTCAGTTTTTGGATGTGTTCTTATGATAGAAGTATTCATGAGTTGTGGTATGGCTTGGAGTACCATAGACATTTTGCATCGTTGCTTTATTGATTAGAGGAGTGAGGAGACGGTGCATCGACAGTAGAAAGCTCATGGACATGCCATGACAATGAACTTTGGCTGCGCACCTGTGTATTGTGGTAAAAGGTGCAGAGTAACCTGTGGAAGTGACTCCAAATGAGGTCAAAGCAGTAAAAACCAGCATAAGTGTAATTTGTAAGGCTTCACATTTTTACTCCTCAGGTTGTGATATTCTATGTACATACTGAGTGCACACAAAACACAGCTGCCTAGTATATCTGTGTAGGTAGTATATCTTTCAAACCGCATGACATCACAAAAGTATTTCCAGCAGCCTCGCAGAGGGTGTCAAAGAGCTAATTTAACGAACTAAACCTTTAAACTGAAGCAGATCACTATTTGACGCCAATGTATTTCTTTTAAACTTATCCTGATGTTTTGTCCCAAACCACTTCCATTTCATTTAGTGAAGATGCTGTACTGACCCTTGCCCTTCCTTTGAATTTATTTTCATTTCTTTTATTTATTACTCAACTTTCAGTTTCTGAAAGGAGAACTTCCTCGGCTGTAATCATAGATGATAAACCCGCTGGGTCAGTGTCTCTCTGCTTGCACACTTTTGTGGTGAGTCAGGACAGCCCCTCAGACAAAGCTCTTCCTACTTTTAACACTTTTTTTTGACCGTCAGAGGCAATACTGCATCCGCGTTTGTGCGAGGAAGGAAGTTCGCACTGAGGTGCCCATGGTGAACATCCTCTGCCTTTGAATCTAATCTTGAGGTTCGTCTCATATGCTCATGTTCTTTGACTTGAGGGGGATTGTGAAGAGAGAGCCTTGTGCTGGAGGAAGGTTGCTCAATCCTGGTTTCTACACATCCTGCCATACGCTGCCTTAAACCAGCAGTGTCAAGGCTCACAAATATTCATAACGTGGTCAGTTTCAACTTCAGCGAAAGTTAACTTGAAAACCGTTATAAAACTTCAGCTGTCGTTATTCCACCATGGCTAGAATTTGAAGATAAATGCAGAGGTGTCTACTAGTGCACTCAAGACCTATTTGGTCCTTCTTGCCTTTGCTAAGACAACTATTATACAATGAAAGGCCTGTGTTAGCTTTAATCTGGGGAACGGCTAAGGGGAAAATGCTAAAACAAGTCCTGATTATACACTAGCTTTGACTGTGTGATGAACTGTTTCTGGCAAAAACATGGCATTGATCTCCATATGTACGGGATTGGCTTCCAGTGCGATGGGACCACTCCATTATGCCTTGCTTTGGGACACAGTGCATAACTGGTATTACCCTTTAAATGGCAAATCCCATGACAAAATCACTGATGACTCTACAGGGTTATCAGCTGATTTGTATGTTCACAGAAAGCAACCTGGAGGTCATTCTGTCTTCTTTTGTGAGGAAATGATTCTAAAATGAATGGTTTCAAAATGTAAAACTTAGCTTTGTAGAACTTTTGCAAAATTGTTTGTCAGGGGTGCAAGCTCTTTTTTTTTCAAACAAAGACAAATATTATTGTTTGTTCGCACATATCTTTTTACTTCCTGAGGAGGGAGCAGTACAGAAGTAAAGTGCCAGTCGCGAACTGGTCGTCTCAGTTACGCCAACGGACTCGAGACTGTCACCTACACCGCTAACGGCGTGTGACGGTTTTGAGTGCTTCTGTCATAGCGTCTTCCTAACAACTCTCTCTCTCTTTCTCTCCCTCACCCCCCTCTTTGTCATTCACACTCACAGACACACACGCGTTCACCCACTCGTTTACACACACGCCTTCTTTTCATCTCCACACATTTGCATGTTTTTTCCATCTATACCTGTCTAAACCCTTCACCGTCTTTCAGGACAGGACTGGCATAACAACTGATATTTCCTACTTGTTTTGACCTTTGCATGGCGGCTATATGCACAAAGAGAAACTGTATCGCTCTCTGTCTACCACAAAACTATCATAAACATATACTTCAATAGGACAGTGGCTGCAGAGCTTGCAGAAATCATGTGGTTTTAGAGGTACAAAGGTCACATGACTGGGGACACATGACCCTCCAATACAGTTCACAGGTAATGTGCTTAGTTTCACCTGACCTTCTTCTCTCTTGGGGGCAGTAAATGAAGGTAAGGATTCTACGGCTAATAAAACTACACTGACACTGTGCATTTAATTTGTTCTGTAACATTACTGTTTGGACACCAAAATGTACTGTCTGTTCATTTGCATTTATTTAATTAATGTGACTTAAACAACTGACTTATTCTCTTGCCTGCAAGTTTGAATAGGACAGAGCCAGTTCACCAATAGTGTTAGACAAGGTACCTTGCGTCTTCTCGGCTTTATGTTGTGTGTCGTGTTCAAGTGAGTAAGGGAAGTAGACAGTTGCATTTTTGTTCTCCGTGGTCGCTTTATTTCCCAGAAGTCATAGTGGTGGAGATGTTCGAAGGATGACTGCTCGGACTGTAACAGAACTGCTGCCTTGTTGAAGTGAAGAAAAGGCAGTCTGGGCTAGAGGCTTCATTTGGCTTTCTCAAAGACATAAACCTGTCCAGTTGTAGGAAAATGACTTATTGGACTGTATTACTGTTTACCACTGCTCAGAAGTCCAGGCTTTAAGCTCCCCAAACCTGGTTTGAGGTGTTGTTGATTGGGCTTGTTTACTGTAGAGACTAATGAGAAATTTCATTGTATAGACGCTACGATAGGAATGTTTTTCCCTCCATGATTTAATGTGATACTGTGGCCTAGTGGGGCCTAACCTGGATCATCCTGTATTGACCCAAGGTTAAACTGATTGTACAACATGTGCCTCTGGTTTGTCTCGACCATGAGCTGTTGGGCGCCAAGAACTATTACCTCATGTTCTCATATGCTAATGTGTACCACCCTGCTTTCTCTGTTATCTAGTATGCTAATATTGTAATCGTATTCTCTCGCAGCTGTCAGTCGTACGTATGTCCTGAGGGGAGCAACCCTCTCAGAGTCTTTGTGCATGTCACCGCTGTGCTCTGTCGCTCCATACTGCAAGATCACATGATTAAACCGAGCAAGGATTCGTTTTCCCACAGTATCGCAAACTCTTCCAGAAAGACAGTCCTCACGTGAATGTTAGCTTTTTGAAGCTCACAAAATAGTTTTTGTCGAGACTGAAACTGAAATAAATCGAACTGAGGAAACGTATCAGCATCGCAATATACATGTTGGCATAATCTGGGACTGTTCGTCGCTAATTTGCTCATGTTCGTTTGAGTATGTGAACATGAGCCTAGACCAGGGGTGGGCAACCCTGGTCCTAGAGTACCAGAGACATTTCTGGTTTTCACTCCATCCAAACCCCTGACAGTGTAATCAGACAGGGGTTAATTAACAGACAGAGTTAATTATCAGGCTTTAATAACTGAAGTTGACCATGTGCTGGAGCTGGAAGAGGAGCTTCACCATTCAGGATTAGGCACTTCATAATTACTCAAACTATACTCGAGAACTCGGGCAGAATGAAATCCAGAAATGGCTCTGGCACTCAAGGACCAGGGTTGCCCACCCCTGGCCTAGACAATACTCACCTTAATGGGAACCTCCTTTGTCTCCTTGCCTTACTTGTTTAGGCAGAGGCAGACCATTAGAAAATCGTAGTGTTCTTTCCTTTGCCGCATTGTTACCTCAGTATCGTTTTTGTTCTCGAACTGAACATAGAGACCTTCTTCTCTTTCTTATCTGTATATGATTTATCAAATGTTTAAATGAAGGGTTGTTTGCATTGCCTGAGATGACTCTGATGTTTACTATAATTACAGGTGAGTCATACGCTTGGGTGTTTCTGTGCAGGGACACCAGGCTGCTGATTGGCCATCTGTTAGCGGCGGCTATTGTTCAGTTGGGATGGAAATAGGTGCAGCGGCGGATGGAATAGGCAAATAAAAAGGAGATCGAGCCGCTGATAACGCTTCCTGTGACGACTGCACCAGAGCTCATCCACAGAGAGGGGAAGTAACTGAAACCAGACAAGGCACCGCGGCGCGGCGCGCGCAGACACACAGACGCGCTCTAGCACAACATTCGCAAACACCTCTCGCCCCTCGTCGACGGACCCGCACCTCGAGCCGGCCGGCGGATCTCTGCTGGCGCTTCTCCAGTCATGGTGAGTAACCTGCTGTGTGCTGATTCACTATAGCTCAGGTAGGTCCGTTGTGGCAGCTTCTGCCCAGAGCCTGAGAAAGCTGGACTCAAACCATGGCTGCCTACATTATCTTTTTCCAGAACTTGTTGTGAGTCAGGACTTATTTCCACAACTGCTACAAAGCAATGTGTTACTTACCAGTAACTACTACATGGAAAAAACGATGACTTCCTTCTGGAATGCTGTCGTTCATAGCATTTTAAAAATGCCATCAAATCAATGAGGCCGTTAGAATGTAGCTCATGTGGGCAAACTGAGTAATTCTGGTGTAGGAAATAACAGATTGTAATAACAGACAATGTAGTCAATGCTGTCAGTGATATAAGCAAATAGATGTCAGAAGATGACATAATGGCTAAACTACCAGTTTAAACACTTCACTGTCAACCTTTTCCATCTGGGTTGGTGCCATGTCCTTCACATTTTTTTTGGACTACGACAATTGACATGCTTAAATGTTTATTTTGCTTGATAAATGCAAATACACAAGGACAGCTTCCCTTTCTTGTTAATGCTTAACAGCTTGAGCTGTCGTACGCTATTGGATTTCTCCAAATGAAAAACTAAACTGAGTTGTGTGAAAATACTGTGGTCGGTTGTGTAAGACAATCTTGTAAGGGAGTTTTTCCCCTGATGAAAATGGTCAGTTCCTCTTTTTATAGCCTGCAGTTTTGTTCTTTATTCCTTTTTTATTGGTCTATATGTGGTATATATCCACACTCACACACACACACACACACATACACGCATACACGCATACACACACCATATTTTGGCCACTTTATTAGTTCCACCTACCTCATAGCAAGTTGCTAAAAGGAGCTGGTCCTCCTTTTGTCCTCAGGGGAATACGGAATTGTAATGTCAGCATCCATCACTCTCTGTCATGAACAGTCTGTTTCCAACCACCGGAGTGCCGTTGGAAGGACATTTTTTGGGAGGTGGACCATTCTCAGTTCACTCATGACATTGTCATGGCTGACATACCCAATTTCACTTTTCACTTTTGATTTGCCAGCATTTCTCATCGCGCAATTTCCCACTCAGGATAATTCAGACTGACAATGCCGGCATTAATGCCAGCATTAGCTAAAACAGGGCAATTCAGACCAATGCCAGTTAAATGCCAGCACCTTATGGAAGTGATGGGAGGGACGGCATTGTTAGTGTCGACTGATTGGACATGCTGTTCCCTTCAGACTGCATCGCGAAGCCCCGAGTGTGGCCAGTCTTTCCTGTGGTCACCACTTCCTTCACTGTAGTACACTGTAATCTATTTTCATGGCCTTTGGCTTTTTTTTTGGTTTGCTCTGAATCTAAAGCTTGATCAGACACATTCTGCTGCTTTGCAGAATGTTTGCTAATTCACCTAAAGATTCAATGGATGAATCTGTTGCATAAGGCAGACAGTTGGCTTGTCGGATAGATTGCAAAATTTCTAGATGCAATTGAAAGGAGACGTTAAGGAATCATACTGACCATTGATAATAAAAGCGTAAGATAAATCTGTCTAATTTGCACACAAAGGGCTAAAAGCACTTTTCATGGGGTGCATGAATATAATGATATATTATATTCTATATATATATACCAACTACTTCACAAGCACAACTGCTATAATGAAACAAGCATATATAAGGCCTGCATCAGAGGTCTTGTTCCTTTAAAGCAGTCTCACTTGCCTTGCAACTAATCTGTCTATCTTGCACTTTTCCTGGTTATTTGCTATCATTTTCTCTGATAAATGCATGTCATTTCCTTCTTACGTTTTCCTTTTTGATAGAAAAAGATGAATAGTAGTATAAATGTATTTATCTTTTTTGCTGTTATTCGCTATAGGTATATATTTGAATTCATGGTGCATATGTTAGTTGACAGGAACTCTTAGTGTTGATTTGTTTGTTTGTAGCTTTTAAATAAGAGTAGTTGACTTGAAAATAAAGCAACGTTTATGCAACTGAAGACATTCCTGGAAAATCAATACTGTGGTTGCGGGTTAAACATTTGATACTGGCATGCAGGTAGCAACAACCTACACTGGTACGAAAGGGGCTGTATTACAGCAACAAATTACACTACCTGTTCGAAATCTACACATCTTAAATCTGGTAAATAATCAACCCTACTAGTGAGGCTAAAAATGCCTTTAGGTAAATAATTGCTTTTCATGAGCAAGCGTGAATCAATACAATAAGACAGTTTCAAGCCAAGCTGACAAATTTTCAAAGCAAATCTTGAGCATGATTTTACACAGTGTTTTATAGAAGATGTTTTTGACAGTAGAGCCAGAGAGAGAAGTACCACTGGAACCACAAAAACAGAGTCTGTTTTCACTGGTCAGATGTGAGAGGCCTTGTTTTCACAGTGTTCGCACCGTGCAAAACATCAGCCTGAGAAACAGAATAATGTGAGTAAAACATAATGTGGAAGGAGCATTCTCATGATCGAATTGGCAAAGTTTTATCGGATTAAACGCTGGAATTACCAACATAAGCAAATGTCGTAAAATGGCTTGACTTCAGGTTTTTATGCTAATTGTGCAACGGGACAATGATAATAACATACCATTGGAACCAGTGTCATATTAATTACCTGATATATGCATTAAGGTTAAAGCTAGTGGACAAGCTAATAATGTTATTAGCTTTACTGTTGTTATGAGGAGTATGCTACATAGCACATGTTAAGGTGTTAGCCCCACTGGTGTGGAGGGGCACTTGGGTCATGGGCCTGCAGGCAGACTCACGGACAGCCCTGGCTGGCAGGTAATTGGCTGAGAACATTGTCATCACCTAACAGCTTAATCAATGCTTTACCATACTATACCATTATGCGATCAACTCGCTTAATTGCATTCACCGTTTGACACCTACGATTTGAATGTTTCACAGACTGGATGTATAAATGAACCTCTTGATTCACACACACCAGACGAATACGTGGGTGAACAGCAGAGTGAGGGAAGCAACCACACGATATGGTCTGTGGTGAGAAACTGAAACCTTGTTGCTGACCTGAAGGCAGTTCAAAGGCTTCTCTGATAGGAAGCCAAACTTCATTTTATAGCCTTCCTGCCAGTCAGAAAATCACACTCTGCACCATGCATTGATATATACATCCTGCAGGTATATATGCACAGAATTATGTGGGTTCATCTTGGTAGACAGGACTGGTTAATAGTTTACGTCATAACCAATATGTAAATTATTTAAAAAAATATTATGAAAATGACAATTGTGAGCATACTGTTAGACAGAAATATGATTTATGGATATATTATATAAGACACCTGATAGCCAGACCATTGTGTTACAACAGGGAAGCCAGAAAAGAGGAAATAAGTCGACGCATTACATACAATAAAAACTGTACAGAGATTAAAGCCACTCTACCCAGCAAAAACAAATAACCCAAAGGAATTAAATAATTCCCCTTTGGTAGGGAAGGTCCTCTTCAACACAGTTGTATTACCTGATCCTAATTTGATGAGAATCTTTTATTCTTTTATTTTATGTTTTGTTTTCCTGTTTTGGGTGTTTAAATTTTGTTCCCTGACAGGACATTTGATTGGCTCAAGTATCTTAATTCTGAGCCCTCACAGGGCCTCTGATTGGCTCATGTAGTTTAATTTTGAGCCTCAAAGGGCCTCTGATTGGCTCATGCAGTTTAATTTTGAGCCCTCACAGGGCCTCTGATTGGCTCATGCAGTTTCATTTTGAGCTCTCACAGGGCCTCTGATTGGCTAACGTAGTTTAATTTTCAGCTCTAACAGGGCCTCTGATTGGCTCATGTAGTTTAATGTTGAGCCCTCACAGGGTCTCTGGGTGGCTCTTGTAGTGAAGATACTTGTTCTGAAAGCAAGCATGAGCCCTCTGACTGGGTGCCTGCGTCCTCCATTGCAATTGTCCTCCAAGCTGTACAAATGCCAGCTGTGGTCCAGAGTTCCACATCCTCAAGTCTACAACTGGTCAGCCTTACCAGGGATAGGAGTAAGCCAGCTGGAGTATTAGGCCAGCATTGTTGGTGTCATTGCTCTCTAGCGGTCACTACTGGTCAGGCCAGGTGCCCATGGATGCATGAATCAAGTGCATGCTTACTTTGTAATCCTTGTGTGGAGTTGATGGTGCATCTGCAGTGTGAAAAGAATCAAGTTTAGTTGTAATGTAAATGGGACGAGTCACATGCTGATGGCTCTCTTTGTCTGAAGTCAGACAGAAGGTCTTTCTATCAGGAGATCAAAACATTTGTTTGAGTCTGAGCTGGGAAAAAAGAGGAAAAACCAAAGACAAAAAAACAATAGAGGCCTCATATTCTTGAATTCACATGTTTGGTTTTTGATTGACCGGTCACATTTCAAAGTCATTCAGTTTAATTATTGTTTATATATATACTCTGTACTTCCTTTTGCTCACAATCAATTTGATGATGGAAACAGTATGATACTTAAAGCTTTAAACTACATTAACACTGATTGGCTGTTTTGTAAATTTGCTCTTGAACAGACTAAGGTGAAAATTCACTCCTTGGGTTTCAGTTATTTAAGGAGGAGTACAGTCATATGACATTAATGTATGCCATTGAGGTGAAGAATACCTTGAGGTCAAGCCAATGGGTTTTCTCTCTGAAATATATATTACTTTCATGTAACATCTTTCATATAACATTTCATAATTACGTCTCAGAGTGCATGCTAAATTACTGTACTGTGTTAATACTTGGCCTATATGATATGCTGTAGCCCAATGCAAGGGGGCTAACAAGAATCCAGAGACAGAGGAAAGATTAGTGAAGACAGGGTGAATGTAAAAAAACCCATATATAAAAAAACAATGTATGTTTACCGTACATAACTTAACTTTTGCATTTCATTATATGTATTTACAATGTAATGGATTTGAATTTAATGTCAGAAATCCATAGAGACTTAAAATTCAAAGCGCATAAGTCAGGGACACTTGTGAAAATACTCGAGGAAAGTAAAATCTCAAACGCAATAATTGACAACATAGGACAGGACTAGGAACCTGAAGAATAACATGTTAAGGAAATCAAGAAAAAACAGTCCTAGCACAAATTCGATTATGATGCTAGCAGTAATAGAACAATTATTGCTATTCCTAATATACACCTTATCTATATGTCATCTACAGTATGTGTTGTCCAAATAATACATTGTACAGTGTGTTTTATGTCTTTTTTAAGGCGCTGTCTGTGCCGTACCGCACATCAGTCCCTGTTAGATACATGGGCTTGTCATTTCCCTGTTATCAGTACTTCCTGGTGGCTGGTCTGTCCCAATTCAAATGAGTTTTTCAGATGTAATTACTGTAAGTATGGGTGTGTCATTCTACCAAGGTCACACCTGTTCAATTCGAGGCACACGTATACACCTCCGCTATTTTAAGTTCCAGTAGCTGCAACACAGCACTCATAAACCTGAGATAATACTCCATTACTGTACATTCACACCTTTTGTTTCCCTTTTTTAAATTTGCATCTTGTTTCAGGAAGTGGATTAAGTGAATACAGACATGGTGGCTGTAAGTTTTGGTCCTAAGTCTAAGGATTCATTTCGATGGCTGGTCTTAATGGCCAAATGTGATTCTGTTTTTCTTGTGGTGAGAGTGTTCTCACAATTGCATAGGCCAGGGTCTTGTGTTCAAAGTCACTGGCTTGTGATCATTCACTGAAATTCTGTTCCATACTGGTTGTTGTTGTTTTTGCTATGGATTGTTAATGTAAGTCAGTGTGTGGTGTTTCGGGCAGGAAATTAGGAAAAACACACCTTCACGGAAAAAATGTATTTAATTGGTCAGACACAAGTCACATGGTAAAAATCAGATTTAATGTGACTCTTATGGTTTATATCTTATGGAAAAAGTCAGATACAAATTGGGTATAAAATAAAACTCTGATTTCAATGATTTCATGCTGGCTGTGCTTCATCTCAAAACCAGATTGTCACGGCACATTTTCAGGTGCTTTGACAAGCTGGTTCCCATCAAAATTGGTTATGCTTCATTCTTAAAAACCCATAACTTGGTTACGCTTAATGAGCCTAAAATATTGCCTCGGCAAAACATCTCAGCATTGAATGACCAGGCCATTGCATGTCGATAACAAGATTTTGTAAAGAAACGTAGTTATGATTTTATCCCAGATGCAGTCGGGTTATGTAATTAACATACAACTTCTTCAATACTGACACAACATATGGACAAGTCTGAAGGAGAATTAGAAGACCCTTTAGCCATTGCTAGCAGGTTAATTGTAAAGCAAGGTGTCTCGAAGCCATACTTGCTACAGTGAGTCACTTTTCAAAAATGCGAATCTAACCAGGAAATGAATGCCATGATTGTAAATGAAACAGATCTTACCATTGCTCGCTTTGCCTCAGGTTAGAGAACTGAAACCTTCACCATGATTTAATCTGTCTCCTTTAGTTGCATCCTTCTTTAACGTCTTCTTATCTATCACCTAATACTTACAAAATATTGAGCAATTATAATTCATGTCATGAAAATAAAACGAAAAACATAAATCAAGGATATTATCTCTTCAAATCTCTTTTATTTATTTCCTTGTAATCCTTATTTTTTGTTGATTTTCCATCCATCTGAAGAATGTATTGTTTCTGATAAATTGTGGTAAAACCTCAGCTCAGAAAAAAACATTAATTTTAAAATACAATGTTTTTTTTACTAGAAAAGAATCAGAATAGAATACTGACACATTAAAATATTAGAACAACTTTAGCCAAAATGTTCCAAAACAGGAGACTTGAGCAAAAATAATTTTTGTACATTATAAAAATATATATTATAAATAATTTAGGATCCTGCAACTCCTACAGCTTCAATTCAGAGAAACTAATGGGCTGCTCATGTATCAGGTAGAATGTGTTGGAGGTCTGCCACTGTGGGGCACTAAACTAATTTCAGGCTCTACCAATTATCCAATTAAAAACACCTCCTTGTTAAGCAGGTAGCCATTTTGATGATGCATCATGTTTGAATGCTCGTTTGTTTGAAAGTAAAATGGATTACTGCCGCAACAAAAGAATGGTCACACAATGCACTTCTTCCCTTTTGTAAGTTTGATGTGTTGAATATATTTTATATGAGTTGTAATAGCTGTTTATTGGATAAATGCTTTGAATCAAAGGAAACTGACCAGGTTTCCCTCTGTTTCTTAAATGATAGCAATCACTTCTTCCCTTTTCTCTTTGTTTGTTTGGTTTTATTAGGAATCGCCAGTTCCAAAGAACTAAGCTTGAGTGAGTTGTGAGAGCACAAGTCTCACATTGTCTGTCAGTTTCAGTTTGCATCTTAATTTACCTTCATGGAATTTTGGTGTTGGTTATAGACCCTTGAGAGTTGTGTGTTGGCACTCGCATGTAACAGGTTGCAGTGAAATTATACTCCAGTTGTGTAACCAGACATAAGTTATATTATTCATTAACTATTTATTTACTAGTAACTTTAAGAACTAATGCAGAACATTATGTTTGCTCATCTGAAACTACTTCCACAAAAAACCACTTAATGTTTAAATGCTTATCATTTTTTGATAGTATGTTTGCAGGAAAACTTGGTCTTGTTGGAGGTCCAGCTGGCTCCTCATGCTACACTTCCATTTGCTAAGCTGCTGAATTTGGCATTGTGTATAGTTTGCATTTGAACCGTGATAATATGAACATTACGGCAGCTAATTAAACAATAAAAGATAACAATAAACATTTTATAATGCCTTAACTGAAATACTGTGCAACGCCAAACGTATATGCATGTCGTGGTAAATATTATTTCACTTGTTGCTCAGCTGTATCAGAAATCTGTTTGGTTCACACAACGTACTTATTTGAGATGCCTGCACCAGATGGTTCAGTTCTAAGATTCTCTGCTGTCCCAAGCTGTGTCCATAAGGGCAATATGGCTCAGTCTTTGGTGTGGTGGATTAACCCTTTCCTGACTGATAGTCATCGAATTTTCTTGGGAGGACCTCTGGAACCTGTGTCCAAACAAATTCACAAATGACGTTATTCAGGTATATGTTGGATAGGGCTGGCCCAAATCATCATTGGGGGTAATTTTTACAAAAATATTGAAAAAATTTACTCTGGTTACCACATGAATCAAATGAGAATATCACTAAACTTTGCTGTAATTTTTTTCTCGCAGACTTCTTTTATATAGCACTAGAAACAATAAAATATTTGAACTCTTCAGTGTGAAAATGTAATAATAATCAGGAAATATGAAGTTTGGGGTTGTCATTTCACTGTATGAAAGAAAGAAAAATTGTTTTTATGAATGTATTTATGATGGTCTGTTCAAGCCAGTGAACAAAGAGCATGTACAAGCTTAAATTCTCAGACAAAATGACTGTAAACTTGTTTATACTACCCACATGACATGATTTTATGTTCTCAAATCATATCAATAGGAATAATGTCCAACTGAAAAAAGAAATTCAATCTTTACTTTGCTTTATTTAGTGTAGTGAGTGATGATCCAGTGTCATACATTTTGTTCCCCATACCCAAAATGGATTATGTAATCAGCTCCAGTCCAACTCTCCCCTTGGAGCCAGGAGGAAGTAGATTTACAGGTGACTCCTTGGATTCGTGTGCTGACAAGCCTATGCAATTATCCATGCTATATGTGTGACAATGTGCTTGTTATTGGTAACCTCCCAAAGCTCAGATGAGTTTATCCAGTATTCGTTGCTTATAAGGGGGCAGCCTGTAGTCTAGTGGCTAAGGTACTGTGACCCCTGAGGTTGGTGGTTCAAGCCCCAGCCAAGCCACAGGAAGGACACTGTTGCTGTTAGGCCCTTGAGCAAGGCCCTTAACCCCACATTGCTCCCGGGGGTACTGGCCCTTGGTTAGCCCAATCAACTGTAAGTCGCTTTGGATAAAATTGCACGCTAAATGACTGACTGTAATGCAATGTGGATGGGAATAGCAAGCGGGCTTTGGACTCCAATCCAGAGGCCATACGGCTCCACCCAGAACATGTGCCTTCACTTCCTATAGTTTCAAGGCCTGCCTGATTTGCTATAAATGGCATTTCAACTGGACTAATGGCCGCTGCACAGATGCTGTTATTGCTACATGGCATAATTCTGTCTTCCTATTGGCTTTGGTTTTCTGCCACTCATACCAATCTTCTACTTGATTGGTTCTACTTTTCTTTATGTCACTCTATTGGATTAGGTCAATGTTTTTCCCTGCCTATTGTTAGTTTAGTCATATAATCACTGTTCTTCCTCAGCGGTGAGCATTCGAAAGACAGACCTCTTTGCGAAATGACACTTGAGTTCTATCTCAAACAAAATGCATGACTTATCATGACTGAAATTTAATTCGCCACAGTCTTGTGGTGCTGCATTATTTTCATAAGTTTAAGTTTATCATCTTTGTTGATTTTGATTTTTATGATGCATGAATTGGTGCAGGAAGCAGTGACATGGAAGGTAATAACGAAAGTGGAACCGATGACAACCCTGTCTCGTTGCACAGAGACTAGAGTTGATGCAGGTCAGAAATAAACTTAAAGCACTTCTTTATTTTACACATTGCTGTTGGCTGCTTGAGCTTCTGACTTTAAGAAATCGCCACACAATCAGATTTGTCCGTCAAAACTCATGACTGTATTGTGGAGCTTATAAATGGTTGCTTCCTCTCACAGTCTGAAACAGCCTATGACGGGAAAGACAATTATGGATCTAGTAATATGCAATAACGCTGACCAAACTAATGCCGTTGTGCTTCCTTATTTACGAAACTGATGCACACGCAAGGTCAAAATGATTAGTCTCCCTTCTGAACACCATTAACTTCCCCAATGAACTGAACAAAAGAGTTTACTGGTCAATTACTTCCAAATGAATAAAGCAAAAACTCCAAGAAACTTCAAGTTTCTTGAAAGTATTTTACTAATGTACTGAGCTGTAATGAAAAATTACAAAATGACAAGGCCAAAACTGTAAGCCAGTTGACAATTAATACAAAATATTGTATAATCTTTGTTCTAATGACTGACAGCAACCTGCTACTGTAGTTCCAAACTAGGTTGGCACAAGGCTCCTTAGAGAGGACACTCCAGGACCTTGATTTTGGTGTCCTTCAAAAATTTCTGGACCAACTTGTATGAATGCTTAAGGTAATTATCTTGCTGGAGGATTCAGTGGTGACCTAAACCCAGACTGGCAGCAGATTTCTTCAAAAATATCCTTCAAAAGTTGAAAAGAATTTCCTTTCTTCATGATCCCATGTACCAAAAAAAGGTTCCCTGTGCCTGAAGCAGAGAAACAGGCCTTCAGAATTTTGCTCTCCCACACATGTTTAACTGCAGGAACTGTTTTTTTTTTTAGGTTTCAATACCTCTCACTTCCTTCAGCATGTGGGAAAATATACATTTTAGACAGAAATATTTTATGGGGGTATCAAAAATTTGACTGTTCAGTCTTAGGAAGACTAAGGAGTAATAGCCGATCAAAGTCTGTCTGTGTCCAAATATTGAGCTGTAGTGGTGAAAAAGGCCACAAAAAGTCACACGTTCCTTTCTTTCGCAGTCGCAGAAATGGTGTACCTTGCTTGTGGACTGATCTTTTGGCAGAACATGAATGAAACAGCATCTTTCATAAAAGCTCATCATTGCTCTCCATTGACAAATCTGACGCATAGTTGGCTGCGTTCAGGTGTCGATCATTATGACATTACCGTACTGGTCATTATTGTGTGACCAGTACAGCATGTGTTAATGTCATACCACTGTTTTCGTATCACAGGAACCACCGTTTGCATCATGGGCTATCTATCACCATGTACTATTGCTCCAGCGTATTTTGCCCTCTGAGTGCCAGTAACCCCCAAGGAGAACAACATTACTACACCCTAAAGTTGCTAGGAGTCAGACCAGTTTAGCCAAATGCACATTTTTTGTGGTAGGGTAATATGATTCTCATGACCATTGTTGTCTGTACAATGTCTGCAGAGGTTTCCATGTGAAACCAAGAGTGGTACAAAGACCAAAGAGTGATAATTTTCCGTTTTACCACTGCTTCCTTATCCATGACTGTCTCTCAGGTTTCCTGCATGCAGAAGGCTTAACTTGGTTGTTAACATACAAGAAGCAGTTACTTGTTCAAGGTTGAGATGCAACAGATGAAAAATGAATTCTGGTTCTCTAAGAATTTTGAACAAGATGGCATAATATCCTAATTAGTTTTGAAGTTGGTTGTGAAGAGACTGATATGTAATTGGTATGCAGATGAAGATCTCCATTGTTTTCTCTCTGTCATTAATTGTGTTGGTTCATGTCCACAGGAGAACAAGTCAGATGTGAAGGCTATCATGGCCCGCTTCAACACGGGGGGCAACTCTACAGAAAGTGTCCCTGGGGGACGCCCAAAGGTGGCTGTACACCCAACTTTTCCTCAGGACCCCCCACACAGCCAAAGAAGCCGGTCCTTGAGAATAGTCTCTCAGGGGGTGCAACCTTAAGTGGTCCAACTCCGCTAAAGAAGCCAGTCCTGGAAAACAGTCTGTCAGGAAGTGCGGCTCTGAGCTCTACAATGCCCAAACCCAATGTCTTGAAGAGTACCGTTTCCACAAAGAGTGCCCCAGAGGTGAGGGAATTCCCCAAGCCCAAACCAAAATTCGGTACCGCTCAGGAGGAAGCGAAGCCCCCCGTCACTAAGCAGCCACTCTTCAAACCTAAGCCCCCAGAACCCCCACGGGATGCTGACCCAAAGCCACCCTTCCCCAAACCGCCCCTGCAGAAGCCGACTCTCAGTGCCACCCTCAGCGACAGCAAGCCCCCCATAGTCAAGCCACCCCCAGCTACGGCAAAGCCATCCTGGGTTAAAGACGCCACCAAAAGTGAGGAGGGAGGGGGTAACAACGCACCCACCCCTCCCAAATTTCCCCTGGCCCCCAAACCTAAGAGCGCTGTGACTGCGCTCCGGTCTCAGGCGGAGGAAGGAAGTGCGGGAGACTCGGCTGCTCGGCCCTTCCCTGTGACTCCGCTAAAGCCCACAGGGTTCCGGGCTGCACAGAGCATGTTCAACAAGGAGAGCTTTGACAGTCAGGGAGAGGAGGGGAACAAGGACAGGGTCAAGCCCCTGAACTCCAATGACAGTTCTGTCCCCAAAACCGCAATCGCCCACAAAACAAGCTTCATGAAGAGGCAGTTGGAACAAAAGGAAAACAGTAACCCCAATGTCCCTAAGAGGAACCCTTTGCCCAATAAACTGGCCCTGGGGACCCCCCCAGCCAAGCCCAACAGGCCCCCCGTCGTCAACCTTGAAAAGTTCCAGAAGGGAGGAGAGTCCACGACCGATGGTGAGTGCTGTATTCCAATGCTGAGCAGAATTCCTACCACTGAAAAAATATTATCTACATCGCACTTTTATTGTGGAATTTATGTCACATTTTAACAGCCTTATCTCGTATCCACCTTCCATTAGCCTTGGTTTCTGTAATGCAAGCCAGAAAACATGAAGTTTGTGAAATATTATCAAGATTCTTTCATTCTTTCTCAAATTTCAAACACACACTGCAATTGCATTGGCTCACCACTAAGCCGTCATTTCACATAGCTGTTATTCGTAGTTTGAGGAGCAATTTAAGTGTCTTCCAGAAAATTCAATATGGCAGACTTTGTGTCCTTGAGGTAAAGAGAGATGGACTTGTGTACCAAATTCTTTGGCTTTTGGATAAACGGGATACACTGGCTGGGTTTGTAAACATCAGAATTGTGCCACCTGTGCTATGGCCTCAACATTTCCAACCTTTGCAGTATTTGAGATGATCCAAATATTCAGCTACGTTAACTAGCATACCAAGTTTAGCAGTCTCAGACAAACCAGCTAAAAGTTATTAGGGGTCAAAAGAAGAGAAAAAAGAAATGAATACACTCATTCTTACTGAAACAACATGGCTCCGCACCTGTTGTTCAAGGACCTATAATGACTAAAATTCTTCAAGTTCCTGTATTTGGACATACCTTTTGTCACATATACAGATAATTTCTTTTTTTAATTACATTCAGGACAAGATTTTAAACTTCATTTGTTTTGGCAGTGCAGTGACTCAGACTACAGTGCTCCTACTTCCCAAAGATGTAGATGTCATATAGGATATTGGTATAATTCCGTATTCATGTTCAATATTACGACATGCCATTATGATGGTATTTGTTACTTTACACACTCCCATTCAATGTCAGTTGTCGAGCTGCTCAGTGGAATGACGGCTAGCCTCGTGTTGGTCCTCATTGCTCTTAACAACCCATAGTTCTGTCCACCAAGAGAAGGCAGGTCTATGGAATCTTTATGTTGTCCACTGAGGTCCAATCAGCTCCCTGTTGACTTCAAAACCAGCAAAATGTATCATTTTCTTTGGTTTGGGTGCAGAAGAAGCAGCAGTCATGGCACCCGGTTGTTCGTTTGGCCTTGTCATCTCCAGCATCACTGTGAGAGTGGTGTCAATCTGCATATAATCCATATGAAGCAGAGAACACCTCTTTAGGACCTCCAAGCTTTTTAAAAAATGTTTTCATGGCTTGTGTATGACCGCAATCACAGATTTTTGAAGGTTTATAGAAAGGCAGAACTTATTTTTAAAATGACTGTAGGCTTTCCCGAGTGAAGACGGTTCAAGCATCCCCTTAGTAACAGTTCAAAGCTTGTATATACACATTCCAAGATGTTATGAGGAAAAAGGTGGCCTAATTCCTTATGATTTAAGAAATATTTACATGTTGTTTTTATGTTGCCATATTTTGTCTGCTTCTATATGCCTCAACTTGTTTATGATACAATATTTTTCTAATTATTACACAGGGACTTGCATTGCATGTTATCTCGTAGCCTTACACAGAGGTCATAGATCCTTCTGTGAAATGCTGAAAGTTCCAATTATATATCAATGAGTTATTGTATGAAAAATTTAAACAAATCAACTGTTCCATTGCAAAAGGGCAGCAAAACATGGGCTCATTTAGCAAGAGGTAAACTGTTGCCAATTGAGAATCGTTTGCATTGATGTCATAACAATTAACTCGAGCTTATACAGCTGCATGACCCGTTGGGCTGATAATGTGGATTCGCTATGTCCTGTTGGTCACCAGCCACAAACGAAAACCTGTAGTTTTTCAAAATGAAAGAGTACATTTGCCTACCATCGTACTGAAGCACATACAGCCACAGCAGCAGCTGAACGTCAGTTTTTCTGTCTTTGTCCGTCTGTCTCACGTTCTCTCAAATACAGACATAGCCACCCAAACACAGATGCATGCAAACACAAAAGGCCCATGACCAGAGAGGTTTCTGTGGCTGCATACTCTGCTATCTGCCAAGCTGGAACTCCCTACTGCTTATATTCCCCTGACCACTTACAGCTGTTCTCAAACTATGACAAATAACTCTTCTGAACATTGTAAGAGTAGTTATTTTAAAATCAAGGAAAGTAACATTTGGAACGTGATCGTCTATAACATGAATGTAGTATCAACACAAAGTATATGAACCCAAATTCTGTTGTTGAACAGCATGTTTTTAATTGTGAATGCAAAAGTAACACTCTTGTGAACGACAGTAAGTGAAATCATCTTCCAGTAGCTTTGCAAGCTGCACTGATTACCTTCGTGATGGCAAAAAAAAAAAAAAAAAACTTTTTCAGGTAAAACTTTGCACCAATGTCTGTCTTTCTCCTCTATCTGAACGAGCAAGATGAGAATGTGGTTAGATGGTGCACAAAATTTTTCCTCATTTTAGACATAAGGCTATAACCTAATGTCTTTTTTATGTTCACTGTCTCACACATATGCTTTTTTCGTCCTTTCCAAAAATCCCTGGCAAGTTTTTCTTGCACGGATGGATAATATAGTTAAGTACCTTGCATTTAATGTAAAAAAATATAATTTTTTGGTGTGAAACCATTTTTCCTCATTTTGCACATAAGGCTATAGCCTTATGTCTTTTTTTGATTGTCACTGTCTCATAGATATGCCTTTAAGTTCCTTTCCAATAATCCCTGGCAAGTTTTTCTTGCACAGATGGATAATATAGCTAAGTACCTTTCATTTAATGTAAAAAACAAGAATGTTTTGGTGTGAAACCATTTTACCTCATTTTGGACAGAAGGCTATAGCCTTATGTCTTTTTTGATTTTCACGGTCTCATAGATAAGCCTTCAACTTCAATTCGAATCATCCCTGGCAATTTTTTCTTGTACAGATGGATAATATAGTTAAGTAGCTTTCATTTTATGTAAAAAAATAGAATTTTTTGGTGTGAAACCATTTTTCCTCATTTTGGACAGAAGGCTATAGCCTTATGTCTTTTTTTGATTTTTACTGTCTAACAAATATGCCTTTAACTTCCTTTCCAAAAATTCCTGGCAAGTTTTCATTGCACAGATGGATAATATCGCTAAGTACCTTTCATTTAATGTAAAAATTAGAATTATTTTTGGTGTCAAACCATTTTTCCTCATTTTGGAGATAAGACTTATGTGCATGCTTCCGCCCCACAGCGGTTGAACTGGGTTTTGTTATGCGGCGACTGGAGGGGAAATGATTTTGCAGGGTTGCCATGGGTACGCAATCATCAGTGTAGCTGCAGGTTGTGTATACTACAGCTTAATAAACAACATCAAGACTTGAAAAGTTGTCATGATAATATAATTCTGAACCAGCATTCAGTTATTATATTTCATCATTCATACGGTTTCCATATGCAATGTTAAGGTAGAAAACTCTTCACAGTGGCTGATTTTGCTGTCAGCGCAATTTTAATAAGACTCAATTATGTGACAAAGGGCATCGTATATTAAAGGAGGATAAAATTACCTCAGAGTTGGTGTGATATTCCTACTAAACTGTTCTATTGCATTATTGTTTTAGTTATGCATCAAACAATTCTGAATAATCATTGTAGTTAATGCACTAATTCTACAGCCCTTGTACGTTGACTCTCAACTACAGGTTTAGAGTCATAAAAATGACTTCCTTTGCTCTCTTGCCCAGGTTCCTCTTCTCTTCTTTTTTCTGCTGTCTCTAGTTAAGTGAGAAGTTCCTTTAAAAAAGAGAACAAAATATGTCAAGTGAAATGTTTCCCTCTTTTGTACTGACTCTCATTTTTATTGTGCAAGTCAATGCAAAATTCAATATAAATAATTCACCAACTAATTAAATGCACACACACACACACACACACACACACACACACACACACACACACGGACAAACATTCTCCAGTTGCTTGCACAATTCCAGGTTCCTGCGTTGTATTTATGAAATTAAATTTCCATCAGAATCGTCTGCGAAATAACACTGTTTTTGTTGTGGATCGTTTTCTGAATGAAAAGGTGCCCTGCTGAAGAAGGGCACTCCTCCTCCACCCCCGGCATCTCACCCCAGCAACCATGTGGCCCCTCCCCTACCGTCCCACCCCGCGGCCCCGAGCCTCCCCCCACGGCCCTCCGGCGCCATGTGAGTATCAATGCTGAGGACCATACCGCGGCTCCCAGCTAGTCTTCTTCACAACAACTTGCGTCCTTTTTGAAGGTTGGTCTTTAAGTTCGGTGTTGATTGCAACTTGCAAAGCTCATTGCCGGTGTATTGCTATTTTGACTCAAAGCGCACATGGATCTGCCCGGTGGTGTTAGTTGTGGTGGGTAATGGTATGTCTTTCCAAAGCTATGCTGATGATACACTGCTGTGCATTAGCGTTAAGCCTGTGGGAAGCTCCCGCTTAGCTGTGATCCTAACCAAAAGCACGTCTGTCATAAAAGGTTGGATGTCAGAACACACCCCTCAGCTGAGAAAATGATAAAACAAAACAGATACTCTTGTAGCAGATCCAAAGAGGAAGGGGAAATCTTTTCGCATTGGTTAGACATATAAAGCTTAAGTTTCTCAACTTTAGCTCTGAGGTTAGATGGGAAATTTTAGGCTATTCGCTTGGAAATCACATGCTAAAAATGTTACCAACATTTCCTTTCAACACAGATGTATGTGGAAATGATACTGGCTTCCGTTTAGTTCTATAATTGACTTTAAAATTGTATTGCTGGTGTTCAAAGGAAAATGTGAAAGAGATGGCACCTTGTTATATGCCAGACATGTCAATCAACCAGAGAACTCTAAAATCACATACTGACCTATGCCCTGTAGGTTTGCTGTAAGAGAATGGACAGGCCACATTTAGTTTTTCTTTTTTATCTGCTGCCTAGCTGAACCATATTGACCCTCTCTCACAGACTCTCATCCTTGTGGTGCTAATCATGTGACTTCCTTGGATGTTTACAAGCTTGCCACTTTTTCACTGCAGACACTGTCACTGCTACAGATCCTTTAGGCCACAGCATGCTTAGTACAGCACTATTAGGCTATAGTGCTCTTAGTACAGCACTATTAGGCCACAGTGCTCTTCGTACATCACTATTGGGCTACAGTGCTATTAGTACATCACTATTGGGCTACAGTTCTCTTAGTACAGCACTATTCGGCAACAGTGTGCTTAGTTCCGCAGTATTGGGCTACAGTGCTATCAGGCTACAGTGCTCTGAGAATAGCACTATTGGGCTACAGTGCTCTTAGTACATCACTATTAGGCTACAGTGCTCTTAGTACAGCACTATTGGGCTACAGTGCTCTTAGTACATCACTATTAGGCTACAGTGCTCTTAGTACAGCACTATTGGGCTACAGTGCTCTTAGTACAGCACTATTGGGCTACAGTGCTATCAGGCTACAGTGCTGTTTGTATAGCACTATTGGGCTACAGTGTGATTAGTACCGCACTATTGGGCTACAGTGTGATTAGTACCGCACTATTGGGCTACAGTGCTATCAGGCTACAGTGCTCTTAGTACAGCTCTATTAGGCTACAGTGCTATTTGGCTACAGTGCTCTTCGTACAGCACTATTGGGCCGCACTGCTCTCAGGCTACAGTGCTCTCAGTACAGCACGATTGGGCTACAGTGCTATTAGGCTACAGTCCTCTATGAGGCTACACTGCTCTGAGTACAGCACTATTAGGCTACACTGCTATTAGGCAACAGTGGTCTTGATACAGCACTATTAGGCTGCATGTCCCAAGATGAACTATGTCCCATAAGTTTGCTTTAAGAGAAGGAACAGGCCGCATTTAATAAGTGACCCTCTCTCGCAGACTCTAATCTCTGAGGTGCTAATCATGTGACTTCCTTTGATGTTTACAAGATTGCCACTATATTACTGAAGCCTTAAGGCTACAGCACTCTTAGGCTCTCTTGGCCAGTGTGTGTTAGCTAGGTCAATTGACTAATATGGCATGGTGATTTACGAGCTAGTTAACCAGTTAGGTTATGGATAGCATTGTGACCTGCAAACCATTTCATATATATGTTTCAAAACACAATTACAATGTAAAATATTACTTTCATAACTACATAACCTTATTTTTCATGTATACTTGCAAAGCACCTCAGACACTGGATGTTGACATCTTAGAATATGAGGATTTCGGAGTTCGCTGCACAGACTCGTGTGGTATCTCACCCAGTAAAGGATAAAACGGATGTTGCTTTCAAATTTAGCTAAACCAAAGCACCTTCAAAGTGTGCAATAGCTTTGGTAGGGGACCCTCCTTGCTTGAACAGATGTGCAGAGATGTGAATTGCTTCCTTCACACACTGCTACGATGCCGCCAGGACAGAGCCTTAACCCAACAGTCTTTCGCAATAGCCTCATAAACCATTTGTTCAAAAATCAACTTCTCTTTTAAGTTGATTTATGGAAGGCTGTCTTTTAATTTGTTTGTGATTTCAGAATCCAACCAGACCCTGATGAAAATTATGATGATGTAGGAGTAATGAACCACCCACCCCCTCTACCTGCCGGAGGTAAATCCATTTGGCCGATTGCAAACTGTGTCCCGTGTTTACAAGGGATGCTAACACTCGTTAGCTTCCTCTTTACTGTACATTCTTCCTCTTTACATACATGAGACAGCTTTCCAAACAGTGACTCATTATTGCCCATGTGGTTTTTATTTTTTTTCCAGGTCATCCTAGCCAGAAAGCTGAGGTAAGAAGTTCAAACAGGACAATGAGTGTTTGAATTGAAATAATGGCAAAGCACAAGGGTGTGCGAAATGCAGTGAGTGTTGATTCAATTTTGTTACCGTTATAATTTTGTGACATGTCATGGAAAGGCTAAGATGTCAGTCATCCACCCGGCAGTTGAACCAACAGAGGGATATAAGTATAAAATTAGATTCAGTGATTTTAGGTAACTTGCGACAATATGTACCAACAAGTTTATTTTGTTTACTCCATTAAAATTTTGATTGGGTGGGTTTTTGACTGTCAGTCAATTCAGTAAAATAGATGAACGCTTACAGTACCATGTAGCACTGTTTACTTCCTGTGTGACACTGACTGTTATTATATCATCAAAAGGCAAACTTTATACGGGAAAAATGGCCACATATCAATGACTCCAATTCTATTCCAGAAATGCTTCAAATCTGTTACGTTTGGATGTTTGATTTAAAGCAAGAATTGCTTATTTCAGATCCTGCCACAGCATGTCACTGGAGCATAGATATGGCCTTTGACTCAGTCATACCAAAAACTTCACATTTTTTGTTATTCAGCCATTTTGATGTAGACTTGTTTATATGCTTCTGGTCATTGTCTTGCTACGTGACTCTGCTGGGCTTCTGCTTCAGCTCGTGGATAGATGACTTCATATCATTCAATAGAACTCGACGATACAGAGTAAAATGTATTGTTCTTTTAACCATAACGACTTCTTCAAGGTCCTCATGCTGAAAGCCACACCCAAATCGTGACACTACCTCCACAATGTGTGCCCATTAATAGGAGGTCCTTAGTGTGGAAAGCAATATTTGGTTTTTGCCCAACATAAACGAGCTCATATTGCCCAGAACAAATCTTTTGATATCTTTGAAATCTTTTGAATCTTTGATACAGTTGCTCATCGAGCATTGTTCCAGAACTCAAGAAGTGCATGAAGTCCAGGTGCTTTCAGGCAAACTTGAGACAAGCATTCATCGTCTTCCTAGACCAATCTATCGTGATCCCATTTTGTGTCCTTTTTGACGGTGGAGCCGTGAACGCTGACCTTATCTGTAGTAAGAGAGGCCTACTGGTCCATGGACGTTCTTCGAGGGTTCTTGGTGACTTTTTATAGGAAACAAGTCCTTGCCCTGATTAATTTTTTTTTTTTTGGCGGGAAGATTCACTACTGTTCCAAGCTGTGCCATTTAAAACGAAACCTGGCTCTGAATGTGGGGCAGTGAATTCCCACAGGCCCTGGCTTTGCTTAGCTAGCTGACTTGACTTTAATATCTTTTTTTTTCCATAATCTCATTACATTTGTATCTGACCTTTTTCCGAGTGGTTTTTAATCATTCCCCTCATGACACTGTGCTGACTAATGTCATCATAAGGTCAAAATTAATAAGAAACAGCTTGACTGAAAAAAAAACAAAGAAACAAATGTGATGCAGTCACTGGTGGAGTGTTACGAGAACAGTGGGTTCGAAAAACAAAACAAGTTGGATTTCACCATTAAAGGCTGCTGTCGAAATGCAGCAACGACAATTGCTGCGTAACCCCCAGTGACCGGAAATTACTTCTTCTTGGGGGTCTTCTGGAATTTCCATTTATTGTGACATGATGTACTTCTAGAGCCTATTTATTGTCAGCTTTGCTCTGATAGTTTGGACCAAAGATTTACATTTGGCAGAGCTGGGTCAAATTATAGGCCTCATTACTCAGCAAAGAATTCAAACAGATTTTCTTTTATTTCTCTTTACGATGAGTTGACCAGAAGTAATTGCTTATTTTTAATATCCCTTAGGACTTCCTGTTTGCTTTCCTTGCATGCTAAAAAAAATGAACGAAGCCCCAAATCTAGGTGTTATTTTTCTCCCC
Organism: Albula goreensis; assembly: GCA_022829145.1. Taxonomy (NCBI): domain Eukaryota; kingdom Metazoa; phylum Chordata; class Actinopteri; order Albuliformes; family Albulidae; genus Albula; species Albula goreensis. The sequence continues at coordinate 3,865,604 of CM040765.1, forward strand.
CAGACTACCTCTACAAACTTCTATAACCCGCAAAAAGATATGACCAAATTAAATGTGATGAATGTGCGAAAATAGACAAGGAGGAAGTCAAGCCAAATACATAGTCAAGCGCAAGAAGTTAAAGTTTTCTGTAGCATATTCAGACTGATCATTTGTGTACGTTGTATATGTTGAATATAGGGAGTGTTTCTTCAATGAGTTTTACCTCAGTGGGGTTTTGTATAAATAAAAGTGACAGTCTTAGTTTGGACACTTCAATGATTGTGTTGTCTCTTATTTTAATAGGAGGCAGGAAGTGATGATGAGATGTATGAAGACCTCGAGGACAGATGGTGAGAAGTTTTACTCGTTGCGTTCAGTCTGACATCAGGAAACAAACCACAGTCTATCATATACTGTTGATGATTGTTTAGCTCAGTGCTGCCACCCAGTGGTGGTTTTACCACAACACCATCCCAGGTTCATGAAGACGTTTATTGCACAGCTACGCCGCACCCATGACACAGTGCCAAACCATTCAAATAAAACACAATTTCCAAAATTACCCAATCACAGGTGTAGCCTGATATATTTTAGGTAAATTCCAGAATCTAAAGTGTGATGACATCCGAAGAAACATTATAAAACAAAAACCGTGCAAAAGCTAGTGATAATGAAATGCATTTACAAAACATTTCATTTTCAATAAGTTACATTTATATTTAGACTGGTATTAAATTTATTGGAATTGACATTCAATAAAATAGTTTAAGGTCAGATTCCGCTTTTGCAATAAAGCATCTATAACAGGGCTGCGAAAGTTCCTAAGATCTACTCTCAGCGATGTTTCACCCAATAAATTCAGCGCGTGATTCAAATCTCTCCCTTTATTCAATTTATTAAACCCTCTCCTTCAGTCTCAAAATAGCGGTCCTTGAAAGAGAATTGGAAAACACCCTCCTGGCAGGTATATCTCCAGCACTGAGAGTCAGGCTTAGATCTGATTTCAACACAGTCAGCCTTTCATTGTGAATAACAACACGAGTTGATGCTACATTTTTGTTACGTTCTGACTGCTGAACTCATACACAACGGTTTATTGAGTTTAGAGACTGCAGTAACCACTTTTATACCCTAATGCAGTCTCATTGGGCACAGACAGATATAATCCGGCATGACTGTTCTCTTGTATATTATGTCATACGTAATATCCCATGAACCATATATGTCCTGCATTTTGATACGGCCGCACTGATATATTCGAGCTTGCTCTGGACAGGTCAACAATGGAGTCGAAAGAGCAGGAGAAGAAACGGGAGAAAGAAGAGAAGAAACGGATTGAACAGGAGAAAAAAGAACAAAAGGAGCGAGAGAAAAAAGAGCAGGAGGTCAGGAAGAAGTTCAAGGTGAGTTGGATGAGGCCAGGCAGGGCTGAACTAAGCCCTAAGCCCCTGCTTGGGGCCCCTGTGACCACCAGAGGTCCCCCACGAGTGTTTTAAATGTCCCACAAGGCATTGGGGGGCTGAGTTACACTAGGACACTCCAGGTGGGTGTGGGGTTCAAGTCCGGAGAACGTACCCTTTCCAGCCTCATTCAGAGACCACAAGGACCCATGTGACCACATCCCCAGTGAAGGGTTATTAGGTTAAGTGGGGCAGTTGATTGCCGGTACATTTAACTGTTGCTTTGTTGAGAGCTTCTCTAGTGAAGTTGCTTAACGTATGGTACTGGACAAACCACAAGAACTTCTTGAAAATCCATGCACACTTCCAAGACAAACAAAGCAGCAGGGCAAGACAAACAGAGGGATGCATCCCAGAGTTCTCAGGAAATTTGTAGACATTGTTTACAAACATCTGTTGAATATTTTGTAGCGACTTTGCAAAACTGTAGCAGTACTAGCTCACTGGAAACATGACAGTGTTTTGACAGTATTTATAGAAGAAAACCGCACCAATACGGGAAGTTACAGGCCTGTCAGTATAAGTTGGGTCATGTCAAATGCTGGAATTTGCCATTAGGGACAAACTGGAGTTTTCCTTTGAGGGCCATTGTGCCTCACATGATAACCAGTCTGGGCTTGCCTGACTTACTTCCCAGACTTTTTTGAGAGGCTACAATGACAAATGTTTGACTTGACCCAGGCTCATGATGTTAAATATCTGGACTGTCAAAAAGCATCTGAATCTCCAGCATGAATCACATGATTGGCTCATAGTCAAACTGTATGAGTTGCAATTGGTTGAACGGTGGAACCCAGAGAGTAACCATTGGAGGAATTATTTCAGAACAGTGTCCTGTATGAGTTCCACAGGGGTCGGTCTCAGGGCCTTTGCCCTTCTAGATACAACAACATAGGTTTTTGACAAGACCATTTCATGGGAGTTGTAGCATTATTTTTCTCTTTCCCATGGAATCAAATGCAAGAAAGAGCACACTGATAACTTGTCTTATGAGAATTGCTGATTAATTCAATGCACAAGGGAGAGACAAACTCAGAACACTCGGACTGCCTGTGCCAAGCATGTCTCTGAAGACTTGGAGCATGTGCTCTGTTAAAATACAGTGTATTGTGTTGCATTTCAAAGATTTAAGACAAATTAATAGCTTGGGACAACTGGTTTTGGTCCTCTGTGGGAACCATGAATGCACCACAGTGATGTGAATGTTTAGATGACTATTTCAACAGACTTGAGCCAAAATGGAGGTTCAAGCTGAAAAAGACTTGGGAGTATAAACAGAATGTAGGCATCATGTTGAGATATTAAAAATGTCTTATTTCCATTACATTTTTAAAATGTCACACATATAACTATGTAATCTAATTTCACAAAAGAAGCATTTTTTTTAAAAGCATAGTGTGCCATTTGGAAAAATACCTTTGGACTGCAAAGACATTATCCACCATTTTACAACATTTATATAGCTAGATACTCACAATGTCAGTTGCAATCCAGTTCAGCAAAGTTACTCATTGAAAAATGTCAAAAAGTTTATTAAAAAAAAATTAAAAATAAGCTTTAATCACTGTTTGAGGATAATACCTTCAAAAAATAGTGAATGAAAAGCATTTTCTACCTCCATATAAATATATATTTATATATGACTTGGCTAGTGTCTTTAGCATTTCCTATGTACTTGGCCTACAAACTAGCTAAGTAATACCTCTGTCAGTTCACATGTAATAAAACAGATAAACTCACAGAATTTCTCTTATATAAAACACACAGGAAGCAACATGCTGTTCTATTCATTCTGTTCTATATAACCTCATGACACGTGAATCAAAATGGATTCCTTCTGACAGTATCATATAATGCTTTCTCAAGTGTCATAACACTCATTGTTCAGTGTATCTTGAGACCTTATGCCAGCTGTTATAAAGTTGTTATAATCTTTAATGTATACCAAAACGTATGAAATTATGTTGTGTTTATAAAGGCATTATAAGACCAATGTCATGAAAAGCAGAAAAGAAATACCCCCCTTCATAACTGCAATCGATGCCGCCGACCATTTCTGTGTAGGCTACGTCACAGTCCATGCCGTTTCATGTAACTCGTATGCCTGTGTGCAGCTCTCTGGACCGATACAGGTCATCCACAAGGTCAAGGCGAAAATAGACTACAAAGGAGGCAAGAACGACCTCTCTTTAAAGCAAGATGAGCCCATCGAGATCATACGAATTTCGGACAACCCAGAGGGGCGCTGGCTGGGCAGGACGAGAGACGGCTCCTGTGAGTTACTCCTCGGAACAGAACTCTCCCTCCTCCTCCTCCTTCCATCTCCTGCCATCTCCTGCTCTCCCCTTGCCCCTGTTTAAGCCTTGGCCGTGTGCCGTTCCTCTGCAGATGGTTATGTGAAGACGGACTCGGTGGAAATCGACTTCGACACTCTGAAACGTAAAGGGGAGGCCCTCCCCATCCAGGCTGAGGAAGACCAGGAGTTGTACGATGATATTGCTGTCCAGGACGACTTCAGCAGGTAAACGGGCCTGAATATGTCTCTCACAGCAAAAATGCCTCATTATAACCGCGTATTAATTATTGATTATTGAATTATTGATTAAACTCTTCATTGAATTTGAATTCAATTGCCTCAGTCTCAGTAGAAGACATTTTTTGGTTTAAAGAGCATATGGCTATGCATATTTTTAAAGAAAAACGTTTTTATCTAACTATGTACGTGCTAACATGGGAATAGCAATTTGCATGCATGCACCTTTTTTTCGTTTTCTCAAATGTTACAATAAATCCGTCTGTCTCCCTTTTATTTTAGTGTTAAAGGTCCAGGAGGTAAGATTCTACGCCCATTTTATTTGTCTTTGTCTTCCTGTTTTACTTAGGCAAAACCAATATATAAAACATAATTTTTAATTTGTTATGCAATGGGAAAATAAGAGTATACAAATATTTTTTTTTATAACTATGACCAAGGTTTAATAATTATATTACAGTCTCAGTGGAGTGCCCTGGTTTAATTATTAAAGAGTTAGCGTGGGGATAACCTTCACAGTCAGTTATTACCACATCTACTGTACGTATGAAGTGTCATAACACACAGTCTTCCTGCGTGTTCTCAGTGATTCTCCCTCCACCCCCTGAAGAGGACGGAGACATCTATGACGACCTGGACGACCCAGACCTGAACGTCAGGTAAGAATTTCACGTCCTTACCAGGTCCTTTGTGGGGGTCACGTAGTAAGATCTGTGTCACTCGAGGGGGTCGCACAGGAGCATGTTCCGGAAACAGGTGCGAACCCCAAGACTGGGCGTTCAAGTCCCAGCCACATCATTACTGGCTATGGCTGGAGGTCTGCGTCGGCAAGGTGACAATCAACCCAGCCTCGCCAGTGAATGATGGGTGTTGAGGCGCTTAAGAGTGTTGGTCTCATTGGTCTCTGTCAGACACTCTGGCCAATGTCCTTGTATGCAACCCACATTTCCCTTATGGAAACAAGGACCTTGACCTTGATCTTGACCTTGACCCTTGGGTGAATGGTCATCGAGTGTATGCTGACTTTGTCATCCTCCAATGATATGAGTTGTGCATATATATGCGGGTGTATCTGCTGTGCAGAAAGAGGTGATAGCTAGCTGTTGCATGAATCAGAGGAGTCACATGCCTACAGCTCTAGTCAATGGTAAAGAGTTGCTTGTGGGAGGGGTCAACAACTTCACCTGACTCCATATATAAAACATTCATATGCTAGCCTGTTGATGTGTGTGCCCACTCATATGTGAGGATTGTTCTCTGTGAACTCTAATCAAATATCACCCACCCTGGATTCTCTCAAGTCCCAGTGCCACGGAAGTAAAGTCCCCCCTCAAACCCCGAGGATTCCTAAAGATGTTTAAGAGCTGGGATGAATGGAGGAAACCTGCCAGCAATAATGAGTAATTCACACATTTGTAAGATGCTCCAGGATAATACTCACTAATTTTTAACTTCATCTCTCTTATACCAATTTATCCTGAATCAGCTTCTTTCTGAGGGGATTTCAGGTCCTCTTAATCACATTCACTAATACTGCAGATTGATGGAGGAAACCATATGATGGGTTCAGTCAGTATTTGCTCTTAACTTCGACCGATGCAGTAATTATAATACAATTACAGTCGGCCCTCTGTAATAGCAGGTTCCGCAACCATGGATTCAATCAACCGTGGATTGAAAATATGTGAGGAAAAAAAGAATTCCGGAAAATTCCAAAAAGCGAAACTTGGATTTGCACTACACTGAATCCACGTGAATGAACTGATGCGTGGGCATACCCTGCTGTAGCCTCCTGCCAGATCTAGAGATCGCTAAAAGTATACAGGAGGATGTGCGTAGGTTTTATGCAAATACTACGCCATTTTATAAAAAGGACTTTAGCATTCACGAATTTTGGGATCCCGAGGGACGACTGTGTATGTATTTTTTTTCAGTGCAACGATCCCCAGTGACTCGATTAATCGTATTTGCACACAGAAACGCTTGCATGTCATTGCGAGTCAAAGTTAAGAAAAATATCTGAACCCAAGTCGATTGAATGCTTAATTGAAAATAACAACCTTGATTTTAAATAGTAACTGTAGAATTTCTTTGATCATTGGATAATTATCGAAATTGTATTTTTTTTTTTTTAATCAAACTTTACAAATTCAACATGCATGAAAATTCAACTATCAAATTAATTTGTGTTCCTGGCTTTATGATTTGATTGAAAACAATGTGTTAAAAAAATTATGTTTTATAGTTAATGTTTAACAATATGGTAAGGTACCATCTGAATAATCAATGATGATAACTGATACTGTTCGATTGGAACTGATCTAATCTAAACAGTAAAAATATGGTCCGAGCAGGAAGATGAGGAACAAGATGGTTACATGGTGAAATTCCATGGATTTTCGGTGGGATCTGAAATTCCTGTCTTGATTGCATACGTTGATTCCGAATGGTCTAACAGTAACCCAATCTAACACACGAGAATGCACAAACCTAACATGATTCTTCAGTCCGAACAAACATGAAGCCGTATGTTTGCTTGTCGTATGTTTATTTTGTAACTTATATTTTTCAGGGTACCGCCTCCACCTCAGTTCACTCCTGAGGGACACACTGGTAAAACTAAATTCATAATTTTCTTTATCATTACATTTTGCCCTTTTATGTTCTTCGGTTTGTAATGTGTGTATGAATATGTAACAGTCTAAAAGATGGAAATAGGCATCATTTATCATTATTGCTCATAGAAGTTTGTGTAATTTCACCTATAAAAGGATACAATATAAGAAGGCCTGCTGTATTTATGAAGTATATAGCTGAGCATTTGTCCATATCAGAGTATGTTGATAGATACTGATTGATTGTAAATGAGAGGATTGGCTAATTAATACAAATGGATTCTCTTAAAATTCCACGGAATGAGACTATAATTCCAAACAGGGCCGGCTCAACACATAGGTGAACTAAGCACCTGCTTAGGGCTCCCATGGCCACCAGAGGGCCCCCAAGAGCACTTGAAATGTCCCACAAGGCGGTGGGGGCCCCAAATCGAATTCTGCTTAGGGCCCCATACAGGCTTGGGCTGGTCTCGATTCCAACTGCAAGATGAGTTTAAAAGAGCTAGAAAAGACAGAAAAAATCTAAGTCTTCTCAGAAGAGGAAACTAAAGTAGTATTAATAGAGGTATTAATATGTATGTACAATTAGGACAGTAAAGACTGCTAATTGGCTTAATTGTGGTTATGAGTGTTTGGGGTCCCTAATTTCTGGAACCCTGTTGGTTTGTCTTGGATTTTTATTATCTTTGTTCTGTAAAAGTTGTCAGTGAGCAAAAACCATATACTATAGGGCAGACAAACTTAGAGAGCAGGTTTCTGTAGTCATACTTAATTCATGTTAGCAGAATTGCCCCAATTTACCACAGCAGGCTATCTTAACATATTTTTTTATTTATACATCCAGTATGAGAATCCTGCATTCTTCTTAAACCGCTAACAAATATGAAATACGAAAACATTGATAAATCCTCCACTGCTGAATAAACATACAGACGATTCGGGATCGAAATTATTCGGCTCACACTTGATAAATGTGGTCGGCCCGTTGTCTTTTCCAGAATTCTCTCATGCTCAAACGCAGACGATGACACAAAAGCACTTAGTGTTTGAAATATGTTGTCCTGACAGACAAACAGCAAGAGCCGATTGATGAGGAGATATACGATGATGTGGACTCCCAAAGTTTCCCAACCCCGCCCTCCTTGAGCAGGTCAGTATAACACTCACAGCTGTCAATATTTTAAAGGTTTGCAGTAGCATTTTTATTCACCGGAAAATTGCTTTTCAAAAAGAATTCTGAAATACTTGAACACGTTACTATGTTCTTGTTGTGGGCATCTCCGTTTCCAGTCTTCCACAGGTCAAGCCGAAGGGTAAGATGGAGGACCCGAAGAAGCAGAAGAAGTTTGAGAAGGAAGAAAAGGAGTTTAGGAAGAAATTCAAAGTGAGCTCCATTTCTTCACCAACCTCGTTTAAACTCTTCAGCAGATATGAGTCTAATCATACAATGTCGATGATATTGATTGCAATCTACATTTTCATGACTAACTTTATCTCGACCATTATTATTGTCATAACAAAAATCATTTTTCTCTATGTACCAACTTTCGACAAATTTTGACTTTTTGCTTTCAGTATGATGGTGAAATCCAAACCCTATATCAAGTGACCATTATTTCCACACTGACCAATAAGAAGTGGGGAAGTAAAGACCTGCCTCTTAGGCCGGGGGAGGTGGTGGACGTCATTGTAAAGCCTGTGGACAACAAGCTGATTGGTCGAAATGATGAGGGAAAATGTAAGTCTTCGTAAAACACATTAAATGGGACTCAAACCTACACCTAGAACTGAGGGACATTGGTTTAAATCCCCGGTGAAACCCTTGCTGCGAAACCCTGGGGAATTACATTATTTGACCTTGCTGAAGCTCTAATGTGCGATGACTTTGCACAAATTTTGAGCCTGTGCTTTGCCGACAAGCAATCTGAGATGACAATTCAAGCCAACTAAACCACTAAAATTGACCCTTTCCTTTCCACTCTCCTAGAATTGACTAGAATTCATTGCTTTCAATGTGGATATTTAACAAATATGTAGTAAATGTATAAATTGATTCTTATAAATTTTAATGTAATCAAAATTTGCTTTGCAGTCGGTTACGTTTCTACAAGCAACATTGTCGCTGAGTAAGTACATCCATATGTCTAACCACAAGATAAGCACACCTACTACAGTGTGGAAATATGATCATATCTACAAAAAATCAATTGTCAGGATAGTATTGTATAGGGAAATGGAATAATGTTTATTAAACAGAAATATCAGTTAATACACATTCATGCCATCTTGATAAATACATTTCTGCTCTTCCTCACCTAGGGATGCTGATATTTACGATGACATCGGTGAAGGTATGTCAAAAAGAAAACTATATGTGTATATAAAGATTATTGGACTGTGACGAATAAATGTTGACATGTTGTGTGAGACTGAAATGGGATTTATTTGAGACGTGATTTAAATTGTACTTTCTGCAAGAACGCAACTGAGAAAATTCTCTTGTCTTTCAGATTGCATCTATGACAATGACTGAGTCACAGAGTATGTTGCTCACTTGGGGTCTCACGGTGCGGTTTTTGATAAAAATAGATGATGTGAAATGTATTTATTGCTTGTAAATGATGCAGAAGAGGTTGATTGGGGTTCTACACTCCAGGCAACAATGGCTGTCAACAGATAACTCATTTGTATTAGTTTATCAGTGACCACACTATAATATGCATATGATATTTCCAAGAATGGGTTAACATAATTTGTACATTGTACTGCCAGCCTTGTAACATACCTCTAGTAAGGGTGGGAAGTTCTGTTGTGTGGAACTAAGACAGCTATTAATATAATAGTTAGCATCGCTACAGCTACATTGAGAACAATGACATTTCCAATAAATATTTACTTTAAAAGCGTATATTTGAATTTTTGAAGAACTGTACATCATTTTTGGAACAAGTATGAGACCAGTGGGCCTTTCTCCCAATTACCTATATCATTTAAGTTTACATAGTCACTATATCTACAACACATGGTAGAGGGCTTTGCTCCAAGACTCACTGCGCTGACTGTATTGAAAACTGCTGTCCACCTGCTGTGTCTAGAAGAGGAACCTGTGCAAAGATATCTGTTTCAGTTTCATATCATTACATAGGTAGATGGATCTGTGCGTTCTTTGTTTGCATTTTTTTGTTGCTGTAGCATTGCTTTTGCCCTGCAAAACTGTATGAGTGTATGTGCATGTGGGGTAGTTCTAATTCTGAATGGTTGGGCATCGGGCAGAATTCCACGATTCTGACTAGTTATTATTTGAACTGATAATTCCAAAAAATACAAACAATGTAACTTGCAAATCACTACCTGGATTAGTTTTAACTATAATAAATTTAGTTAGGAGAACATTTTCCAAATTTAACAGATGTCAGCCCAATTTGATTCAAGCCGCTTATATCATATTTTGTAGATAGCAGATTTTAACAGCTCTTCCCACAAGACCACTAAACTAATATCATAAACAGTCTGAACCTAAATGTAGTATATGTTACAGTTCAGCCTCACTTTGGTTACAATACAGAAAGGACTTGCTCTGTTGAAAATTCAATAACCTTCTGACACTTTATCCTTCAGGGGTAAGGGTTGAGTGGCCGTTCACTACAGTATTCAGTACTTGATATAAACAGCTGCACATGCGTTCTAATGTAAACTGCAGTCATTAACAGCAGTAAACTGTCAGTCAACTATGAATGCAATACATCCAGCCCTATAACATACACATTTTTGTGAAAAGGCAGTATTTTTACCTGTTCCTTTGCTTGTAATTTGTGTATTTTTTTTATTCAAATTTAGTTTAGCAGATGTTAAAATGAAACAGAGATGTCACATTTTATATAAATTTCAAACCATTTTTGAAAGCCAGATTCCAAGATAATGAATTCTTTTATTATGGTCGTAATTGATTATGAAAATGACTTCTGCTTTGCTTATTAGTTAGCTATTCTGGACCTAACATTGAATGGGTGACCCAGACAGCTACTGTTGTTTCTGACTGTTCTATAGCTAGTAGAATTTGTTTGTAAACAATGTAAGGTGATAAATTCTTGAGGTGAAATTACTACTCTTGTACATTTTAGTGTATTAACATTTGTATTAAGTAAGTAATACTGAGGTATGTTTGCTTGCACAACAAATTTGAGCTTCAGCCAGCAACAGGGTAGACAGCTGTGACTACAACGCAACAAGATTGTAACATTTTACATTTTTGATATTAAAGCAAAATATTTACCTGAAAATATTTTTTTGTGTTTGATATCAAATAGAGCCGGTCGTGTTTGCTTCTGTTTATTTCACAAAAAGATACATCTTTATACAAACAGCTGCAACAAGGCTGTACCTCGGCAAGACAAGCTCAGGCCGCGCACAGGACAAGTGGAGGACAAACTTGGACATAAGTTATATTTCAGACAGACATATTTATGCAACCCTCTTAAGGACGGAATTTAGTTGATATTTTGTAATCAGTTTAGTAGCAAAATACACACTTCAGCTAAACCAAACCAGCTAAACAAGCATGTGTAAAAGCGTGACCCTTTAGAACACAGCACAAAAATGAATCGCTAACAGGGAGGGTTTTAATGGTGAAAACCATATCTAACACCCTCAAAAGGGAAGGTATTTTTCTGATAGATCAACGAAACCTACTGCTAACCTGCGGTTAGAGCACTCGTGTTTTTGCTCATTTGCATGATCAAACTCATGAGGCGGACAGCAGTTCATTGTTCACCCTTAAATCAGCACACACAGAGTAAGATCACATTCACAGCTCAATAAAGTTAATGTATATATACATAGGATGACAATAGGCGGTAAGGAAGGCCATGATGGAAACGGAAAAGGCCTGTTTCTCCCACACCCATTATTAAAAATTATTTTAATATTATTAATTATTAAAAAAGTGAATTTCGCTGTTTTGTGAAACTAGAGGAGACAAATAACGCCAAAACTAAAGGTAGATATAGTTGGACAAAGTAGTAAAAGCAAGCCATCTCTAAGCAAGCGTAATGGTGATCGAGTAGAGGAGAATTGTCCACGGTGCCAATGGAGATGGTCTGTTTTATAGACTGGCATCTTGAGAACGGGCTGCTTTGCCAAGATCACCAGCTTCCTCGGTCCCACGGCATCTTCTAATTTGGTTCCACCAAAACGGTCATGATCTTTTGACCACGTTGCCCAGCGATGGAACATTGCCGCCCCGCTGTAGGGGAGAAAACGGGACATACGGTAGGGGATACAAAGTAAAGCAGTTCAGCTTTACAACACATTCATCCAGGTTGTCATTCAGTCACTCGGCAGAGCCCTCGTCTGCCCAGCAGGTGGTGCTAAAGAGCTCAAACACTGAGTGCTTGTGTTACTCAAAAACAAATCCGTGCCTGGTTTGAGAAGACTCAAATATTATCAATATGAAATATTTGGCTGAGAGTTTTTGGGTCTTCTTCCTCAAAGAGACCCCACAGGATCTGTCTTGTTTGCTTCTGTTTATTTCACGAAAAGATTCATCTTTGTACGAACAGCTGTAACAAGGCTGTGCCTCTGCAAGACAAGCTCAGGCCGAGCACAGGACAAGCGGATGACAAACGTGGACATAAGTTACATCTCAGAAACATATTTACGCACCCCTCTTAACGAAGGAGATTAGCTGACATTATGCAACCCGTCTGGTAGCAAAATACACATTCCAGCTAAACCAAACCAGTTAAACAAGCATGTAGAAAAGCTTGGCTTTTCAGTACACAGGAGCTTCCCTGTAGCACTGCTAACAGGGAAGGTTTTTACGGAGAAAACCATATCTCACAAACCACAAAAGGGAGGTTATCACTGATAGATCGGACAAAAGCTACAGTTAACCTGCGGTTAGAGGGCTCCAGTATAAACTCATTTGCATGTTCAAACTCATGAGGCGGACACAGTTCATTGTTCCGCCCTCATTCAGCACATGCACAGAGTAATATCACATTCATATCAGTGGCTGGGAGACTCTGTAAGCAATATATATATATATATATATATATATATATATATATATATATATATATACATACATATATATCATAATTAGTATAACAAAATAACGTACTGTGGTGACCCACACTAGGGAAGCTAGGAGAGACATTCACCAGAGGGCTTGAGAGCAAGGGTATATGGGATACTGGTTCCGGATTCTGAGAGTTGTCATGGTTGCTTAATTACCTGAGTGTTCTGTGTTATTGTTGCGTGGAGAGTAAACAGACTGGACTCACCACCGTATCCAGTCTTAACATTATTATTTACCTCTCCACAGTACAGTTGTATAGTTCAGAGTGATTATAAACCATCACTTGTACATACAAACACTTCAAATATATGTACAAAGTGAACAGCCTCACACAGAAATTTGTAGCTTGTTATTACCAACGTTTGAAAGAGCTACTTAAGGACTACTAATGTCAATGTATACTAACTGACAAACCAAAACCAGCTTAAAATTTGTTGTTACATTAATGTATGTAATCAAATATGAAATCTAAAAGTAGGACTTTCCATTAAAAATCCTTGACTCGTGCAAGCGGTTTCTGATGAACGGTTAGAAGGTAAACGCCATGATCTTGCTTCAGAAAGGAGTCTTACTTCCAACAGGAGGCAGTGAATATGGAACTGATGCTACTCCTCGACCTCAAATTGCCATGGTACCGTGTGGAAGCCCAGTTCTTACAAGGAGGAGACAGAATGTGAGTATGTCATGTCTACATCGTTCTGTAACTGGGCTGAAGGCTACAATTCCCTACCCTCTCATCCTGGAGGAGTCTGCTTTATTGGACAGCAGGCGTGCTAAGGTCTTGGTTATTCCCTCAGAGATCCAGGTCTACTTTGAGGGGAGAGAGGATCCTCACACCAAGTCCTTGGGGGTTAAATGTTCATTTCACTTTGCTAATAACTTTAGCTCTGTTGTTTCCTTACCTCTAGTGTTTCTTCACTGTGAAACATTTCAAGTTGGTTAAACTTAGAAACCTCAGGTCACCTGTTGCCTTGAAAACATTAGTAAAGTCAACTTGAAAAATACCATTGTTTCAATTAAAAAACTAAAGTTGAGAAAGTTGATTTAACTACCAAGCATTTATTGTCTTAACATTGTTTTAAGTTTTCAAAGGAATTTAACTTTTGGTCACTTGTTGTTTAAACTTAATACTGTGAGTTAAAACTATTATTTTTCATTATCCATGAAAGAAAACCTTCCTTATCTTGTCAAAGAAACACACATTTTTGCATTGTTTTTACTCACTGTATCAAGTTCATGTAACCTAAGTACGTTTATAATACTTGCCATTTCAAGCTTAGAGGATTTAGATTTCAAATTAGTTTCAACGTCTATATCTAAGTTTCCTTGACCATCCACCTCAAATTACAATTCGCTGTCAGGTTCATATCCCTCCGCCTGTCGATGTGGTCCGCTGTTGTTTACCACAGAGTGTATTTTTGTTGGCACTGGAGTGTTATCTATATGGCTTATCGTCAGTGGTTAACTGGTAGATTATCTCTATACTTCATCCTTGTATGGTTTAAAAAAGAATGTTTTTCTCATTCTCAAAAAACCACACACATTTTTTTCTGAAGCACCCGACCCCCATCCTGCCATTTTTCTGTTTTTTTTTCCCAACAGATTACTTACAATCACGAGTTCAATGAAGACATATAGCTCTGACAAAAATCTCATACAGCCAACGCAATGAATTACTGTAAGTTTAATTATTGAGTTCAATATCCAAAACTTGTCATAGCGCTTTGAGTTAAAGGGAAGAAATAAGTGAGCAGGACTAAGTGGGGCTGCAATATTTTATCCTGCATGAACAAGATACAATCATTTCCTCTTTCCCCTGAAGCTGAATCTTGTGCCCCTTCATTTAGGCCATACCATCACTTCTAGTTCACTTCCATTCATTTCACACAACAACCTACAGAATGCACCAGCATGCACTTGAACCCCTTTTACATGCAACTCAATGATTGGCCTGAAGATCTTCCTGGTGTCCAGAGAATGGTCCCAAAGGGCTCCAGCAAGGCACAAGGAACAAAGTTCAACAGCATGGGGCAAACTGACTGAGTCAGGAGGAAAGACACTAAGTTCAGTGATCTGGTTACGAAACGGGGGTCTGGGACACATTAGCGGCAGCAATCCTGTACACACTGTTACAACCCAAACAATATTATGATGATGATTATTATTATTATTAATAAATATAATAATAATAATAATAATATGAGTCTGCTGTTACCACAAAAAAGGTCCTCGTACACCATGTACTGCCCCAGTGATGTATCAACATAATACACAACTACAGCTAACTGTTCTTTGTTTCTTTCGTTGCCAGCCACATCAAGGAGGAGAGGGAACTGTTTGTTATGTGCATTTACCCACGATATCACCGTGAATTTGATTACTGCAAAAATGAATCAATCTGAATCCCATGGCTGCGGTAGTGGCCGTTCACTTGGCTACCTGAAGGTTTCACCTTCGTGACTGCATCACATGTTGTCTGATATTCCAGAAATTGCTGTGGCTTTTTAAATCCGACAATTCTGTTTTCCATAAACTTTAATTAAGGCTCTGTTTATATGGAACCTTCTAGAGAGGTGCTGACTGACTGATGTGAGTCATGGCACACATGCAAAAAACATGCTGCAAGCTCATGCATGCTTAAGTGCAATCATACAGCGGGGAATGCTACTGGTTATCAATACATCAGTGTATTTAAGGTAGGCCTACATTAATAAGGTTTATTATATTACATTAGTTGGCTTGAGTTCCTTATGCTGATTTGATTGCTGGTATGTAAGGTGACAACAGGCGAACGCAATAGAGGGTAACTAACTGCTTCAATCAATAATGGATTCATTATTATTTCAGAGTTTTTTTTTTTCATGCCACTTTCAGAGTTATGAACCATTGTGACTCCCCAGTTGTTCTTATCTATGAGACTCTACTACATTACAGAAGGAACATACAAAGGCAGGGGTCATTTAAAAACACAGTATTTAAAGTGAAACTACCTTAATAAAACATCCAGGCACAATTTACATTACTAATACACAGAAAATCCTTGCTGTAACCACAATTGTCACGTCCCAAATGTTCACGGTGTGTTTCATAGGCACACATAATAAGCATTGACTCACCACCCCCCACTTCACTACAACGGTAAAGCAGAACAAAATCGTGGATCTTGGAGTTGGAACAGTGGCAGGCAGTAGCTTATATGCTAATTTAGGTTTGACGAGTTTTCAGCAGCCCAATTCCATAGCCTTGTATACACAGGCGTATGTTTATTCTGTTTTATTTGTGGTATTTCCCTTTAACTGTTGTGTAGTTGTTTTTGTTATTTAACTATTTTGTTAGTCACTTTGTCGGTGTGCTTGAAAGGCGCTAAATAAAAACATAATTTCAGGTTTCAATAAAGCTGTATTTTAAATTATACCGAAGCAAGTCACGAATTCTACCGACCGGACTCGAAAATAAACATTAAAAATGTTCGCAAGTGAGGAGTGTTTTTCTAATTGTATTTCTGATACAGTCTAATGATATAATACACAATTGAAATAAGAAAACGTCATTAAAGGCTATGAACGTAACGACGCACAAGTTCTTTCGCAATATTCCTTGGAAATTGTGAGCAGGACACGATTGCTTTGGAAAATCAAGGATGGAGTTCTTGCTGATCGGTACCTCCCCTTCTAGGAAATTCGTGTTGCTACTTTTTTTCCACATGGTAAGAAAACTGCCGGAGAGGCCACAGGGTTAGTTCTATCACGTCCACGCATGTTTTTGGGTAAAATTTACCGAAACCTTCAACCTTGAATCGACACAGTAAGTCTACGTTTGTCGTTTATAAAGCTTGGTGGAAGTTGACGATTATATACTTCTTTTTAGCATTGCATGTCAGCTCAGTTTTGAAGAATGTTCCGTAGGTTTAATTCGTGAGTGTATTTTTCGTGTGTTACATCAGAGGTGAAAATGGTTTCAGTTTTTAAAATGTTATATGGTGGCAAAACAAAAAAAAAAAAAAACACTAAGATGATTTTGGGTGATCCTAAATTGTTTGGACTGAGAAAATCTGTCCGAGGGACCTAGTAACATTTCATTTGCTGTAGCTAACGCACTGCCTGTAACAAACGATTTCAGCTTGCATCAAGTGGTGAGTATGCGGATTAAGTTAAATGATGAATGGGAGCTCGAAAAATGATTTATTTGTTTTATACAGTTGTGCAGTACAAGCGTGTATAGTAGTATGTATTGAAAATTCTCAATGTCCAGAGAGCTTGATTTTCATCACTTTAAAGATATGCATACACAGTACACGAGGGGACGTGTGCTTTTAAGTGGGATTTACAATACTTAATGCCCAATTCTCTCTGCACAACGTCAGAGCACCGAATCCATATTCAAAACAAGAGTATCGTGCTTTCAATTTGAAACTGAACAATGATATTTTTATTTTTAATTTTACACAATGACTTCGATTTTGTTGCTCTCCGGAGAACATCTGTGACCCCGCAAGCGTTTCTGCGCAGTGGTGCGGTGTTAGAACTTGAGAGAGAGCACAACAAACACTCCACGCCTGGATCTGCGGTCACAATATTTTCACATCACCATTTTCCACAAATTATAACCTAATGTACGTATAAATATGTTTTATGTTTGACTTCAAAGAGCTTGAGGTTTTTAATATACTCAATGTAATTTCATTTTCTTTAGACTTGTTGGAGGAGGGGATTCAGGAGTATCCCGTAAACCTCCCCTGTCATCTCTTCACATAATCAAAAGTCATAGTTTTTTGTTTTTATTGTGGTCTGTCAGTCCATAATAAACGGACGTGCTCATGGCAACAAGGACTATGGAGATGACGGGAAGTCAGTTAAGGATACAAATAAAGTTTTGTATGACAGTGGACCGGGTTATGCGTAATATCAGAGTAGTTCCGTGCAAGGTATTTAAACTGTTGCTGTAGAACTGCTTCTGCTGTGCTCTCGTTGAGTCCTGTGGATTTGTTTATGTATTGCATGTACGACTTTGCAGGGGCGTGTATTACTGTAAGACAGAGTGCAATATTTTCAAGACGAGATTGAAACGCTTTCGTTTTAGTATGACCTCAGTAGCTGTTGGACAATAAGGGACCTCAGGGATTCATAAACCTAGTACTGACCTTGGAAATATGTGTTTGTGTGTGAGCGAATGTTGAAGTTATTGTCAGGGAATAAAAGCTTTGTCATCTTGTTTTGCATGGCTAAATGAAAAATTTATGTCCCTGAAAAGCGTTTCAGTTCTTGTTTACCCAATCCCTTGGTGACAGGCATGGCGGAAAGGTCAATACCCTAAAGTTACTATTGTTGTCACGCTATGCGTCGTTTTGCAAGAATTTTGTATGTGACTTACTGTATGCAAGCATCCATGTGGCGAATGATATTTAGTAAATATGTATTTGCATGCTTAACATGACATACGAAAATGTCCAAATGAAAATGAGCTCTATTTACATATCGCAGTTTGGCATAGCGGCCGTTTCAACGGTGCCTCAGAAATCAAACATATGAATGAAAAAACATACTACATATTTGAATGGTGATGGTTCCTATTTGCATGTTCATGGAAAAAAAAAACATTTATCTCAGTGTAAGATCTTTGTGTTTTTAACCTGACTTCAGCTTAAGTTGTCACTGGTGTGGAGCATCCGTCAGCAGATCCAACAGTTTAAAGTTCAGGGCCTTTGTCCCAGTCGAGGTATCTCAGTTCATTGTCTTGTTTGCCTTAGTACTACAAGTCTCAGTCTAAACAGGAGAATGCTTTTTAATGATTTGCATTATGACATGCTATGAGAAAAAGGACTATTTATTTACTTATTTATCTTAAAAAATATTTGCATGTATGAGCATGTATTGATCATTCTTATGACTGTTTTTTTTTTTTTTTTTTTTTTTACATAGGCATGCTTTAGCCTGAAAACAAATGTGAAAATGTGATTTTATATTTCTCGGTTAATCTCTTTGTCAAATTAGATAGCCTCAACAAACCGTATTGAGGCTTGATACATCGGAAATTTAAGTCCTGTTTGTTAGCAGCAATTACGCCTAAATATTTCCGCAACGGTGCTGTAGTGTCTTCAAAGATATGATGCATTTTGCAATGAACCTTGGCAAATATGGCATCTCCCTGTTGGTCACAGGCAGAGATACTGAAGTAACACTGGGATTCTGCACTTGCTCCCTAAACACTGTAGAGACTCGAGGTAGTGAACGTAACAATTCAACATGTCATTCTTGGCACTCTTCCTGTTGTGATGTTGGCAAGCACACTTGTTATTTTATACTCCCAAGTGTTTCATGATATGTGGCTGTTATAATGAGGATGTGTGGTCACTTGGTAAAGACAGTCTTGAGGGTCCAGCTGGTCCGCTTCGTGACTGGCTTGCGCCCAGGTGGGGAACATCTGGATTTGCGGTAGGCCAATGTCCCTCAGCCGCAGTCTTCAAGGGACGTTGTGGGAACTCATGGGATTGTCTCTCCTTTGGCTTCTCTCCAGCAAAACCCTACTGGTTTGGATGTTCCACCCAAAGCTTTTTTTTTGACCTCAAGCTTACTACTTGGAATCTTCTGCTTTCTTATTACTACAGTTGTTCTCTTGCCTCCTACACAGCGATGGTAGCTGTATGTAAAGGATACAACTCTTCCCCCCAGCTGGTCTGTCACTTCCAACCCAAGTTACATACAAAACAAACATGTACATAGTCAGGGTCTGACGTAAAGTTTTTAGCTCACCAGCTAAGGGCAGATAAACTTGAAAAATTGACGAGAATTCGCCAGAATGTTTTTACCAACCGATAATATGTGCATGTTATCATCATTAAAAGAATAATTGCAAGTTAATCGTTAAGATTTTAGTATTCTATTTCATGATTATTTATTGATTTTAGAGAGACAGTTACAGCTTACAATTTTAAAAATCTTGGCTGTTGAGATTAGCAATACAATTAACACTGTATTAACTTGTGTAAAATATTATTTTTACGAGCATTTGGAAGCATCAACACAAAAACTCGTGACACACACACATACATTATCTGCTACAAAAAACATCTCTGTGAAATTGTGTCTAGGAACCAACAGGAGGAAATGCATGTGATCACAACACGGGCTGGGTTGAGAATCTTGACGATGTAAGGATGTGGCCAGCGTATTGCACCGCATCCCGCATCTTGAGACACCCTTGTCGTTACAACACCGTCTTTCGCAAAACCGCCTTCCTCCTTTCACCATTTTTTCTTTTTGAGGCCTCCTTCAACATGTCACCAAACATGCCTGTGTAGCCAGATGCAACTAACTGAACTCTGAGTTCAACTGAAGGTGTGACATAAAGTGCCATGACAAACAGCCAATCACAGACCGGTTAGACCTGTGAATGCATTTGAAGGACAGTTAGGGTCACATGATCATTCCCCCATTGTGCCAACCCCAGAAAACATAGCAGTTCAAGGAAATTGTCAGTTTCAGTGACAGTTACTGGTGAGCTTGGCAGGCGACCCAAATTTTGCATTCGGCCAAGACAAATTTTAATCCACGCTTGGCTTTTGGTGAGTGTTAATTTCACACCCTGTACGTAGCACTTTTCACTCACGCTATCTATAGTTGTTAGCTGCTAGCATCTTTGCTGGCATCAATGCAGTGGCAGAATCTACTTCTTTCAATTTTCTTAAAAGCTTTAGCGCAAATCGAACAAAAAGAGATGTTGTCGGCCAAAATCGCAGTGAAACTTGATGAATAAATTCAATTAGGGCCTAAAAAGCAATGAAAAAGTTAAATCATAGTAAATATAGTCACCAAACAACCACATATGTGTCTTTTACTCCTTTCAAGAATCTGTCTGAGAGAAAGTTTTAATCTCTGTGTGAGATGTTGCCAACAATTGCAAAACTATCTTTAGCATGCATTGTTGCTTGGTAACCTTCTTTTCTCCTCTGGAATTTTTAACCTCCCAACTTCAGCTTCATATTTATGACTGTTGGCTATGATACACCCTCTAGACATCGTCTCATAAAAGGAGTGGGAGAGAGTGATGAAATCCTCCTTCCCGTAGACCGTTCCGTGAACTGTCATAGCTGGCCTGCCGCTGGGCACACGAAATGGCCTTTCTGTTTATATGGAGCTGATTGGACACTGGCTAATCAGGTGGGATTCTGAGTCACATGCTCGCACGCGGTCGGAGCATGGGGAGGGGATTATGTTGGGGGAAGAGGAACTGAGCAGCTCTTCCTCTTGTTTTTTCTTTTCCCCCACTGGAGGCCCCAAAACATTTCATCATAAGAGCCACTATCCAGCACCCCAAGCTCCCCCACGCACACACACATGCACATGAAATATTGCACAAGCCACGTTCAAAACCAACACAGACTACAGACCTTTGAACTGTCCAGAATGACTTGCTCCACATATATCTGCGCCACTTTCACGCTAGAATGTACATTCACCCAGTGTCCACTCTCAATGGTACATTCCATATTTATACATATATATGTTCTGTATCGTTGCTGACTTGACAACAAGGGAAGAAAAAATCCTCTTAGCATGAGTAGCGTGCAACTTGCAGCGGAAGGTACGAGTGTGGCCGAATGTCATGAAAACATTGCGGTGGAAGTTTTAAACCGGTAGGCCTTCGCTAGAGAGATACCAGGAGGAGGGACTTGCCCATAAGTTACCTCAGCATCGGTATACAGCCGAAGAACCTCGTCCAGTCAGGACCAGCTGGATCTTCAGGACTGTCTTAGTCAACTCACCAGACAGACCGAGCATCAAAACAAGACGTATATTAACAGCCGACACCGCTACCGGAAGACTGTTAAGCTTGACATTCGATATCGCTATCTTTTTTCACTGCACATCGTAGTCATCAATACCTGATCCATGAAAACAGAAGCTGAGTGTGGTTCTTGAACACTTCCCATACCTTCCTTCTTTTAAAGTTCTTTCTGTCGATAGACGCTATTGTAGCATTTTGAACTCCCCCCCCCCCAACCCCAAGTCAAATATCACTACTCTGTACTTTATATATCAACCCACCCCCCATGCTCAATGGCATTGTTTACAAGAAAGGTACATTGCATAATCAAATATGTGCGCAAACAATTCATATATACAGGAGAAATCATTTGCATACAGCGTACAGAGTCAACTTTTGTACAACATGCTATCCTCCTCTCTGTTCTCCTGTTATTCATTCACCATGGCGTGTGACACTGGCCAGAAGTTTGATGGTGAGCAGGGAAAGGATTCTACTACGCGAGTATCTCTGCTAGATACCACGATACAACAAGAAGGCCATTTGTTAGCATGGTTACTGAAGGGGGAGGAGAAGTCTAATTTGATCCAAAATATGAGGGTTGGCCCAAATCCAAAATTTTGTAGCAGTACGAGTTCCGCTCTGTTGAACTTCTCCCTGCATCCGAGTGAACGGGAAATTCCAAAACAGCTCACAAATTTTATACAACCATTTCAGACAGAATTCTCTTTTGAGATATGTGGGAAAGAAATGAGAAGGAGCAGAGTTCACCCAAAGTGTACACTGCACGGCAAAAGTTTGGGCCCACCCTCGGATTATTTTAAAAAAATAAACGATACACTCCTTTTTCGATTCAATTTTATTACAAGAAAATATTAGAAACACTTATAAAACAAATGTATCTGACAGGTTTTGAAGTGTAATGTAAGAGTTTACATTGTAGGTGCAAGTTAATAAATGCAAATGCTAAAATATGAGTTTCATCAAACTAACCACCCCTTGCCTTTATCACAGTAGCACAGCAACTTTTGGAAATAACTCGTGTCCAAAACCCTCCTAGCACCATTTCAATTCCACAGAATTCCAACAATGTTGATGCACAAAAGACAGAACTGATATGTCTTCTTCAAAACCAATAGTTTGAGCCTTCATGGCTAAATGATGTGCTACTACAGGCTATAAAATATTGAAAACCAGTCAGTTACATTTGTTTTAAGTATTTCTAATATTTTCTTGTAATAAACTGTTGAAAAAGCAATGTATGTTTTTTTTTTTTTTTTTTTTTAATCTGAGGGTGGGCCCAAAGTTCTGACCTGTGGTGTTTGTAAGATAGAATCATTGGTCATGCTAGAGAGAAATCACAAACATATGAGATTAGATAAAAAAAAACATGATGCAACACATCAAATGAAAGTGATTAGGCCTTTTATGTACTTGCCTCTTCCCCTATCCACCCCTTTCCCTCCTAGAGCTTCTCCTTGAAATCTGCACTGCAGTACAATAACAATACAACGAACAAAAGAAGGCCAGTCATTCCACCTCAATTCCAATCCCACATTAGTGTGAAGAAATAACCCTGTTTATCTTCTGGGATTCAGTATCTAATGTAAACATCATCTCATCTAATCTACTCCCTTGCTTTGTTTCCAGTCCAATTTTTTGTCTTTTAATGTCAGCTTTTCAGCTTTCAAGTAGTCTTATACATATGACTTCCTGTTCATCGATTTGTTTGAAACATATTTTGAGGACAAAGCCTCAATTTCATTTCATTTTCTCTGTTGTGCATATTTAACAAGCTTTTCAGTAGTAAAGTTAAGAATAATTGCTTTCTTTAATAACCACATTTTAAAAAATAGTAAAATCCAAAACATTTTGGGTTTTAGCAAATAATAATGTGAAATCAAAGTGCGGACGTTAGTTCGTAGAACTGCGATATTGATAGAAAATAACTTTTATTGGTTATTGATTTCCCTCATGAAGTGCCATTTGATTGGTGGTTTTTTGGCCCCGCCTCTTTTTGCATGTATTTATTTTCTGATTACAGTTTTGTCATACAAGGAATGCATTTTTGAGGACTGAGTGCCAGACTTAGCTGAGACTCAAAGCCAGACTCACATTAGCAGTTAGACCTATCTCTTCCCAGAAAACTTGTAACACTGAGAACAAATAATTGGACTATAAGGAAAGCGAATCTGCTGTAGTGGATATGAGGTGTCCAGCCTGGTCCAAGCTGTTTTGGAGGTGGACCTGACATACACATTCTACATTAGGTACTTGAAAATCACGGTCGTTCTCAGTCATTCGATTGACAGCCGCTTGAAAGCATTTTCAAGTTGCAAGAAGAAGAAGGGCAGCAGCTTGTTCTGGTATGCAAAATGGTGTGATCAAACGCTACTCATGATACGAAGAACTGATAAACTTTACTCGGAAATGATTTCAAAATAGCCCCTCAGCTGCGGCCAGTTATCATCAATCTGCGATTCTTGACGCTCCACACCAGCAAATGCAGACCGTACAGTTGTCAAAAACCCCAGAAAGAACTGGCCTCGAAAAAATTTAGACAGAATTGACTCTGTGTCAACAAAAACTTAACGTTGTGAGCTTCATAAAGCCAGTACTTGTACGCTCTGAAAAGTATTTCAAAGAACTTTTTTCTTCTAAGGGTTCTTTGTCCATCCCCCTGGTAGGAACGCTGAAAGGTTCTTCTTGGATACTGATGTCTTTAAGGGGATCTGTATCTAACCCTCAGAATAAGGTTCTACAGAGAACCCTTTGAGAGATAGCCAAAACTAAGAAGAACCTTTGAAGGTTCCTCTCACAAGACAGATGAAGAGCCCTTACGGAACCTTTTTTTTTCCAAGAGTAAGAGACACAAAACTGTTGTAAGAGACACAAAACGTTGACCCTTGAGCAATGGAAAAAGTATGAATTGTTGAGCCATCAGTTACTCAATTTCCTAAATCTGGGTTTGCTTATAAAGAGAGGATTCATGAAAATCAAGATGAAGTAAAATCCCCTACATGGCCCTCAGAAATCACCGAACTTTCATGGGAAGCTCTTGACCACAGAGTGCAAAGTAAATCCGACCCTCTTCATCCCTCAGAGACCTTGAGGTCTTCCTCATTGAATATAGGCAAGGAATGAAGTGTAAGGCAAGGTGTTTGAGTGGGACCCAGAGTGTTGGAGGTTCGAGCCCCAGTTCACAGCTTCAGTGAGATCAGAGCAGCTGCTGGACCCTTAGCCAGGCCCTTAGCCCCACATTGGTTCTGAGGATGTGTACATAAAGATCGAACAAAGGATACAAATGGAAAATCCTGACTGGAATCTGCACGTTAAGCTGCATATATACATCAATAGATCAATGCCCTCAGCTAACACTGCAGTACATTTACGTTGTATTTTTTTCAGCACAAAGGAATAAACCGTGCTATATCAGTCACTCATGTCATTCCATTTAACCTCAAACAATCTGTATAGAATAATATAGTATGTTTTTCCTCTTATTGACACGATTCAATTCCAACCTAGAATAGTCTTTTATTTGTGTGTGCATTTGGATTTTAAAGGTAATGCACATTGTTTTACAAGTGTGTTTTTATATGCTTGGCAGTTTTTTTTCATTGGAACGAGTTGGTTAAAATCGTGTAGCAATTAGCAAGTAGCAATTCCTGTAATATCCTTTTTTTTTTTTAACTATGTCTCTTGTGTAAAGGCGACGTGGGTCAGCTTTGCACTCTCAACACCTCGTTTTCCCTGTGCCCCAACCAATTCAGGCTGTTCTGCAGGCAAAAGGAGGACCAGCGGCGAAAAACAAACATTGCCGCATGTAAAAATCAGTTCAGATGAATCAAAAGCCTTGTTTTTTTTGCAAACCTATTGAGTGTAGTTCACGACGCTCAGACGATACAGACAACCGGATTCCGAGGCTGTTCTTTCAGTGCCATGATGAAAGTAGAAAGGAAGTAACTGCGATGGGTAGATGTTCCATCATTTTCAGGAAAATGAGCAACCCTGCTTTCGGTTCAAGGCTCGAACTTCCCTTCGTACACGATGCCATCCTGGATCTCTTTGCCAAAAGGAAGTAGCTGGCATTGCCATTGTACATTATGTTTTTGTAGCCATTTGTGGAGCTCATTGTGTTTTTAATGTTTTAAGAGAGTATGTGGAAAAATGTGCCCCCCTAGTGTATTGCAGTAATGGTGGTTGACATTGGTCATTTTTTACAACTAGCTGCTGAAGATGAGTAATGTTATTGAAAGCACAGGAAGAGGAATTCACCGCTCCACCCATCCAGCGTATTACAAATACTAAAAAAGCTGCCACAGCTTGCATAACATGTTGCCGTTCTTTTTGTCCAAGAATAGCAATGCTGAAGTCAGCAGCCCTGGTTCATGGGGTAGCGAAGGTTAGGAACCCGTCAAACGCTTTGTCTGCAATTCAATCGAAACAGACTGAAGCCTGTTTTAAGGGCAAATGCAATTCAATCGAAACAGACTGAAGCCTGTTTTAAGGGCAAATGCAATTCAATCGAAACAGACTGAAGCCTGTTTTAAGGGCAAATGCAATTCAATCGAAACAGACTGAAGCCTGTTTTAAGGGCAAATGCAATTCAATCGAAACAGACTGAAGCCTGTTTTAAGGGCAAATACAATTCAATCGAAACAGACTGAAGCCTGTTTTAAGGGCAAATACAATTCAATCGAAACAGACTGAAGCCTGTTTTCAGGGCAAATACAATTCAATCGAAACAGACTGAAGCCTGTTTTAAGAGCAAATGCAATTCAATCAGAAACAGACTGTAGCCTGTTTTAAGGGCAAATGCAACACAATTAAACAATACTAAAGGTACAATATTATCTTCATGAATTATCGTGTATTATATAAATGTTGTTCATTATCATTAAGTTCATAAACCGCAGGTTTATAAATGCCAGTGCCTTGGGAACGTGGATATCTGATTTTATTTAGCGCAGTAAATAGTCGTTTTTTTTTTTTTTATGTGAGTGCTGGGGAAGTTTCCACTGTCCAGGATTCTGAGACAGAATTTTTCAATGACAGGAAATATTATCGGACAGTCTTGCAAAGAGTGATCACTATGATTTGATGTGTAAATATCCCATGATGCTCCATGCTCATTATCCGCTGTGTCTCCTCAGTGGAAGAATCAGTGAAACTGATTATGTGTACAAGCCTTTCAAAGAACCATATACTTACTGTAAACACAATGAACCACCTAATTGAATTGGAGTGATGATACCGTTTTTGTGGCGACGCTTTATCTGAATTTGTTGCCGAGTGGCAATGTGTATTTCGCAAGAGACATGACTCAGTGACACTCATTTGGCCTGTTATCAGCAATGTAGATGTTTCTTGTAACGATACTTTCATTTTTATCTTCGCATATGCAGCAGTTTACCATTTTGCTGGTTGGATTCCTGGAAGTGCAGCATATAACCTGATCGGTCTACATCATGGCCAGCTGGTGGCTGAGTGCTCTGGTTTTAGCCCTTATGGTCCAGGAGGACCATGCTCAAGACCGTAAGTTCAATGTCTAACCTGTTAAACCAAAACGCTAAAGCTAAAAAGCTATGTCTGCCAACACAGCAAGCTAACACTCACTCAAGGGCTAATGCATCTACCCACGTGGTAAGTCTCATCAATATTACAACGTAGCAAGCTTGTACCCCCAAATATATATTTTAAATATGGTTAAGATGCCTGTAAATGAAAAGGAAGCCTTGCCAAGTCTTCCATTTGAAAGTACACCAGCAGAATTTTGGATTAAATATGTTACTGAAAAACATGTCAGGGAAATGTACGATCATAAAAAAAAATGTATTGTAAATATTAATGTTTCTTTAAACGTTCCTGTGTTTCACGAGTTTTGGTGAATTATGGGGAATTATTCATATATATCTGATATAATCTGATATATAAATGATTATGCAAGCAGGGTGAGTAGCTTGTTTTTTCCCTGCAGTTGGCTGTAATTGTCTTGATGAACTGAAACTCGTAAAGTTAACTACATAGCGGCCTGCTCCATTTGTGGCCGTAGACAGCACACTGCTTGCGGTCCACAAATGCTTGTACATTACGGAAATAAAACAAGTAACTGCAACATGTAACGCTGACTCACAATTGTGAAATATTTAATACTGGGATTGGTGGTGTGTAAAGCCAAGTGGCTGGAAATAGATTTGTGTCAATGCAATACGCTTAGATGGTGTTTTAAAGAGGAACACCCTGATTTTATGAACTTAAGCGCAATAATGCCCTATGTGTGAATAAAGGTATGATGTCACAATGCAAACGCACACCTAAAAGGCACACACTGCGTACGTCTGAATTCCCACCTGAAAAGTACTTCAAGCAAAGCAATCGACCCATTCTAGTATCCACCCAACCCTCAAGTAAAAAATGTGATTAAAGTACCAACTGTTTTTGTTCTGATTATCAGTATCGTGCCAGAAGGCACTTAAGTTCAAGTTTTGATTGTCAGGAATGTGAAAGTGTTGCCAGATAGTTGTGCCATGCTAGCTGTACTGCTGCCAAGTGGTGGAGCAGAGCATGCTGGGATATTAAAATGTGTTCTCTGTATTCAGGGGCCCCGCTTAACCTCCGTGTAAACAAGGAGAAGCAGCAAATATGTCTTATATGGACGGATTTTCTCCTGTCCTCCAACCTCACAGATGAACTGGTCTTCAACATTAATGTCCTTTATACTGAAAGCAATAAATCTATACACAATGTAAGTACCTGCTTTTAAACAACAATGATAACAGAATGTCCAGACCGGTATTCATAATTCACACAGTCGTTACCTCTGTGTTAATGACAACACCATGTTGCTATAGTTTCCCTCTAAAATCCCTAAAGCAACATGTACTGGTCCTTGTGTGTACAGTTGAGAAATGAGCTATGCCAGAATCAAACTCATTTGTAACTATCATAAAATGTTCCCTCCTTTTTTGGTACTTATTGCTGTAATAAGTATTGTTCTTATCCTAATCATTTTTAACTGTGATTGCAAAACGTTGGAAAATCAGTAGCGAATATGTATTTAGTGTAGGTTGAAGGGATTGACTTTGAAGGAGGAGGCATGTCAGAGTTATGATGTCTTATATGTACTTTAATATTGCGTTAAAAATGAAGGATACGGTCGAAGCAAAACCAGGCTTGGCGGGTCAGGTCGTCTGGTGCTGGACTTCCCCCCTCCCTCTTGAGTGCACCTCACACTTGGTTAGGATCCGCTCCCAACACCAAGAACTCAACATAGACTGGAACATCCCAGGTCAGTGTCATTACCTGAACTCTCACACACGTACGCGCACACAAATGTGTATACACATTAACACACTCACATGGATGTGCACAGGGACACATGGGCACATATTGGGGCTAGCACTGCTGCCTTTACATAAAAGTAAGATAGTGACTAAAAATATTGCTTATGTCAGCGAAAAACAGTCGAAGACGCATGTACATCTTGAGCTACTGTAAAGTCGTTGTAGGATAGCTAACTCAGTCTTTGAGCAGGAAGATGGTAATAAATTAACAGCTGTATCCAGAGCTGCCGAATTTTCAATGTGGGAGGGGCGGGGTGTGTGTAACATTGACATTCATTAATAAATGCAATTACGGAGAAAACCAAAACCCATAATGTTAGCTATAACTGAGGCAGAACTGTTTTGGTGTTGACAGCTAACATAAATCGCAACTCCGTTTAGAGCACAATAAAACAGTTGCCTCACAAAGTGCATTGCTATTCTTTCCGCCATCCTTGAAAACCCCAAGTACCAACACAGTAGATTAGCTAGATTCCTTGTTAAACATGGCCTTGCTCAACATACTAGATTAGATGCGCTGTTACGCTGAAGCACAGCTGCTCATAGCCTTACATTTAATGTGTGATTTCTCATACTGCATTTGTTTCTCACCCTCCTCCAGGGAACGACGTTTCTCCCCCCATTATTGACGTGTATCCTAAAAAAGAAAGAGTGGTCGTAGTTGGAACCCACATGATGTTTTGTTGCATCGCGAAAGAGGGACAAAAACAGGAAGCGACGTATGAATTAAAAAAAAATGAATGTAACCCAGATCAGTAAACGGACCTACGCCTTCACCGTACACACCCAGAATCCATCCCTGAGTGCTGGCAGTGAAGTTGAATGTGGCGTCAATGGGACAACGATCTGGGCTGGCCGTGAGTCTGTCTTTCATTATTCCATGCTTTCCACATGTGTAGCTTTTTTCTGGTATGTATTTGTTTGCGGCCTCTGACATAAATTGAGGTAGAACTCTATTTTCACTGTTTATTTTGTATTTTTCCTTTGAATGTTCGTGTTGCTTTTATCTATGTAAAGCACGTTGAATTGCTTCTATGTGCTATATAAATAAACTTGCTTGCTGTATTTCATTATGTCTAAGGGAACATATGGTAACTTCCCATAAGCCTTTTTGAAGGATATTTACATTGTGTCACCTACAGTAATTTTTACCTGTGGAAATTACAGTGATTTTATCCCTAGTATTTGATGTGTATTTAATGAACAGATTGTCATTTATCGCACATCCAGCTACTTCAGCTACTTCAGACTTCAGCTACCTTATTTATTCCTGAATGGTACAGAGAGAGAAAGGTGTCGACCTAGAGTCTACTCTTTCAAAGAACAGCTCTCTAAAATGAGTACCAATCTTTTCATAGAACACACTAATAAAAAGTTTCTATCCTCATAATCAGAGGGTAACCATATATATTGTAGGACTGTCCCTTTATTGTTATAGTACTGAATGGTTTATTAAAGGTTCTATATTGTACTTCTGTATTCCAAACAAAGAACCCTGATAGAACATACACGTACATATACGTACATATTCTCCTCCCACTTATCACATGACACAAATTGAGCTGTATGTGTTGAGTAATTGGATTGGACCAACCGAACCATGTGACTTATGGCTCCTCCTCTGCAGACTCCCCTGACGACCATGACTTGAAGTGTGAAACAGACTTAAAGTCTGCGGAGTGTAGCTGGAACCGGGGTCGTCGCACACACCTGGTTGGGAAAAGCCGGATGACTGTGTACTCCATGAATGGAAGGTATGTCACATACTCTGGGGCAGCCTGTAGCCTAGTGGCTAAGGTACTTGACTGGAACCCCTGAGGTTCAAGCCCCAGTCTAGCCACAGCAAGAACATCATTGCTGTTGGGCCCCTGAGCAAGGCCCTTAACCCCACACTGCCCCCAGGAGGGACCTTGGATAAAAGCATCAGCTAACTGACTAACCTGAACTGTAACCTACTCTACAAATAGCATTGTCTCGCTAGTAGCTCTAAACACATGGGTTCATTTTGGTGTGTAACTCTGACATGAAATTAAACAGCATTCTTCTTTATTCATCGACACAATCTGGCAGGTTTAGCAATAGATACAACAGATTTACCAAACAGTGCTCATGAACAAAGAAAAAGCTAACAACAAGTCTACTGAAATACCATCAGAGCACAGAGTCATGTCCTATCGTGGTAAAGATATTTCTTCTGGTCTCACATTGCTTTTGACCTCGTTCTTAGATGTTACATAACTGGACTTCTTGGACTGTTGTCTCATATTTACCGCTTGTGAATTGAAATAATGAGAATGCCTTCATCTTAATTTGCAATTTTTCAGGAATTGTACGAAAGCCAATGAAGTGAGTCAATCCAGAGAAGTGACCCAATACACATGTAATCCAGAGCTGTCCATGGGAGAGAAGAACTGGACTCTGACTGCCAGAAACCCGCTAGGCAGTGTTGTGCTCACATATACGGCTGACCTGAGTCACAGAAGTATGTTTCCTCTTCCATGACACCACCAACTGATCTGGGTTCACTGTAGTGGTGGACAACCATGTATAAAAGGAGCTATCTGAGAGCACATAATCAGATCATAACCCTACAGAGCCGTCACCATTATATTTATTCAGGACCTTTGGGTGCTGTAGCCTGAACTGGTTGAGGCAGTGATACATATTGGAAGTCTATCATAATTCATTATCTTTCCGTCTAGGCTCTGTCCCTTATTTAGTGTATGTACATTCACTTACCCACAGTTTGAAGGAGTTTTAAGCTGCACAGTGATTTGACTTGAGAATCAGACAAACTTTACGTTGAATAAGTATGGCTGTAATTGGTGGATGGTGTCATGAACGCTGTAATGGGTGGAGCTACAATGAACTGTCGATCAATGACTCGTCCAAAACACTATGCTTAGTCGGGTCCTGGTATCATGGTAGATATTTGTCCATTTGTGGCTTCTAGAAACTTCACTCTCACATCACAAGCTAATATAGCATTTTTATTAAAATGACAAAATATATCCTACAAATGTCTATTTAATTCTTTTCTTAAAATTCTTCAACATGCCTCTTAAGAAATGCAAAAGCATTTGCCTGTGTACGCTAATGTAAGTTTCAAAGCTAATGTATGTTTTAAAAAATGCAACTAATATTATTCTTTTGTGTGAATATATCTCTTTATTTATGTAGACAATTAAATCCCATGGTTCCTCATCTGTAGAATGTCAGGTTTTGTCCACACTAAATTTTTGTCTATAGATCCCGTCCTAAGAAGTCTTTATCATCTTTTCATTCATTGTTTGACGGTTGGTTTCGTACCATCTCGGCTTGAAAAAACTACCGACCTGGATATAAATGAATGGTGTTAAGTT
This sequence comes from Albula goreensis, assembly GCA_022829145.1. Taxonomy (NCBI): domain Eukaryota; kingdom Metazoa; phylum Chordata; class Actinopteri; order Albuliformes; family Albulidae; genus Albula; species Albula goreensis. The sequence continues at coordinate 3,897,744 of CM040765.1, forward strand.
AATGTTTTCCTCCTAAATTACATCCTTAGGAATGGAATACAACCTTAGGGAGGACAGGTGGAAAACTCCAGCTTCAGAAAGTGAAAGCACTACCATGTATTTGTTCTACCTGTGCAATAAACCTGACGAGGGAGGCGTTTATCTTTAACTCGCTGTCCACTCATTCTGTACCACAGTTCGTATCCAGCCTCCAGAGAAAGTGACCTCGGAGGTGCACGCTCGGAACGCCACTATTCATTGGAGCTTGAAACTGCAGAAGTACTCAAATTTGTCACTTTTGTGCCAGGTGGAGCTGACACATGCAGATCACAAACAACAGGTGAGTTCAGCTTTCAACAGCACGTACCACGGCTGTTGTCGTTTGCAGTGGCCACATATGTGCTATTTTGCAATTCATAGTTTCTTGAGAAGAACATAGGCACTTCCTGTAAGGCACTTTGAATTGAAAGCTACTACTATATGGCTAAAATATGAAAGTAAGTACAATGTAAGTAATATATATTTATGCGAGTCATGTGTTAAAAGACACTTGTTTAGATAATATAATGGTTTAGACAGAAATGTTACAGCAATCGAAGACCACAACTTAGAGGATGGGTATTTTCCACTTGTTTGAATGTTTTTAGAATGTCAGAGACAAAAAATAATGTTGCCTGTCTAGCGAAAGCTTTTCACAGCTTTTGAGCTAGATAGCAGATGACACCAGCCGTCAGATGACAGCAAGATGGCAGCAAGTCTCCAGTAGAGTCTATTTGGAGTACCACATGAGGAGGTCATAGTCATTTCCATGCAGCTACATTCAGCAAACACCCTTGTTTGGAGCGGTTACGGCCATTTTGCACATTATCCACCCACACAGCTGGGTATTTACCAGTGCAGTTTGGGTGCGGTGTCTCACTTAAGGGTACAACAGCAGCGCTCCAACTGGGAGCCACAACCTCTGAGTTCCCTGACTGTTATGCTACATACTGTCACCCGACAGAAACGGAATTAGAATCAGTAGGAATTATTGGACGGGTCTTGACAACTTTGTGTTAGAGGAATCGTATCTGACTCGTGTTCTGTACAAATCGGTCTCTGTTAGGATTGGTGTCAGAACCTTCGCTTCTCCTTTTCTTGATGAATGACACTGATGTACTGAGGCCAATAGCAAAATAGTAACGTTTTCCTCCATACGGATCCCTGTGGGTTGGTCTTCTGCCTACCGACCAGTTTTTACCCAACCTGTAATGGGCCTATTCCCTCAGTTGTGGTCTTTCACTGTACGCCTCTGAATATATGTGTATCTCATTAATTCTGTTTCATGTAACTCTTCATGGGTAGGTCAATGGCTCTGGAATGGGACTGTCATCGTTGGTGCTGGAGGATTTGCAGCCTCACAGATATTACAGTGTTGCAGTGCGCTGTGCCACTGCTAAGCATTTTTGGAAGTGGAGCGACTGGAGTTCAATTCATAAATTCCAGACCAAAGAAGACTGTAAGTAAACTTATGGCTTGCTGAGTATGGAGGGCATGAATCTCCAGTAAATTAGTGAATATTCTTAGTTTCTAGGTCTGTTGCCCCAAAATAGAGCCATTAGAATGCAAATTGGCCTTCACCTTCCTGTAGAGGGCGAACCCCTTCTTCTTAGGTCCATAGAAATCTGGTATTTGGTTTTGGAAGTTGTACTACTGTGCAAAAAGGACATATAACTGATTTAGAAGGTCCAAATTATAAACGATTTTATCTGACAATTCAAGGACTTCACATGTTTTTTCAGGTTCCTTTTGCATGTTACATAATTTTGGACATTATGGACAATTAGGGGGACATAAAGTGTAAGGAGTCATTTATCAGTACATCTTCTGTTTATTATATTGTAAGATTCAAGTAGTCTGTACAGATTTTATCACTTTGTCTGTGTCCTCTCTACACACCTGTGGGTGCCCTGATTAAAGAACCCGTAGAGTGTTACACAGTGAATGCTTAAAAGAGTAAAACACACCCAGGTGAGAAGCTTGTTGTGTTTCCCATGTGACGCTGTGGTTAAACCTCCAGCCAGGAGAAACCACAGTGGGACTGGGAAGGTGCACATTAGTCACGACCACCAAGTTAGGGAGTTAAAGCAGTGTGTCAATTAAGGATATATACCATGTCATATAGTGCCGTGTTTTATCATCCAAGCCCTTGGTTTGTGGTGTGATTCATTACATTACATTATAAGCATTTAGCAGACGCACTTATCCAAAGGTACTTTCAACGCAGAGTGAATTTTTTTCGGGACAAGGGTGTTAAAGTGGTGAAAGTCTCAAGTGCCAGGAGGGTGAGCATGGACTCAACCCTATGAATGACCTGTGGAAGAAACAAAGCACAAGTTGCAGAGTGTTTAACCAGGGAATTGAAAACATAGGATGTATTTAGAATTTTTTGGGATTCTGCTATATCCTCAGTTTCATAGTCCTGTTAGCATTTTGCATAATCCATACCATTTGATGAACTGGACCTCAAGCCTACATAGGGAAATGCATTTAATTAATTATATTATTGGCACCTTCTGAATTTTTTTTTGTTTGTTTGGCAAATAGAAGAGATATTTTTGTCAGGTTGTTGCAATGATTCTACAAATAACCAAGGTGACTGATATTGCAAACGTTTGACACGGTGCACACATATTAAATAATATGTTTATACCCTGTCACATGGCACAGACTTACCAGATTTTATATCTGATAGATAGGGGTCGTAGATGTAAACGAGTTAAGAGTAAATTCTGTGTCAGGAAGTAGCATTTTACACATTTGTTGACTCAAGAGCAGATTGGATGTTGTTGAGGCAGAGACCCGTAGTGTTTTCCAAGTCCAGGTTTGATGCAGTACTGGCCACTCTGTAGATTGTAGGTAACCGGTGAACTAAACTGGCCTGAACGGTCTCTTCTTGTCACATGATCTCCTTACGTTCTCCTTATGTTTCCAGGTCCCAAAGCTCTAGACATGTGGTTTCAAAGGAAAAGTAAAGACAACGCTGTCATCTTGTGGAAAGTAAGTACAGTTAACTTATCATTCACTTATCAGTCAGTTCTCTACATGATTGGCCTGGGATACCGTGACATTTTTCTGTTCCTTGTTTAATTTGAGATCTTGAGTAAATTTCGAGCCATAATTAGGTGCCCATAGCTGAATATTGAGAGTTATAGCAGTGCAACTCCTCCTCCAGCTCTTGCGCCAGGTCACCTGATTTATGTAATTAATATGACTGAGAAAAACCTCAAAACGTACTCCAGGACTCGAGTAGCCTGTGCTTGGTCTAAGCTATCAGTCTTAGTGTCCACTAACTGGTGTTAGTGCAGTCACGTGTGAAAAAGGTCACATTCTCAAATACATTGTGTATTAAAAAATGCTTGGGACTCCCTGTGTTAAATGGTAAAACCAAAATAATTGTGGTGAAAGTATTATCTTTGGGGGGGCAATAATGTAAATGAACAATTATATAAATAAAAAAATAAACACTTTGAGATGGCCTGGGCATCTGTCCAGTGTCTTTGGCCCAATGCATGCTGGGATAGGCTCCAGCCCCCAGGTGACCCAGGATTTGATGAAGCAGGTGTAGATAATGGATGGAAGGATGAATCACTGTTAAACAGAAGGTGACGGAAGACTTTTAATGATGTATATTTTCATAATTGACTGTAAGAAGACCCATTATGATAACTATTAGCAGATATTGACAAAGCCGTCATTTTGTTTTCCACGCCTTTGTCGCTCTCACAGGCTCTCTCGGACGTGGACAGTAACGGCCGAATTAAGGGGTACAAGGTGACCTGGGGGGGTACGGAGCACAATTGCGAGCTCTCACAGCGCAGCTACGTTCTTCCCCTTGGAGACGGCAATGCCGATCACACTGCCACAGTTATCGCCTTCAACTCCGCCTGCAGCTCCCCTCCCTCAAAGATCACTATCCCTAGATGGACGGGTGAGTGAGATGAAGAGACGGATGTATGGAAGCCGACTTTGGACTCAAATCAGAAAAGTTTGGAAACAATGACTGAAGGAGCCATTAAGTAGTAAAGAGAGGGCTCACCCTTCTATGTGGATTGTCCTTTTCACAGAGTGTTCTAGAATGCTGGTCCCACAGTGTGGTATCTAATTATGATTGGGAGGATTAGCTATTGACTGGAGATTGTAGTGAGAGTCCAAAAAAAGTTGGGCACCCCAAAACTGGGAAAATGTGGGAGAAAGGGTACAGTTACATTGATTTTCAATATTGACAAAGAGGAGGGTACACCAGAGAATAAAAAGAGATTACATTAGTTAAGCATGACATTACATGGACAGAAAAAGGAGAATTTATGATGTAGTAGCATCTCAATTGAGTGGACTTGAAAGAGGAGGGTAATGAAGGATCTGGACGAGACGTGAGAGCACCGAAGCTGAAGCTGAAGTTGCTTCTTCGTATTTTCAGGCGACGCAAACGTCAGTGCCTCTGAAATCCTCGGTAATGATGACGGCTTTCACTTGTCCTGGTCTGCCAACGTCGGTGCCAGCTGTGGGTATATCGTGGACTGGTGCCCCACCTACAGCGGGCAGGACTGCGTAGCGGAGTGGGTGAAGGTGCCAGCTGGAACCACCGAGGTCAGGAGCCAGTCAGGTGAGGTGCAAAAAAGCTTAGTTGCTGGGACCTGGAGACACAGAGTGTTGTATTAATTAGAGTCGTTGCATTAATGTCAATATTTGCTCATTTTCATAGATCATCTGCAAGTAGGTAGCATCTGTGTGATGTTAATTCCAGTACCTGATTTCCAGGTTAAATTATTTTCAACCTGAAAGGTAAAGATATACGCAATTGGTTTGTCATTATTTGTATTTGTACAATAGTAAACTTCTCACTCCCCGCTGTCTAAACCTATCTAACTTAGGTGTGCAACCAAGTATTCAACCAAATATTGACACAAATGTTCATCAAAGCTCAAAAGAAAAAAATTGATTCCACAAATTGTTGGCACACAGTAGGAAGCCTGCAAATGTTTGCTGTGGGTCTAACTGGAACTGTTTGTCGGAGGGGTTTCCAGGAATTTGCCATGAAACTACGTGAAAATGTTGTAGCTGCAGCAAATTTGAGTCTCAAAACATGTTTGCATGTTCTAGGGAAGTTCCTCAGGACATCTCAAAGGGTTAAGCAATGCAGCCTTATTTGTCAGCCACATTGACTTCCCTATTATTGTTTACCAGAAATAATTAATTCATCATTTTTTACATTACACTAAAAATTTAAAAATTCCACTGGTAGCATTGTGGTGTGGAAATGCACCATGTCATGTGCTGCGGCCAAAGAAAAGATCAGAATTTAGAAAACTTTCAAAGTGGTCATTTTGGCTGCCCTCTGTGTTTTGGAAAAAGCCGTTCTATCCTCACACGAATTATTAATATTGTGAGAGGACAAATGTTAACAGTGTATCAATATTGACTTCAACACACAATTCGTATACAGAAACGTCTTGCTTGGTGCTACATGGTGAACATTACAAATTTAAAAATCTCTTGAGTCATCTCGCTGCTGTTTCATTCAGATTTGTCACAGTTCTAGACTTCGCTAAAAGTTCCATTTTTGATGTGGACATTAAAGAAACCTGACGGTTAAACTAAAGCTAGCTGACATTGGGTGACTCCCATACCGGACTTTACATCCCAGCTAACCGAACATGTCCATATAACTCTTGGGGAAAAAATTAGGCCATATTTGCACTGTAGATTTGACATGTTATAATGTGAACATTCCTCAAACATTCACAGAGCATTGCATTGTTCCGAACCAGTTACGTAAAGATCGTAACAAAACAGTCCAGGTCAATAACGTTAAAGAAACACGAAGTAGTCCTCGGGACATTTTCCCTCACGATCTTAGAATGTTTTGGCAACCAAGAATTGTTTCATGGGATGGCTCCCACACCTTATAACTTCAAACAAGTCTCCTGTTGGGGGCTTTCCGATTTAATCTGGCCCATCTGCAAGATGTGTCGATCTTGTTCTTAGTTTCAAAAAGAGAATTAATTTCACTTGTGCACCTTCAGTCTTCATCCCAGGTAGCTTTAAACCAGGGGAGAGATACTCCCTGTCCATCTACGCCTGCAGCCAGGGACCTCCCAAACTCCTACACAAGATGGAGGGATATGTGAAAGAGATGGGTGAGTGGTCCGATATCTGTTGATGGATTAGCATAGTTTATGTTTGTCTGAATTTGAATGAGTATGAGAATATTTTATGATGTGGACAGAACAGTCAGCCAATCATTTTCCTGTTGTCTAAAGCCTATCCAACACCCTTGGAAAAAAATTTGAATACTATTGTGAAAATTTTCTTAAATTAATATATGTATATATTATAATATATGTCCATATGTTCTGTTGACAAAATTTAGGCATTAACACCTTTTATAGTCCAGATCATTAATCCCTTTTATTATTTTTTAAAATCTCATTCAAGTCCAGCCTTAATCTAACTTTTCTTAGCCAAAATCCAAGATAGATTTTCCTTTTTTTATTTTTCTTCTCCATGTAACTTTTACATTTTATAACAATTAGCAAATTAGTTATATAATAACGAGCTCCTTTATCCTCCAACGGTAGCTTGCATTTGGTTCCTGGAACTGCAAACATGCCACGTGCACAGAATAATGTGTGATGTAAAATTCAAAGATTCATGAATTCCTGATTTTTGCAGGTTAGCTTGAATGAATGTGCAAAATTTGGCATCCCTGCATGAGTTGGAAAACATTTAAAAGTAAAGGAAGGTGTAGCTGTCTATGCTAATTCTGGTCTGGCCTGCAACCATTAGGTGGAATGGTTAGTTCATACCGCAGAAATATGTAGCTCTGGTGGTCGACTGTAGTCTGCTAGCCAATCAGCAATCTCTGAACAGCTCACGCTCTGTCCTCACTCTCCTCTTCCTGTTCTGTTTTGGCTAGCTCCAGCTGACCCGGTGCAGAATCTGAAAGTCACCGAGGAAGGGTCGACGGTTGTGCTTCTCTGGGAAGCAGTTCCTCCGTGGAGCCAGCGCGGCTTCATCCGTGGCTATAATATCTATTTGAATAACAATTCTCATCCCAGCGGTAAGAATTGTTTCATAATTAATGAGCCCGAGAACCACAAATGGGAATGACATCTAGATATTAGCCTCTGTTTCGGCCATTTTTTGCTTGTGTCTGTTTAGTTTTTGTTAAGAGTTCGCTCTTATTTTTATTTTTTTTTGTTCTTAGTTTTAATTTATGATAATCTTGTTTAATACTTCATGAGAGCTTCTGTTATATGCCTGTGAATTGAACATACTTTAGTATATTTACACAGACTTAAAATATAATCAATATATTTCACAGTATTTTTTCACCAGTAAGGGAGAACTGACAACTGTTGTTGATTTTTTGTCTTCTTGCTGCTGTGTCCTTGCTAGTGAATATCGCAAATCCTGATGCAAGAAAACACATATTTGACAACATGCCCAACAGTTCGTATAGCTTCACGGTTAAGGCCTACACATCCGCTGGAGAAGATAATGGGGTCGAAATGTCCATTAAGCTGAACCATCAAGGTAAGTGTCATTACCCCTTAACCCCAAATCTCCTTCAGTCAGTAATGGAGCTTTGTGTCATCTTTAAATGTACACATCTTTAAATTTCCAGGACTCACATTACAACTGTAACAGATTAGATTCCAAGAAAACACTAGCGCTGAGAAAACGCATGTCCACAGCACCGTGTGCAATACTCTCACGTTATACTGACCCCTAGTGTACCACCACCAGAAATGACGTCTGTACAAATCTCCGAATCACCAATGGCATTGTATATTATTATAAGAAAACAGTCTTTACAGCGATGCTTAGACATACTGTTAACTATAATTGTCTAAACATATTAATGATATCAAGTTTGCCATGTTTTACATCAATACGAATGAGAATGTTAACGAGAACGAGAAGAGTAAGAAGATGATGACGATCATTATCAACTGTACATATAGGGAGGAAATATGCTATATCGTCACTTTATGTGCTGTCCCTAACACTATATTGTAATATTCTGTAGCTGATCAGCCGATTTTGGCTATCCTCCTTTCCCTGGGTTCGATGACATTACTCCTCTTCCTCATCCCAGTTATGTACTACCATAGAAGATGGTAAGATATGATGCTGTTTTACGTAAAATTGAATTTAATTGAATGGGGGTGAAACGGTGCATAGGTATAACAGATTTTCTCCCCCCGCCAGGATGAAGGAGAAGTTCTACCCTGACATTCCAAAGCCAAAGCTCCCAGATGACTGGTCAGCATCAACGGTGAGTCCTCTTTTTCATATCGTATTTTATTCAATTCAATTCTGTATTATTTACTGCCTTTTGTACATCAGAACGTAGGAAATCGTACCCGCTCTGCTCAGTCAGTAATATAAAACAGTGCAGGTCGACCGAAGTACACGCAACATGAAGCCGACAGCGTAGCAAAGTGCAAGACTAGACAATATGAGAGGATACAATAAAATACAATACAAAGTTTGAGGCGCATCAAATTGTGTAAGCATTATGTATCTGTGTTATAGTATTCACCGTTCTTTAGTAATACCAAACCTAAAGAGCAGGGAATGTTCTTTAGCTCCGCAAAATTCACAAATGTGCTCCAGTTTATTTATATTTTCCAAGGCTCAAACTCATACGCTGTGCAAATTCCTTTATTGTATCATAATAAAATTATGTTATGGGCAAATAATTATCTTCTTTTGAAGCAGGCCTGTTCACTGTTTTAATTATTCTCTTATTCTCTTTGTAGTGGTTTATTTTCCTTGTAAGGTGAATGGGTTTTAAGGTGTTATGTTTGAATTTTAACCTGTACCATTGAACTATGATAGAATTTTTATTGCAAGAGACTTTTTCCAAGTACAGGGGGTCCTCGACTTACGAACGAGTTCCGTTCCTACGACTTGTCGTAAGCTGATTTTCAAAGTAAGTCTGAATTTATACCTAAACTTATACCTAAGTTAACACCTTAAGTCACTCACTCTGTACACACAACACATGAAGGACATATAAAATACAGTAATTAAATGAAACTGTAATAAAAAAAGAGAGAACAATTTCTTATCTTTATTTCTGTGTTCCTATTTACGAACCAAACAGCGTAGGTCGAAACTAGTTTTTAAAATAATTTATGGAAGTGCGTCGAAACCACAAAACGTCGTAACCACAAAACGTCGTAACCCGAGGACTCCCTGTACATCTCGTAAAATACTCTCTCACCTTTGAGCTCTTAAGTGTCATTAGTCCTTTTATGTATTTTAAAATATTTTAGACCCAGCTCATACAATGAGCTGTACTCTTTATTTGGTGTCTTGAATTGAATTCAGAAAGTTTCGAGATGAAGAATATTTGTGTATCTGATCATCACACTGTTTTTTTATGTTTGGTTTTTTGTTCTACCTTAAAATTTGTTTTCCACCTGGTAAGATCTCTTCATCTTTTGCAAACAGTAGAGATACCTATATATTAAATATATATTACTAAGTAACTCTCAACTTAAATTCACCATATTGATTGACCAGAAATAGAAAGGAAACAAAAGAGCAAGGCATGAATTTCTGAGAACTGGATGATCTTATTTTAAGTTCATCATCACAACATGAAAGAGTAAATAATAACGATGATGATGATGATGATAATAATAAATATAATAATTATTTATTATTATTATAATTATTATGATCATCATCATTATTTATTTCCACTGAAAAGCTTCATCGAATGACCGGATGCACAAAAAGAACTACCTTAATAAAGAAATTATTAAATTATTCAACGTTTTTGTATGTTTCCCTCAGATGTTGGATGGCCGGACAGTAGACGTGACACAGTGCCCCTGTGACACCCTACACATTGTAACAAACTTGAAGGAAGAGTCTGGAGAAGGTCTGAAAGAACACTCCAACAGCACCATGGAAAGGAGATACTTCAGCCAACTAAATGAGAGGCCACTGCAGAGACCCCTCAACCTGGCCCTCCCAGTGGGCCCCGCCCACGTCTCCTCCATCTCCCTGGGCTCCTGTCAGACCTACATCACCTATACAGAACTGCAGACTCCCACAGTCCGCTCGGGGTTGCCCTCTACAGATGACGCCCAATCGTCTGAGGACTACAAGCCCCAGAATTCCGCAGCTTCCCCCACGGAACCTCAGGGCATCCCACCACACCCCATTCTGATGGGGGATTATCAACCCCAGTTCAGTCCGCACCTCCTGCCAGCGACTGAACTGAATGTCTGTTTGGACACCCCTACATCTGTCAGTTCCTTCACACCCCTGCTGAGCAATGATGTAATGGAAAACAGTCAGGACCAATCAGCTTTTCCCTCCTCATCCTGGTACCACAGATGTCTTCCTGATACAAACTACTCTAATCCCACCTACTGTCTCACAAACCTCAGCGCCCCTCCTCTCTGATCCTTACATAGCTTGTAGGGCTAGCTCAAGGCATTAGTCAACTTGTCGCACTTTTATGATCTTAATTTAATGATTTAAATATATATTGTTTGGGGAATCAGAAAATGGTTTGAGTTCCAGGGCTGAGAAAGAATGTTATAAGTAACATTGTTAACACTGTGCTACTTTACAAAGATATACAAAACCGTAATAATGAGCCTTTAAAATATAAATTTTATAAGCCTTTAAAATAAAAGCAATAATGATTCTCAATGTGTCGGAAAACCAGCAAGGAGACGGAGCATTCTGCTAATTTATTTCAACACAGTATAACATCACACAACTTATGAACTTGTAACACCAACACAATAACTTCTAAAAGCAAATGATGAATAAAAAACAGCCTTTTGTCAAAAAAAAAAAACAAATGAAAAAAAATTGCTGCTCTGGCAAGATTAGGATAGAAACTTTTGGTGAACCTGATGTAGTTGCGTTATTTTAATGTACGTAACCATGTTACATCTGTAGTATTCGCAGTATCAGTTAAGCACGTAGGGAATTGTTTTAGAGGTGACAAAATATACTTTCTCAAGTAAGATACTCGTACTTTCACTGACATGGCCGATTTCCAAACGTGGATCATTGTGGAACAACTTTTTCAAACTACAGGATGTGAGATAAAGGATCAGATTAAGGATCTAGGCGGCTCGCCCCATTAAGCCCTGGCGAGGATGGGCCAGTTGTCGCCTCGCGATAATGGACCTCCGGCCATTGTTCGACAACAAATGAAAGGGTGCGATATGTAGCGGATGAAGATGAGCATACAATATTCCAGTCACACGTGAGTGTGCGCTGTTGGAACCTCTCTGCAATCCCATAATAAGCCTCTGCTGCACGGCAACCACAAACATAGAACTAGGAGGCCGATACAGGATGAATTTATTGCGGGAACGTCACCCTACTATTTCACAACAGACCGCTCTTGACCCTTGATGGCAGAATTGATTGTCATTGCAATTATTAATCGATGTGTGACGCTATTGGCCTGGCCCTAGATAAAATGAACAGAAAATACTTCAGGACATAATATGCATTCAGTTGCATTTGTTTTTTTTTCTGCTTTATCGACTACATTCCTTAAAATGTGAAAACGAACTTGATTGCAGTTTTTGAGATTATTGTCAAATTGCTATCCCATGTATGTTTAGCCAACAAATTCAAACTAAGACTATTTCAAGAAACATGAAGGAAAGCTATACAGAATATAAATTCAGATTTTTATCTAGGTTTTTTTTTCTCCTCGTATATGTGAAGTACTTAGTGCAGCTGTGGCAAGGCACTGCTGTCTTATTTGTACTGTATGTCTTCCTCAAACTGTATGTGTTGTTTTACTGTGTACTTTGTGTTACATGTGAGAGTTTTCTGCTGTTCAGTACTGCTGAAGAGGCTAACCAGACCAAGCAATGTTGTATTTATCTATTAAGTTTAGTTTGTTGATTGGATGACATTTTAATGAGGGGTGGGAGCCTTTCAATGAATAATCTTTTAAACAAAATGAAAAGATTACATTACAGTCCCCCATTTTTACAAAATTTAAAATACATTTAGAAAAAATACCATATTCAAGCAAATAGTCAACATCTAATCGAACAAATGTATCACGATTTTTAACCCAAACCATAGGATGGTGAGATTATTCCATAACCCTCCTTGAGCTATTGCCGACAAAGTACCATAGACTTTTTCCGGGATTCAATCAACATTTGTCCTTAACTTTTTCTTATTTTTTTTTCTTATCAATTGAATAAGAGTGTTATGCCTTTATATACAGGAACAGTTTGGCAGGTTAATTTTCATTGTTGCAAAACTCGTCAAGAAGACCTACTCTTTGTTGATCACATCCATGGTAGTTATGGTTCAAAACCAAAGCTTTATTTGACAAATAGGTCTACAGTGTACACCTTTTTAAATTATGTCAGCATAGTTATCAAGGTTATTTAAAATGTGAATCATATTGAACACAATTCCCATCCCAATCCCGAGTGTTTTTTTTTACCTGTGCGTCCACAAATAGCATCTAAATGTATATCCTAAATTTCAATGAGATAAAACAGGAATGCATGCATATTTTGTAATATTTTATAACATGTGAAAACAGTTTGTATTGTAGCTTGTAGCAGCTTTTATAAATATTTTAGTGGTTTTAAGTATGAAGACTACTTAAATGTAAAAATTCTCTCCACCTCATGTCATTGGGTCAGTTTAGTATTTCTTTTTCTTTGTACTATATACTTTTCAAAATGTTAGTCTGTTTAATGTTTACGTTTTACATTTTTAAATGGGTAATTTTTTAAAACAGTTTTTATTGTTAGAATGTCTAATTTTTGAAACACTGTGTTCTGTGAACCAGAAATAAATAAAAGCATTATATTTGAATTGACTGTGCAGATCATACTGCAGATAATATTTCAGCTCCAGACTTATTTTATTCCTGATTCACCTGCTTTTCTTTTCCATTTTACATTTAAGAAACATATTTGTGTCATTCCATGTCTGTTTGTTTTGTATATACATACGATAAATGTGCATGCACTATAATAATGATACTGATGACCGCAAAACAAATGCAAGACATCTCACTTGTGACATGTAACTGTATACAATATCTTTGTTTCATTTCCTACTTATATGTAAGTGTAGTACATAAAATTACCAGTACAGAGGTATCGCTAAACTGCAGTGGTCAATTGACAAGGATCTGTCAACTCATCTTTCCTTGTTTGTTGCCGTTCTACCCTGCTACAGAACATTTAAAATCGTGTGTGGTGGCCAGACACAAAATATAAGTAAAATTTAAAATCTTGGAGATCCTCCGTTTACCTTCCCAGAGAGGTGTGGCCCCGCCTTCTTTTCTAAATGGGCATGGCCCATTTTGCTTCATGTCAGGTACAAGCATGTACATGAAAGCAAAGGCATCAATTTTGATACCCCTGGTTTTATCCCAGCAGTCTCTACAAGACTATATGAACAATCAATAAATCAAATATGGCTCAAAACAGTTGTAAGTGTGCCAACATATCACTGAGATTGGTTGTTTCAAAACAATTTAAACGGCTCCTAAGAATCAGCTTCGTTATTTTGAAACAGCATGTAATGTTCCAATTCTTCAGCCATGTCAGTTGCTTCAAAATATTTCCCCTAAATTGCATTAGCTGTAAATGAGTTTGTTTGAACGTATCAGATCAATCAATACATTGGATTCAGTACCAGTGGGGTTCGATAGAACAGTATCAGATCAAAGCCGATGTGTGGTATTATACCCGTTATCTTAATCGATAAGTTTTAAAATAGACAAACACAGCCCTAACTCCTCTGCAGCCAGCCACATGGTACTCATATTCGCCCTAATGGTGGGACTGTACCACACCATAATTGTACATATTGATTATTTTAGGGACATTTTTACTGATTTTTATATGTAATGTTAGGGTTGAGTTTCTGCCATATCTAAATACAGCTCTTCCCAGATTAGAATTGGCACCTATTTTGGCTGGCTATTTTGGCAAATAATAGACCTATTCAAATAAACAATATATTTTGTGAAAAACGCCTTGCGGGTGAAATGCAGACAGGGCAATAAAAACCTCTACTGTTTTTATTGCACTGTGAGTTTCGGACACTTTATTCTGTTTGGAGGTGGAGACACTCTGCCCCCCAAATTCCTGTGGGTGGATCTTTATGGGATACCTGGACACTGCCTGTATTTGGGACATTACGTGGCTAGGCAGCTATGAGAGTGCAAACTGGCGTAGGTCAAGTTGCAATGAAACTCTCCCATCTTGAGTCACTGCAACTTGTTTACAGTCTCAGGGTAATTATATGTTTTTTATGGTTAGGATAAATAAGGCATCCGATTTTAGACAAACCATATATTTATAACATTTGGTTTCAAATGAAGCACAACTCTTGCTACTGTATCAACAATTGCAGGGCCATTTTCCTTCATAATCTGTTTTATGCTCACACCAGATCCGTATTCACTGTACTATTTTTCCAGCCATCACCCATTTACTTCAGAGATTTCGTCTGTTTATCTCATCAGTGAAACTGACCTGTGTCAGACCTTATTTTCGTAACTTTGAGTCTCTTGTCCATGTATACAGGTCTGTTTCTTTGGCAAGCAGAATGTTTATTGCAAGGGCGATGATGTCACTTCCTTGCATTTCCTGTCCTCTATAAACAAGCTCCAGAATATCACCTAAATCAGATCATCAAATTTGTACATGGTGTGTTAGAGGACTTAATAATCCTATACAAATGAAAAAGGAAGTATTTAGCATTGTGATTAAAGAGAGGGCCCACACTTCCATTTCTTCAGAAAACACACATGCTCGCTAATCAGCATCTGAAATGAAATTGTGCATGGGTCGAGTAGCTTTTCTTGGCTGCTTTCGTTAGCACGAGCTGGGGAGTTGCTATGCTAGTGCATAGACTCATAACACCATGTAATGTGCAGATGTTTTCATGTAGAGCTGGACCGGCGGCGTGCTCAGGCTGTCTGAGGAGCAGGGGTGAAAAAAATTAAAAACGGCACCTCCTGCATGCCGTGGGGAGGGCACTTCATCGCATTGTGCATAGAGGCACCCAGGAGGGTACTTTCATGGTGTTTTTTTTACCCAAACAGGCACCGAGGACGGCCATTTTCTCTTTAAGGGGCTTTATTACATTTTCTCATACAAAGGTCCGTTCTAGAGGGCACTTAGTCACGTTTTCTCCACTGGAAGGGCACCCAAGAGGGTACAACCAGGGAGCTGGACAATACACCAAGCCGAAAGGTGCTCTATCTCATGAGACTGTGACTTTTGTGACTCAACAGGTGAAGAAATCAGTAGGCTGGATGCCTGGGTCATTTATGTTGTCTACTTGGGCATGTCACAGCTGTGACTTTAATGTTCAAACAATGTATTACATTTTATAATCCAAATACATTATATGGATCCTTTGGACCATCTGTTAGTGGAGATTTAATACTAAGATGGTCCTATGAAAGTATGGATAATGTATCACATGTATATACTGTGCATATAGATTATATACAGCTTTATACATACACACTGTATTTTGCACTTTATACATTATGTATGCGTACACTACCATTGGTTGTTTCAATTACTTATCTGCTAATGCAACCTCAATAGCATCTCAATAGAGCAGGGGTGTCAAACTCCAGTCCTGGAGGGCCGCAGTGTCTGCGGGTTTTTGTTTTTTCCTTTCGATTGGCAGCCATTTTTGGCCTTGGAAACCAGGTGTGTGGACTCTTTAGCCAACCAGTGATTTTAATTAATCAATTAAGTGCTAAAACACACCAAAAACCAGCTACCACTGTGGCCCTCCAGGACTGGAGTTTGACACCCCTGCTTTAGAGCATACTAATTAGACCTATACGGACTTCCAGAATCCTAGTTAGGGCTACCAGATCTTGCCCTTTGGTAGCCCAGAGGACTGCCACATGTCTTTATGACTCATTTTCCCGATAAATTTTCAGATAGAGTCTTTTGTAGAGGTTTAGTTTGTTCACGAGCAGTCACATGTCACCTGATCCGCTTATGGAATGATCGACTTCTTGACAAGTCTAAACTTGCCGTTTTACTCAATATTTTGGGGGGGGGGGATTTTAAGTTCTGTGTGGCTGAGGTATTTTCAAACTCTGTTTATCTTTTGGAATTTAGGCCCTTGGATATTCGGGGAACCGGTTGTTAACATTTTTGTCTCCTGAGCCGGAGGGACGGGAACCTCATGTGCAAGAGAACAGTGCATTTATTGTGGAATCCGATGAACGTGTTGACCGTTGCGTCCGCTGTCACGGTGGCTTGCGGAATGTGGCTTGAGGATATGATGAATGTTTTATTGCCTTGGGGGTGAGGCTGACTCACTTTTGAACGTATTTGCAAAGGATTATGAAGGACCCAAAGGAGTTGGGGAGTGGGGGGATGGGGTAGGGGGGTGGTGGAAGGGGATAAGAGTGCCCTTTGCGCGGTGTCTGACGTAGGATTTTCGGTTCCAGATTCATAGAAAGGACTGCAAGGTATTGTGGTGGTGAACCATTGTCTGTGTTGCGCTAGAATTGCGCATATGGAGAAGGAGGAACCTACGTCTGCGCTAGAAGGATGGGGGTTTCGATTCCACTGCTTAGGCTAACAGTGAAACGATATGTGAAACTAATATTTCACCAATGCTCTGCCAAGGGGGAGCGGGAGGTTTTTTGAGTATAATCACCCTTTTATGTCCTTCACATAAATGCAGAAATACGTGGGAGCTTTCACTGTAACGGCTAATGCTTGTGCTTCCTTTACTGATCCCTTGTTATTGATTGGTGGTTGGTGGGGGGGGAGGGGCTAGGAGGTATCCTAGTATGGAATTGTGTACTTTACGCCTATGTGTATGTGTGTATCAGGTGTGAGTGTGTCTTAGCTCACCCCTGAGTGATCTAACTTACCTACTAAGGCGACAACACTGTGTTTTCGTTGAGATGTTTGCGAGCTGGGAAGACGGCTAAACTTGTTCTGCCAGAGTTTGAGTCCAAACTATCTATCTCACAACCTGAAAACATACCAGATCCTGCTTCATTGCTTTAACTTGCAGTCATGTGGTGCCACCTTCGTGTGATGTTATTAACCATAGTAACTACAATATTTGTGCCATTGAAAGAATTGCATACATCGATTCACCTATACTTTTGAAGAGATTTGAATGGACAGAGGTCTTTGAGCCAACGGCTGCACAAATGTGTGCAAATGGTTTAAAAAAAAGACTTTTACAAATATGCTTATAAAACAATATTGTTTCATGCTGTCCATGTAAATTATCTGTGCTGAAGAAAATACAAAAATCAACAACAATGAGACGGCAATGGATTCCATAGTTAAACTTTACGCCGGCCATTACTTTAATTTGTCACAAACTCTTATCTAAACTGTTATGGGTGGCTGTGGCCATTGAATGAAAAACCATTGTTTTTCTGGTTTTTGTGATCTGGGTTGAGGCTGGTGGGTGGAGCTTCCTCTTAATTGGTTAATTGTTAATTGTTTGGTTCATGCGCTGTGCCTGTTTGATTTGGCTCACCTGTAGCTGGTCAGCCTCACAGTATTTAAGCTCACCTGTATTGCCTAGGTGCCTGGTGGTTTTGTTTTAGTCAGTCCCTGCAGAAAGCTTGAGGTTGGTGCTTTCTTTTTGATTGAAGTTTAAGAGCTTGTGCTATAACGTTTTTGTCATGCTATCTTTTTGTGCATATTATTTGAGTCCTGAGGCATACTGGCAGTAGTTCCACAGTCTGTGGAAAGCTGATTCCTAGTATTATTTCTAATCGGCAATGGAACAAGTGTCTTCTTTTTGAGCATTGCTGTGTGTCACACGATAGTCAGTGCCTTTGACGGGTTGGAGACTCTGCCTGCTCGCAGTCTAAAACTAGTCTACAATTTTTGATCAAACAATTCACATTTAGTTAAAGTTTAACCTCTCAGATTATATTCAGATATTTTTTATACTTTTTGACTGCACCATGTTGAAATAACAGCTGTTTTCATACATACCCCCTCCCCCAAAAAAATGTTATGCACACTGAAGTGGATATGTTTGGTACTTGCTGCATATCCTTTGCATGTTGTGGCTGCTTGTCTGTTTTTACCCTGTACTGTGGATCCATTGTCCACTTTTCCCATGATGCCCAAGTGCTTCTGATGCTAATGCATTATTGGTACTTCAATAACTAAAGTGTTCTTACCCAATTCACATATGTTTAGAACACACAAGGAGACCCATGCATAAATATATGCCGTCCTTCAACTTTATACAACAGCCATGTCAGAACCTATGAACCTTTTAGCATTTGCACTAAAATAAACGTATAATTAAACTGCAGCACAGCTGCTCACTACATTACATTTAAAGTGTGATTTCTCATCCTGCATTTGTTTCCTCCCTCCTCCAGGGAAAGACCGTTCTCTTCCTGGGGTTATCCAGGTGTATCCTAAAGGAAAGGTGGACCCGGCATGCTGTTCTCTCTGCGTTGTTTATTACAACGGCTTCACTTTGATCGCGACCCAGATAAAAGATCAAAAAATGTTGGCAATGACTGTGAACGTGCTGAGACCAGCGAGGACTTCGATGGTGGCGCTGTTTTTTGGGCCGTGAGTATACTGTTCATTATTCCACGCTCTCCAAACAGGGTATAGTTACCCTAGTCTTACCTAAATCGAGGAAACCCTTTATTTTTGGTATCACACTACTGTTTTTAAAGGAAGTTATCGTTACTTCTCAGAATATTTTCAGAGGGAAGTTGATGTTGTGGATTGTATGGTCTGAATAGCAGGAAATCACAATCCCTAGAATTTGATGGCTGGCTGCTAGAGAGCGATGAGGTCAATGGAACAAGTCAGCTTTCTCCATTTGTCCTCTAATGCCCTGGCGAGGCTATGCCAATTGTTGCTTCGCCAAGGTGGACCTTCATCCATTGTTTAGCACCAGAAAAAAAACGGTGCGATAGTTAGCTAATGGAGGTTAGGGTGAGTCAAGAGGGCATTTAACACTATAGGGACCTCTCTGCGATCTCGTACTTACTAGCCACTGCTGTTTTGAGGCCATTGAGTGCATTACTGGATCCGTTTACTGCAGGAATGATACCCTACTATTGTACAGTACACTGATTTTATGCCTGGAATAAATAACCAATATGTTGTGATATTATGACATAAAATGGAGGGTGAAAATGTTACATTTTCAGTTAAAAGATCCTATCTTTGTTTATTTTATACTGAATATATGGAAAACCTGTTATTCCCTGAACGATATTTTAAAAATAGTTTTGAATGAATATTAAAACACATTGTTCTATGGTAATCACAACGAATTAATAGCTCAGTCTTTTTTTTTTTTTTTTTTTTTTTTTTTTATTAAGGCGAGTGGCCAGGCCACCCTCCTTGAGAATTTTTTTTTCTACATTTATACAGTTAGATAGCAGAGAAGGATCTAGATGGGAATGAATCCCAGTGAAGGAAAGTTGGAGCTGGGTCTTGAACCCATGTCTCCCTGGGAACGTATGT
Organism: Albula goreensis; assembly: GCA_022829145.1. Taxonomy (NCBI): domain Eukaryota; kingdom Metazoa; phylum Chordata; class Actinopteri; order Albuliformes; family Albulidae; genus Albula; species Albula goreensis. The sequence continues at coordinate 3,917,273 of CM040765.1, forward strand.
GGCTGAGACACTAAATACATTACTCTTGACTTGGACTTAGATCTTCTTGACTTGTCTGAGATGCTCTTCGGGGAAGATAGTATTTCATCACCAGCACTTATGGTAAACCACCAGCCAACATGTGGTCTCTGCTACACTTTAGAGACCTTCTCTAGTCCTGGTTTGGATTTTGTAACTTCTGTGCGAAGGATTCGTCAGCATATTTCACACACAACGTTGACACTTTTGACCTCAGCTGCAATGACCACTGGACTTTGCACATTAAATTTTACACAATTCTCCGATGCGAGAATTGTGTAAAATTTAATGTGAAGACGCTGTGGAAGTACATGCGTTGAAACTCAGCTTGATTTTCCTAATCAGTCAAAGCAACAGGTAATACCTACTACTCATAAAAGCCTGTAAAGACAGGACTTCTAAAGGTATAATTAAACCTGAGGGGACCCCAGTAATATAGCCACCGGACAGCATAGACGTATCCTTCTGTCAGTGTTTGAATCGCTAATGACCAGATGATACACTGCGATAGGAGCTGAGTACATAACCCCGGACTTAATTAAATGTCAGCGATGGCCTTCTGGAGCAATTAAGCACATGAGAGAATGAGAGAAAAAGAGAGAAAGAGACGGAGAGTGGTAACTGATTAAGTGCAGTCAATTTGCCCAGCCTTGAATATTAGCATTAGCTCCTGAGCAGGTTAAAGGTTTTCTCTCAGCCTTGTGTGGGCCATGAATTAGATTAACATCTTTACTGAGGATAACGGTCTAAACACAATGATGACTCTAAATCTTGTCTCTATGATAATAACACTCTGAAGTTCTTATGCTCCAAAAATCATCTGAACGGGCATGTTTCAGTGATTTATTTGCAATAATTGTGTAAATGTTTTTTGAACGGTGTAAGTTGTACGTGTTGAACGTTGACGTTATATTGCCACCCGGTGGTATAAATTGAAGTGCAGGAAAATATCAGCAATACGAAAATGCTGGAAGTCAAGTTTGTTCAGGAATCTGAAATTTTCATTATTTCGAAAGTGTACCAATCTTTTAAAAAGTTGTAGGGAGGCTGTTTTGGACCATGATTTGTGCATTATTATGATTTTCAGCTCAAATTAAGTGACAGCGCATTTAATATAGGTTTATTACATAAGGCTTTTGGCTATCATAACATGATTTCAGTCCTCCCTCTACTTGTATCAGAGTGTTGCAATGCATGTTCACTTGTGTTGGCTTGGCTAGCACATCATGGTGGAATTTTTAGTGAGTGAAGTTCAGCTTATGTAAACTTGCTTATGTAACTTGACATAACATGGGTAAAAGTATCTAACCATCACCAATAATTTTATGATTGACATAAGGTTTTGGCATATTTTTCTTTTGCACAGTGTGTTATATGAAATTATATAGGTACCTGCCCCTGTGTTTGTAACCAGTGGTACACCATAACATAATCAATTGAAAATAGACATTTAATTTCAAAGATCAACCCATGATGTTGGAATTACTATTATGTTTCACCTTGGTTTTTTTAGTTGGTAAATGTTGTACATGGTTGGACATTTTAGAGTTTTGAGTTGTTGCAACACAACTTATACTTAATATCTTTGAGCAATGTATGTGTGCATGTTTGTGTGTGTGATTGAGAGACAGGGAAATTTGTTTGTGTGTATGTGGGTATGAATGTGTGCGTGCGTATGTGTGTGTGCCAAAAAAATGTGTATTTTGGTATTCATCTTTTCCAAGAAATGAAGCTGTTCGTCTCCTGTGTTTGAGTCTGAGTGAAACGACTAACGGAGGCCCTGATTAGTGCTAAAACGCAAACCTCAAAAGCTTTGCCTTTGGGTTTGAACAGAACGTGTGTAAATTAACGAGCTTGGGCAGGGAAACGGCCTCCCTTCAGCCAATTAAACTAATGAATCTGATTAATTCATTTGGATATCGCACATCAAAGTGTTTCAGGTAAACACTTGTATTCCGTTGAGAGACACCCGGGAAGTCTATTAATTAATACTATACAAATGACCATGACGCCTTGTGTTGAGTCCTTCCAGAGAGAGGGTCTGTAAAGCTTAGCAAATGGAGTGCTTTGTAGTTTTTTTTTTTTTTTTTTTTGTATGTTTGTTTTTGTTTTTGGTTTCCCATGATTCATGGTGACCTCCGTTTCACCTCTGGGTCGTGTTCTGCTTTATCTGGCTTACTGTCAAAGTTAAAACTGCAGGAAGATTACTCTCAATATTAATTTTGACGGAGGAGTTTCTAGTACCGGGGGAGGGACTGAAACCAAATTGAGACGACACATTATCCTGCTTTAGGTAACGATATTCAGCTGATGAATATATCAAGCGTTTAGGAGGGTTGAAAGTATGATGTTGATTCAGATGTAAGAAATATGAATGCTGTGTTGAAATAGAACTGATTGTTTTCTTTCAGCTTTTCTCTGGTAGTTTATTTGGCCTTGTGTTCTCTCCCTCTGCCGACAGCTGTTAAAAGGCCTTGGAAGTTTTATAATAAAGTGAAGCCAGCCCCTAAAAGTATAATCGAAGATAAAGGTGTCACATCTTCCGTCTTCATTAGAGATTACAGATCTAAACACGCACAGGCAAGCACAAACAGGCCCGAACCGGTGCAACGATCTATCGCTGTTCAGCAGACCACGCCCACCCAGGGTAACGAGGCAGGTTTTACCATGACTCAGACAGGAAGTGACAGCTGGCTTATTTGCGTCTTTCTCCCACGCGTGCCCTGATCCCCCAAATCACAACCAATTCATGTATTTCTCGTGGGGACCTTAAATGATGGAGATAGAGGTGGAGAGGTACAGACAAGAGGGAGACTCAAGAAGACCAGGGAATTCCCAGAACATATAAAAAAGCTATTAAAACCCTCATAACTGGGAGAAGAGCCCTCGTAACCCCATCCTTAGCTCTCACAGCCGTGTCATTAATCATTCTCGGAAGCGATGACTGCGAGGCATACCGTTCCCTGGGTGTTCCCATATGGAATGCTTTTCTCTGGAATAGATTATGAAGGGAGAAGGCACAAATGAATCCGTCTGATTGGTGCTAAGGTTGTCACAACACTGACAGGGTTGGGGGGGGGGTTTGGAGGTTGGTAGTGTTGTAGCAGGGGGTCTAGAGTCTACAGCGTATATACCCACCTAAACAGTTGGGGGTGTACAGTATACCCACAGTTAAGCTATTTTACCAATGCTATATATAGGGGCTTTGGGGTTACAGTATGCCCACCTCCCAAGACGATATACTAATCTCCAATTAAGTTTGAATAAGAATTCCCATAGGCCAGTTCACGCAGGTTATCAACTCATTCATTAGCAGATTCAGTCGCACTTTTAACAATATCTCAAATGTTATATTTTTATCTCCTGACACTGTAGATATGATACAGACATGAAATATTCAGTCTAAGAAATACAAGCAGGTACATACTTGTGCATCAATGCAGACAAACATGGTATTAAATCAAATAATCCCAAATTTTGGTTATACTTTTTGGAGGAAAGACTGGTCTTGTTTCTTGATTTTTGTGAAATACACTTACCGTTTTCTTCCCTTGAAAACATTGCTGATGGCTTTTTATAACATAAATAGTAAATGCGTATGATTTTCTATCATTTTAAATATGCATATACAATATGTGAAAAAATCAAAGCTTCATACGTAGATGGGGATGCTGGCATTGAACACCAAGGATGGGAATACTCAATAAACCAGATAATTAAACAACTATATTTTATGCATGAACAATAACTTTTTTCCACATGAATGAGTAATTGTCAAAAGTTGAAAATTCTTTAGAAGCTCTGAATTAAGTGTTCTGGCTGCCTCTCTAATATATTCTGCTTAAAGCAATCTACCTCGCTGTGTTTAAAGTTTTAATCGAAACTCAAGGTTGTTGCCATGACATCCCTCTTTTTTTTTTTTTTTTTTTTCCAGTCTTCACTTAACCCCCACCAGAATTGATCCCACCACAAAGGAGACGAAAGCAGATGGATCACAACGTGTATCTGTTAGAAGGTAACATTTATTTAATATTTCAAATGAACAATCCCGTTCCGAACACGAGCTTGGCTCTCAAGATATTCCATCTAAACTTCCATTAATGAAAATATTGTTTCTGAGTGCAGATAAGTCATTATCCATACTTCACATATCCACCCGATGAATTATGTCTTTGCCTATAATAAAAACCTGGTGTAGCAGTTTAGCCAACTTTATAAAGGTTTTATTTTACATTTCTGTCCCAAACGTTCAATTGTAGCTCCAATTATGGCATTATGGCTTTCTGATATGAACCTACTTATACCGCTCATCTTATTAAATACACACCGCTTATTTTGTCAGGTTTGGGTTTCCGTTTGCAATAGCCCCCATGTGAACGAACAAACAATGTCAAATACAAACAAATGCCCTCAACGAACACGCTTCAAACGCAACCCAGAGATGGCAGAATCAAGTCTTCACTGTCGTTTACGTTGAGGGGGAAAAAAAAACCTCATTCTGTCTTGGCCAGAACTCGTTCCTGTTTTCCTTCGAAACCATTCAGGGTCATTAAGATGGAATGGTACAGAGATGGACACAGGAATGTCGTAAATGGTGTCACAATAAATACAGCTCAGGACAGGACACTGACCCTGGTCCTGCTGAGTCACACAGCACTGACCGAAGCCATCAGAAATGAAATATGGACATAGCACTAACCCTGACCATTTACAAATGTTAGATTAGATTATACTTATGAGATTTCTCTGAAAGTTCTCATGCATTACAGGAAATGTTGTTTGTCATACAAATGTTGTGTGTCACTAACAGACGCAGAGGGCAGTATCCTCCATCGATAACATTATAAATAAATGGTCAATTGAAGTTTGAATACAGCTTTGACAAAGAACTGACCCCAAGTCAGTGGAAATGCAGTACTGATGCAACGGCTGTCCCTGATCCACAGAAGGGCACATTTAGGAGTCTTAGTCCTGCTTTATTAGCTTTATATTTTAATTAATTCAAATGTTCACTGTTTGTGTATTATTGCAAAGAGATTAATGAATCAATATGACTGACTGTTGTATTGTACATGTGTTTTGCTTGTGATCCTGACTGCACACTTTCATTGGTTGGTTGATTGATTGATTGATCGGACTGGGTTCAGGTTTACCCACAGTCATAATCTTCATTATCATTACAGCAGTCAAGATGTTATTCATAAACAAATGAAATCATACTCTACATCTCTGATGACTGAATTCTATGATAAATCCTGAAAGTGTGCCACCTAGTGTCCCCCTCAAGCAGTGCATGTGTATACCAACCAAGGAGTTAAATCAGCCGTGACTTTCCACGTTGCTTTAATGTTTATGCGGTGCATTTTGATAGCCACCGAAACAGCAGGAACGCGGCCATTAAAGAGCTAATGTTTGTGGAAAGTTAATGGACTCCAGCTTTTCAAACTAGTTTGTGTAATTATTACAACAAGTCCTGACTGCAAATGAAGTGAGCACAGGTTGTCACGCCAAGCTTCATTAGCGGAAGGAAGACCTCTCTACCAGCAGACGGTCAGGCCCGACCAAACTGTGGCTCCACGTTCACAACCACAGGATGCTATAATTACAAGATACTCGCTTAACGGAGGGAGAGACGCCATTAGCTGACTCAAAGGGCCTACAAATGGGGCGAAATGGAAGAAGCTAATCCGGAGTGAGCTGAGGTTTGGCACAGGACTGGTACCTGTTGGAGGGTGGGAGGGGCTAAGTGTGGGAGGAGGGATTATAAAGTAAGTAAGGTGACCCATTGGGCAGGTGGATGATGGGGGTAGGGATTTTGGAGGGGACTGACAGGAGGCACTGCTGTTGTTCTGTAGGGATCATAGAGCAACTCAGCATCATGGTTGTGACTTGAGCAACAGCAAGTAGTAAAATATAATACATTGATACCTATCTAAAAAAACAAAAAAATCAGACTTGAATTATTCACATTATGAATGCTGTTGTGTAGCACTGTTACAGTTAATCTCTTATTTGCGCTGTGATATAGTTTTTGCTCCATTGTTTAACATCTTTTAAGCACATTTAAAACATATTATCACAAAAAGGTTCCTGAACTGCACACAGTCATGAAAAAACGATTTTTCTGAGATAATAAAATGCAAGTGGGTGAGTGAATCATGGCTATAGGCAGGATATGTACATGTATTCACGACAGCCTGTAGTCTAGTGGCTACATGACTGAGACCCCCAAGGTTTGCGGCTCAAGCTCCAGTCCAGCCACAGCAAGAACACCATTGCTGTTTGGCCCCTGAGCAAGGCCCCTAACCCCACATTGCTCCCAGGGGGGACTGGCCCTTGGTTAGCCTAATCAACCGTAAGCCACTTTGGATAAAAGCATCAGCTAAATGACTATAAAATAATGACTATAATGTATTTATATTGCTATAGCCAGAACTGAACGGACTAGTTTCATCATGGAATGTTCTTGTGTCCCCTCTCTCAGGCTATTGCTCTCTACTGCCGAAGCTTTTCCAATCCGCTTCCATAATCAGCGGTTATTGGAAATGAGTACATCTCGAGTGATTTTTCTTTCATTACAGGGGTGTAATGGCCAGATAACGGCACTCTGGGGAGTCTTTGTATCGTCCATGTGGGACGGTTGGGGATGGGGGGGTCACAGGAAGTCAAGTGTGTAGATGAAAACGAGCCCCGCAGCGCTGCATTGGCATCCCGGAGCAACGCGTCATCAGTCCTGTAACTCGTGAGTTACTGGCTATGTGTGGCTTTGTGTGAGTTTCTGTTGAGGACGATTTGTGTCGATGTATATTCAGGTATGACAGTAAGTGCTTGTGTTTCTCGGTGTCTTGATTGTGCACACATGTGACTGTATGCAGTATTTGTCTGATTGTGTGTGCACGCGCTTCTGCATGGGTGTCATTTTCAACGTGTCCCCACCCCTTTTTGTCGTGGCCCGTTTCGTCCCAGTGAAGTGAACGCGTCGAACCCATCATTGTCCCCAGCACCTTTCAAAACAAACTGACGCCCATGTGCTTTTGTAGGCATGTGAATTTGTGTGTGCATGTGTGTTTGAACATGCATGTGCTTGTGTATGAGTATGTATGTGTGTGTGTGTGTCCTAGTGTACTTGAGTGTGCATGTGTGGGTGCACACACACTGTGAGTGTGTGTGTGTGTGTGTGTGTGTGTGTGTGGTGTACGTGTGCATGTATGCAGTTCTCAGACTCAAAGTAAAAAGAAATCGTCTGCACACCAGAGACCCATGCTGCCCTCAGGCAGCTATTGCACAGGCTAACGATTTTGTTGCTTTAGCAGAATATTCCTGGAAAATCGCAGAATGAACTTTGAGAAGGTTGACACTGCAGATACCCAGTGAATGCGCCACTGGGGGCAGGGCTGTGCACAGAATGTTTCAGACTTTACCCTCATACAGAGAAAAATCCACAGGTGCACATAGTGTTCATTGAAGACGCATGCTTTGACCTGCTGGGTGCTTTTGTTCACGAGTTTAACTTTCCCAGCGACACCCAAAGCATTTTTCCTCACACAGCCTTTGCGATATAAATATTGCAAGGAGTCAAATGCAACACTATCTTATTTTTAAGAGGCAAAACAGTACAGTTAATAGGTTAAAAATAAGTGTAGATATGCCTGAAAACTTTCCTCACATACTGATAATGTTCAAAATATCTCTTGGTTATCTATAAATAGAGTTCATGTTTATAGTCCATGCCTTAAAGCACTCGTTATGTACCTATCTTGTTTCCACAACTGTACATACCCAATAGCCGATGATTTATGACGAGAAAGTAATGTTGCTTCTTTGGCAAGGAGTCAAAGACCGATTTTAATCTTGCTCCGTGAGTCTGCAGCGACTAAGCGTGCAGCCTTGCGCAGCTGGAACAGAACTTAACTACTTTTCTTTGCTCAAATGAAAATTGAGTAAATCGTACATTAACAGTTGGATATCCGTACCGAGTACCAAAGCGGACATGGGAGCAAACGGCAGCACGCACGAAACATATTATGAAGGGGATAATGACGGAATTACAGTCATGAGAGGCATAAGGGTGAGTGACAACATTGTCGCAGAGTGTCAACTAAACCAAGATTCAGTTATTGTTCATACATGTTTGCTAGCTTTATGATTATAGATTATATTGCTAATTATAAAAGGCAGCCCTCTAATTAAGGCATTCATACACCGCAGACGGCCAGCAGGCCAACTTGGTGTTCTGAAGGCTGTCACGCAGTTTACCGTAACGTACCTGTACTCACCATACCTGTCAGGTAAATGCTATTTGCAAAATGCATTTTTTCAACAAATAAACCTGCTAAAGTAACGAACAAAAACATTTAATGTTATACTTTTGTTACATATTTCTTTCTCAAATTAAATTTCGATTAAAAATATAGATTATTTGACCAGTGATATTGCAATACACACCTTTTAAAACATTTTACACGTCTGTAATAATTCTCAGTAGTATCCATTCCGTGGTACCGTTGCTCTTCAATATTAAACATATGCATGTGCATTTCACCAGACAGTGTGGATAGGACAATATTAGCACGTGAGTGGACAGCGCTGCTTTCAATTAAGATATCAATAAATGTGCATAATTACACGAGTTGTATAGATGACAGTACCTGCCGTTACCTGCTTTTTGTTTTACAAAAATGCATAGCTAATGTAAAGTAGCCAGGAACAAACCGCAAGCCATAAAAAAAGAAGGAAGCGTCATATGATTTATGACTTAGCGTGTCGTTGTGCGTATTGGGTAACGTTTGTCTGAATAGATGACTTTCGTTGTATAACTGTACTTAAAACCACGTACGTGACTGACCTGTTTAAATGGAGGGACCAGGTGTGCGAACTAGCAATGCAGCTAATGACAGAAATGTCAACGTGCAGCTGTGTAGACAATGTCAGCTTTGTTAAAAAAAGATTTTATCCCACTATGACTGAATGCAGCAACTAAAACACAGCTAAGGCTGCACAGGAAAGCATGGCGAGTAATGTATGACAAGTTTGACACTCAATCATTCTACACTTTCACTCTGACCCATTGCCTTTAACCAGTGAGGAAGGGTTGGAGCTAAAAAAAGATTAGCTTTTTAGAATCTGATGTGAGCTAGTTCCATATTTGAAGGGTCAGTATGTTTGAAGACTTATTTCCACCAATAAATCAGGCTCACCTCGCGAATTAGCTGTATAATGAGGTTACTCCAATTCTTTTCGGACTTGGTCCTTAAATTTATTTTAAAACAATGCAGATTTAGCTCATTGTCATTTGCTGGTCTCATGAATTCTTAACTATCTAACAATGGGTTAGTTTCAGTGACCAGGTGCCCACACTTTCACTAATCGCAGCTACGCTACTCACCTGTAAATCTACAAATTAATCAAATAAAACACGCCAACTCTTTCTAAATAAACCATTCCCCCTTATAGCATAGTAAGTAAAGAAAAGATTAATTGAATTCAGTTTACCAGTCTTGAAATATGGAAGCTGTCATGACAGTACATAGAATAAGAGGGTTAATCAGTTCTCGCAACATTAAATTAATCTAATTAAGACCAGTTAACAGCTCGTTGCAACTCAGGGGTTGCAGCTGTGTTTGGAATGAAAACCAGTATAAATGGCGGTTCCCCTGGACCACATTTTAAAAGCACTGGGTAGTAAAATGCTTCACACATTGATATAAGAAAAGTCTTCAGTTGTCATTTAAGAATTCCTCAGGTTATATAAATTAATGTTGATTGGTTGAATGAAATAAGAGCTGAGGTTGGCATGGAGTCCAGAGAACCATACACAGCTCTGCTATAGAGATTCAGGTAACCTTTGCCTTGAAGTAGCCAGCTCAGTGTTAACCTCAGGCATTAGTCAGTTTTGTATGAACTGCAGTTACTTGAACTGTTATATAAACCATTAAAAAGTCCTGTTTATACCATAGCTCTTCCTTTGTAAAACTCAGCTGTTTGCAAATGTTGGATGAAACTGGTTTTATTTTTCTTTGCTTCTTCCAACAGCTGACGGATAATGTCATCAAGCGCATGAGGGAAATCTCCACCCCAGTCAGCCCACCGTCAGCGCCGATGCCTCCTCCTTCCTCCCCTCCTACCCAGCCTTCTCTTGCTCCTGTGGTACCACCATCTGCCCCTGTGGAGCCTGCTCCTCTCTCCCCTCCTACTTGTCCCATTGTAGAACCTGTTCCTCTTCCCTCCCTTCCCCTTCCAGAACCTGTTCGTGTCACTCCTCTGCCTCCTGTAGAACCTGTTCCTCCCAGCCCCTCCTCCTCCTCTTCTTTCTCCTCCCTCAGAAGAACCTGTATCCCTCTCTCCTCCACTTTCTGCACCAACTGTAGAATCTGTTGTGGTCCCCTCCTCCTCCTCCTCCCCCTCTTCATCTTTACAACCTGTTCCTCCTTGCTCCCCTGCTTCCTTGGTAGAAACTGTTCCCTCTCCTTCCCCTCCCATTCTAGAACCTGTTCTCACCACTCCTCCTCCTCCTCCTCCCTCTGTAGAACAAATTCCCCTTCCTTCTTCCCCTTCCATAGAACCTGTTCCTCTTCCTCCTCTTTCTCCTCCTCCTTCTGCTCCTCCTGCAGTAAAACCCATGGTGCACACAACGCCCCCTGCTGGTGAGTAATTATACTGTGATGCATGTGAATGTTTAAAGTGGACACACCCAATGCACATTAACATGCATGTGTCTATATTATGTGTGCCCCTTAGTAACATTTTATTTAAAATGGAGGCTCTCCAAAAATGCATTTTAGGGAGAATCAGTCTGAGACTGCAGCCCAGGATTCTGGTGGTTTATGGGTGCCAGTCTAACACCGAGATCATGCTGCAGAACGTTTGTGCTCTGGTCTTGTGCTTAAGATTGCAGTTCAGCCTGCCTTTGATGTTCAGACTGTGGTTCAGCATCCACCTGATATTGAATATGATCCAGGGGTTGATTGAATCCTTATATTTTGGTTCAGAGAAATGTTGCATTACTAATTGTGCTGTTTAATTGGGATTGTAAATAAACAAATGCCAAATATACTCCATTACACAAATATTGGTCTTGTATAGTGTTCTGTAAAACTGAGCTTGTGACTGTAGCTGTAGGGAGGTAGATGAGAGAGAAAGTAATGTGGTTGTAATGGGCATCCATATTTCCTGCATTAAATAGGCTGGTCATGTATAAGTGCAATTGGTTTATGTATCATTCACACCAGTGAGGTATGATGGTTATAAGCTGACCTATCAACAGTTGATGGAGAAGCAGGTGAGTTGTCCCAGTTCTCTTAATGCTTCCTTGTTCTATCGTCTCCTCCCTCCTACCTCCAGGATGGAGACAGGCTGGAGTGGAGGAGAGGAGGTAAGGAGTAAACTTTTGGGACACAATCAAAGCCCTATCTATTATGAAGGAAATAACTTTATTGAGTTTTTGGATGACATCCAAGATTTGACCAGCTATCTCTATGCAATGAAGTGTATAGGAAATTGAACCAACTTCATTTTGTACAAATTATTTAGCCCAATTATTTCATCTCTCTTCCAAGATGGCATCTCGTTATCTGCCGCATCAGTGGTGACTTATTAATGAAGCCGATATTTAAGCAATTGAGCCAATTTATTAGTTTTATCTCCATTATTGGATAACGATGCGTCTAATGGTAATTATTTAGTAATTGGTTCATTTGGGTTTCTGGTCATTTGAGAATTAGATGTGATTCATACAGATCGGTACTTGGCGGCTGCATTTACACAGCCAGCTTGAAGTTATTCAAATCTCATTTTTCCCTTTTATCTGATTTGTATTTGATCTTTTCTTTCAGCTCCAAACAACATACTCACATGGAATTTTATATATTTTTTTTTTTCCTCCCTTCTCCCTAATCCGATTTGGACCACATTGGCATGTGGTTCAGTTCAATACAAATCAAATTCCTGCCCATGTGGCTCATGTCTTGACTGAATAAATTTGATTTTTTTTTTAAACCTTTCCCTCCCCCTGCCCCCTAATCATTTGCTATACAGGTACAGCATTGACCCATGTAATTTCCAGTAAAAAAAAAAAAAACTGGCATAGCACTCTGAATTATCAGTAGCTTGTCTGAATACACAAAAAGCCTCAAAGATTGTATATGAGCAACTGACTGTGTTTGTGTTTTATGGGAGGCTATCTGAAGAGCCTCCATGTGGATACACTTGCTTTGAAAGCATACGGAGTCCTGCCGTCAGGTGCTTGAGTTCTGGTCACATGATTGTCGACTACAGCTTAGAGGTTCCACAGCTGGCCTTGCCTTCCCAGGGAACAATGGGGCAATGCTCATTAAGTAATCAGCTTTGCACAATTCAAATCCTATGGTGGTTGTTTAGTTGTTATGCTGTAGTGTTCCTACATGATTTCTGTGTGGTTCTTTAACAGACTGCTAAAGTCCCTCTGTGCTTTTCCAGTTGTTCTGATGGCATGGTCTAAATCAAACCACAGAGTCATGTTAAAGCGTTACGCCTATCCTGACTGGAATTCAGAGTATGGACAGATGGCCGGAACGAGGAGGAGCTGGCTTTGGGAGAAGCTTAGTGCTGTTTCATAATGCCCTACTGTATGGAGTATTAATGTCATTTCAGCATGCTGTACTGTATGGAGAGCGTGTGAGGGTCCAGGGTGGGAGATATAATACAAATAAAACTTTATTTGAATAGCACCTTTCATACAAAATGCAGCTCAAAGTGATTTTATGAAGCAATTACATGCACTGAGTGCTTCACATGAAAATAGACATGACTGAATCTTTTGGTGGTGTTTGGAATTAGTCATTCATAAAACGGAGCAACCAAATATGTGGTTATAAGTAGCCAGTTACTGGTGTGAACTCACCAACTTTTTCCTGTGCAGAAAATTACTTTACATGCAAATCAATTCAAATTAAGTTTTACTTTTGTTGGGCCAGAATAGTAGATATTGCATTGCTGAGGAACCTGAACAATGTCAGACATAAAAATGCATGATACATAAATTATTAAATGTTCCCCTAAATGGGAATTGGTGGGGGGGGGACCAGTTCAAATGTACTACCATTCAAATCCATTGCACAATAGCGTACCTTCCATTAATCTGACAGATAATAAAAATTCAAAGCTCATAAAGCCCCAAGGTTGCAATTTTTTAAAACGTTAAAAAGCATTTGCAGGTGGCATTCAGAACCGTATGGGTTCGGCTTTCCCATCCTTAGCACCGAGGCCTTGGTGTGATGATTATGGTACAGTCATGAGTCAAAGGGAGTTGGTTCCGTTAGTTTCGATGCTGAGCTGGTCTGTAAATAATACTGGACCTGCATGTGAGCCAATTAAACCCTATGCAGGATGGGTCTAGGATACCTCAACTGGGTTATACATATGTATGCAGCAGGGTGCATGCGCTGTGTTTGGCTGGCCTGGTTAAACAGAACCACAGCGCTCGAGAGAGGAAGGAGAGACCAGATTGAACCCAGGGAGGAACCAATTGAAACAGTTTATGGAGGAGAACTAAAAGCACTGAAAGCTTATACCTAAGAGAGCTGTGTATATGCTGTGTCGATGCACTAGCATCACAGCACGTTCAATGAAACCATACTAGAGTGCTTTCGTTGAATCCATACACCTCACAGATTCTGTGACCCTCTGCGCTTTCAAAGACGTATCGAAAAAGTTACATAAGCTCGAAGAATCTTTGAGCGTGTGGGTGGATGTAGTAATTATTTTGGGTGATATAGTCAGCCCTGCAGCCAAAACCTTTGAACTGCAAACGTGAAGCGCTCGGATCGGATTTTATGGGAATGGAATTTTCCGTGATGGGATGGTCTAGTTTTCGTTCTGTCCTCTCAGCACTGAATGTGCCGTTTCCTGATGAAACAAGTTAGCTGTGGTGGTTGGACAAGAAGAAGGTTTTTTCCATTTGTCATGACCATCAATAGTTGATTTTCTACTTTACTAATATTTATTTTTATTTTGCATGTATTTATTTCTGCTTTTGTAGGTCTCTTTGGTGAATTATTTATCCACATTTTCAAATGTATGTATATTTTGTATAAATATTATTAATATTGTAAATGAGTTTTCAGCAGTGATATACGCCCCGGCACCGTCCCATAATTTACCCGGCACACAGATGAAATAATGTGACACACATTCCGCAACGAAATATGCTATTGGCCCATACAGTGCCATGGCAACAAGCTGATATTTGAGAGATTTTGGTATTATTTCTCCCAGCAACTAATAAATCACTGCCATCCTTAATAGTATTGATTTCCGCACATGCACAGACTCCATTGAAAACAGGTTAAACGCTGTTTTTCACAGGTTTGATTGCCGCTCACAAGAGGCAGCCCGCGGGCTATGAGCCCCTCAAACAGAGATAATTAACAGTGTCGGCCATTTCCTGAAGGGCTTCGCCGTAGTTCCTGTTGTGGCTGCCCTTAAACCTTTCACCGTAGCCTTTCATAATGCTCATTGTTACAAGAAGCTTGTCTACATTAAGTGTAGTTCATACAGCATATTTAGTCATTTAGGCTGAACCAGATTTCTCTCAACCACAAATACATATTTTTAAAGGTAAACTTCATTTTGTTTTGAAATGTTCCATCACCAATAACCTCTGTTTTGGTTATTTGTGCAAAAGCAATGTTTGATGCATCACCATTTGTTGTGCATATTTATGATCTTTTTCATGAAGACAAGATATGATTTTTTTGTTTGTTTTAGAGTAAATTTTTTTGCTTCTTTTGTTTAGAGAATGAGGAGGAGCTGAAGAGGAAGACCACGGCGGGGCAGGAGAAAGGCCTGAATCAGGAGACGAGCCAGACAGAGCAGGAAATGCCCGAACGGTGAGAGACCTGCCTTAAATTACAGCACAGTGAGTGAGTGAGAATTAACCCGTAGTTACTACGTAGAGAGAGAGACTAACCCTGGTTAGATCACAGAGAGAATTAGACTATGCATGTGTCACAACACAAAGAGAGACTAACGTTGAGTCACAGCGCAGAGTTATAACAAGGAAAGAGAGGAGGAGAGTTTAAAAACAGATTAGTGATTACAAATTGACTTCAGCTATGTGTGGCTGTAGGTGAGACCTCTGCTGTCCATGGTCCTGATCAGCTTTGGATGAAAACCAACCGCTAACATCAGCGCAAGAGGTGGAGCAAAACTCTCCACTCCTCTCCCTGGTTCGAGGGTTTGAGTTTGTCAGTGGGGGTTGTGTCTGGGATTTTCTTAAACTGAACTCTCACTCAGCCGGTAGGATGTTAGTTCTGGTTCAAGACTTGAATGACGATGAGAGAAAGCAGAGGTGGTCTTGTGAAAAATACCTCCAAACAGGCTCTCCTTCTGGGCTACTATTAGCCACCTTTGGCCTGTCCTTCCTGTTACTCGCGGCCAATTTCACCTGACCACGTTTCTGTGACCTCCTCCGCGGTGGTAATGTGGAAACGGCAATCATCCTCCGTCTTCCTCAGATACCGCTCAATCAGAAAGCTGCGCGCACAAAAGGAAGACCATCTTGAGGCTGTTGATACTGCAGTATTTACCTCTGCAGTTCTTATGCAATTTTTCATTTAGCTTATTCCCTTGCTTATCGCATTGCTCTGGTTTTGAAACTATCCTTAGGCGCTGCAATAGACTAACTGAAGGTCAGGGAGAACAGAGAATAATGTCTCGGTTGACTGTAATTGACTGCTCAGTTGCATGACAATAAAGCGCAACAGGGGGCTGGGATGTGATTTGTTAGCCGTCCTGAAATGATTTACGTTCCTGCAAGCGCACAGCTCGTTCTGCTTTATTGCATTTATTCCACAGCCACTTACATCAGAAACAGTTAAACACTCAAAGGCCATTAAACAAAAGTATTGTATCACTACATTGTTGTTGTTGACTGATCAGTTTATCGCTGCTGTTTTTGAGGAAAAATAACATTGAACGGGACCATGTATTGATTTAGAAATGCGATAAGGGATTCCAAAGGAACTATTACATATTTCATATCTGTGCATTATTATGGTTCTGTGTGTTTACAAAAGAATAATCAACACACTGTTGACCAATCAGAATTTAATATTTAAATAATCCTTGGTATAATTAAAGATATTATTCATGTTTCCATATGGATAGGGGCCAGACTTGTTGAAGAGATTTGAACAGTGTTTATTAGACATTCCCAAGCTGTGCTTTTATAAAGGAACACTACATTATTGTGTATTTTAATTCATTCCTTAGGATTTTGTTATGGACAATAGCTTATACACATTTGAAAGGTAAAGAAAACCATGATCAAGGAATTCTTTCTACATGTTGTTATGCAAAAACTTTTCTGTGTACAATGTACTTGGCAAGAAACAATATTAAATACTAATTGAAATGCACGAAGAGGGTCGGTACATGTACTTGAAACAAAGGCTGAAGTTGACATGCAAGGTTGCTCCAAATGTAAACACGTGTTGTTGGTACTACACACTCACATCCGTGATCACCGTTTTGACAGGTGCACAACTGCATGGGGTACATATGTGAATCAGGACATGGTCTATGTGTGTGTACTGCGTACATATATGTACACATGTAAAGGTCAGATGGAAGACACTAGGAAAAAAAATGGCTTTTGGAGAATAAAGTTCCTCTGCGGTATGTCCAGCCTGCCCAAAACTAAGTCAGACAGATGGTTATTGGTAAATATTTTTGTTGTTGTTGTTTGTCAGCCGTGAGACAAGAATGGAGAGCGAGCATCTGTTGTTTTTATTCTTACCGAGGCTTTAGAGGCAGTGAGAGTTGCCTGCTGTATCTCCTTGGCAATGACACAAAATGGCAGTTGGGAGTTTCAGCGATGTGATGGACCAGATCAACAATTTTCTCAATGCTGCTTTTCGGTTTTGTATTTTATTTAAATATGTCTTGAACTGAGTTCTTGCAGATGTTTTTCCTTCCTCTTCCGTGCATTTTTTTTAAAACTATTGGCAAATTTTGTAAAGTGTTAAAACAACATTCAAAACTAATACTATTTCCCAATGCTAATCTGACATGCAAAACTGCAAATCTTCTGGTTTGGTGAGATGTTTAAAAAAAAAAAAAAAAAAAAACACAATCTTGCATCAAAGAAAAAAACTTCAATGAAACAAAACGGCGTTATACATTTGCAGTTCTTAGCAACCAATAAACACAATTTTAAACACTCATTGCAGATGTTATGATTTCAAAACCTATTTTCAGCCAAGTTTGGTAACATTTTTTTCTCAAAACATTTGGCAGTTGGGGTGCAACTGCAAACGCAGTTAAAGGTTTCCCAAAACACTACATAATTTAAGATTGCTTTCGCACAAAATGCAAATGTCAACATTTCTGCTTTGAATTAAATGCAAATCTCTGACATAAAAATAAATCAAATGGGTCTTGTTAAATCATATAGATTAATTTGTTCACAGCTGAAAGCGTTTCAATCTCATGCGCTTTCAACCTTACCTCACGGATGTAAATCTTGTTAAATTGGTCAATAATCATTAGTCAAGCGCACATAAATTAGGCTAGCAGTGAACTTGTGTTGCTGAAAATTGAAGGCGGAAGAACAAGAGACGGACAGATAACAATACGGGTGCAAGACGAACAGAAGAGATCTGATATCTGGCGGTGAAGCAAGCTACATGTTTTGTTGGTTTTCATTTAACATTCCTGTGGCTTTGACCTCCTGCTGAAGGTCTCTGCTGCTCGTTCTCTCCACCCTTTCTTTTGCTACACCCATTTCTTTTGCTTTCTCCTTCCCTCTTAATATTTCACTCACTCCCTTCCAATTTTTTCCCCCCCATCTCTTCCCATCACTCTACAGTTATACCCTGTGCAGTTATACTCTTTCTCTGTACATATACTTCGTTCTGTGCACAGGGATAGTCACCTCCCCAGAGTTATGCCCTACCCAGCACAGTTACTGCACAGTTATAGCCTGCCCTGCAAAGCTGCAGCGTATACCCTGCCACCTTGTGGTGGAAATGGACATTGTCTGACGGGTATATTGTAATTCCAAAGACCATATGT